>OX579633.1:42359580-42959580 GCA_951230915.1 Antitrichia curtipendula
AAAAAGCACTTCATTTTTACTCATCAAAAAATAATTAAGTAGAGGTAGGATTCAAAATTTCCGGGGAAAAAATTCTATTAATAGCTCCAAGATAGAATTGGAACATAATAATCAAAATAGTGAGATTGTACTAGCAAGCAAACTTAAACTATTACTAGAGCATCGTGAAATTACGAAACCACTTGGGTTTGATTTCTCTTATGCTCACTTTGCTTTATTTGACCTTTCAAATAGTGAGAGCACAAAAAGGGTTACTTTTAGGTGTTTTTGCCCTTCATGTCAAACCCGCACTAAGGATAGTTTTTTTAAAGAGAGTCACGGGAATGCATTCTAATTAAAGCAAAAGAGGATTTTCGATTCAGTTAAAGCTTAAATATTTAATTCTTTCACTAATTACCACCTGGTGTTGCCAGCCCATCAGAGTGGCGCAGCGGAAGCGTGGTGGGCCCATAACCCACAGGTCCGAGGATCGAAACCTCGCTCTGATAATACGGGACACCTTTTTTGCAGTTATTTTTAATTGTGTACATTCATTCATCTCTGACTTTCATCCAAAGTTTTCCACCGACTATAGTTAGTATAAGTCATCCAAAGTTTTGCACGGACCGTAAACCACCGCTGGGATTCGTCCCGTTCAAAAGGCGGGCGAATTCTGAGCTGTAATGCCCGATTACGCGGGCAAAACCGCGTAATCGGGGATTACGGATTTTTCATCCAGTTCGCGATCTCATCCAACGAAAATTCGTTGCCCACCGGTCGTTTACGCCGGGCAATGCCCCTCGTCGTCGGGAATTTCGCCAAAAAGAAGGGCCTCCTCGTCGGGCTCCGCCCTCCTCGTCTGCCCTTTTTTTGGCGAAATTCCCTCCTCCTAGGGCATTGCCCTATACATAATTAGTATAGTTCATCGAAAGTTTCACAAATAATGCATTTCTTTGAGATAATTTTGGGTTGTTATCCAAGTTTTTCCAATTTTTTTTATAATGCAGTACGAGCTACTAAAAAAACAGAAAACAAGTAAGAAATTGGTGAAAATCTGCCCCAAATTGGAACACTAGCAAGATCTTATTAGTGTAAATTCAACCTCTCATCAACCCTAAAACAACATTGAAGATGTTTGGTGACCTTTGGATGATTTCCAGTGATGGGTGTAAGATGGAAAATATATATTTTTTCATCCCAATATTCTTGTGGATCTTGCTTGAGTGCATTTTAAGTAAATAGTATTGAATATTACCTCACTATTGTATTATTGATTTTGCAAGGAAGAAGAAGCTTAATCCATGGATCACTCTTGTAGTGTATTTTGGGCACTCTTCATACAATTTACTTTTGATGTGAATTTGAATCATGAAGATATAATTTTTTGGAGTTTAAGATTGAGCAGTGAAATGAAGTTTATCAAGTGCACGTTCTACTCTAATTTGAAAATTTTGAAAATTTTGAAAGATGCAATATTTTAAAGCAATTTCAACTTTAGGCCTATAATTGTATTTTGTTGATTTTATAAGTTTCTAATGCCATGATAACTTTGGTTCATATCATGATGTTATACACTACAATATACACCTATGGTAAAACTTTCAGATTTTTTTAGCATATTTTTTGTTTGAATTTCTTGTCTTTACTTTTTCTTTTAAAAATTACCATAGTTTCAAGTTTTCATAAAAGAATTTGAAATTTTTATAATTCATATAACAGACATCTGGTTTCATCTTTTGAAAAAACAATTCATTCATATATAGTTGCAAAATATATAAGTGTCGTGGGCATGGGCCCACCATGCTTTCGTTGTGCCACTCTGATGGGCTGGGAACACGAGGTGATAATAAATGAAAGAATCAACTATTTATACTTTTGATTCCGACTCAGATTTTATGCTTGTAAATGTAAAACTTACTTTTGATGTGATTAGATCGTGCTCCCGCTAGTCTTTTCTAAAAGCTATCTTTGGTGGTGCTTCGACATGAAGGGTAGAACACCTAAAACCAACACTTTTCTGGTTTTGCTATTCCAAGGGTCAAGTAAAAGGAAGCAAACTCAAAAGAAATGAAACTCAAGTGGTTTTTTAACCCCTAAACATCCAAATTGCCTTTTTTGGCAACATAGCGATTTTGGGCAGCTCATTGCGTATGGATTTTTTATTGTTTTTTTTCTGAAATTTTCACACAATATGGGGACGAGGTTTATCTTTAAGGCCCAACAATTTTCATAGCTTTTGACTTCATTGTTCAAAAGTTATTGCACGATCTGTAATTTTCAATGCTCAACGGGCAGCCCAAAAAAAATCTAAAAAATCCAAAAGAATAAAAATTTCAAAAATAAAAATTTGAAATTGGCTCTTTTGATTTATATATACTTGGAAAGCTTTGGATCATTCCATTTTGATTTATGAGCTGAAAGTTATGAGGTGCTTTAGTTTGCGGGTAGTTATGGATTCCCTACTCAAAAATAAACTTTGGAGTCCTTAATTTAACTCAGTTTTTAATATTTTTTGAAAAAAAAAGAAGCATATAATGTAAATTATTTATTACTATATTACCACCGTTGGGATTAGAATTTGTCAATTTTATAATTAAATTCTTAACAATTTAGTGTTTTGAATCATTCTCTACTTCTTTCTACTTGCTACACTTTTTCTATATGTTGTACAATTCCAAATGATCTAAATTTTTTTAAGCATGTAGCCAACTTGCCTTGAAGAATGAATCCAAAGAAGCACAATCATTTTGGAGATTTTTTCATACAAATGTGACCTTGTGAAGTGCAGCTGTCCGTATTTTTAAAGGGCTAAAAAAATGAGTTTTGTCACTTCAAACGTTAAAATCTTGCAATCTACACGGTGAAAAATTCTGAAATTTTTTCCACATATTTCCAAACTAGTTTACTACAAGATCCTACGGTTACTTGGTCCAAAAATGTTTTTTTTATCTAAAATTTGGTGCTTGTATCAGAAATGGCAGTTTTGGACTGTTTTTGGTGAAAACATAGTCTCCGACGTTTAGGGGTCAATTTCACGATGCTTTAGTAATAGTTTAGAAATTTTCAAAGTTGAAAACGTAGGGTAGTCTTTATGTAACCCAATACTCACTTTGAATGGATTGATCCTTGGAGCACAAACTAATGTCTCAACTCTCATGGGTTGTAATTAACCCCGAAAGTCTTGAGGCCTTTTTTCCATCAAAAAACACTTGAAACTTCTTATTTTATTGGAAAGGGGAAAAACATTTCAAACTTTTTTTTTTGCATATTTAATTCTAGAATCTTGTAGTAGACTAGTATAAGAATAAGTGGAAGAAATTTCAAAAACTTTGACCATGTAGATTGCATGATATTTGCATTTTAAGTAAAGAAAACACTAAGTTTTTCTATGTTTGACACCTTGCTTGACTAGATTTTTTGGCTTTAAATTGTCTTAACTTAAATTTTTTGCACTATTGATTTTGATTTTCTAATTTTTTATGTTGAAGAATTGAGTTAAGAATGTGGGAAAGAATATTCAACAAAAAACACTTTATTTTCACTCATTAAAAAACAATTAAGTAGAAGTAGGATTCAAGATTGAAGGAAAAACTAATCTATTAATTGCTCCAAGATGGAATTGGAACACAATAATCCCAACAGTGAGATTGTACCAACAGGAAAACTTAATCTTGTCTAACAAGGTTTTTAAAAAATTATAGAAATTGCATTTTGAAATGAAATCTTTAATATGCATGTAGCTTCTCCTCTACATGCATCAAGCTACATGCATCTTTTGAGGATAATAAAGATTCATTTCCTGCATTTTCTAATAGATGGTTTACATTAGATAATGCCTTTTTACTTTAGGCTTTACCTTATGCATAAACCATTGCTATAAATCTTGCATTCAATTGTGAGACAAGTTCTTTTTGTAATATCTTCTCCACTAGAGAAATAAGATCTTGAAAGAAGTAATTACTTGTTATAAAGACTATTGGTAAGAATATTGCCAAACTTTTGAAATGAGTCTTTAAATTTCATCCTTGAACAAGGAAAAACAAGACCTTCAATGAATTTATCAATGAAGTAGAGTAAAAAAATAGGCAAAAAGGTAAAAAAAATAAAAGATCAATATTCTAAATGAAAGCATTTTGAAGAAGAAGTGCACCCAAAATGCAACTTTTGTCTTGCACAAATTAAACAATGAGTCTTATGTTGTTGGAATTGTGAGAGAAAATCAATGAAGATAGGCAAAAGCATTTTTTGGCTTGACCAAAAATTGCAGTAGCTATGCGTAGCTGAAGTTGTTGGCATTGTTGAAAACAACGTTAGAAAAATTGATGTAACTTTTCATTTG
Source organism: Antitrichia curtipendula (assembly GCA_951230915.1). Taxonomy (NCBI): domain Eukaryota; kingdom Viridiplantae; phylum Streptophyta; class Bryopsida; order Hypnales; family Leucodontaceae; genus Antitrichia; species Antitrichia curtipendula. The sequence goes on from OX579633.1 coordinate 42,363,899, forward strand.
TGATGAATTAGAAGGCAAGACTTAAACCCTATACCACTGAAAAGGAAAGAATATCAATTAAGATAGGCAATTTTTTTTGGAATTTGGACAAGTCATTGTGCATTAACAAGGGGCCAAGTACACCAATATCCCCCTTTGTTAAAAGGTCTTCCAATTTATACCAAATGCCTTTTTCAACACTCATAGAAAGTTGATATAGTGACTCATCTCCTTACAGACCTTTGTCAACTCTTGACAACCCTGGCAACAAAAATAAGATATGAACAATAATAAAAACAATTCCCTTGCGTCAATATATAAATAAATAAATAAATAAATGAAAGGAAAAATAAGATGAACAACTCACTTGAGTGTATCAAAAATTAAAAACTTGCATCAAAAATTGAAAAACTAGTGTTAAGAATTGAAAACTTGTGTCAAAAATTGAAAAAACTAGTGTCAAGAATTGAAAAATTAGTGTCAAGAATTGAAAAACTAGTGTCAAAAATCAAGAAACTAATATAAAAAGTTTATATAAAACGGTCTCAAAAAAATTAAAAAATCTAGTGTCAGAAATTAAAGAACTAGTGTCAATAACTTTAAAAACTAGTGTCAAAAATTAGAAAAACTGCCAAAAAAAGGGTGTCCCCAGAAGCTCTTGTCTCTGGTTTATCAGAGCGAGGTTTCGATCCTCGGACCTGTGGGTTATGGGCCCACCACGCTTCCGCTGCGCCACTCTGATGCGCTGGGGACACCAGGTGCACAGGTACGTGAAAAAACTATACTTAAACAGGTAATGAATCGAAAACCCTCTCGATTCGGCAGAAGCTACTTATGACCGTGACTGTCGATTAGAAGAACACCGCGTTCCCCGCGACTCTTTTGAAAAACTACCCTTCGCGCTGGCTCGACACGCGTTCACCACCACTGCATGCAATCCTCCTCTGTAATGTCACAGCGGCCTGCTCTCTCAATATAATGCACATGACGGATGATTAATATGGAAACTGAGGATTTTGTGACAATCAATAATTTAAAAGCATTGTTAAAATGGCTTTGAAAAAGTGTACTCAAAATCATAGTAGTTCATAAATTAAGATATTTATATTGAACTTGTTTGGACGCAACTTTTTGTGAATCCTAAGATAATGACATCCCGGTACGGTAAGAGGATCAACAAATTGTAAAGACGAGGGGAGGCTAATTAATACCCAGAAGATGCAAACGCATCTTCTGGGTACATAGAGGATCAAGAAGCGACGCTTTATGAGGTGGATCAAAATTGGGGTCGATTGGTAAAGTAGATGAATTTTCCCTAAATTTTCAGTGAGAGGAGAATGAAATACGCAATGAACATAGGATGTTGCGTAATTTTTGGAATGCACAACATTTAGTTTTAATTTTTGAAAGTGGAAGCTAGTAGGTCATTATTTTAGTTCATATTGGTGGTGTAGTAATCACATGGTATAGTTTTGTGAAGGGGCCATGATGTATCCTGAAAGTGATCTTTGTGTATTGATTCCCTAGGTTAGCGCCTAAATCTTTTCTTGAATTTTTGCATATTTTTGCTTATGTCTTTATAAATATATATCATGTACCTCCATTTCATCAAATTCATCATATAAAAAGTATTTTCTTAATTTATTTTAAAAGTTGAACTTTGGTTTAGATGAATGAAAAGTTTGTGGTTAGAAAAATCCTTAGAACCTTTCTATTTGTTGTCTAGATTTGGAACGGTGGAGTGCTACGGGATTAAATGACATGCAACATGGATTCAAAAAGTGTCCCTTACTAATTGAAAAATGAAACATTGAAAATAGAACATTCATTACTATATTTCTACTAATTCAAAACAAAACATTTACAGTTTTTCATTTGTTTGTAATTTTTTCTTGTATACTACATTTCTCTTTTTCTTTGCATCCATCAATTTAGGACTAAATTTCATCCCTTGCAACTTCCCATTCTATCTGGATGCCATGTTGAGACAAATATTGAACTTTTGCATATAAATTTGTAAATTCTGCATTTACCATACTAAGGGATTCAACCCTTTTTCAATACTTTAGCAATTTAGTATATCTACAATATGGTGAGGGGATTTTTTTTTCCATTCGGAGAAATAGATTTAAGAAGGATTTCAAATTTTTTTACATTTTTTATTCAAAAACAAAATTACTATGAAGTTTTTTTGTGAAGTTTCATTTCAACCAGTTCTCGTTATTTAGGTCATCCTATTTCCAACCATAGTCTAATTACAAAATCAACACTGCTTCAATGTAAGTAATAACTATGGCTTCCAATGTACATATTGTGACCATTGTATGCTTTCAATGTACACCTCCTGGACATTTGTGTTGCTTCTACTTGAAAAAGCTATCACCTAAATCACAGTTGATCTAAAATATAATAGCCTAATTAGTGAAAATGTGTGGTTGATCGGAAAGGGGTTCTCTAATTGAGACCATTTTATAGGGACTATTTGAAGAGCTATACCGCTTTAACCTCTAAAATGTCCAAAGTCTCCTCTAGAATTCACAATTTGAGAAAAATCATTATAAAGTACCATTTGGAAGAATATCTTGGAACTTGTATATAAATAAAAGTTTAAAATTTTGAATTTTAGATTCCATCCATACGGTTAAATTCACCAACGCTATCACCAAAAAAAAATTGAAATATTGAAAGGAAGTTTTTCTAAATTCCTTCTAAATTCAATTACAAATAAATTATTATCATTTTTTTAATACAATTTGTTGAAATGGATTTGAAATGAGTGTTTTCATCACATGGGTGATTGTTTGAAATTTTTGTGTTCTTTAAATCCATGACTTCATTTTTGCAAATTTTGTTTTGAACTAGAATCAATGCAATTTTGGCTTGGTCAACCACTTGACATATGTAAGGTAGAATTGTCCATAACTACATATATTTGCTATCGAGGTACTTTAGAGAAGCTATTTGTCAACTCCCATATTTTTCAAAGATTGAAATTTATGAGAGAAGTTAGTTGTAAAAAAAACACCCAACCGTTCCGGCAAGAAGTGAATTCTGTAATTTTTCAAAGCTAAAATGTTAAAGTGTGAATAGACCCTTGTTAAAGCGTAGGTTGATGTGTCCCACTCTCCAAGGGCATTGCCATCATGATAAAGAGATGCTGAGATTGTGGTAATGGGTGGACCACAAATGGAAGGTTCTTGTAGGTGGTAGAATTGGGTGAATGACGGTATTGGGCAATTCTACCTTATTCTGATAACACGAAATCCAACCATTAGATAAGGCAACAACTTGATAAAATATCTCCACAATATAGATTACTTTCATCCAAGCAGGCCGTTAAAGACCTGTTACTCCTTGACCAGGTGGCAGTATCGGAGTACACAACCTTCCATTCTATAAGAGAACAGAGGATGTGATACAAGAGAAGTAATACGAAAGAGGTCTGGGAGCAATCTCGCAGCTGCTGCACTGCATCTCAAGCCCCCGCCGCCATGGCACTGATCTCTGACTCACCCCCTCATCGAGGAACGCTCTGCCAAAAAAACTAGAAGTCAACACGTTTGTGATTGCACTTTCGACGTGTGAGGCGGTGACTTGCTCACAAGCAGCTCGTGTTTGTGAATTCAAGCACCAGAGGAAAGACCCAATGAAAATGGAAGACGACTATGCGCATCTTACAGCGCAAGTGCAAGTGTAGAATCTAGTTTAGGATCACTCTGTCACCACTACAGTACAGGATTTCAGGTGCAAGTGAAATCACAATAAGGGTGCCACAGTTCACGAATCTTGAAACAGGACTCTCTCTCACTGTCTGTTGCTGTCTCCCGAGATGTATTAGACCCCTTGTAGAGACTTGAAATAGCCTTTTCACAATCGCGTCCTTTCTCGGAGCAGAAGTAGTGAATCCTGATACCGTTACTGAGAGGGTTTGCAGGGTGGGTGGGGGTGGGGGTGGGGGTGGGGGCTAGCAATTGGAGATTGATTGGTTTTCTGGTTTTCTGGTTTTCTTTTTTCTTGGGGTGGGGTGGAGGTGGGGCGATATCACAGCGTTATTAGAGTGATAAGGAATCAGATTGAGCCTGCCCCGGAAATTCCTCGTCGGGAAGGGGTTTCCGGGGATTGAATTTGATGGATTCGATTGGGACGACGGCATTAGGTTTTGGAGAAGCATGGGTGGAAGAAGTGTCTGGTGCCGCTTTGCATACGCGAGTGGTGATCTTTGCGGCATTCTTCGTGGTGTTTACGCTCGGGCTCTCCTCCTACCTGGTCTTTCAGCACTTGTCTACATATAGCGACCCTTCGGTGAGTGGGGTGTCCTTTTTTTCACTGCCTTGGAGATAAGGGTTCAGTTTAGAATTAAGTGTGTAGGGTTCTGCGTTTCTGAAATTGTTTGATTACGTTTTACTTGCTTGTCTTTGAGTGTAGCGAGCTAAGCTAAGCGCTCTTAACCCTTGCTAATAAGAATCTGAACTATGTACACATGATGAGAATCGATTTTGAAACTTTCTGGTTGTTGCCAAGCGAAAATGGAGCTCAATGAATGTCGTTTTGTAATTTTTGGAGTTGTGTTGAATTAGTGATGAATTTCGATATTCAATATGATATTCAATACCCAAAAGTGTGCAGTAGACGAAGCTTATTCTGAGCTTCTGAACTCCTTGAGAGTGAAATGATTAATATCAAGGCATTTCCACAATCAAATTTTAGCATGTGGCAGTTTTCATTGGTTTAGAGTGGCTACTGAAGTGAAATTGTAGGTGTATGGTTAAGTATTGTAGTGGAATTGTGACATCTACATTCAGTGCGTCCTGTTTTGAATTTGTCTCCTTCGCAGGACTGATGTTTGGTTTTTTCCTGGTTGCAGGAACAAAGATGGCTTATCGGAATCATCTTCATGATACCAATCTACTCTGTTGCTTCGGTAAGTATTTTTGGAGTTCTATTATAAAGACTGTAGGTGGCTGCTGAATGTGATGGTATGTGAAGGTTTAAGACGATTTGGAATCGAGGTCCTCTTTAAATCAGATTAAACTGTGTTGTGTCGACCCTCTGTTTGTGAATGTTTGATTTTTGCCATACATCTGCGTTTAGTCAGTTAAGAATTTGGTAGCTTGTAGAGTGTTCCAAATGAGAGTGGAGGGGAATTGAGTTGGTTCTTAACTTGCTGTGGATAGGTTGCAGTTTGTATCGTTGTCGGCGCCAGAGATTTCATTAGAGTGCTATATTCTGGGGAATTGCTACGAAGCGTTTGCTATGTATTCGTTTGGTCGATACCTGATCGCTTGCCTAGGTACGTTAAAAGTGATGAATTGGACTAATGCCCTGAACTTAATGCAAAACGAGTTGAAAGTTAAAGCTTCATATGCTTGATTTGATTATGTTTTCAGGGAGTTTTTGAAATTTGAAATTGTGCCTTTCTCTTGAGGTTTGAAGTTTGGAATGAGTGGTCTTGGGGCCTCCGTGGAAGGAGGCCTATAGGTGTTTTAATTAGTGGTATTTCTAGTTCAAACATGGCTAATTACCCAAAACAGGTTTTTAAGTGATTGTCAAAATTTTTGGAGGGAAATTTTTTGGCGATAGAAACTGAGATGCTGTGATGAAAATTGGTTGCGATGTCTTACTCAGGAGAGGAGGATGTGACTGTGATACAGAAGCTAGAAAAGCAAGACTCAATTGGCCCTCATAAACCTCTGTTGGACGATCACTCTGGCTATCACTTAGTGTATCACCCTGTCCCCTTCAGTTGGTTCGTCGAGCCTTGGCAACTGGGGCGGCAATTCTATGATGCAGTCAAGTTTGGCATTGTGCAATATGTAAGTCTGTGATTGCAAACCATTCTTCTGTTTGGAATGTAATTACCTCCCGGAGAGTTTTCTTCTACATTTCCTTCCTGACATGTGCTTGAACTATTAGTTTCAAAAGACTATTCATTAGCTCTTGCTGTCTCATATCTCTGGGTTTTGCTAGTTAAGGAATACAGAATGGATCACAGCAGAGCAAACCTATCCCCATTGAACACCTTATTTAGCATTTTAATTCAAGTTCTTTGATTGATGAGTGTATTTTGTTGGGGCTGTTGCGTTTCAGATGATATTGAAAGCCACTTGCGTTTGGTTATCACTGGTTCTGGAACAATTTGATGCGTATGGAGAAGGTGAATTTGACTGGGATTATGGGTGAGTAGCTTACTTTAAATAAGTGACTTTTTAAAATTCCCTACTCTCTCTTTGGTTGGAACGCACATGCGCCGGCACAGTTACATGTCAGGAACAGATCTTATTTCGAGGGGGTGAAACCGCAACACTATTTTATTAACCAATTCTAGCTGTGGCCCTTGGTCTCCCACAAAATTAGGGACTCTAAGCCATGCACTGTGTATCAAATGCAAGTTTGAATTAAAACTCTTTCTGGTGAAGTGTGACAGAAGACCCAAGGGGGGTAAACATTTCTGGATTATAGAATGTTATGACTAAATTACTGCCTGGCCATGCAGGTATCCATACATAACGCTAGTGCTGAACTTCAGTCAAACATGGGCTCTATACTGTCTGATACAGTTTTATCAAGTTACGAAGAAGGAGCTTCAACCTATACGCCCACTATCGAAGTTTATCACTTTCAAGGCAGTTGTGTTCGTTACCTGGTGGCAGGGGGTGATCATCGCCTTCATCTTCTCATCCGGATTGGCTCGCAGATGGTTTTCGGAGAAGGCTATCTTTCGTGGGCACGTTCAAAGCGGACTTCAAGATCTTATCATATGTATAGAAGTATGTTGCTATCTTCTCTCTTCACTTGCTTATGTTTAACCACTTAAAGGACCAAAATACAATTAGAAAGTCCACTTTGGACGCTCATAGTAGTTGTAACTTCCAAAAAGTATTTCTATTGTTAAAATATTCACGGTATGATTCTTTCGATTAATACATTTATTACCTTCTTTAATTATTTCAAGTCCTATAGATTGTTGGAAGTTGACACCTACTTCTTGCAGAAAGCAGACACTGTTGACCATTGACATGCCACCACTCTCGATTTCCTTGGTGCCCTTTATCTTCTTGCTTTTGTCATGACCAGTGACGAGTGGGAATTTTGTTTCAGATGTTAATTGCAGCAGTGGTTCATGTATTTGTATATCCAGCGACACCGTATGTGCGAGAATTCAGTTTAATGGGAATCGTTGCCAAAACTATGGTCGAAGAAGATCATGGAACTGTTGCGCGCGTGAAGGAAAGCGTCCACGACGTCATCTTTGAAGGAGGTGAAGATGTAAGCTCTCTCTACCCAAACTTCTCCAAGACTCCATATCGTTGAATTTACATGTTTTGTTCATATCTACAGAGTGGCATTTAAAACTCCTATTCTACACTGATTTGTCCTATTTGTGAGGGTGCAAATGTTACCAATGATGATAAAAAAATTATCGCATATGGTTGAACTTCGAAAAAGGAAAAATTCATGGATCTTCATCAAAATCAATTTAAAAACATTTAACTTCAAATGTTTTCCTAAAGTATAAGAGAAATTCAAGTGGTATGGTCGGCTAAAACTATTTTGCTGTCAGCATGATGTAGTAAGCCTACGAATTTATTTTATTTTATGCGTTAAAGGTTTTAAACTTTCTACATATATTAATCTTACACAGAAAATATGAAAATACTTGTGGTTTCGAGTTTTCCATGATTGGAGAGACAGAGAATGTGTTGGTGCTACAAGTAGCGTCATTGAATAGCCAATTCCTTCCTAAGACTATCAGTACCCAGTATGTCTTCTAAGAAGCTTCCTGTGGGATGAAATTACGGGTTGAATGCGATGAGTAGGACATTAGTATATCCTGTATGGCATTTAAGGGCTATTGCAGCTAATGTGCTTGCATCACTTTCAGTCGTTGATGCTATTGGCAATACATGCTGTGGCAGGTTGTTCAGGATGTTAGGCTCACCATGCACCGAGCAGTGGAACCTTTGGAGACACATATCACCAAGATGAGGGAGTCATATCAGGAGAGAAAAGAGACTTGGGTTGGTGGCCACCGCAAAAAGAAGACCGTGACTAAGGAAAACACGTACAGCGTCAATGACGAAGCTGGCTCTAGTGGCACTGGAGTTGTCAAGGAAACGGAGACAGAAGAAACTGTAGAAGAATCTGATGATGAAGGAGACATTCCTACCCAGTCTCGTGTCACAATAACCACAGAAGTGTCATACATTCCTGAGTCAGATCCTGAAAAGTCTGGTGATGATAGTGTGTTTGTAAAATCGACTGATTGCAGAAGAAGATAGCATTGGAGAATTCAGTAGCGAAATCAAAGCATTTCTAGTGTAAGATTGAGCAGTGTGAAAGTCCTTCAGAAACCCTAAACCCATGTAACCCATGTAACCCATGTAACAATTGACAAATCTTGGAGTTGTATAGCATTGAAATGTGGAAATGGCTAGAGTAAGCTACCCAATGGTAACCCCGTGCCAGACATTTGTAAGAGTCAAGACTGGGAACTGGAGTGGGGTGAACCAAGTGGCGGAAGGTGAGAAGCAACATCGATGCCCTTGTTAGCACAAAGTGGTGGCGTTTCTTATCACACTGTGTGGAGCAACACTTGAGAAACTGCTACTTCGCAGGTTTTTCATAAACTTCATGCTCCATTTTTAATTTCAAACAGTGTAAACTAGACTATTTCATCCATTTTCAAAAATTTATGTGTACCAAAGCATTTCTGAAATCAGTAGTAATTTTGCTAACGAATAATTGGTTTGCATTGAATTTTTATTATATATTGATTCCTGTGTTTGGAATCGGTGTATGTAAAGACATTCTCAGAGAATGTTTTGGTGTAATCGTTTTTCAAGGTTACAATAAGTTGCTTTGTTTTTTCATTTACTTGGAAATTTTTGTGCATGCTAATTGTGAATGATTTCGAATTTAATGTAGTCCTCTCTATTTATTATCTATTCTATTCTACAATCCACACTCAAACAAAGTGTTTTTTTTACAACACCAGGTAATGGTGACGTTGGTAGTATTTCAGACTCGTGAGTTTAAAGAAAATCCAAATTTTGCTTCACCAACACCTAGTCTTAGGATTGGTTTATACTTGGGGCCGGATTGAAGGCCGGCTGGAACTCTCCAAGTTTGAACCAATAGGATGGCTCAATTTCTCCAAATCCGGCCCAAAGGCTTTATACTAGGGCCGGATTTAAACCACCACTCATCCTATGTGTCATCTTAGGTGGCATAGTTTTGGTGCCAAACCATTTGGCCCCAGAGGAGCAATCAAGATGAGGTTTGGGGGTAGTGTATAGACTCTTTTAAGCCAATTGGATAATACACTTCAAAAATTTATAAGAAAGTTATACTTTGTGAAAAAAAATTCAATTGCTCTCTTTATTTCTCATTGTTATGTTTGTATGGAAAAAAATCTGAATTTTGTTGTCAATTGTAACAAGGCAAAACACTCATTTTGACTTATGTAGGTAGATTTACTTTAAAACATTATGCATTTGTATAGTCGCCATGTTGCAAAAGTAGGAAAATAGGGAATGTGACTTAATGTACATTGACCACATATATAATAAAAAATATACAATATAATAAATGAAGTTTGCTTTCATTTTAAATATGATTTTTAAAAAAATTTAAAAAAATTTAAAAAATAGGCAAGGAAAGGAAAAGTTCTAAGTTTTTGTTTTTATTTTTAATTCTTTCTTTCGGAATACAAAAACAAGAAGAGAAAAAAAAATGTTAAATGAAAAGAAAATAATTTTTTTTTTTCCAATAGAAAATAGGAAAGAAAAAAAAAAGGTTTTAAAATATTAAAAAATCTCTCTTCTATTTTTGAAATAGATAAAATAGGAATTAAAAAAAAAGTTTAAAAAAAATCTTAAAACTATCTTTTCTATATTTGAAATTGAACAAAGCAGAAAAAAAGGAACAAAAAATTGAAAAATCTCTCTTTTATTCTTTTGAAATAGAAAAAATAAGAAGAGAATTGAAATATTCATGTTTTATGTTTTTTTAATTGATCATTAAGAAAATCCAAAAGCACATTAATTGAAAATTTGGCCCTAGAATCCGACCTCACCACTTTACATTATTTAGGACTGGAGTGGTGAATTGGGGCCGGATTGAGGGCCGGATTGATGGCAAATTGGGCCGGCAATCCATCCAACCCTAGAGCGTGTATAAACCAGCCCTTATTGTATTTCCTTCCAAGGTTCTATGTTTTGAGATTTGTTATTTTCTTTCTAAATTGAATGGTCTATATAATTTTGAGTTTTTTCAGGTTTTTGCTCTTGAATAGACCTTTTCATATCATGTTTTGAAATCCATACAATAGATTTTGAAGGTTGAATGATTTTTAATTTATAGCGAAGTGGAGGAACTTTTTGTTTAATCACTTTATTCTAGATGGCATTCCTCCACGTACCAAAGTCCAAGATTAAAAAAATTGCAAAAAGGCAATTTAGAGATGATTGAAGATAAAATTGAATTTTCTAGTTATCAAAAGAAAAATGCATATATTAGAGTATCAAAGAAATTTCAATTAAAATTCCAAATTGTTTTCTTCATCCTTCTATCTAAACCTATATACTTTGCAAAAATCATTTATATATATTTTTAAATTGTTTTGAGGAACAAGTTTAGAAGTGGGTGCTCCAATCTTAATCAAGGTAGTTTGAAATAATTGTACATTTGCACACAACAATAGTACAAGGTAAAATAGTGCAATTATTTAACAAGATATTTTGAAATGTCAAAAGAGAATAATTACTCGAAATTCTACATGTAAGACCTAGAAATCAATATGAATGATTCCAAATCTTCTATGTTTAGAAGGGGCTATACTACGTATTTGATTAGTGTTTATATTTCAAAACTCCCAGTTTAAAATTCCTCTTAATTCCTTGTAGTTCCAAAATTCAAATTCTTGATTTCATATTTTGAAAGTATTTTGAGGTGAAGATCAATCCAAACAACTTCTACTTCATCCTAAGGCATATTTGAATCTTAAAAAAAAACTTTCCTAAATGATTTACTTTTAAAAATTGAGGTAAATAACACAATTGTTAAGACACAAGGAAAAAAAAAATGCAAAAATTTCAAGATTAAATTCATAAGCCCTAAACCCTAAAAAAATTTCAAACAAATTTAACCCTTCAATGACGGGCTTATAACCGTGGAAATCATCTATTGTAACACCATGTTAACTGTTGGGTTAAAAAAATGCAAAAGCACTCATTGGAAGTCAAAGTGTTGTAGATGATCTTCTCTTTTTCCACAAAATTTGGATGATGAATAGTTGCACTTCTATCCTACACAATAGATTCTCTTGTCATTCATCAGCTGCAAAACATGCACCTCGACATTTAAGGGTTAATCTATGAAGATAGTGATTTGCTAATATGGAATTCATCATTTTAGAAGACCATTTCTAGTCATGTATTTTGACTTGTGTAACGATGTTTTACATTTTGATACTATCATATTTACTACATTGCCATGTTCAAGTATTCCTTCGTACAGTTGCTTACAGTGTATATGAATGCAAGGTCACAATTAGGTGCAAAAATGACGGTTCTTCTTTCATAAGCCGAATCAGCAACGTCCACCAAGTGGCGGATACAGGTGTCATGGCAACCGAGACCGAAGCATGTTGGGCAGGAAATGGTAACAAGGATAATAATGGACAGCTCTGAAGCCCAGAAACTATTGGGCACCAAAACCAATGATTTGATGCATCCTTTCGTCACCATTCGCCTCAGTGAAAAAGTTTAGCGACACCTACTAACAATCCACAGCCACTATGGTAGACAAATGAATCAAGGATAACATTTCTGTGATCGGTCCCCGCACTCTTTGCATTGGCGACCAGTGAGACTTTATAACAACTTCGTGAAATTCAGACCTAGCTCAGTTTATGGGGACGACGGCCGAAATGCAGGCAGAGCAACAGCACCACCTGCACAGATAGCGCTCCTGTAGAAGTACGCTGTTTGTAGAGAATTTACACCATCTGCTATAAACTGGGTTGAGATGCACCCCACCCTAAAGCCTCCCGTGTCGTAAGGCAAATCTATTGTCCTTTCGGTTCTTTGTGTGTCATACACCGGCTGCAATTATCGTCTGTAACCCAATGAGGTTGTAGCTGAACCACGGCCTCCATCACCAAACCACTAGTCCCGAACGGTGGCCTGAGCATGGGACAAAAAATGATACAATCAAGTGTCTCAGACTCGCTCGAGCTCCTGAATGTGGATATCCTTTTGAGCTTCCAGCAGACCTTGCCAATGCTGCAACTGCTTGTTTTGCTTCTCAAGCAGTGCATCCTTCACTTTTAACTCCGCTTCAAGCCCAGCTATTTCCTGCAATAGATTAACTGATGCGTCAAAATCTAGTACATGGCTTGTAAGTAGAGGACAATGTCAAGGCGAGATTTGACCCAAACGTGTTTCTCACAAACTTTGTGAGCTGACAGAACATATATTAAATGTAAGAAATAGGGAAACCAATCAAAGACGAGAATAATTCTAAATTCAGCCGGAATAGAACGAAGTAACCAATTATGTACCCAACAAACTTCAAAGAGGTAAAATATCAACAATAAACAAGTTCAGGCACCTTTCTCAGCGATTCTTCACGAGTGGGTTGATGTTGATGTTGCGCTCGTATGAAATACAGTTGCAAAGTTTTAGCCGCCTCCATGAAGTCAGCCGCATGCCTTTCCACGTCAACTAAACAAACAGGAACCAACAGCAGCAGCTCTGCGGCTCAGTGCAAGTGACACCGACTTCCGAATCACAGTGAAGAATCAATAGCAAACAGAAATTCACACAACAATAAGAATCCACGTATCTCTGTCGCAAAGGCCGGCTCAAAGCAATGCTCAACCTGGAAAACTCTCAGCTGCAAATGCACGAGTGTGCAGTCAATACTTTTACAAGAGCTTATGTTTGCTCAGCCGATGTCTACTCGGGACAGGTTTCACCACCTGCATATCTATGTCCCAAGCATAGTTACGAAGAATGGCGTTCGAGACCATTCTTGCTCTCTACCTCAGCTTCAATTTCAACGTCTTTCCAACGTTTTTCAATTACATGAGAGAGTTTGAACCTCAAAAGCACAATTGATGTAAAAAGACAAAAGACAAACCGCAAAACTAGCAAGCGAAAACGCAGTCCAAAATACTCGAATCTCCATAACAATGTGTCCAATATCACCAAAACCCTAAAATGTTGATTGCTCGACACACGGGCATCAAATCAACATGGAAAACTCGCAGCGGCAAGTGCAAGTCTTACAATCCCCGTGGCGGTTTATGATTGACGCCTAATCTGGACAGGTTTCATCTCATGCACATCTTTATCCAAATTACCGAAGCCCTAAAATGTGGAATGCCAAGAACAAGCGCCGCAAGAGAGTCAAGCTTCAAAAGCGACAAAAACAGAAACTCCACCACGGGCCTGAAGCATCACAAAAACACCATCACCAACACTCGGGCGAGCATTTACCTTGATGCGAGGGGTGCGTGGAGCGGTCGGCAGCCTGAAGCTCCCGCGCCGGCAAGCAGGGCAAAAGCGCAGCATCCAGAGATGCAACCAGGCTGAGCAAATCCGGGCCACCAGCAGCCGGCGTGGTTGCAGCCATGGCGGCACCCGAGCTGCACTGCTTGCTTGCGTACAGTCTACACTTCCACCAGTATCACGTCGGCCATAGCTAGAGAGCCTCATTACTCGAGGAAGACGACGGAGTGAAAGCCGAAACGAATTAATGAAATTAGTAGATGAAATTCATCCTATCCCCACTTGTTCTATATTAAACCTGACCTGAGAGTTAAAGTCCTCTGTGTCAGTCTGTGATTGCCTGGGCATATCTTTTTGCGCCAAAAAGATATTCCTGGTGGACTTACTGGCCCAAATGGGCGGTAAAATGGGTACTTAATGATCACGTCTCACTGTTGAATTTTTTGAGAATGAACTGTTGTTGGGCCTGCAAAACAGAGTTTTTTTGAAGTATTTTCCGCTCAAAAACGGTACCTGAAAAACTTAAGGGAATATTCGGTGGTACATTCTCCCCTCCACAACAAACCTAAATTGCTAAATTGTTACAAAATCTGCAGGGAGAGAGAGAGTCATTCCATTATGGAAAAATGTATGCATATTTGGATGAATTTGATTGATGAGTAGGTATCCACAATATTAACATTTTTCGTCGATGGATATGGATGTAAAAGAGCTTCACAACTCTAATGAAGATTGTTGTTTGCATTGCCCTAAATAAACAAAACAAAACCCCTTTGGCGAAGTTGTCCAAATTCGGTTGAAGATGAAGCCCATTATCCTCTAATTGATATTAAAAAGGTAAATTTCAAAATTCAGAAATGTATGTATGCCACTCAAGAACATTGAAAACTGTAATTTTAAACTAGTTGTAGGTTTATATTTTTATAGGTGTAAATCCTCACCCTTTCAAGGTTGGTTTACATATGTCTAGACTAGCCTTGAAGACAAGACATTTAAACCAATGTTTAGGGAGAAACATGGTTAGTTTAGTTCATTATTAGTCAATGGAATTGGGAAAAAACTAGGTTGCAATTTTGAAAACATTTGAACCCTCTGGAAAAAAAAATCTATTAAATTTCTATTTGGAGTAAAAAAATACCCTTGGTATTTGAAAAAATGGTTCAATATGGAAATTAAATGAAAATAGTTGGTAAAACTCAAAAACATCATGAATGATGATTTCAACCCCATTTTAAGAATTTTTTTTCATGCCATAGGATGAAAGCTAGATAGTTATGCTTACAAACTTTTGAATCTCTTGTAACATGGAAAAAACAACTTGTCAATGGATGATAAAATGTCGAATGCTCCAAATATCAATCAACCAATCAAGACCATTTATTCTATATAATTAATAATCTCTTGCCATCTTGTCCTTAATCCTTCAAGGGTATGAAAGTCCTTTGCAACCATATAATATATTATGAATTTGGTGGTATTTGATTAGAAAAATATAGATCAAATACCATACAAAGTGAATTAATGATCATAATAGTATATAAATAATAATGTATCACAATTCATATATTAAACCACAATTGAAGAGTCATATAGAAGTAGCCCAAGGGCCTTTCAAGTCCAATTAAAAGTAATGTAACTTTTGCATCCAATGTCCCAATTCAATAAAAACTTGTTGGAAAATTTGCACGCTTTCTTCTAGTTTATGTGGTAAAATTTTCAGATCAATCTAAGATGCGAATATTCCTTGAAAGTCAATTGATGTTTATTGTTTCAATTTGAGTTTATTGCATTTGAAGGTTGCAACTTTGGGGGCTTGTATCTTCTTTATTCAATGTTGTTTTAAGTAAAATTTGTTGGCTTATATTCCCTTCATGTCTGATTATCGTGTTAAAATTTTTCATGTCAATCTAAGCTAATCAGAATGTTTGGGAGCAGTTCCAAGTTTAAAATCTTGACATTTTTGGATTACAGTGGACTTCACTGGCTTGTTTCTTCTTCATACAATGTCAATTTCCAATATATTTTTTGGAAAAGTTGCGCATCCTAGTCTACTTTATGTGGCTAAAATTTCATATCAATCCAAGAAGTTAAGAGTGACTAAGAAGCATTTTCGTAGAAGGAGGTTCAACATTAGATGTGTTTTTTGCAACTTTTCTTGCTATTTTTTTGACATTTGAAAGCCAGTTTGTAGACACATTGAGTCAATTCAATGATATTTTCTTTCACCAATGTGTCGGTATTTTGGTTTTGAATCACATTATAGTTTTAATTTTTTTCATTTGAGTAAGTTTAGGAATTGAATTTCACCTCCAAATGTGTTAGGAAAATTTCAGCATCCTTTTTCAACACTAAAACATTATAATCTTGCAATCTATGTGGCCAAATAACTCCAAATTTGATTCATGTCATTTGCAACACATACATGCCAAGATTGTAAACATAGTGACTATAACTGAGTGATACTTAGATTTAAAACACTTCAAAAGCAATGATGTTTTTGAATCCAAACAGTCCTTACACAATGAGGGGTTAAAGACTCCAAATAGCCAAGTCTTAGCCCTAAACTTTTGACTCGTCAGTAGATTGCAAAGCAGTTCTCAATCTAAGAAAACTTGACACACGTGCATTGACTACAGGAGTCAATTTAGTGTTATAGATTTATACCTGCTGTGGGAAGTTTGGAAACAGACTGATTGCAATTTGCAACAGACAGAGGTTGGTTGAAACATGACGCAGTAAATTGAAGATTTCGGAAACGCCTCCGTCACGCAATGGAGTAATCAATGCAGACCTGATGCAAATACTATTAACTTAGTGGTACAAGCTGCCGTGATGATTTATAAATGGTATTACAGAATCTCTCTCTCTCTCTCTATCTCTCCGTCTCATGTTGTTTCTATGAGTCTCACAAGCGCAATCAGTCTCTATAAATTCCAGCATCATTGATCAACCTCCTCATCGACAAGTGCTGGTGAGAGCTTGATCGACATTCAACACTAGTATAGCTGATCGATCGCAAGCAACCTGTACTGTACAAGATCGACACTGATCGTCGATGTTGATTGATACAATCCTGCAAAGCTAATCTGCAAGCTCACATCGAATCCCAGGGTGTCCACAGCCACCAGTCTCGATCAATTTTCAACCGTGATTGAATGATCGAGAGCATTGGTTACTTGGCATTCGCTCATCTTCGGAGATGGTGTGCCATGGATGGGATCGGAACGCTGGCAAGCCGGTGGTCTCGAGGTGCATTGAACTCCTGAAGTGATTGTGGTGGTGGTGGGAAAGGTTGTGTGTGCAGGACTGACTACAAGCGGAACGAAGTGGGTTCAAAATCGTCGGGGCCGTGCTCCTTCATCCATGTCCTCAAGCTTCGCTTGGCTGCGGCGCCGCTGAACGACACCACCTCGTACATGCTGCACACGTTGACGATGACTGCCTCGTTTAACATCAACTTGGGGCCCCGGAAAATCGCGTCCTCGAGAATATCCGTGGCGTCCACGAGCTTCTGGTTGTAGAGCAAACAAAGCGCCTGTCAACCACAGCGAGGCTCAGTACTTGCGTTGCGGCGCAGACAAGGAAGGAATCCATCAAGGTGCGAGAGAAGGTGACTTTAGGGTCAAGGCAGGCACAAGGAATTCATCAGCGTAATTCCAAGAATGAATGACTATTTTTAAGCAATATGTGACATGAGATTAGGGCCTATTTTGCTTATTAAACTTTATATTATTTTGACAATATAACTGCACCTGAGTGGCTGTTTGAAATAGAAATGCTCACATTTTGCAATAATCAGATTAAAACTCCAAAAGTTATAAGCATCAAGAGAAGATCAGACAAGTAGAGTCATGCATGACACGAAAGTAGCCAGTTTTTTGGAATTGCCAAACCAAAAGAGAAGGTGCAAAGAAGGTTGACTTTAGGGTTCAGGCACAGACAAGAATTCCATCAACAACAAATAGGTGCAAGACAAGGTGACTTTAGGGTTTAGGGCTCACTTTGTTGTTGGCAGAGACGATGTCGTTGGGATCTCTAGCTAAGACGGCGTCGAACTCCGCAATGGCCTTGGGAAACTGTCCCTTGGCCACGTACAAGATTCCCCTGTTCCGAGCAAGCAATTTTTTCATGTCGGGATCCGACGACGACGACACCAAAGCCTCGACGTCGGCGAACGTGCGCTGTGCTCCCACGACGTCACCCAACTGGACCTGAACGAGAGCCGCCTTGGTTTTCAAATGCGGATCGGACGGCGACTTTGCCATGAGCTTGTCCAGCCATTGCAGCGCCACGATGAATTGCTGCTGATGCAAGTGGTAGCCCACGATGGAGAAGCACACGGTTTCTCGCCGCTCCTGCCAAGTCGAAAGCAACCCCTCCAAAACGGCATTGTCGGAATCCGCCAGAGCTGAATCTTTGGTTGTGGCAGAAGTGCTCTCGGTCGCGTCGGGAGAACGTTCTGCTAGCAGAGCGTCTATCTGGCCAGAACCAACGCCGAATCCAATGATAAGTTCATGGTGAATTGTTCAACGTCGCAATGAGATGGAAAATTAGGGCAGATGCACGGAGGGTGACAAGAAGCGAGATCAACCTGAGAATCACAGTGAGCGAGGAGATTGTAAAGACGGTGCAGAGTCTCCGCTGTTTTGCCGACTCGGTGAGGAAGCTCCGCGTGCATGCACCGTAAAGCAAACGGTACCATCGACCCTGTGCTCACGACAGGAAATCTCAGTTCGAGAGAAAAACCCTAAACGAGGAGTACAACTGTAAAGGACAAAGCGGACCAAATTGGGCTTCAGCACTTTTCAGCACTTTGGGCGGAGCTTTAATCTGTCCAATTTTCATTTAGGGTTAAGGCCAACAGATGCAATGTTCTCCACTGATCCTGTTGAAATATAATTTGGCCCTGTCTGCGTTACACTTATCACATTATGATAAACCTAATTAGCATAAAATCTTTGGCGTTTGGCGTTTAGGGTTTAAGGACAGGGGAGATTGGCGAGCAACTGGGTACCTGATTTTTCAGGATACAAGTCGGGGTGATTCTCGAATCGGTACTGCGGGGCATCCAAATCACCGAACGCGGCAATTTCCTGCGCTGCGGCACGATACTCTTGAAGCTTCATCAGGGCAAGCAAGTGGTAGGTCCCGTACGCAATCTCCTGGTCGGGGGACGCCAGCAAGCCTTGCCGTTGCGCCTCTTTCACTCTTTCAATCAGCAGCTTCCAGGAGCCCTGTCTCTGCGACCACAACCCACTAATCCCCCAATTCAGCTTCGCCACTTGCCATGACTCACAGAACTAATCCATCCTGGTCACACTCTAGGTCTGAACTTGGTTGCGAATTGCAGGAGTTAGTACCGCGAGCTGCCGGAGGCGCCGGATGTCCACCGACACCTGCTTGAACGAGCACCGCGAGAACGAGAGATGGCGTATAGGCGCCGACTTCGTGGAAGCATCCTCCCCGCGGCTATGGCCATTGCTCAGTCGATACTCCGCAGACATGGCCTGCTGCTGCTGCTTCACAGCTCTATCTCCACCTCGGCCAGAACTCATCGATCGCCACTGACTCGGCGTCGACAACTCAGCATTGCGCTGCTTCACGGGCGCGACGGGGATCCCTCCGGACTTTGTCCTCCATGGACTCGGTGTCGACTCCTTCGGCATCCCATAATTGAATGGCAACGACTTCGATTGCTTCAACACCCGTGGCGTCGACATAATTCGCCCGTTCTCAGACACGGTTTTGTTCTTCCCATTCCCCGAACGCGAAGGGGTGACCGGCACTTTCTTCTGGGACAAATGGGGAGGAAGTTGTGGGGCACTAAGAGGAGGAAGCCGCGGCGAAGGATGCCTTGCAGTCGAAGCTCGGTAGGTCGAAACGCCCGAGTATTCGATCCCGGAGGCGATGATGGGCGTAAATTCTTCCGAATCATGCTCCATGGCGAGGCCGGTTCCAATGGATTGCCAACTACTCTCGAGAATTCATAATCGGGTACGAATCGGGATACCCTAAACCGAAATCATACTGCAATCCCATCTCGCCAGGCTCTTCTCTACACATTACAAACTGAAAGCCCCGGCGAATTTCTGACCGAAACTGGAATTCCGACATTGCGAACACGTCCTTGTTTGAAATTTCTCCCGGAATGAAGCCATCATTCCCAAAAGGGTTCGACTTCCTAGTGCCCCTTGTGGGAGCCGATTCTTCACAACTAGCCCTAAGTCAAAACTCCCATTTTCTAAACGATCCAGCCCGCACAATCAAGTCCAAAAATCCTTGCATTCTTTCCCCTGTCAATCCTACGTCTTACGCGATTAAATAACCAGAGAATCACGAAGGCGACGGCCAGATGAAGCTCGAGCGGCTACTTCCAAACAGATCGTACGTGAACACCTACTGTCTCAGGCTACTGCCATCTGAGTAGAAAAGAAAACACATACCCTGAAGATCAAGGCGCCCCATTAGAACCCTCGCACTTGTGATCGATCAGTCTCTCTCGAAGCAAAACCATTCCCTGCTACAGCACATCCCCTCCAAAACCCCAGTCGCTCGATTCACCATCGCAAAAGGAAGCTACCCCCCAAACCTCAACACAACCTTACAAAACCCGCAAGCCTCGAACAGTGCGCGGGCGCCCACAAGTGATCCACCACCAACGTGAGCTCCAAATCTCTCGGGCGCCACGCGAGAAAAAGTCAAGCGAGCTCCACATGCACAGCCACTTGCGTACACAAACTAGAAACACTGGAGCAAGGGGATCCCAGCAGAAAGAGCTTGCGAAGCGGGGTAACTCTTGGCTAGCGAAGGTTGCAGCTGGTGAGGGTAGACTGGGCTTGCGACGGACGGAGCAAAACGGTAGATCACTCACCGCATAGTACTGTATGAATCCTAGAATAGGCGGGCTCGATGCGCCGCCTCCGCAACGCTCGCTTCCTTCTGCCAACTGATGAATGCCACACTGCGTCTACACTGCGTCTTTGGTGAGACTCGTCACCTTGCTATTCCGTACTTAGGGCCGCTTTAGAGCATCCACACCGTGTCACTGAACATAGAGAGGGCGGAACAGCCTTTGGCGGGGCAAGGACGGTCACGTTTGCCACAGAGAACTAGTTGACCCCATCGTCACACGGAATATAAAAAAAAAATCCCTCAAAAGATGCCACTTTTGAAGTCTGGTCCTACCCCGCTCCTTCCCCACTCTTGTTTATCCGTTCTGAGGTCCAAGATACAGAGTGAGCTGTGGCTGGGAGCTTGTTATTAATGAACTTCCCAACCAAAATCTCTCCGGAAGAAGGGCGCACTCAAACCTACGGAAGGTTGGCGTCCAAAACGTGAAATTTGGTGAGCCCGGGCTCCCATGTTCCGTTGGCGCCCAAACGGTGGGGCGTGGAAGACACCCCGGCCCCGGTCAAATGCATTCCGGGATACTGTTGAGTGACACGGTGTGGATGCTCTTACACTGTGGTGGAGAAGTAGAAGTCAAGAATTGTAGGGAAATGGAGCAATATGATTGGAGGAAATTTCATTCTTCACCAGATTGAGTTTACATTATGGCCAAGACTTGTAGAGGAGAAAACTTCAAACATGGATTAAAAAATGACATGATTGCCTAGATGGTAGCAATTTTCATAACATTATTAACTTCATTAGGAGGGTCCCTTTTGCTCCCTTAAAATCAGGAGCCCTCCAACAAATGAGATTCCAATCTCTAACATCATAGAAATAAAGTCAGAGTGCACAACCAATGAGATCTGCAACATTTAAACCTAATTCTCCCCTAGACATCCTGAGGTGTATTATACCTCCAATTGGGAGGAGAATAACTAGCCGATTAGCAATGTTATGTTTTGTAAGGGGAGTTCTTTGGAGGTCAATTTTTTTAGGTAGCCTCAACTCCTGAGAAGAAACTTGACCCCTAGAGAACTCGAACTTCATTTATTGTCTTTTCATCATAGCATATTTAAAGGCACCAATTTAAGAGTTGAAAATTAATTTGGGGAGGTTAGACTTCTTCAAATATTTTTCAATAAGTTTCCTTGAAAGAAAAACGGAATTGACATCTAATGTAGCTGTTTCATATTTTTGGAGTTTATGGAATTAGATATGAATTTTTGAAGTCAAAATGTAGTGGTCACTAAAAACATCCACCTCCTTTAATGTGCACTATTTGTACATTGCTAGTGCAATGAAAAAGTAAAATGAACTTATACATTAGAGAATGCTTTTAGAGTCCAAGCACTTTATGGACCCTTTATATATGTAATTGGTATTCTGTATTCTATACTTGTATAATTTTCACAATTATACCAATTGTACTATTAGATGCATTTACACCCAGCGGTGCTAGTTTGTGAGCCTGCGAGCATTAGCCCCTGAGCGGTGAGCAGGGATTCTGTGAGCGGCGAGCTCAAAAATTTAAAGAAGTACTAGAAAACTTAAGAATATTTCTACAAATAGATTCCATCTAAAATTTTTGATCAAAATTTTCTATTTTTAGTAAATTTTTGTATCTATTACTATAGACCTATTACCGTGAACCTATTACCGTGGTTTTGTAGAATTCAGATGAAAATTAGAATTTTCACTGTTGTTTAAAATATTAGAAGTAAATATTATAAAAATGATGAACTCAATTGATGTGAAAGATGAATGGAGATGGAAATAAGTTCATATAGAATAATGATTGATTACTATCCTATAGCAACGTGGGTCCCCTCAAGTTGAATGTTTGATGGGAGGGTACTAATAATTTTCTCTTGATGCATGATTGTTGTTGGACTTGTTTGGATTTTAGGAAAAAAGTTTGTAATAAGAATTATTTTTATATCTAATGCTCTTTGTCACATTGAATTTTATTTTGGTTGATCATTGTTTTGTAGCATCATGGATCTTTTCAAAGTCAATGGGAGGGTATCAATACTTCTGTCTTGATTTGTAAGTCTGTAGACTTGTTTAGATTTTAGACACAAAAATTTGTTAATAGAAATTAATTATATGTAGAAATAGTTTAGGTGTACTGAATTTCATTTTTGTTGATCACTATTTTGTAGTAGCATGGATCCTCTTGAGGCTGATGGAAGGTACCTATACTTCTATCTTGATGTGTTAATAATTGGACTTGTTAAGATTTTAGAAGAAAATATTTGGTTGATAGGGGTTATTTCTATAAGGATTGAGCTTAGTTACACCAAATTGTTGATAAGTTGATCATTGTTCACTTGTAGGACTTTTCAGCACCAAGAAGAAGATTGAGCACTCACTTCCCTCTTTTAATTGGGCTCCCCTCGGCGCCAAGGGAGCCCCTACTCGCGGAATTTTAATTTTTTTTAAAATTTTAAAATTTTAAAATTAAAATTTTTATTTTCCTTGTGGCTAGAAGGCTCCCCTCGGCGCCGAGGAGAGCACCTACCTGCGGGGGAATTTTTTTTTTTTCTTAAAAAAAAAAAAAAAAAAAAAAAGTTTTTTATTTTTTATTTTTAAATAAAAAATTTATTCTCCTCGGCGCCGAGGGGAGCCCAACTCTAAGAGGTCTTTTTTTTAAAGCTTAAAGTTTTATTCTCCTCGCGGCTAGGAGGCTCCTCTCGGCGCCAAGAGGAGCCCAATTCTAAGAGGGGAGTGATTATAAAAATTTAAATCTCAATGAAACGACCTCAATAAATTTCAAATGAATGCTAATTAATAACCAATTTTTTTTTCCTAAAAATCTAGCAAGGTCCAATAAATAGCACATTAAGGCTGTTGAAGGAACCACGGTAATAAGTTCACGGTAATAGGTTCATGGTAGTAGATACTAAAATTTACCAAAAATAATAAATTTTGATCAATTTTTTTAAATTGAATCTCTAAAATATTATATGCTCACAAGCTCACAGGCTCACAAAATAGCAACCCTGCATTTACACCAAGGGTGAAAAAAAGATGGAGTATTGATTATAACCTTGTAACAACACAAGAACTAAATTTTATGTATGGGCCCAAAAAAAAAATTCTATTTTCCAACATCTACTTAATTTCATTTTCCAAGTTTAATCCCTAAAAGACAATTGTCCATTGAATAAACAATTGAAATCTAGATAGGTTTTTGCAAAGTCAATTTTGGTTGGATGTTCACAAATTTTTAGCACAAGGTGCAAACATGTACTCACCTAGTGGGATTTTTTTTTTTTTTTGATCGGGTGCCTAGATCAAAAGTTATACTGTCCTAAATTTTTTGGTAGCTCGGGCAGCTTTGAAAACCTTTTGCAAAACTCCTCCTTCACTTTTGAAATTTGGTAGGTATATGATTTACATGATAAAAGATGCAATATGACCATGTATAGTGTAAAAATCTTTTTCTGGGAGGAATTAAAGGTTGTTGGCCCTATCGGGCAAGAAAAAACATTCTTCTAACTTCAAACGTTGTAATCTTTTAGTTTGTGTAGTCAAAGTTTTTAAAACTTTTTCTATACATTCCCTTAGAAGTCTAGGTCAAATTTGTATGGTTGAATTATTTTTAAATACTTTTATTTTTATTTTTTTACATTGTTCTAAAAAGTGATAGCTTTTGCAATTTTTGCCTAGTTCTTTAGGGGTTAATTCATTATTTTTCATAGAATGTTGATTCTAAAAATTGGGATATTTTGTACTATAAAAATGTGTGGGAAATTTTTTAGAAACTTTAAATGCATTGAAAGAAATATTATAGTGTTGGAAGTTGGAAGAACCTTTGCAAGGATGCTATTTTGTGAGCTTTAGAAAATGAGCCGAAAAGCTCAAGAGTCTGTGAGCCTCTAATTTCTAGCAAATTTTCTTTGATTTTTAGAGTGCAAATCTATGATCGTGGTTTAGGATTTTAAGATATTTATAATTTTAGAAAATCAAATATTATGGCAATTGAGGCATTGTGATTACGAAATAGACTAAGTAATAGCATATACTCTAAAAAAAATACAAGCATATCATGCCCTCAGAAGACATCACCAAATATGTAATTAGTACCTTGTCTAAAAGGTCTCAACGTTGTTGTATACATTGGGAAGAGGACCTTTCCAAGATCCAGATCTCTTTAGCATCTACCTCATCAGGGATTAAAGATTTTGAAGGAGAGATCATGAATGTTCATCTTGAACATTGAGTTTTGAATGGAAATCCAAATTAATGTAATGTGCACAAATGGAATTCAATGGTAGTTCAAATAATGAGGAATAATGAAAACATGATTGTTTGGCAGATGGACAAGAATACAATCTCTTATCAATAAATGAAGTATGAGCTGGTGTATTAAGTTTCACTTGCACATTATGAAGAGTGTATATCATTCCAATCTATAGCTACAAGTCTAGAGTAGAGACTTCCATAGTCTGCAATAAAGATATAAGATAACTAGATGACACCCCCAAGCCATTGTAACTAATGAGATCCTAGGGGGGGAGGGGACAATGTGTAAAAAAACTAAGGGGATAGGTGCAAACACCAAGTATTTTTTAGGGGATATTATTATTATTATTATTATTATAAAAAAATATGCTATCATTATCTAATTTCCTACTTTGGGTTATTAGAGAAAGGGCTTGCATTACTTATAATTCTAAATTGATATGAATAAATGATATGGTAATTTAGATTTAAAAAAAATTCTACTATTATTTTTGTCCTACTAACATTAAATTTCTTTCAAACTTTTTTTTTCTCTCTCACTACTGACTACATACAACTAGAACTTAACAAAAAAGTGTAGTCAATACTACTATTGTATCTTCTATAAAAATTATCAGTGACATTCATTTACTAGGTAGGTATCATATTATTGAATGCTATCAATTGAACCTTAGTTAAGTTTAGATCTTTTTTATATGATTAATATGAATGATATAGAGATTGCTTTTTGATATCAACTTTACTTTAACATACATTATTTGATTCAATGTACATGTCTTCACAATATGCACAATGATATGTAAGATTTTTTTTTGCACTATTATGGTAGTATGAAATCATAGTATGAAATAGAATATAAGAAATATTTTTGCACAATTATGGTAGTATGAAATGATAGTATGCAACCCTAAACCAAAGACAGTGGAAAAGATGGACTAGGCAATCCCTAAACCCTAGAGCAGACTCTAAATCCTGAACAGGCGGAACGACGAACAAAGGGCCCAAAACATGAACTACCAATTTCTAAAATTAAATGACAGCCACCTAAAGCCAGCCAACGGCTATTGTAAAAATTAGTAAAGTCTATAAAATTATTGAATACTTTGAATATGCCACTCACAAGGCAACAACATTTAATACATTTAGCCAAAAAAAAGAATAAAAAGGGAGGTATCCTAGGTCTAATTTTTTTCTAATTGAACCTATTTTTCTATACCATATAGTAGTTTGAAGACATGTCATGGCACTTTTGTACCCTATAGTATATAAAAACAAATTATAATTTTTATCTCAAATGTTTTTTAGGCACCCTATTATTTGTTCGCACATAGTTTTCTACTGCTACCGCTCACTACTCCCTTCCCCCCCAAAATAAGATCAAGTCTTGATGTCCTTGGAGAATCAGAAAAAACAAGAACTTATTCATCTGACTCCACTAATGTGCAGTAGTATAGTAAGACCTTGGAGATGGCCAATCCCTTTCCCTATCCATTTTCTCCAGAAGATTGAGGTTTACTAACGGCTTCTCCATAATTTTGTGTATATTTTCCAACGGTTGAACGGCCTAGAGTGAAATTTAAAAACCAAATGGATATTAGAGACAATGTAAATGAGTACAACACTTATCGAAAACACAATAATTATAACGGTATTGTGAGCAAAGGTCCCTATGTGTCTACTCTTGTTGTTGAGACATCAACAAAAAATCTTCTTGATCAGACCAAAACCAATATTGGTAGGGATCAACAATTTCCACCAACAATTGAAAATTAAATTAGAAGCTTAGTAAATCAATAGGATTTGAAATTCGATAAATTTTTTTTTTTAAGTTATAATTCTTGAGGCCTGTCTCACCACCAAGAAGTCTTGGCCTGATCTACGCAATTGGAACTTTCAAAACAAAAAGTATTGCAATTAAAGATACATTACAAGATTCAGTTTTTAAATACATCACAAATTAAAAATAAATACATTTTGTAAGTTAGAGCCCTTGAGGCCTTGGGTTGGTGAAGAATCTTAAAATTTTCAAAAAAAATAATCTTCAACTAATGAAGCATAACAAGATACATTTAATCGACAACATAAATTTTAAAATGAATATTTTTATAAGTTAGAGCCCGCAAGGCTCCTCTCAGCATTGAGAGGCCTTGAGCCCTTGAGTAGGTGAAGAATCATGGAACTTTCAAAAAAATTAGAGGTCACCTTTGGCACATTTTAGAGAATAATTAATTAAAGTTCAAAATGAACTTCAACACTGTAAAATATCATTTCTTGAAATTTTGACATTAAAATTAAAAATATTGTAATGATTAGGCAACCACCTCACATAGATTCAAAAGTCACTTTTGTAGTTAGTGATTGAAGATGTATACACAATCTCTTTATACAAGTCACAAGTGGGGTGGTAGGAAGTAAACAACCTATGTGAAAAATGTAAATTAGGATAAGTAGATGCACAACCGCTCATTCTTAGTTAAGTCAAAAACAAGAATTGTATTCAATGTAAAACTTCAAACCTAATTTTGGCATTGTAGAATAGTTTTTTTCAAAAAACTTTGGACTAAAAAATGTTGAAAAATAAATCCAAATTTGATCTCCAAAAATGTGTTTGAGATTTCAAGTCTCCAATAAAAATTTATGGACAAAATTCATATGAATATCTCCATAAGTTATAGCCCGCAAGGCTCTTCTCAGCACTTAGAGGCCTCAAGTAGATGAAAAATTATGGAACTTTCAAAAACATTGATCAATAGCTAATGAAGCATGACAAGATACATTTAATTGACAACATAAATTTTAAAAATGAATATTTCTATAAGTTAGAGCCTACAAGGCCCTTCTCGTCACTGCAAAGCCTTGGATGGTTCATGAATCATGGAACTTTTAAAAACATTAATCAATAGACAACATCTATGACACCTTCCCAACTAATATGGAGCATGTAGATATAGTTTCTATTTGATTGAAAATATGTCATTAGTAGAATGGAATGCGTCATAAGACAAAGTGAGAGTTTTTCATTTCAAACTAATACTCTTTATACTTTGGTTAGTGTTCTTCAAATCTAATGTAAATGAATGGATAACAATGCATTGTGATTACTACAAAATTTTGTTTGAATTATTTATGACTTGTTTGACTTTTTATTGATGATCATTATTTTTAGTTCAGCGTATTAGATCTCACTGGATTCTAAATTCGGTTAGATATTGCATCATTTGAATTCTACTATCAAATTCTCTCGTTCTCTCGGGGGAATCACTCTTTGTATATTTTGTGCACCACATGCGATGAAGGAATATTTGTTTGGGGGCTATTTACCTCCAAGGCACCATTAGTAAGGTCCCTATAATTATTTAATTTCCAAAAATGGCCCATTTTAGTACACTCTATCATTACTTATATTGCCACGTTCAATGTAGTTTTTTGACCTTTATATTCATTATAAGGAAATAAAGTTAATTCAAAAGTAAAGTAAAAGTCAAAGTGATAGAAAATAAGTCTAAAAAAAAATTGACTGCAATTTAGCCTATCTCCATGCTTTTTCACACAATGTATGATCAAACTTCACTATGGTCACTATGTATAGGAAGAACATGCAAAATTGTTTATAGTTAAAACATACAACCTCAAAGTGTGTTTATCAACAAGCTTGTGTCCCAAAAGAAATCTACAAAGCTCTTTGAACTTCAACTATTCATAATTATTTCTACATAGTAACATAGTTCCAAAACATATCAAACGACTTGGGTTACATGTCAATCCCATTTGCCTGAGAAAGAAATTTACTAAAACTTGATTTTCAGAACTTTGGTCTTCCTAAATTTAGCTTGGGGTCTTACAATTCAAATTCGATCTCAACAATATGGATGTCCAACTTTCACAACATCAAATAACTAAAGCAAATAACATAACACAACTTTCAAACAACCAAAAAAACAAACACAAAAGTAAAACTGCATTTAGGGAGTTAAACTTGCAAAATATGTACTTAACATGTGTTAAAAAACACAAGGCAATGTGTGGATTCCAATGAAAACGAAAATCAACTTCTACTAGAGCTTATCTACACAAACATGTACAAAATGTGAAACTCTGTCCAGACCTGAAGTGCAATTGCAGGAATCTCGAAATATGCCAAGTGAAACTAGGTTTTTCAACAACAACTGCAAATATAAAATGACAAAATGGCAAGGGAAGTTGGGTTTCAAAACAACAACTGCAATAACTTGAATTTGAATTCAAATAGCATCAAATTGTCATTCATGTGTTGAACAACACAAGATAATCCATGAATTGTTTTGAAAATATGCATGACCAAATACATGTGCTTACCTACACCAGTTTTAGTCAAAATCTGAAACATTGCAACATAGTATCAGACCTGTAAGAAACCTACATACAAACTAAAAGTGATATTGAATGACATTGGAATGAAATTGTCATTTGCATGTTTTGAAATACAAAAGGTCCATAAAAGAAAATACTCAAGAAGAACATCAATGTTTAAATGCGCATGAAAATACAAATGCCCACCAAAAATTGGAACACTATAATTGCTGCTAGAGTCCATGCAGAATTTTGCATGAAGAAAAAATCCTCATTCCATCATCTAAGAGTTGGAGTGAACCATACCATGGAGTTCGGGAAGGGGGGTGTTCCACCATGATGGAATTCATGCACCTAATTTGCAGTCAAACACTTCCGGAGTTCCTAGATTTCAAGAATGTCCAATTCGCTGAAGTTTGACAATCTCAGGTGCTTTGGCATGTCTTCTTGCAACACCCAAGAATGTTTAAGCATTAGAAGGGTTTCCTCAAAGCGGTGAATGAAAGACTTCTGGCTACCAAGTATTGTAGAGGCTAGAGATGCCGCCATTCTAGCAAATGCCAACTTTGGTGTGTTCACTACCACCTTACGAATGAGCTTGCTCAAGAGTGAGCAACGATAAGTAGCGCCAAGGTTATACATTTTTCCTTGTCCGAGATGCCTGCACCTTCCCAACTATTCCAAAAATAAAACTTCTGGAGTGTCCAGATTACCAGAAACTCCAATGCCTCCATTCGTGCTTTTTTCTTCGTTGGAAGTTCCTCTGTCATTTCAACCTACCCAAACCAAACAGTCACCTACAATCGCGCTCCGTACAGAGATGCGTTCTTCCATCGCAAAGACACTAGGAGTGAAAGAGCAACCTCCACAAAAGAATGACACAAACACATGCTCAGTGGCATGGTGAATTGGCCAATGAATTACGAAAATCTCAAAAAGTGAGTACATGGATAACAAAAACACCAGCTTACAAAACTATAGTAGATCAATACAGACTCAAATTGAAGCGCCAACCCAAGAATCGCAAAGCGAGGCGATATTATTGGAGATACTACCTTGCAATTCACAGAAAGAATTGAAGCGGAATCCAGAAATCATGTGGCAAGGCAATGTAATTGGAAAACTCACCCGAGCAATTGAACACCTAGACGCATAGTTGAGGGATGAGGCGCCGATTCCAAGTGCAACGCAAGCTGCCGAACATTTTCTAGGAACTTTTGCGTCGCCAACAACCAAGTTCATTAATGATGACTATTCTAGTAGTATACCAATGTTGCAAACAAACAAAATTTGGGTTTTGAAGTGAAATCCATTGTGTCGTCATGCTACCTATCTGCGAATTAGAAATCTCACACTTCAATCTAGCTGAAGGAAATTACAAGGTTCATAAATCTCATGGAAATCAACTTGTTATCGGTGATGGCAATGTGAGAGGACTGGTACCTGATTAGAGCACCACCAATAGATTATATTGCCAAGGTATGCTAATTCCACCAAATTTGAGCAAAACTGAGTTCTGCAAATTAAAAAAAAATGGAATAAAAAGGTCTCCTCTTTACGATGTAGATGTTTACTAGGAATTTGATTTGGTACTTACTAGTCATTCACAAATCAAAACAAATCTTCTAAAATCTCAATCAGTTGACATATACAAAAATGTGATATCATGATTTTTAGTTCTAGAAGATTAGCAAGGCCAACTTAACAGTCCTCCAAAGGCAAGATCCATGACTCATGAGTCATTTCACTAATTGCCCATAAATTAACCAATTTGTTGAAAATAAAAATGAGAAGTACAAATTGTAGGAAAGAGATTTAGTTCTGAATGTGTATTAATACTTGCAGTTGATGATCACATGATCGTCATCCCAACTTGAAGGAATAGAAGCAAATGGAGCCGGCTAAGGTTCAATAAGGTTGGTCTCGGTTTTCATTTTTTCATGGTACTTGCAACAAACACAAAACAAAATTTGGTTACTAAAATCGAAAGATGTGAACATTTAGTATTTTGTCTTCATTCAAGACAAGTTTTAATGCAAAAATTAGGGGATCTCCTTGTAACTCTGCAAACATATAGAAATGTTAATTAGAAATCACGTCCATGATGCAAAGATCATGGATGCATACACTAAATTTCAGCCTCTAAGAAATTGAAGGTTTTGAGTGTACTTCATGATTCGATTCATGATCTAATCTCACTGACTAAGAGGCAGATTTCAACTTCCTAATATCCGGTTTGATATACCATTTGGACATTCAAAGCCAATGTGAAGTGGAATATGGGAAGACTAATCGACTATTACACTCCCTAACTAAGTTAGTTGAAATTCTATTTTCCCTACCTAATCAGTTTCTTGGGCATCCGTGCAGATGCATGGTGATGCGCAGAGACATCATCACATTAGAAACTAGTACTATAGAGATTGACTGCTCGATATGAACATAATAGAACATGAACATGTACCAGAGTCCACTTCTACTTGAATGAATTTTATATAATTCAATTTTATGTAAAGTAAAGGCAAGTGAAGTTAAAGTGAAAGAAAATTATTTTGAAGATAAAAAAAAGAAAATTAACTCGAAGTTCAATTAAAGTAAAAGAAATTTTGACCCATGCAGACTTTTGAATGAATCAATTGATTCAAAATGAAAAATAAAATAAAATTCATTTTGACTTTTTGCATATTTTTTTGCTATGCCCGCCGAATTCAGTTCTAGGCTTTTTGTGGTATACCTTTTGCTCCCGGGCACCAATTGGAATAAAAATGATATTCCCACAAAGATAATTAGTTTTTCTATCTTGTGTGAAAGTTTCAAAAAAATTCTTAAAAAATCGAAGTCACGGGGACATGCCTGAAATCCGATTTGTCCTCCAAGGGGACAATGAGACTTTAATAGGGGTTAAATAGTTTAGCTTCCCTAGGCCCTTCCGCAAGGTTGTTGGTGGAATTACAATTTGCTTTCACCTAGATATTTTGCTAATCTACCCTAATTGTAATTTCAATATAATCTTTGTTTAATGACGAAAATCTCTAGAATCCTCCCCAGTTAACTAATAGATCTTGGAAAAATCAAATCCAAAATCTTATTCCAAAAATATTTTGAAATTAACCTTATTAACCTAGATATTTTGCAAATTAATCCAAAGTTAATTCCAAATTGTCTTTTTTTAGTCTAAAGTTGACTTTTTACTCGAGCAAAGAGATTTTAAGCAAATCCAATCTTTGATTTTTCAAAAGATATTTGTAAAATCATCGTAGATTAATCACAAATTACTATAAAAAATGCATGATATGTGTCTTGCATGATATACATAAACATTATTGGTCCATGTCTTGTTTAACCCCTAAGTGCCCAAGGCATCTAAATGTGGTGTTGACAATACTTTGAAGTTGATTAAAATCTAACCAACTTGCTATTTTTAATACTTTTACATTTTTAAAAATGAAACCCATGCATTCCTCCTCGTTGAGGGCTTTCCGACAATATGAAGCACGTGCCCGAGGACGCACGGTTGAGGAGATCTCAACGTAACAAAGAAAAGAAAAGAAAAAGGACTGAGCCAAACTTAAGGTATGCACACACTTTTTAAGGACGTGCGCCCATAAAAAATGGGAGTGCGTAAATATTTGGAATCTTAACAAACAATTGGTAACCTCTAACATGTCATTGCCCAAAGTCAATCAAAATAAAAATTCCTATTTTCTTATTTCAATGAGAACTTTTAAATTTTATAACTTTACACCATAGGTACAAACGTCAAGAAATAAAGCTAGTGCGCCCCTTAGTCCTTGCAAACATTTTCCTTAAAATACCCTCTACAATACAACACACACAGCCAATGATTCACGTTCAAAACGCTTTACAATTGAAATACAAATAAATAGAGCCTTCAATACGAGCTTCAATATTATTTGGAATAGAAGTATTATTTAGATAGATATCATCTACATGCTCAAAAAATTCATCCTGGATATTTGGCAGAAGTCTATTGTACGCTTTGAGTGAGTATATATTGAAATACATTTACGTAGGAAGCGTAATGAACGATAAAGTACTCGGAAAGAGGAGAGCCCAGTTAGCCACCGGAACCGGAACCGAAGTCGGAGTTCTTCGAAGTCGGAAGGCAGTGGATGGAAGAGGCTCAGCAGCTGCACTTTAGAATGGCGGATATGATTCTGGGGATTGCTAC
This sequence comes from Antitrichia curtipendula, assembly GCA_951230915.1. NCBI lineage: Eukaryota > Viridiplantae > Streptophyta > Bryopsida > Hypnales > Leucodontaceae > Antitrichia > Antitrichia curtipendula. The sequence continues at coordinate 42,397,052 of OX579633.1, forward strand.
AGAGCTGAAGGTAGAGTCGGAAGATATCTTCACGGAGATCCGGCGACGACCAAGCCCAGATAAGCTACATGAGAAGGACGAGCAGATCAAGCCTCGCACCTTCCTTGATCGCAGCTCCACCGATCACCTCCCTTAAACGTAGCTCCACCGATCACCTCTGTCGATGCAGGTGCTGCTCCACTGCAGACTTTGCAGACAGTTGACAGATCCAAATCCTGCTCTCAAGTCGCTCACACACCCTAGTTGGACCGATAGAAAACAAACCCAAAACTGAAGTTTGAGGGGAAGGATCACCGCAGGTGCAGAACAAACTAAGACCCTATTCTCCAATTCTTGGAATTACGCGAAGTAATACTAGATTTGCGGATGAACCAAAAATGCCTTGAAAGCGCCCGCGGATGCCTGACGATAGCATCTCCGAGAATCAACTTGAACTGTATGAAGCGGAAGCTTTTACGTATAGTTCTGAGGACCTACCTATTTCAATTCAAAGTTTACAACTCAACTCACACCCGAAGCTCACATGTCAACTCTTACACCCTAGTTGGTCAAAAAGTAAACAAATCCAAAACTGGAGGTCGCCTATAAACACCGCATTTGCAGAATAGTTGTGCCTTCCTCTAAAAATTCTGGTCGCCCACACTCCAAGCTCACTCCCTAGAATCAGTTGAAACAATCCCAGTCGATTGAAACAACCTCAGTCGATTGAATACAAACCCTAAATCCTAATCAACAATCATACTCCGATCTAAAATCATGCACCCCCCACGAGTGCAGCCAAAGTTACACAATGAGCACCTCATAACGCCTTCTCCAATTTCAGGTCACCCACAGTTCCACACTCCAAGCTCACTCTATTAGTTTGTTGAAACCACATGCTGAAACCCTCATCAGCGATTAGACCCCTCCGCAAGTAGACTCCGACCTCAAATCACCCCCCCTCCTCGCAGCAGTTCACCAAATTCATGCAATGAGCAGCCAGAAAAACCCTCTACAATTTCACACTTGAACCTCGCATCTTGAAGTACGACACCCCAGCCGGCGGATTAGACGCGCTGAAACTCCAATCAAGAATCACACCCTTCCGGCCTCTGCAAATTGATTCCGCTTCCAAATCACCCCCGCACAGCAGTTAACTCAAGCTCACATAACGAGCAGCAGTAGTTAACCCAAGCTCACACGACGAGCAGCCAAGAACGCTCAAACCCCTCCCCAAACACACTCCGCAACACACAAAAAACACAAGAAGCAAACACTCGTGACCGCCCATTTCGGGTTCTCCGGTTTCGAGGGAGAGAGAAAACCTTGTCCCCGTGCGAGGCCCTGTCCCCGTGGGAGGTCCTAAACCCGCGGGGCCCTAACATTGCAAGTATACCAATATCAAAGAATTATCAAAGTTATGTAATTGAATATATCATTAATTATATTTGAATAAAATTTAAAACATAAATATTAATAAACTAATATTTATTTATATATTAAATATCTTATAAATTATTATAAATTAAGTTAGTATATAAAACTTATATGAAATATATAAATATCTTTAAATATAAATTTATACTTATTTGAATAAAGACCATTTATTTAATTATTTAAATAATGACGTTAATATTTTATAAATATACATATAAGTTTATAGTATTTATATTACATATGGTAATTTGTAATATATGGATTATACTTATATAATGGACGTGGTATAAATATAGTTTATAAAACATAAAATACACTTGTATTTTATTATATGTATTTAATAAAATATTTATATGATAGCGGTTTAGGTAGACCCTAAACCGCTAATCCTAGCCATCGAGATGGACAGACAGGCCGTTGATGTCGACGTCCAGGAAGTGGAGGTGGACGGACAGGCCCTCGATGTCGACGTCTAGGAATTGGAGGTGGATGGACAGGCCGTGGAGGTGGACGGGCAGGCCGTCGAGAGGAAGGGAAGGTCGAACACGCGTCCGTCCAACATCTGTCCAACTTGCGGACGGAGGTATGATGACCTGCCGAACCTGTTGACGGTGCCCCGATCCTGGTTACAGCTCCCCGAAGCTGTGCCAAACCTCAGTCGACGGTTCGACCGTCGATCTTCAGGCCGTCATTCGCACTGGACGGTATGGATTTGGCCCATTTAACGTGATTTGACGTGTATTACACCCCCTAATTGGTTTGGTAATTGGGGGTATAAGTTCTGTTTTGGCAGGTCGTCGACCTTGAGCACTTCTTTTCTTGAGTCGCTCTGTCCTAGCTTGAGAAAGCTTTGCATTGCAATTCGAGAAGAAGTGTTATACATTTGGCATTTGTTTTGCCACATTTCAGTTGCCTTCACGCAACAGAAGGCAAAACAATTTGGCATTGTATTCGCATACAGATTGTATGTGGCATTGTGTAGGTATCAAGAATGGATGCAGAGGGTGGAACAGGTTCAGGACATGGAGGTGAACCCCCCAGTAGAAAGAAGAGGGGGAACAAGGCAACCTTGGATTGGGGCACGTTCAATGCCCCCGAGATTTTGGCAAATCCTGAGTGGATGCGTGCAGATTTTTCAAGTGTTAAAATGTATTAGTAACTAACTCCCATGATTATCAAGGGATGACAAAAATGTGGACTACTTAGAGCATTTGAGAGAGATTTCCAAGTACAAGTTATGGAAGCGAGTTCCTAGGAAAGGCTAATGTAAGGTAGAAAAATATTGTGGTGGTCAAATATTTGTAAAAAAAAATTTAGTAATTTGATTTTAAGTTTTGAAAACTTTTTGTTTTGCTAGGCAATGTAAAAATTATGTTTAACCTAAAAGATCCAGGGGGTAGGATAAAATTCAAATGTGTTATAAAATGTAAATTCCCTAGCTTTTTTAAAGTTTGCATCAACAAAGATAATGTAAACCACAAAAAATAGAAACTATGTGTATGGTCAAAATTACAAAAATATTTTTAGATTCTCTTTTGAAGAAATAACTTCAAAAATTCACCAAAAATACAATTTCTATCTTTAGCATTTGATTTTTTTATTGGTCAAAAATGTGATTTCTATTGATTCCAAAAAAAATGCATCATTAAGGGTTTAGTATCTGAAGAATGTGAACATTATGCTAGGAACTCGAATTTTGGTTATTGATTGGAATGCAAGTTAATATGTAGAGTGTTTTAAGCAAACAAAAGTGGATGCATTTTGGTGAGCAAACAAAAGTGGACGCTATCATGAGGCATGGTTGTTCTGCGCGACCTGGCGACATCACGACAGATAGACGTCACGCGACATCTAGTAGACCCTCCATGACGTCACAGAAAGTCAAATTTACCTTTGACTTTTTAATAAATTATCCCCCTTTTACCTAAGCCACGTGGATGCCATGTGGCGTCCGCGTGGCACATTTTAGGGGTGCATGCGGGTGTGACGTGGACGGGCGACTTCGGGTACACAACGACCACGGGTAGGGGCGACTTTGTGTAAGGGCGACCTCGGGTGGGGGCGAGCGCGGATAGGAGAACACGGGTGTAGGCGACCGCGGATAGAAGAACATGGGTATGGGAGAATGCGGATAAGGGAGACCGCGGCTGAGGCGACTTCGGGTAGACTCTTGGACCCGCGGTCGCCCAAGACAAGAGGTCGCCTACCCGCAGTTGCCTAGACCCAAAATCGCTCCTTAAACACTAAATTTGACTAAATTTGAGACAAAGACAAGGAAATGGCTCCCACCTCCACCCGAGGTCGCCGAGACCCAAAATCGCTCCTTAAACACAAAATTTGACCAATTTTGAGACCGCGGGTAGGAAGAGAAGGTCTATTCCCATCCAAGGTCGCCCAAGAGCCGAAGTCTCCTCTATTCCTTCATTTGGGTAGAAAGGGACTTTCCCTACCTGCGGTCGCCCAAGACGAGGTCGCCCTACACCCGAGGTCGGCCATGACTCAAGTTCTCCAATGACCCTCCATTTGGGAAGGAAGAGAGGGTCTATCCCCACCCGTGGTCGCCCAACACCCGAAGTCTCCAGTATTCCTCCGTTTGGGCAGAAAGAGAAAGTCTCTTCACCTCTTGGCTTGACCTTTTGTACTATGTTTGTATTCATTGTTTAAATCTAATTTCTGTATCCATAAATTCTTCTATGGAAGATTGGTCATTTACTTTCTTCTACATGAATACCAACTACTTGAAGTAAAAACCACTTCATGTTTATTTCTAGAAAGAATGTTAAATATAAGTTGGCTCAAGATTAAATTTAAATCAAAATGGATAATAGCTCAAAGATGAAATCAAAATACAATAATCCAATTGTAAAATAATTGTAACAACAAAATTAAATCCTTTGACAAGTCAATTTGTTGAAATTGCATTCTAAAATGATAGCATAAATCCCTAAAGGACAATTGTCCATTGAACATCCAACTGAAAGGCCTAAGGCATGTACAAGTGAATAGCAAAGTAATACAATGCCAATAGTGAATTATAATTTGGTGCAATGTAAAAGGTCTTCCCAAACCCTAGACCCTAAACCCTAAACCCTAAATCCTAAACCCTAATATCAAGTTTATTAATTGTGTATGCCATGCCTAGAGTTATGTAATCCCACTTCTTTTGCTTCTTTATGAAGAAGTCACCTAAATATATAAAAGTGACATCCATGTTTTATTTTTCATTGTGAATTTTTTTCAATTCAACGGCCTTTCCCCTTATATGTAATTATGAATAAAATGAAGCAAATGGTACATGACTAAAATGAATGGTGGAGGAGAAAGTAATAAAATGAGGAATAGATTCTCTAAACCTCCATCCATTAGACCCCACATGGCCTATCTTCCACATTTTGGTGAAGAAAAAGCTTAAAAGTCTTGTAGAACCTTACTAAATTCTTAATTGTGGTAGTTGACATGTTTTTTTCAAAATTCATTTCAAAGTGTATCATGAGCATCCAAAATCAGATTTAGGAAGTGAAAGGTTTTGATCTCTCTACCCGTGGTCACCATGTCTTGGATTCCATGAATTTCAAACTTGAATTTCCCTCCTTCCTAAACCCGCGGTCGCCCCTGCCTTGGATTCCATGAATTTCAAACTTGAATTTCCTTCCTTCCTAGACCCGCGGTCGCCCTACCCGCAGTCGCCCCTACCTTGGATTCTGGGAATTTGAAACTTGAATTTTCCCTCCCACGCGGACCCGCAGTCGCCCCACCTGCAATCGCCCATGCCTCCAAGTTCATGGATTTTGAAACTTGAATTTCTCCCTCTTGGACCCGAAGTCTCCTCCATTCCTTCATTTAGGCAGAAAGGGACTCTCCCTACCCAAGGTCGGCCATGACCCGAGTTCTCCAATGACCCCCCATTTGGGAAGGAAGAGAGGGTGTATCCCTACCCGACTATGGGAGCCATTCTTTTGTCTTTGTCTCAAAATTGGTCAAATTTTGTGTTTAAGGAGTGATTTCGGGTCTAGGCAACTACGGGTAGGAGAACTCTTGTCTTGGGCGACCTCTTGTCTTGGGCAACCTCGAGTGGTGGTGGGAGCCATTCTTTTGTCTTTGTCTCAAAATTGGTCAAATTTTGTGTTTAAAGAGCGATTTCGGGTCTAGGCGACTGCTGGTAGGCGACCTCTTGTCTTGGGCGACCTTAGGTGGTGGTGGAAGCCATTCTTTTGTCTTTGTCTCAAGATTGGTCAAATTTTGTGTTTAAGGAGCGATTTCGGGTCTAGGCAACTGCGGGTAGGAGAACTCTTATCTTGGGCGACCTCTTAGGGCGACCTCTTGTCTTGGGCGACCTCGGGTGGTGGTGGGAGCCATTCTTTTGTCTTCGTTTCAAAATTGGTCAAATTTTGTGTTTAAGGAGCGATTTCGCGTCTAGGCAACTGCGAGTAGGCAACCTCTTGTCTTAGGCGACCTCGGGTGGTGGTAGGAGCCATTCATTTGTCTTTGTCTCAAAATTGGTCAAATTTTGTGTTTAAGGAGCGATTTTGGGTCTAGGCAATTGCGGGTAGGAGAACTCTTGTCTTGGGCGACCTCTTAGGGCGACCTCTTGTCTTGGGTGACCTCGGATGGTGGTGGGACTATCCAAGGTCGCCCAAGACCCGAAGTCTCCTCCATTCCTTCATTTGGGCAGAAAGGGACTCTTTTTATCCGCGGTTGCCCTTGGACCCGCAGTCGCCCCTGACACGCAGCCGTAGTCGGCCAGGCATTGGATAATCGCAGTTGCCCAATCCATCCCCCTACCCACGGTCGCCCATAGACTTTGGACCCGTAGTCGTCCATGCAGATCCAAAGTCGCCCCACTTCCTGAAGCCGCAGTCGCCCTGGTTTTTGGACCCGCGGTCGCCCTACCCCAACCCGCAGTTGCCCAAGCTGATGTGGTTCTGTCTTTCCACGTCACTGCGGACAACCAGACACGTAGGACAAATCTATTTATCATGGGGTAAAAAACTTCAAAACCCTAAATTTTTTTGCGACGCATTTGTCGCCCATATACGACACATGTCATATACAATACATGTCATATACGACACATGTCATATACGACACGCGACGCGACACGTCTAATACGTCACCGAAACCCCAAAACCCGTCCGACAAGACAATCCTGCGAGCAAGTGGAGAATTTGAACATTTCATTCCAGATTTATACATTAGTTCCATTTGAGTGTGTAATGAGAAATGGAAGAGTTGGTGGAACAAGTTTGAGAATTCATTAGAGAAGAGTATGACCTTTGTATGGTACATTGAAGGTAGCAAAGTATGACGACGCTGCACATTAGAAACAGGATAAGACTAAAACCTATACATCGTGAATTTCTGATCTTTGTATGCTTTGTCCATTAAATCCTTGCATTGAGTGCAGGAAGAGAAGACCCCTCAGGCTCCACCAGGCTTGCCAGTTGAATCCGAAACCCCAGGTGAAAAACAATGTACATCTCCTTGTCCAAGGATCTTTATACTTGTACACATGAGGGTCCAAAAAATTGCAGTTTAAGGGCGTTTTTATTCCAAAATCATTTCTTCTATTTAGAAAGTTGGATTTTGGAGGAAATTTTATCACGAGGGCATTTCCAGCTTTCTAAATAGAAGAAATGGTTTTCGAATAAAAACGAAGAAATGGTTTTGGGAAAAAAATGCCTTTGGAGTGGAAATGGCCTTGTGATGAAAATACCCTCTTAACCCATCTTCCTAAGTGGAAAAAATGCCCTCTTGATAAAAATAACCTCCAAAATCCAACTTTCTAAATAGAAGAAATGGTTTTCGAATAAGAATGCCCTTGGAGTGGAAATGCCCACAAAATAAAATTACCTCATAAATTTAACTTTCTAAATAGAAGAAATGGTTTTGGATTAGAAACGCCCTTGGAGTGGAAATGCCCTTGTGATAAAATTACCTCAGAAATCTAACTTTCTAAACCGAAGAAATGGTTTTGGAATAAAAACGCCCTTGGAGTGGAAATGCCCTCGTGATAAAATTGCCTCCAAAACTCAACTTTCTAAATAGAAGAAATGGTTTTCGAATAAAGACACCCTTGGAGTGAAAATGCCCTCGTGATAAAATTGCCTCCAAAACCCAACTTTCTAAATAGAAGAAATGGTTGAGGATTAAAAACGCCCTGAGAGTAGAAATACCCACGAGATAAAATTACCTCGAAAATCCAACTTTCTATATAGAAGAAATGGTTTTGGATTAGAAACGCCCTTGAAGTGGAAATGCCCTCGTGATAAAATTAGCTCCAAAATCCAACTTTCTAAATAGAAGAAATGATTTTGGAATAAAAATGCCCTTGGAGTCAGGGTTGTCACATCGGTCGAGGCAGGGTCACTGGATGTCCCGGATGGACGGGCGGCCCGGATGGGACAACCGGACAGTCCGGACGACTTCAAATTTCAGCGGGCTGAAATTTTTTGGCAAGTAAAAAAAATTACCCTAATTTACCTTTACGGCGTGACATGGCGTGGTGTCTGAAGACGTGGAATTCCATGCTGGAGTCGGGCGCGGATGCTAAGGGCGCGGATGCAAGGGGGGGCGGAAACGTCCTTGTCTTGGCGTGAATTCAGGTGGGCTGATACCGAACAAGCCAGGGCGCGGACGTTAAAGTGTGGGCGGGAACTCTATTGTACGAGCGTGGACTCAGACGGGCGCAGACGGTAAGTGCCTGGGCACGGACGGTAAAGTGCGGGCGGGAACTCTACTGTATGGGCGTGGACTCAGACGGGCGTGGACGTACAGTGCCTAGGTGTGGACATGTTTGGTTGGGCTGAAACGCATAATCATGGGCGCGGACTCTGAGCGGCGGCAACGTCAAATGTCGGGGCGGAGATTTAATGGTTCGGGCGGAAATGTTGTTGTCCAGGCGCGGACTCTCACGGGCTGAAATGTGCAGCGTCTGGGCACGGACTTAGTATGTCTAGGCGTGGACCCTGCTGGGCTAGTGCGCGGACTTTGAAATAGCTATATGTTTTAAGGGTTTAAGGGTTCTTTTTTCATGAAATTAGGATGAAATTAGTTGATAATAAAAGTTCGTGGCGCTTTCAATTAATCTTATCCTTTAAGAAATGTTAAGCATATGCTGCCACTTACAATTGACCAACGGATTGAAAATACATCACAAATTCAACACGAGTACAAAACTACAAATGCACAATTCTTCATGAAAACCAAAAATGTTTATAGATTTTGTGCATTGCAAATCACACCATATAATAAACACATACTTCCATAAAATGCAGATTGGTTATCTAAAGCACTTTTGCTCTTCCTGCTGGATCTTCCTTTCAAGTGCTTGAATTTCCTTGAACACCTACTGTTGCTTCCCCTGCAATATTCAAATGATTTGATCTATGACGTTCTTGGATAGCAGGTCCTACCAAACAAGCATCCGGAATGCGCACATCCTCATCTGCTAGTGCTTCATCACAGTCGGTGTCAAACTCGTATTTGTCCTCTTTTTTGTCTTCATCCTCTGCACTACCGAGTGTCCTTTCTTCATCACCATGAATCGATGTTCGAGGATCCTCAACTTTTGAATTTTCATTTTGGAGCTTAGTGGTTCCACCTTTTTTATTCCTCGTACTTACTATTTTCTTGTATCGCTTCGCAGCAGGATCCTCTGCATCAGAGTTTATAGCAGGGCCCCTTCGAACTCTAGGAACAACAAACGCTGGGGTTGATAAGGTGGGCCCCGGAGTGTACGTCTCTAGGAACGGCGCTATCACCTCATCAGGACGTCGTACTCTAATTCCCCGTAGAGGACGTTTTGGCGCCCTTGATGATGACGGAGCACCTGTGGCCCTTCCTCCACGAGAAACGGGACGTGGCAACTTATATTGGCCCACTGGGTGAGGACCAGGACGAGGGGGTTGAGGGGGTCTACCACCCCTAGTAGCATCTGAAACATTATTCACGGTCACCTCAGCATTCTCCACAGGGCTTATTCCTTCATTGAAGTTGAAAATGTCCATGGGGTCTATAGCTTGGATAGGGGAGGTGGAACGTTGTGCCGACGGTCCTGATCTTTGACCAACAACAACAACTGAGGCACAAGTTGGCACGTTCGGAGGATTGTGTGTTCGTCGACTATTGTCTTGTACATGCTCGCGGTGTAAAGGCCTCCCACCACCAATGTTGGGAGGATTTGTGGCAGTAGGTTCAGTTGTTGATGTACTCCCAATGTTTGATCTATAGCACCCTGATACAAATGTATTGCCACCACGTTGGCTGCTTGATCCACCACGTCGACCACCCGCCCCACCACGTCCTTGACTACTGTCGCCATCATGGACAGACCCTTGATTGTTTGGAGTTGTACGGTTACCCAAATTCCCTCCATTGCCATTGTTGCGGTCATCTCTATTTCCGCCATTATTTCCAGGGGGATGGTGTGAGCTCCCAATTTGTCACTTGGGACTCGTAGAATTATTTTTTTGGAAATTTGCAATTTAAAGTTAAGAAAAATATACAAAAAGCCATAAAAAGAGTGTATAACAAAAATAGGGTTGTACCATACCCATTATAGTATTTGGTCTAGATTTGTGTTTAGACTTAGAATCCCACCAAACTTGGCCCCAAAATAGGTAGAAAGAACGAAACGGTTGGATTTGTAGGATTCAAGTCACATAGGCCCAAAAGGGCTGAATTCCACCATGAATGTGGCAATCCATGGCTAAGTCGGTCCAAAGGATCCACAACAAGGCCACTAGGTCGGGTCCTAGAGTTAGGTTTAGAAATTCCCCAAAACCCTGATTGTTAGCATGTAGGAGCCATTAACGCAAGATCAAGCCCGTGGAGGAATCTACAGCCTAAGGATGGTGTCCTTGGGTAAATCCCATGCCAGGAGTCCAACGACGAAATCGATTCGCCAAGATTCCTCTATTTGCAAAAGATTCCCGCACCATCGATAAAATCAAGGAGATGACCAATTCATCTCCACTGACCAATTGTGCCAGGTACGGAAACGTACCTGCACATCTTTCATGTAACCCCATGAAAGGTCCTGTGAAAAATCCCGTCATCTTCCGACCTGCAGAAGAACCTTTTGCGGGTGGTCAACCTTGGTAACCTCCAACGGGAATTTCATGGAAATTACCCAGGTTGCCAAAAAATCTCACTAAAAATTAGATTGAGTTTTTTTATGTTAATAACGCGCTCCGTGAAGTTTCGCAACATTCCGATAGCAGCAAGTACCCAAACCGGCGAGATTCCTCGAGAATTAATCATGTGGCGGGGTCCCCGCTACGTTGACCGGCATTCCGGGACCATACGACGGCGGAACGAAGTCAACCAAGAGTCTTTTCCGACTCCCTCACACCTACCGGAGACCCTAAGCTATTTACATTTCTCAAAATAGGAGACCCCCAATATCTAGGATTTTACCACGGTTTAGTTTTTAAAACTAAATTAGCCTACGATGGTTTTTTGTCCTTGGTATGGGGGGCAAGGGGCTTCTGGACTAAACATGGTGATCTGGAGCCAATGGCGCAATCCGTTTGACAATTGGAGTAAATCTCCAAAAGTTAGGAGGTTGGTCCAGTGTAGATAGGTAAAAGTATTTTTTTAGGGATTTGGATGAAAATCTTTGAAGATGAGGATGAAAATCCAAGTTGACAAGGTTACTTTAGAGCTCCTGAGGGAAGGGTGGGGCCTTGGAAACCTATTTAAGGTCCCCATTTTTCTCTCTTGAACACCCCCAATACTTGTTTTGGGTCCGTGGGTCCAAGTTATCTTGGAATTTTTGGCGTTTAGGCCAAAAAACCTCTACGGTGTTTTTTAAGCACTTTTTGGCTCCTATTGTCGTTCTATTTCAAGCTTTCAAGGGTCCTTTGGGATCTTCCTATCTTACCTTGTACTTGTTGTGAGCCAAGCAGGTTTTCTTTACACTTGTACGTTGTTCTTGCGTCTTGTACTAATCCTAAAGCCCCCCCCACCATACCTTGGCGATGCCGCTTTGGGGGGCCTTTAGTTCGTGAGTATTACCGTGATTATTCTTACCTCGTTGTACGGTTTCCGTGGATGTGAGTCTAACCATAGTTGACCCTTTTTTTTTCTTGTTGCTTGTGAGCGGGTCCCATCATCCTTGGGACGGCAAAGCTTTGAACCTGTAACTTGCCCCAGTCTTAGAGCGTGTGTCAAAACCGGCCTTAGACGGCGGAGCTTTGAGCCCGGGGACCTCACAAGTCTTAGAGTTGGTGTCATAACCAAACTACGGCGAAGCTTTGAACCTCCGTATGTTTAAAACTCCAAAGTTTAGTTTCCAAGACCTTTTGGGAAAGCCCAAAGTTTAGCCCCCAAGATAGGTAGGCCTAGTTTATTTCTGTTGCGGGTACCAAATCACGAGTCCGAGTTTAGTAGTCTAAATCTTTTTCCCCCAAGCTATTGGTCCAGTTTTCCCCCAAGTTATTAGCCAGTTTCCCCCAAGAATTAGCCAGTTTTCCCCCAAGTCAATTCTCCTAAAATTTCAGTAAGTGCTAGTCGAAGCCCCCAAAGGAGAACACCAGAACAAAGAACCCAACCCCCCCAACTGTCCGCTGTGGACTGGGGAGGTCGGGGCTGTACGTCCGGGGACCGGGGAGTCGGGGTCTATCCGTCCGGATACCGGGGAGGCGGGGTCCGTCCATCCGGGTATCGGTGTCGGGGCTGTTTGCTGGGGGGTCGGGGCTGCTCGTTGGGGGGTCAGGGCTGCTCGCTGGGGAGTCGGGTTGTCCGCTGGGAGCCAGGGAGTTGGGCTGTCCAGGGGAATCGGGAGTCCAGGGCTCTAATTTTTTTTTTGGTTTTTCTTTGAAAATTGGGTTCTAGATCTAAGTATAAGGGTATAGTTATTCTAAAAGAAAACAAGAATCCACACTACCTCAAAATACCAAAAGGAGAATAGGGAAAGGAGGAAGAAAGGAGAGTCGCACATTCAATTGTCTTGGAAGAAAACCCTGCATACAACCCTTCCATATCACCTCTCGCCCTACACCAATTGGAAGCCCACAAGAATGAGTGAGGATTAGAGGGAGATGGGGTGAAATAGGAGAAGAGGGAGAGAGACGATAAATAGTGACCTAGGCTTGGGTTTAGGAAGACTTAGGGGGGAGATCGGGAGAATTCATAGTGACCATTAGAAGGTGGGTTAGAATGACACAAAGATAAATCGCGTAAGAAGGTAGGGGGAAGGCATTAAACCTCCTTGGGTTTTGGATCTATAGTTGTAAGGCACCATCAAAGTTTAGGTGAAATAGTGTTAGTGTAGAAAGGAAGGAAACGGAAAGGAAAAGAGGGAGAAAGAAGGAAGAAGGGGAAGAAAACGGTTAGAGCACACGGGAGCCAAAGTTTCGAAACATAAGCGGTGAACTTGGGAAAAACTCCCACAAACCAAGGACCACCATGGAATATGGAGATGGCCACGTGGATGCAGAGGAGCACATTTCCAACACCGATAGTGACGAGGTAAGTCCTTGAATCAAAACTTGGTGTTTCTCCTTATTAGCGTTGATTTTCTTTCCTTAATTAGCTTGTTCAAGTGAATAGTGACCTAGGATGAGTCAAGATAAAAATTAGAGATAGAAGTTAGAGAACTAAAGTCAAATATTAGGAGTAAAAATCCAGGGTTAAGTTTAGGATTAAAAATTTAGAGTTAAATATTAGGAGTAAAAATCCAGAGTTAACTTAGGAGTAAAAATTTGGAGTTAAATTTAGGAGTAAAAATCTAGGGTTAACTTTAGGAGTAAAAATTTAGAGTTAGATATTAGGAGTAAAAATTTGGAGTTAAATTTAGGAGTAAAAATCCAGGGTTAACTTTAAGAGTAAAAATTTAGAGTTAAATATTAGGAGTAAAAATCCAGAGTTAACTTAGGAATAAAAATTTGGAGTTAAATTTAGGAGTAAAAATCCAGGGTTAATTTTAGGAGTAAAATCCAGAGTTAACTTAGGAGTAAAAATTTAGAATTATATTTAAAAAATGGAAATTAGGGGGAGAAATTAAGCTTAGGGTTAGCCGTAGGGTTGAAACTTTCGAGAGAAGTGTCAAACCTCCAAAAATTGTCTTCAACACTCATGAAAGGGTTTAAGGGTTCCCCGCTCACGTAGTTAGGGACGTTAGAAATGACGCCAACTACCCAGCCGACCCTATACATAGGATAGACAGTTAGGGAGTTAGGTATTCCCAACCACCTTTGCTCATCACAGTCAGCTTGTTAGTTACCCATGCAATTCTAGTAGTATTCACTGCCATCCACGATACTCAGAAAATGTTAGCACAAAAAAGATCCATTGCTTGGAAGGCACAGTGGACCGCACTCACAACACCCCCATATATTTAAAAGGTGGATAAAGGCATAGAACGTGGTCGGTGTTCGCCCGATTACCAAGGGTGGGTAATCTTGCGCCCACAATATCCAATCCGCCCAAGGAGTTAAAAACACCTCTCCGTCAACACCTTCCACCGTGGCATTTGACATTGTAGTTGGAATCTTCGTAGAATCCAAATGTACTCCAATATTTCCCCCCTCCATGATCTCTTTTTTAACCTACATTATACCATCTTTTTGTCGCTTCTGTGATTTTGGTGCCTCACTTGGACTTGCCTTTGGATCATACAAATCCGGAATATCTTTTTGCCCTTCTCTAAGCAAAAGTGGAGCCACAGTTGTCGTTGGATATGTGCTCCATTCCACCTTCCGAGCCAATATGAGCTCAGTATACACTATAGAGGCCACGCTGTAGTTTATGTATCCCTTACTCATTGATTTGTCCCCGAAGAGGGCCCACCAAACCTCAAGTGATTGATGGACAAAATGTCCATCCTTGCAATTTGATGGCTTGCAACAGAAACCTCGTGTGTGAATAATGTGGACGTCACGAGGCCACAACTTGTCGATGTGATACATTTTCACATATTTTTTGCAGATTTTGGAGGTCCAATAATTTTCTTCCTCCTTCTCCCATTCGCTCTCTGCTTTGATATTTGGATCATCTAAAATGTCCCAGTGAAGCTCGTGGGCAGCCTCCTTTGATTTTGTCTTCCCGGGATTGCCACCTCTTGAAGTCATCGCTACAGTGCCCTTGCTCGTACTTTTCGTTGTCAAGATTGACGACAAGTGATATCAAAATAATTGACCTCACTCTCCACCCGTATAGGAGCAACTAGCACAATGAAGCAACGGTTGGAACTTCCGACATGGGTTCCACCTTTAAATGGAGAAAAGAAGTGAGGAAGAATGGAAGGGCCGTCCGCCTTTATACCCGTCCGCAACCAAACCTAAAGTAGGTCCGGCGGCGGACGCCCTTCCAAACCTCCCGAAGCGGACTTGGTCGTCCGATTGATCGGACGAACCTACTGTCCGCTCGATTGGACAGTCTGACCGTCCGCTTGATCGGGCGGCTGGATCGTCCGATCGATCGGATGATCTGACCGCCCACTTGATCGGACGGTCGGATCATCCGAGTTGAACTGCCCGTCGGCCGTTGGCCCCTTTGCGCCACTGGCTGGTCTGCTCGACTGGCCGACCGCCGTCCGCCCGCTTGAAAAAACACCCGTCCGCACCATCCGCCCATCCAAAAAATCGTCCATCTGAACCGTCCGCCGGTCCGGTGGTCTGCGTCCGTCGGACGGTGGCCACTACGTCCGCTGCGTCCGCAACAGCGTCCGTGGACGTTGCGTCCGGACGTCTAGACGTCCGGTTTTTGGACGTGATTTGCCCCCGGATGTTCCAATTTGTCAACCCTGTACACTATCCCAACATAAGTAATTAAAATGATTTAATCAAAGTTAATTATCATATTATGATTTGAGTTGAAGAAGAACATTGATTTAAATTCCGAATTATCAAACATGTATTAATAGTAATTTATATATTTTTCATAAAATATTTTGTTATTTGAATTATTGAAATAAGTGAATCTTAACATTTTATGGGTTGTAACATATTTAAATGATTGGCTTTGGGCAATGACACGTTAGAGGTTACCAATTGTTTGTTAAGATTCCAAATATTTACGCACTTCCATTTTTTATGGGCGCACGTCCTTAAAAAGTGTGTGCATACCTTAACCCCTAAAGGTTTTTGACTATGTTTTTACCAAAACCGCTCCAGAACTGCCATTTCTAATACTAGTGCCAAATTTTAGAAAAAAAACATTTTTGGACACTTGTAGCCATAGGATCTTTTAGTAAACTTGTTTAAGAAGATGTGGAAAAAATTTCAGAATTTTCCACCAAGTGGATTGCAAGATAATAGCGTTTGAATTGACAAAAATCCTTTTTTTGTCCCTGCGAAAAAACGGGCAGCTGCCCTCCACAAGGTCACATTTGTATGAAAAAATGTCCAAAATGATGGTTACTCTTTGGATGTATTCTTCAAGGCAAGTTGGCTACATGCTTGAAAAATTTCAGATCATTTGGAATTGTACAACATATAGGAAAAAAATAGTAAGTAGGAAGAGGAAGAGAATGATTCAAAGCACTAAATTGTCAAGAATTTATTTATGAAATTGAAAAATGCCAATCCCAATGATTGTAATGTTGTAATAAGCAATCTACACCCAATGTTTTTATTTTTTTTCAAAAATATTGAAAATCGAGTTAAATAAAGGACTTCAAAGTTTATTTTAGAGTAGAGATTCCATAACTACCCTCAAACTAAGAATCCTCATAACTTTTGACTCTTTGATTGGAATGGAATGATTCAAAGCCTCCCACGTACATATAAATCTAAAGAACCAATTTCAATTTTTAAAATTTTTTAAAAGTGATTTTTAAAGAAGTTTTTTTTGCTGCCCCGGCTGCTCGCTGAACAATGAAAATGACATATCATGCAATAACTTTTTAACCATGTAGTCAAAAGTTACGAAAATTTTTGGACCTTAAAGCTACTCCTCGGGCACATCTTATGTGATCTCAAAGAAAAAAAAGAAAAATTCTGATCATAGTGAGCTGCCCAAAATCGCTACGTTGTCAAAAAACGGTGTTTGGTCCTTTAGGGGTTAAGTTTGGCTCAGTCCTTTTTCTTTTCTTTTCTTTGTTACGTTGAGATCTCCTCAACCGTGCGTCCTCGGGCACGTGCTTCATATTGTCGGAAAGCCCTCAGCGAGGAAGAATGCATGGGTTTCATTTTGAAAAATGTAAAAGTATTATGCAAAAGTTGTAGAGATTTGAGTTATTTTGGTCTTTATAAATTACTAAGTTATGCTATATGAAGTATCTATTTAACTGTACAGTGTGAATTTGTCACGTTATGAATACCATTCGAAAGCCCTAGATGAGGAGGGGTGTACAGGCTTTGGTTCGTGGCGTATGGACGTATGATGGGAAAATAAAAGCTTTAGAGGTCTTTTTTGGTTTTAAAAATGACTTACATTTTTCTTTTGGTCGTGGCGACGGCACATGACATAGAATTGACTAATGAGATTGGATTTATTTAATGCATAATTACCATCAGTTTATTTGATTGTTTGTTTGTTTGTTACGTTGAGATCTACTGGGTTGTGCGTCTCCCGTTGGCGTATTTGGTACCATCGGAAAGCCCTTCGCGAGGAGGGATGCACGGACTATGTTTTGTTGGGTTTGAAGTTACAGTGCAAAAATGATTGAATTTTGAAGTATCTATAGATCAAAAACTTGAGAAATTATTTTTACTTGGATTTTGGTCGCGTTCTTTGTACCGTCAAAAAGCGTTCGGTGAGGAAGGGTGCACAGGCTCTGTTTTGTGGCATTTGGACGTACCATGTGAAAGTTATGGATTTTTTAATTATCTTTGGATCTTAAACATTACTAAATTATGCTAAATTATAGTTCTTTTGAACCGTGTGTCAATTCGTTATGTTTTTGGTACCATTAGAGAACCTATCAAGTGCAAGACCAATTCAACGTGATCACATTGAAATCACTTGGCCTGCCTTGTGGATTCATAAAGTGGATGAGCTTTGAAATTCAATGCATTTAGAATTTTAACAATGCAAAGTATTCAAGAGCCAAGGCCATTAGCCTTTCAGCCGAGAAAATCTCATAGGTGTTTAGTTGAAATCAAGACGTGCAAAGTTGTGAGGCAGGCAGGTAGCCTCCCTACTCTTCTTTGGAATTGTCCGTAACTTCGGATCTACTATCTTGGACCAGTTCGAATACACAACACAAGTAGCATCCACCCATTTCGGGGCCCTTCTCTCAACAACCCACTTACCCTTCCAGCAATTCCGGTACCTCAAAGTGTTTCAACTGGGGCCCAAGTGCTACACTTGGAGGTCCCAAGTGTCTCATTTGGACTCCCAAGATCCAAGTACTACACCTGGGGGTCCTAAGTGTCTCAACTAGCACAAAACCCCCGTTCATTTTCAACTTTCTGTAAAGCATGTGGAGATGGATTTGAAATTATTGGGTACAAATAGAGTATTGTTTTTGATTCCAAGACAATCACAACAAACAAACAAACAAAAACAAGGTTATAGGCCATTTCCACTCCAAGGCGTTTTTATTCCAAAACCATTTCTTGTCTATAGAAAGTTGGGTTTTGGAGGGCATATTTAGCACAAGGGCATTCCTTCTACTTAGAAAGTTGGGTTACGAGGGCATTTTCATCTCGGCCGAGAAAATCTCACAGGTGTTCAGTTGAGATCAAGACGTGCAAAGCTGTCCAAAACCTAACATTCTATAGAGAAGAAATGGTTTTGGAATAAAAATGCCCCTGGAGTGGAAATGGCCTTGTGATGAAAATGCCTTCCAAAACCCAACTTTCTATAGACAAGAAATGGTTTTGGAATAAAAACGCCCTTGGAGTGGAAATGCCCTCGTGATGAAAATGCCCTCGGTGAAAATCAGGGTTAATGAATTGGAACGTCCGGGGGGCAAATCACGTCCCAAAACCG
Organism: Antitrichia curtipendula; assembly: GCA_951230915.1. Taxonomy (NCBI): domain Eukaryota; kingdom Viridiplantae; phylum Streptophyta; class Bryopsida; order Hypnales; family Leucodontaceae; genus Antitrichia; species Antitrichia curtipendula. Next base: position 42,415,349 of record OX579633.1, read on the forward strand.
GACGTCCGGACGTCCGGACGCAGCGTTCGCGGACGTAGGGGCCACCATCCGATGGACGCAGACCATCGGACGGGCGGACGGCGGACGGGGCAGACGGGCGGACGGGCGGTTCGACTCGGACGATCCGACCGTCCGATCAAGTGGACGGTCAGATCATCCGATCGATCGGACGATCCAGCCGCCCGATCAAGCGGACGGTCAGACCATCCGATCGAGCGGACAGTAGGTTTGTCCGATCAATCGGACGACCAAGTCCGATTCGGGAGGTTTGGAAGGGCGTCTGCCACCGGACCTACTTTAGGTTTGGTTGCGGACGAGTATAAAGGCGGACGGCCCTTCCATTCTTCCTCACTTCTTCTCTCCATTTAAAGGTGGAACCCATGTCGGAAGTTACAACCGTTGCTTCATTGTGCTGGTTGCTCCTATATGGGTGGAGAGTGAGGTCAATTATTTTGATATCACTTGTCGTCAATCTTGACAACGAAAAGTACGAGCAAGGGCACTGTAGCGATGACTTCAAGAGGTGGCAATCCCGGGAAGACAAAATCAAAGGAGGCTGCCCACGAGCTTCACTGGGACATTTTAGATGATCCAAATATCAAAGCAGAGAGCGAATGGGAGAAGGAGGAAGAAAATTATTGGACCTCCAAAATCTGCAAAAAATATGTGAAAATGTATCACATTGACAAGTTGTGGCCTCGTGACGTCCACATTATTCACACACGAGGTTTCTGTTGCAAGCCATCAAATTGCAAGGATGGACATTTTGTCCATCAATCACTTGAGGTTTGGTGGGCCCTCTTCGGGGACAAATCAATGAGTAAGGGATACATAAACTACAGCGTGGCTTCTATGGTGTATGTTGAGCTCATATTAGCTCAGAAGGTGGACTGGAGCACATTTCCAACAACAAATGCGGCTCCACTTTTGTTTAGAGAAGGGCAAAAAGATATTCCGGATTTGTATGATCCAAAGGCAAGTCCAAGTGAGGCACCAAAATCACAGAAGCGACAAAAAGATGGTATAATGCAGGTTAATAAAGAGATCATGGAGGGGAGAAATATTGGAGTACATTTGGATTCTACAAAGATTCCAACTACAATGTCAAATGCCACGGTGGAAGGTGTTGACGGAGAGGTGTTTTTAACTCCTCGGGTGGATTGGATATGCACACGCAATTTTACATCCGTGGGTGAACAAAGTGGTGCTTCAAGCATGCGGCCCATGAAGGAGGAACCGGTGGCCCCGTCTGCACTACAAAAGGTCAGGAAGAGGTTCGTCCCGAACAAATGGCAAGGGCCATTGCATCAATTGATAATATCATTGCGAGCGATGCTACGAATTTTATGACACAAGTACCTTGCAATCAAGACTTACCAACCACACTGAGCCCCATATTGAGTCCCGTATTGGGCCCCGTATCAAGCCCCATGTTAGGCCCTATATCGAGCCCAAGAGTTGAAGGGCAGATGTTGCCAAAAAATGGAAAGCAACTCGATGGCATGGCGCAAAATGTGTCCATTGATGACAACCCATTGAATAAAAGCTATCCGCATTTGTCAACTTAAAATACGGCACAATTGGAGGGTCTTTGTCATTTGCCAATGGTGAGTGAATTGGAAAGCTTGTTGGAAGCTTCTTCTTTGTTTAGGGCACATCAACAAGACATCTCTCTTCAACCAAACCAAGTAATCGAGACAAATGAGGCCAGTCCTATTATCCCCGCAAACAAGGCGGGCTTGACTGAAACCGCAAACGAGGCCGGACCGAGTAATCCCTTCGCCGAATACAGTGATCAATGGCCCAATTTTGTGATCACCTCAAAAAGATTGTCGGTTACAGCTAAATTTGTAGCTAGCATTGCCCCCAAACTTATGGAAGTTGCTTAGGAATTCACCAAATCCAGGCCCGAGTTGGTGTCAAGTGCCTTGTTGTTTTGGGATTTCGTCACGTCTATGAAACCATTATTGGAGGAGCAGGTCGAAAATAATCGCAAGCTGCTCATTTTGAATGAAGAGAATGAGAAATACAATGCCTTGAAGGTAGAGCACGAGAAATTGAAAGAAAAGCACAAGTAATTGCTTGGTTCATTCAAAGGAGTGTGCGCTAATTATGAAAGATTTGCGAATGCACAGGATTGTCGATATGACGCTCTAGTTTCTTAGAGGGAATTTATCGAGAAATTATAGTACGAAATTGTAGTACGAAATTGTAATACTCAGGTAAAAGAATTTCAAGGATGGGGGATGTGTTCTTCCAAAGACCGACGGAGCCGTGCGTATAGAAGCGGTTGAGGAAAACAACCAAAAGGAAGTAATATCCGAAACCACCATGGATAATCCTCCTCCCACATTCCGAGACGCCTCAATGCTAACGGAAGGCCACAAGTTTGAAGAGGTGAAGCATGAACTAGAGTCGATAACTCAACAAAACGTCTATTTGGAGGCACAATATCAGAAAATGATGCAAGTAGTGGAGCTAGATAAATGCTTGCCAAAGAGCAGTTCCGACACTCGTTGGTTGACGTGGGTTCAAAAACTACAAGACAAACCGTCTGTAGTAACCCGAGCAATGAATGGGCTTCTCAAATTAGCCATGAAGTCGAAGGAACAATGCGATGTCATTTCCTCTGACCTCCTATCTATTAGAAGGATGTTTGAGGTACATCATAGGGGTTCAATTGACGTCACATATTGGGGGGACATGTCGGCAATGTTTGAGCGATTGAATGACACACAGAAGATTGCGTCAAAGTCCATCAATTGGACTTTTGAAGTAGAAGAAGGTTGGGCCCCTTACAACACGCATTCAGCGCACATCAAAGAGGCAGACAAGATAGTAGTGCATGGTGAAAGTTCAAATACGGAACTATTGGAGGGTAAATGCAGCCTTTGTGTAAATCATTTTGGTCCCGAGGGCACCTTAATCATGGGCTAATGTCGCCACACTTACCATATCACGTGTATGGTGGAATCATCCCTTGTTTGTTCGGTTTGTCCCGAGTGTTGATCTCCTTTGAGCCCTAGGTTTTACAAAATGGTTGGGCATGAGGAGAGCATGTCTCCTAGCCACGAACACAATCGATGGACCCTTCCACTTGACCAAAAGCCATTTTTATTCCAAAATTACATTCATTGGGGGTGACCTCTCATTTGGAATGCGCAAAAACTCATGCATGATGTTTGTGAGAACTACAATGACGAATTGGATGACTTTGACTAGATGACGCACAATAGAGAGGTGGAGTTGCGGGCTAGGGGTATTGAAGACTTGGAGGCTCGAGAATTGTTTTGTCGTAGCATGGCGGGACACTAGAGCATCTCACATCAAAAGTTCTTCCGATTTCCTGAAAAAGAAGTGCGGAAAGGAGAAAATGGCGTCTGGATAGAAGTGCAACCATCCCAAGAGTTCAACGAGCAGTACAGACCATACAATCACAGCTTAATAGGGAGGGCCCTATTCTTATCAAAATTGGAAGAAGCTGTGCAAGTTCGTGCCGCTTTTAATGTAGATGGGCTATCAAGCACAGAACATGCACTCGTGGAGGTGGCAAGTGCATTTGATAAGAGAATCACCGACATTATAACGACGTGGAGGACTTTTCTACATGGCACAGGGCAAGCGATCTCCTTGACCCCTCGAGATGATGACAAAGCGATAAATGCTATGATAGAAAAGATTTATTCGGCTTTGAGAGCGTTAAAGGCACAGGAAGTAGATTTGTCTCCCACAAGGAAAAATAAACGGAAGATGGAAGACGAAGATGACTACTCTCCAGAAACCAAACGACAATTCATCGCCGTGGACATGGAAGTTCGATTAGGAGGGGGCACAGCCTCCGGGTTAAGTGGTCCTCAAACTCGTAGAGCAAGTCGAAGACTTAAGGAACAAGAGGGTGCCTCTCATATTTCCGCAAACGGTAGCGATGATGCAAAATAGTGTTTGTATTAGGGGGTTAACCAATGAAATTTGTTTTGTACTTATTTGAATCTCATGAGGATTCAATATTAGTAATGCACAACACTCATGGTATGTCATGAGTTGCTTTTAATTAATGTATAAATATTTATGCAATACAAATATGTTTGGATTTGTTTTTTCATAATGGTAAATTTTGCCTTCTTTATTTGTCAAATATGTTTCTTTTGCGTACCTATTGCAGAAGATCATACCTATTGTACATTTGTACAAGATCATTTCATGTTATTGTTATGTTATCTTCTATAACCCCGTGCCTACAAATCACCCATTTTCATTTGCACATACATTTCTATGCGCCTAATCCACTTGTCCGCATATCTGCACACTTCAAACATCTTACCGAAATTGTAAAAAACGGCTGTCCGCCTGTCCGCTCGTCCGCCGTCCGCTGAACCAACGGCCCAGATTTCCGTCCGCCGACCGCCCATCCGCTGATCCGATGGCCTAGATTTTCGTCCGTCGTCTGCTAAACCGACGGCCTAGATTTCGGTCTATCGACCGCTCATCCGATGGCCCAGATTTCCGTCCGCCCGTCCACTGATCCGACGGCTTAGATTCCCGTCCGTTGTTCGGACGGACTAGATTCCCGTCCGCTGTCCACCTGACCATTGTAGGAGGATTTTTTTTTTTCCCATATTCAACGGTCACAAACAAATGAAGACTATAAGAGTCCTGAAATTGACATTTACAAGCACTCCTAAGAAACTGAACGTTAAAATTTCCAAGGGCTAGGAGCTGCAATTTTTTGTGTCCCTTGCTTGGTAATGCATAGTTCAGTGGAAAGGGGGGCCTTGTTTTCCAAGGCTTTGTGCATAAACATTTGAACAATTTTACCCAATTGTTATCATTACGTTTTGAACTTAGGGTTTTGTCACAACACGGAAACCTAATTTCCGTATAGATAGAGTAGAATAGATGGAATAGATTGAGATTTTTTAATTGTTTTTGGTTAAGAAATGATAGATGTCTTCCGGAAAAGCTTACGTTTGGAATAAGCCTTCATCCGGAAATTAGTTTCCAATCCGACCAGATTAAGGTTTCCGGAAATGAACCGGAGCGCCGCCACCTACGGACTAGGGATCCGGCCTACGAGGCTAGGGGACGCGCCTCGGGAACGGAAACCTAATCCAGTTCCAATCCGAGAACTCGTGGCGCTGTTTTGGCTATTTAAAGGCCACCACTTGCCTTTCTCTCTCCATCTTTTGAGTTTCCAAACTCGTCCATGCGTAGCTAGTTGAGAGAAAGTCTGGTGAGAGTTCGATTACGGATAGAGAGAGGTGAGGCCAGATTAGGGTTTGCTTTGTCGGTGCAGCGATGGCGGAAACTAGTGCGCCCCGACCCGTGAAGCCGTCGGTAGTTGCCCGGATGGTGAGTCCGTCCATACCGACAGACCCCACCGCTCGGCAGGAGTTAGAGCAGGATCTCCAGAGATTAGGGTGTGCCGGATTAATTGATCGGCCGTGGAATCTGAGAGGGGAGGAGTTGATTCAGGAGCTGATCAACGGAACCTCGAAGCAGTACAAGCTGACGGTGCAAGGGCAGCCCAAGGGGTGGACAGAGGACCTATGGGCGGAATTCTATTCTTTCCGGAAGTTTGGAGACGGGTTTGCCTCTCAAGCGGATAAGTACGCCACTAGGAAGTTCCGGAACCCTCCTCACGCGAAGGAAGGATACGCGATCAACAACTGCGTGGACGAGCGCCACAAGAGGGTGTTGAACTTCCTCATCCCGATACTGTATCCGGAAAAACCTACCCGGGTTACGGTTACAATGGCCAACACAATTTTCGGAGCAATGGAGGAGAGAGTAGTGCACTGGGGACGGATCATAGCTCAGGTGGTGTCAAAGCTTGCGGACCATGTGTCCAAAAGCCGGTACAGCCCAATCAGCCCCTATCTCTTCCACATCTACCACCACGGAGACGTATTAACATCGGATGAGATGCTAGTGTACAACACCGGATTGGAGTTGGTCAAATACGACCTTACGGATGAGCTGGAGAAGGACAAGCCGATGGAGGCGGAGGAAGACGATCCGGAAGAAGAAGCCCTGGAGCGGAAGAAGCCAAGGCGGAAGTCGACGGATCCGGGTTCAAGGGGGAAGCAACTTGAGACGGAACCACGGGAACCAAGCCCAGTTCCGGAAGAGGAGAAGCCACCTCTAAGGGAGTTCTTCGACATAGGGTTTGATTGGATGCATCAGGCCCGGAACCTACACCACAAGGCCATCCAATTCATGGAGGAGGTGGCGACGAAACTAAACGTACCACTCGCGGAGATCATAGAAGAAATTCGGCGAAGGCCGAATCCGGAAGTCATTCGTCAGAAGGACAAGTAGATCCGGGTCCTGGAGAGAAGCCGGGAGGAGGCGGAAAGCCGGAGGAATTGGGCACAAGGAGAATGCGAGGCGGCATAGAAGAATGAGAAAGATGCCATGCAGATGGTCCGGAACCTCCAAGCCCTGATCGAACAACCGGCGGAGGTGGTGAACAAGGCGAGACTCTATGACGCCCAATTAATGGCAGGGGGACATGTGGCTGGATCCAAGGTTGTAATGATCCTTATGGATTTCGAGGCCCGGATACAGAAGGTACTTTAAGAGATGCAGACTCTGGTGGCTCGAGTCGATCCGGATAGGGCGATGGACTTCTCGACTTTTCCGGAAGCGGATCTCACCACCAACCCATATCTCCAGACTCCACCAAAACCAGTCGTAGGAATTCCGGTACTATCGAAACCAGGAGGACTACAGTCTCTCCTGAAGCCGTTTGTGCAGCGCAAATGGCTGGCTCAAAGGACATACTCTCCGGGACAGAGTCAGAGGGAGGGGCAAAGCATTCCGGAACAAGGCGGAACTTCCACGCCGGATCAGACTCAGACACCGAAAGAGGGGACGTAAATCCAGGGTAATCTACTCAACTGGATTGGAGCAATGGAGAATCCGGCCAAGTCGCATCCGGATGACTTCGTCCATATGCGGGAGGAAACACCAGCGAAGCCATTGTCCCCGGAGGCTGTCAACGAGCCAATCAACTTGGATTCACCAATCCGGGAGATGGAGATTCTCGAATCCGAGAAGGAGGACTTTGAAACGGAATCCGCAACGGAGACGGATGAGGAAGAAGACTCACCGTCGAAGAAGCGGAAGATCCAGACGCGAGCAGCCGAAAAGCTGACACCGCTGCCGAAGACCAGAGCGAGGACATCTCTGGTGCAATCGGGGAGCAGCTCGAAGAAGCCGAAGAAAGTAGGGTTTAGAAGTTAGATTTTGATTTTAGGGTTTTTCGGAACGGATTTTCTGTGTGTGGGCCCGTTTCCGGAATTTTAGGGATAACTTTCATTAGCATTCCGGATATCTCGGATGTTTCTGTGGTTGGTTAGCTTGATTTTCGGTTGCCTTTTTCCTTTTTGTTTTGGTTTTAAATGGTGAGCAGGTCTGTTGCTCATTCATTCCCTCCTTATGCAATTTGAAGTTTCATTTCAATTTCCTCATTTCAAACTGAGACACTGAGTATACTTTCCATGTTTTAAGTATTTTTGGAGGACTTGGGTGGTGTGTGTGTGTGTTTTCTTGGAGAGTTGTGAGGAATTGGGAAGGAGGAGTCCGGATCCCATAATTGTTCGGAGTGAGACAGTAAGGGAGAATCTGTGGCAAAGCTAGGACGGATTTGTAGGACTTGTGCATTTAGAATCTTTAAACTACTGGAACGGTAATCCGATTGGAGTGTTGAGGGTGAGGTTCCGGAACTAGAAGTGGTTCCGTGCGGAGTTAAGCAACCGCCAAAGGAAAAACCCCTACTTACCGGAAGATCTGCCAACTGCGGTGTCCCCTATGTTCTCTTAGAATTTCTCTTGTGTTAAATCCGGATGGTTGTGTATCTGTCGTTGTAGTGGAGATGAGAGACCGGATTCTGCGTGACCTGCTTTCTGGATAGGCCATCCGGAAAGTCGTGAGGAGATGGAAACCTACTTTACTGCACTATTTAGACCTGTCGAACGTCTTGGGTTGTTTTGTAAGTGTTAGAATGTGTGATTGAAAAGTGGTGGAGTCCCTGCCCCTTTAAAGAATAAAAGCAGATCCCCTGAAGGTAAAACAGGGGTATTACAAACCGAAGAAGTTATTGTGTCCGGATTCCGGAAATGGACGGATCCGGGTCAAAAACCGGAAAGAAGTAAGTTCCGGAAGAGAGAAAGAGAAGTTTTGGGTTCCCTTAGGGTGTTTGAAAGATAATCCGATTAAATCCAAATTCATAGCAACATAGTAGAGTCCCTGGGACGATTTTCCGTGTCATCTAACCACAAATGTGAGTTAAAGGTGCTTACATCTAGATTACGTGTACGACAGGTTTCAATACAAAGAGCCTAAAACAGCCACCATGACCAAGGATTGGTCTTCTTGGTACGAAACCCTATCAAATGGAAAAGTACAATGCAAGGCTTGCAAATTGGTATTTGCCAAGAAGCCGGTCCGTATGTTTAGTCATTTAGAATATGCAGGCACATCAGGGAGTTGTGACAAAGGAATCAGCCTTTATACCCAAATGACATCTGAAGTTCGAGGTCTATTTGTTCGTTGCAATGGAGTGATTCCACAAAGAGGTACTCCACACAATGTGGATGGCAACGACACACCTATGCCTATGGTTGTTCGTGCAATGTCAAATGCCAGAGATACTGTGAACTCTACCGAAGAAGACTCATGCACGGCACCAGAGGAATATGTTGGTGGTTCTTCCCAAGGAAATCCAAATACACAAGCATCAGGTGGACGTGGAACTCAGCAGACATCAAGCAGTAGGCCTCAAAGACAGAATAGGCTAGTAGAGGAATTCGACGAAGCAAATAAATGCATTTTGAATGCAATGTGGGCCAATTTCTTTTATGCGGCAAATATACCATTTGCTGTAGTCCAAAATCCAGCCTTCAAAGAAGCAGTGAAGAAAACGGCGGAGTTTCACCAACCTTATAGCCCACCATCATACCATGATTTACATCATAAATTACTTGACCAAGCTAAGGTAGACTTAGAGGTCAATCTCCGTAAGCGGACAGAAACCAGTATCAGGAAGTTTGAAGCCACATTGTCTATTGATGGGTGGACCTCGGTTTTGAATTGGCCATTGATAAATGCCATGCTTGTGTCATCCGTGGGTGAGCAATTCCTAGGATTGGTGGATACAACTGGGAAAACGAAAGATGCTCCATATTTGGCCTCTATATTAGAAAGTTTTATAGAACAAGTGGGCCCTGCAAACGTAATGCAGGTGAGTACAGATAATGCGACTGTAAATCCAGCAGCATGGAATTTGGTATGTACTACCTATCCCCACATTTTTTTCCAAGATTGCATGGTGCATGCCTTGAATTTGTTGCTAAAAGATTGGGTAAACGAACAATGGATTGATGACGTCGTAAAAGATTCCCAAAAGATAGTCAAATTCTTCAAGAAGAGGCACATGCCGCTTGCGATACTTCGGAAATATTCAACGCAGTACAACTTGTTGTTGGCGGTGGAAACAAGATTTGCCTCGAATTACAACATGGTTGCACGTATGCTCAAGGTGAAAGCACAATTGCAACAAACTGTGACGGACCCGCAATGGGAGGAATATGCTAGAAAGCACTCGCGAAAATCCAAAACTCGTTTTAGAATCCGAACGGGTGAAGAAGACCATTCTAAGTGGGCATTTTTCGCATCGTTGTCAAGATTTTGAAGATGTGACAGTTCCAATTGTCAATGCTCTTCGTGATTTGGATGCAAAGACACCATGCATGGGCAAGGTGTTACATATTATGAGGAAACTAGAGAAGCACGTCCTTGCTTTAGACAAAGAGCCTTTTTGTTTGGCTTTGGACAAAGCCGTCTCGTTAGTGAAGGCGTTCTACGAACGATGTGATATGGTGAAGACCGATTTACATTATGCAGGAACACTTTTGAATCCCTACTTTCTTGAAGACAAAGAACTAGCCGACGACACCGATGCCATGGCTGCATGCAAGCGCATTTTGATGCAAATATGTACACCTTTAGAGTACGCGAAGGTGGTGAAGGAATTTGTAGCCTTCCGCCATAGGGAACCTCCGTTCCACAACATGTTGGATCCGGGTGAACAACAAGTGTCGGCGCATGCTTGGTGGGATTTTGAGGGCGCGTGCGGGAAGCTCATTGCTGCAATTGCCAAGAGGATTTTGGCCCAACCGGTATCATCGTCTTCATGTGAACGAAATTGGAGTAGCTATTCTTTTGTTCACAACAAATATCGGAACAAGTTGAAGCCACAAAGAGCACAGGATTTGGTATATGTATATACCATTTCCAAAGTCCTCGGTGCATCAAAGCAAAATGACGAGAAGAAGTGGTATGATGAGAACCTCAAGTCGAAGGATTCGGCCTTGTCTTCATCGGAAGACAAGGGTTGTGAATCCGGTGAAGAAGTTGATCCCCTCATGGACGATGAAGATGACCACGACACCCGCAATTTTGATGATGAATCGCTTCGAAGCCCACCTCATTATGATGCAGACATCGGAGATGATTGTGAAGACCCTTACAAGTTTTCGTTGGATGAGGACAACTGTGAATATGACGAAGGTGGACCTTCCATAGCTAAATATTTAGATAGAACCGGATTGTTGCATAGTGAAAACATTCTAGCAAATAGGGAAAATATTCATGCGAAGGTAGCGGAGGAAGATGAGGAAATGCTTATAGGTGATGAGACTCCCCAAATGGATGAAGTGATTCAAATTCCCGAGTGTCCATCCATGACAACGGTAGGAGCAGAAGAAAATGATCAACACGAAGACATGAGAGAGTGTGGGTGAAGTCCCGCACAAATGTGGTCAACCAAAGTATTGAATTACCAGGGGCATTGACAAGTGAAACTATTGGACTTTTCGGCATTCAAAAGCCCAAGCACCTCAAATAGAGGCAAGTCAAGATCCATGTGTATTGGAGTCCGTGTGCCCAATGCTAGACCGCAACGCCAAAGATATGAAGCACCTCGTGCGAGATCCTCAATTACCATCACGTAGTGGTCCTCGACATGCACTATATACAAGCGGTAGCACGACTTTGAATGGTCTTGGAGACTCACGATTTAAAGAACAACATTTGAGCAATTTGAAAGAATTGCACATTGGAGCCAATTCCAATCCATCCGTTTCATCAGACAACAATGATGTGCAAACATTGGAGTCTATGTTTCGTTGATTTTCTGGCCATGCAAAGCATTCTCCGATCAAATTTTCAAACCCTACAGTGGAAGCTTTGTCCGCAGAGAAGACAAACATTCCAGGAGGTTTGGAAGCACGTCCACCCGCGGTGAAGGAGTCCAAAAAAGCTAAGAGGAAAAGAATAATGGAGCCTTTTGCAATCTCTCCATTGAAAAAACAAAATGTAGGTAGAACCCCCCTTGATGCAAGTTTGCCTCTAACCAAGCAAAAGGGAAACCAATCCACGATCTTAAGGGAGGTATTGGAAAGTCTCTACTAAAAGTCAAAAGGGATCATAAGTTAAGTAGACCAGTGAGATCAGGCGCATCGAAACAAGTACAAGGAGGAGGAAAGATTGTACAATCTTCATCAGATAGTATGCAAAATTCATCCAGTGACGATGATACCGGATGGGATACAACAGGTCATAATAGCGGGGCTGAAGTCAAAGAAGATAGTAACTACCAGCCTTAGTCCATAAAGATTGAGAAGATATAAACTTGGGTGTTTAGTTTCTTTCCCTAAACACATTATGTTATGACAATTCATTGTTTGAACTTCAAGTTTGTAATACAAATTTGCTCATTCATGTTGTGCCAACTATCAAAATTTTGTATTTTCAAATACCTTAAAACTAGCGAAGATCGTTTGTACACTTGTCCGCCCGTCCGCCTCGTGGCCCGTCCGCGCCTTGGTCAGCTCCGTCCAACGGACGGACGGTCCGACCGCCCGTCTGCCTGGTGGCTCGTCCGCGCCTTGGTCACCTCCGTCTAGCGGGCGGACGGTCCAACCGCCCGTCCGACCATCGCAGTTCATGTTTTTTTCTCATTTAGTGCAGCATAGGATTCCTGAAATGGCCAGTTCATCTCCAAAGAGTGTGCCTTCATGACAACAAGCATCCAATGTGAATACTTCAAAGACATTGAACTCCTCATGGGTCAAACATCAAAGTTCATTCTTCAATGTGCACATCATATTTTTAGGTTCAATCTTGAAATTAAACATCTCAATGATATTTTGAAATGACCATCTTGGAAGATCAAAATGAAATGCTACCTATAGTTCTAAATTTTTTTTTCTAATTTTTTGATGATAGATCGTAGATTTATTTATTCAAAAATTTATTTGGATTTTAATCATATATTACTATATATTGTAAGACATCTCAATTTTAAAATAATTGTTTTTATGAAGAAATTTGTCGAAGTAAGCCAAATCCGACTTAATGTCATGAAACTAAAAACAATTGCTATGTACTTATATAATACTATTGCATCAAAGTCACGATCTTCTAAGATATTTGTATGCAAAGTTCTAATATAGGATTTAGGATTTAGGGTTTAGGATTCATGTCATTCATATAAATGTTGTCCAAATTAGAAGTGTATTTTGAAAATGGATGTGTGATAATATTTTGATGTAATATTAAAAAATCATTTTGGTCATGATAGTATAGATTGATACCTAATTACCTATTTATAAGAAATTGCCCCATTCAATGTCAAATAATGTTGTCAAAAATCATTTAGAGTTATATGTTGCGGACTTGCGTAGTTGCGGTCTTGCGGAGTGCGGATCATGAAGTTAGAAAAAGCATATAGAGTTGTCTTATGTTTCTAGAATTCAAAATTCTTTATTCAAAATTGATATCAAAGAATACTAATTGTCTATTAGAATATTTTTTGCATTGGGATTAACAATTCTTCAATTCTTCCAAAAGTTATTAGCGTATTATTTTTCATTTAATAGTGCATCAATTTCTACTTCACAAATTTTAAAAATGAATGTATAGTTCTTTTGAGTTTAACCTCTAATTCTCTAAAGTCCCATTGTCCAATCGGGGGACAAAATGGATGTAAGATTTGTCACAACACGGAAACCTAATTTCCGTATAGATAGGGTAGAATAAATAGAATAGATAGAAATTTTTAAACTTCTTTGGATTAAGAAATGGTAGTTGTTTTCCGGAAGAGCTTACGCTTGGAATAAGCCTTCATCCGGAAACCAGTTTCCGATCCGGCCAGGTTAGGGTTTCCGGAAATGAACCGGAACGCCGCCACCTACGGACTAGGGATCCGGCCTACGAGGCTAGGGGACACGCCTTGGGAACAGAACCTTAATTCGGTTCCAATCCGGGAACTGAAGGCTCTGTTCTGGCTATTTAAGGGCCACCACCCGCCTTTCTCTCTTCATCTTTTGAGTTTTCAAACTCGTTCGCGCTTAGCTAGTTGAGAGAAAGTCTGGTGAGAGTGCATTTACGGATAGCGAGAGGTGAGGCCAGTAGTTTCCGGGTTCCGAATGGCGGAAAGTAGTAATCCGAGATCCGCGAGAGTGTCGGTCATCGCCCGGATGGTCTGTCCGGCGATACCGAATGACCCGGAGGTCCGGAAGGAGTTGGAGGAGGATCTCCGACGGATGGGATGCGTAGGGCTGATAGAGAGACCCTGAAATTTGAAAAAAGATGAGTTGATTCAGGAACTAATTGATGGAACGGCGAATCAGTACGAGCTGACTGTAAGAGGGCAGAGGAAGGGATGGACGGAAGACGTCTGGGCGGAGGTGTATCAGTTTCGGAAGTTCGGGAATGGCTTGGCTTCAAGGGCGGATAAATTCGCAACAGGGAAGTTCCGGAATCCGCCCAATGCCAAGGAGGACTATGCAATCGCGGACTGCATCAACGAACATCACCGGAGAGTATTGGAATTTATGATTCTGATACTCTATCCAGAAAAGCCGAGTCGGGTCACTGTAACAGTAGCCAACACCATCTTCGGAAGCCTGGATGAGAGGGTGGTGCACTGGGGGAGGGTTATCGCGACGGTGGTCACCAAATTGGCGGACCACGTCACCAAGACCAAGTACAGCCCGATCTGCCCCTATCTGTTCCACCTGTACCATCACGGAGACGTACTGACGCCGGATGAGACCCTCATCTACGAAACCGGATGCAAAATCCTCAAGTACGGATTGATGGATGAGGTCCAGGAGGATGCCCCAGTTTCGGAAGAGGAAGAGGAGGAACTTGAGGAGGACCGGATCAGACGGAGAGGAACTAAAAAGAAATCCACGGATCCGGGTTCAAGGGGGAAGCAGCCCGAGGTGGATCCGGTGGAACCAAACCAAGTTTTGGAGGAGAGAAGAACTTTTGGCAAGGAGTTCTTCGACGTCGAGGACCAGTGGATGGTATAGACGCAACTCCTACATGTGAGGACGACTGCTTTCATCCAGGAGGTCGTGGACGAGCTGAAGGTTCCGCCCGAGGAGATTATTGATGAGATCCGACAAAGGCTGGATTCGGATACAATCCGCCTGAAGGACAAGGAGATCCGGAATCTGGAGAAGACCTGGGACGAATTCCAAGCCCGGAGCAATTGGGCAGAAGGGGAGTGTTCCTTGGCAAGACGGAACGAGAAGGACGCCCTCAGCATGGTCCGGAGTTTACAATCGCTGGTCACCCAACCGACGGATTTGATTAACAAGGCGGCCCTTTACGACGTGCAGCTAGTGACGGATGGGCACATCACCGGATCAAAGGTGGTGATGATCCTGATGGATTTTCAGACAAGGATGGAGAGAGTCTTGAAAGAAAAGCAAGCGTTGGTGGCTCGGGTGGATCCAGAACAGGCGATGAATTTCTTGTCGTTTCCGGATCTGTCAACCAATCCGTACCTTCAGACTCCGGTGAAGCATGTGAGCGAGAGCTCCATCCGTTCGAAGCCGAAAGGACTTGGATCACTTCTTAGGCCACACGAAATTCCACAGGGATGGTTGGCGCAGCGGAGTCAGATCGCCGCAAAGATTCCGACACAAAGTACTCCGACTCAGGCGGAAACACCAGTTGAAGTGGTAACCCCTACACCAGTACATGGCGGAACTTCCGATTCCGTAAAACAGACACAGTCGATGGTGGATAACAACCTCATCAGGCGGATGGGGTTGGTGGCCAATCCGGCCCGGACAAGCCCCCAGGACTTTGTGCATATGCGGGAGACGGATGCACCAGAAGAAGAGGCACCAAGGGAGAAAGAAGCTCCCATCGACCTGGACGAGTTGGAGGATGTAAATGAGATCGTGGATTCGGACAAGGACGAATACGAATCCGGATCCATGACGGAAACAGATGAAGACCTTCCGCCCCCTCCTAGGAAGATTCAAACCCGCGCGGTTCTCCGGTCGACTCCTGTCAAGACCAACCCAAAGGAAGCTGCGAATCAAGGCGGAAGTAGTTCAAAGAAGACGCGCCGCGGGAAGTAGATAGGACGGATAGTTAGGATTTTGAACTTTTAGTTTCCGGAACGGAATTTTCTGTAAGTGTGGGCCCGTTTTCGGATTTTTAGGGATAGTTTTCGGCGCCGGGTATCTCGGATGCTTCTATGGTTGATTAGCTTAATTTTCAGTTGTCTTTTTTCCTTTTTATTTTGGTTTTAAATGGTGGGCAGGTCTGTTGCCCATTCATTCCATCCTTATGCAATTTCAGTTTTCATTTCATTTACCTTACTTTGATCTAAGTCACTTAGTGGACTGTCCATGTTCTAAAGTACTCTTTAAGGACTTGAGTAGTGTGTTTGTGTGCTTTGTGAGTTGTGAGGAACCGGGAAGGAGGAATCCGGATTCATGGCTGTTTTGATTTAGATCTTAGAAGAGGATCCTTGAAGGAGTTAGATCGGATTTGTGGGACTTGTGCATTTAGGATCTTTAAACTACTAGAACGGTAATCCGATTGGAGTGAAGAGGGTGAGGTTCCGGAACTATTCTTAGTTCCGTGCGGAGTTAAGCGGCCGCCAAGGGGAATACCCCCACTTACTGGAAGATCTGCCAACTGCAGCACCAACTACTTTTTCATAGATTTTCTCTTGTGTCTATATCGGATGATCGTGTATCTGTCGTTGTAGTGGAAAGGGGGAACCGGATTCTGTGTGACCTGCTTCCCGGATAGGCCATCCGGAAAGCCGTGAGGATACGGGAACCTACTTCGTAGCAACATTTAGATCTGTCGAGTGTCTTGGGTTGTTTTGTAGGTGTTAGAGTGGGTGACTGATAAGAGGTGGAGTCCCTGCCCCTTTAAAGAGTAAAAGCGGACCCCCTGAAGTTAAAACAGGGGTATAACAAACCGAAGAGTTACTATATCCGGATTCCGGAAGAAGACGGATCCGGATTAGAATCCGGGAAGAAATAAGTTTTGGAAAAGGGAAAGAGAGATTTTGGATTCCCTTGGGGTGTTCTTGAGATAATCCGATTAAACCCAAATTTATAGCAACATAGTAGAGTCCCTGAGACGATTTTCCGTATCATCTAACCACAATTGTGTGTTAAAGGTGCTTACCTCTAGATTACGCGTACGACAAGATTTTTAGGCAGGCTCCTATGGCCTCAATATTTTTTGTAATTTTCTGATTTTTTTTGGTATCTTTTAGAATAAATAACTTGAAGTATTCATTTTTGAATTGAATTCTAAGAGTTAAAAAAACAAAAACTTCATGAGGTCTAGATTCCTTTCTAGAACAATCTCAGAGTTGAAATTAGTATATTTCAATTCTATCTTACTATCTTAGAGCTATTAATGTTTTAATTTTTCCTTTGATCTTGAATCTACTTCTACCTAACAATTTTATTAATGAGTGAAAACTAAGTGTTTTTTTTTAAATATCTTTTTTTTAGATTCTCAACTCAATTGTTTATCATATAAAATTAGACATTCACCATCACTAGAGTAGCCTTTTTTAGTTAAAAAGGTTCAAAGCAAAAAAATGTAGTTAAGCAAGGTGCCAAGGTGCCTAAAAAGTAGGGGTTAAACATTTCACATTTAATCATTTATTCATAACTCAATTGCCTAAATTTTGGCTAAAATGCACAAGGTGAAAGACGTACGTGTATATTCCTCAAAGGGTTGAATGACCAAACATCCCAATTTAGAAAAGCTAGAGAAGTAAACATTTAATTTTTAAATTCCATGCACAATTGCACATTGGTGAATTCTTTGAGGTATAAATTCATTCAACTAATGTGGGATAATGGTGTTGATAAAGTTACATAAAAAGTCTATTGTTGAATTTGTTTAACAAAATATATTCACATAAGAAATTAAAAATTGACTTCAAAGCTTTATTTGCGAACTTGTGCGTGCTATGAATTCAAGAAACACCTAAACCCAATCAAGAATCCTCAAGTTAAGTCCTTAATTGAAGATGGTCCATATATTTCTTGAGGAACTTAATTTGCATTTGTTTTCATATTTTAAATTAGTTATGATTTCTTACATTTGTGACTTTAGAGTATACAATTTAGGACTTAGATTTTAGGGTACAGGGTTTAGGGTATAGGGTTTAGAGTATAGGATTAAAGATGTAGGATTTAGTGTATAAGATTGAAGATCATTGCATTAAAAAACCGCTGGAATTCTATTTAATGATTCAAGTTCTTTAAGTAAGAAAGTGAATCTCGAAGAGATTTTTGTTTTTCCCATCCTTGTCATTATTTACTGGTCGAAGTCGTTTTAGGAATCAGATGATGCAGCCGTCCGCCTAGTCGGACGACCTCGAAAAATCTCTCAGTTTGATCTCCACTTGAGAGGGGCTGTCCGATTAGGCGGATTGCCCAGGGCGGACGGCAGCCGTCCGATTCATCGGGGCCGTCCGATGAGTCGGATGAGTGGCGTCCACCTGATCGGACGGTCCTTACAAGGCGGACGCCTGTTTGTCCGCGTCGTCTGGTTCGTCCGATCAGGCGGACGGTCAAGGCGTCCGCCTTTGATAAGAGGGTCGGACGGCCCAGAGCGGACGACGGCCATCCGATTCATCGGAGCCGTCCGATCAGTCGGACGGGTGGCGTCCGACTGATTGGAGGGTCTTGACGATGCGGACGACTGTCCGTCCGCATCGTCTAGTCCGCCCGATCAGGCGGACGGTCGAGGCGTCCGCCTTCGATTTTAGGATCGGACGACCCAGAGCGGACGGTGGCCGTCCGATTCACCGGAGCTGTCCAATCAGCTGGATAGGTGGCGTACGACTGATCAGAGGGTCTTGACGAGGCGGACGATGATCCATCCGCCTCGTCGGGTCCGTCCGATTAGACGGACGGTCGAGGCGTCCGCCTTGCATAAAAGAGTCGGACGGCCCGTCCGCTCCTCACTTTTATCTCCCCCCTTGTGTCATGCAAGAGAGAGCGGAGAGCTTGGTGGTTTATCCTCCATTGGCTCTTTTCTAAGGGAAGATAAGAGTGTGATTTTTAGGGGATACTTGTTGCTTTTTTTTTCTACATTCGGTGTATGATCATTTGGCATATCGTATATTGCCTTGTGGATTACAAATTGGAAGTGCACTTCTAAACGTGATTTCATCACGATGCCGAGACCAAAGAAGGCTGCGAAGGACAAACGAGTGAAGCCGGACAGTGAGGCAAGTATGGACGCTCTCTTTCTCGCTTGCAAAGCATTTCTCATTGAATGCATTGTCAAATTTTATGAGTCAAAAACCACTACGTCGTTGTATACCAAATAAGCAAGGTATGAAGACGAGTGCCCAGCTAAATTCAAGGGAGATATGGCACAGAAGTTCATGGATGCTTTAAACGTACCCTACTGAATTCATGAAATGGAGAGTAAGGGCTTTCAACAATTTTTGAAGAACAAGGTCCATGATGCATTGTGGAATGCAAAGGTGATCTTAGAGAAGTACGGGAAGCAACACCGCGTAGGTGATGGCGCTTTTGAACAAGTCATTTTGAGGGCAGACTTGTTTGTTCGCTAGTGCGCCCCTTTTGCAAAGAATCGAAATAGGCGAGGTTCAATGGGTTGGTGGAATAGTGATGAGGGACTTGTGGAGTTGCAACATGGGCGACGACATCTCTTAGCGCTTCCGGAAACAGCAAGGGTGATTCCACAAGATGATCAAATCCTGAGGGGTGGATACGCAACAATTCGCAATGACGCTAGCATGTGAGCCTAAAAATGCGAGCCTACGAGCCTTGAGCCTAGGTTTTGCGAGCCTAGAGCTTGGATAGGCTCTGAAAATAGAATTTCAAAGATTACTTTTAGAAAAACAAAAAGTAGGTGAATTTTTTTATAAAACAATATTATTTTTTGAAAATTATAATATATATGACCGTGGAAATCATAAGTATCCTATAACCGTGGAATATCATTTGGTCATAATGATTTCAAAGAACTTCAAAAAACTCTTCAGTTGAAATATTGAAACCATCCAAAATGTCTTTCACCATAGTGTTTGTCACTAATTGTATTTCACAAACTGAATACAGTATTGAGCTTTGCATTCCATAATAATTGCAGTATTACAGAGTTGTGCCATTGAAGGCCTTCCTAAACCATTCCTTTGGCATAGAATTTCTGACACTGACCTAGAATTCTCAAAACCATCTTCATGAACGAAATGTTGAGAAAAAAATTCAATTGCAGTAAAAATGAGAATAGCAAATACTATATAGCGATTTCATTTGTACCTCTCTAATGATCGACTTTCAAAATTCAAGACCTTGATAGCAGAAGCTTCACTTCATTGAAGCTCAAGCTAGGGGCATGAATAAACTTGTCTTCTTTGGGATCCATCTTGCAGAAATACTTGAAAAGATAGTAGATGTGCTTGCAGTTTACATATTGCGGGCGACCACCAATTGCAGCTACAGCCATGTCAACAAAACTAGGGCAAGAGCATTCTGGAAACATGCTAATGGAAATGCGATACACATTTGAGGTAGTATTAGTTCCAGTTTCCAAACATATTATAGCTTCCAGCCCTGGAAATGGTAGCATGGTTACATTGACAATGCTGCCTTTCACATTTCAAGCACTTTCCCACTTGTTCTCATGCTCAACTGTTGGTGCATTTGAAACCCTTCGAATGATTTTTCCCTATCGAGTTGTGGGATACTGATTAGGATTTGCAGGGCCCTCATGCTCAAAGGTAGTTGGCTCGAACAATCTTGACATCGTGAATAGAGAACGAGGAGACATTGCCTCTCGGGCTTGCAAACGAAATCCTACATGCTGGAGGAGAAGTGTCTCCTGCCTTGTCAGATTTGTGCCAGTGAGGATTGGCCAAACTTCAGGCACCTCGGGCCAATCCAAAACCCAAGGTCGTTGGGATCCCATCACACAACGTTGAATGTCATCCGAACAAAACCAAAAGTCAGAGATGACCACCTTAGTGGAGTTATACTCTTTCTTCCGCCCACGATATGTTGGAGCTGGAGTGCCGTTGGAACCAGAGTGCCTAATTGCAATGCGAGCAAGGCATTTTTTTCTGGTATCACGCTGCTGTGCGTGACATTTTGCAGCAGACTTGTGGGAGATTCTTGCAATGTGCCATTCCGACACATCACAATCTGATTCCTTTACGGAGGTGATGTGAGGAGTCTCTACAACATTTGCAGCAATTGAAGTTTGTTGTGGTGTAGAAAAAAGACCACGTGTAGATCTAGTTTGAACCCTTGGTTGTGAAAAATTCACCTTATTTGGACGATGTGAATCACCCTCCGAGCCGATGGAAAGATCCAATTTTTGCTTTGAACTTCCAAATACTTCTTCCCCCTCCAAGTGGGGGACGCGAGTGGCTATTTCATGGACACCTTGTAATTGGTTCAAAGCATCCATCAACTTCTTTGGATCTCTACTTCGACGAGCAGCTCTTAGTTTCAGCTCTTGCTTTGAAGGCCCCGTCCCAGATGCTGAACCATTCACATAGGCTCGGTAATTCGTCATTTGCATAAAAGCACGTATACAGTCATCGCATGTTGCTGCATACAAGTCGTTTCCACGATTTCCCGACTGTTGCAACCACTTGTTGTGAATAGTCTCAGACAGATTGCATGACGGCATATCTGCCTCTTCTTCTAGTGTCATTCCCTATATGTTTACATGGCAATTGTCAAATTCTGCAAAATATAAAATACATAGTTGATACATTTCATCAATGATTTTGACAGAAGAAACAAAGACTTACCATTTGCCAAAAACCACCCCACTGTCGATATCTGAAGTGCCAAAATGCCAACCAAAGATCCAACTCCCGCATCCCATCTTCACTGGCTGCTCTAGATGACAACCACCACGCTCTAATAGCAAAATACCTTGTCTCCGCTTCTTCCCTTGTCTTGGCGTCCTTATATTGCTTGCAAAGCCGAATGTGTTGATGTTGCAAGTCCGGCTTGATAAGTTTCAGAGTATGTTTCTGCAGTGAATTGCTCCAATGGAGTAGACATGTACGTTTGCGATTCTCCATGTGTATTTTGGGGTCGCTCGAGCCAAATACAGTCCGCACAGCATTCCAATTTGCCATTGCATTGTCCGCCATGAACCCCTTGAAATTTGGATTGTCCACTCCATGTTTCTTCATAACAGAAATCAAGCATCTCCACATGATGCACTGCACCTCTGTATCCTCCGATTGCATGTCGCACACAGCAATTGTCATAACCTTTGAATATTGAGGGTCATAGACATGGTAGGCCATTGTCGTCCATTCTTTTACACGCTTAACATGATCGAACATCAACCACCCATTCTCAAGGTCACCACCCGGTTGCATCCGACGGACCAAGTCCACTCTACTCCCGGGCCCAACTCCAAGCATTTTGAAAAGATACACCTTTTCTTTTCCTTGACCTGGAAATACGCTATCATGAATGTAGTCAATTGTAGAATCACGCTTCAAGTTCATGATTTGATCAATCACTCCACCTGATCCAATGTTTCGGAAGGAAGAAATGATGTTCCGTACATTTGGAGAACTCAAAATCAGAAACTTATCCATGACCTCGTCAAGTGCTTTCCCTTCAAGCATCACTTTAGGACCCGCCCCTTTGTGAATAAGGTAACTCTCCAGAAACTCCTTGCTAGCTGCCATAGCAATAGCTGAGTTTGTTGCTATTGGAGTTTTAGACACTTCCTGTCCAATGAGCGTCGATATGTTGCTTAGTGACTCCCGACACGTTCCGAGAGCAACACGGTGAGAATGATTCCCTAAGTGTATGCATCCTTGAGTTTTTCCATCCTTACTTGTAGCATAGTAGATCCTGGCATGGCAGACGTCCACACAAGTAGGAGAACTTCTACATATCCTACAGACGATAGTACTTCCCAGTGGAGGATCACTACCAACTTTGAAAGACTCTTTTGAACAGCCTACCCACTCAGTATCGTTCTGTAACTTAGATCTATTGAGAAAGTTTCACTGTGGATTCATGCATACCAATTGTCCAGCACAATGTGACTTCCTGAATATCAAGTTGTCTATATTATGGATGTTGGTAGTGAATGTCCTACACCAGATATTTCCATCGTACCGTTTGTCCATACCGTCCAACATAGTACTTAAACCCTTACTAGATGAAGTACTTGGCAATGGAGGCAATTGGAAAATCATGTTTCCATTGTATGAAGGCGGAAGACATTGCACTGGATAGAAAGGAATACAATCAAATTGCATTCCGGCCAGTTCGTTCCTAGCCCCTCGAACCTCACTGAGACGACGTAGACATTCAAGAAGACTCGGTGTCTCTTGGAAGATGGGTAGAAGGGGAGGGATCTCATTGAATCCAAACTTCTGGTTGGAACCACCTGTCGTAGCACAGGATAGGTAAATTCCCCATTGTACTCACAAAAATCACCCTAGAGTATAACTAAGTGATTCTAAAGATCGAACCCACGAGATTCTGTGAAGTATCTAGCCTTATTAACGAACTAAGCCAAGTCAGTAGTAACATTCATCTTTTCCGGTCCCCCTTTTTATGACCGGAAACACAAACACCCAGAAGACAATGGACTGGATTCTATCACTCTTCCGATTCCAACTTAGTATTCCGGTTCTCAAGTCTAACACCACCGCAGGATCATAGCTTTTCCGGTCCTGGCATCCGCCTAGACCAATCCGCTCTAGACAACTCACAACTATTTCCTCTCCTATCCGGTTTGGTTTTACCTCTGTTTAGCCATCAGAGGGTTCGCCGCTTGCTTTTGAGAGTGGTAGGCCCACCACACCTTCCGTGACTTATAGTGGCTGAAGACCCACTTTACTAATCTCTTCTTTCCTAGGCTAGTATGGATCCGGTTTGGTCCTTCACAGCAGCCCAGATAGCAATCCGGTTTACTTGTCACACAAAGACCCCCCGTACGATCCTCTCAATACTGCAACGACCCTGATGTCATCCTATTCCGTGCGAAGCTAAGGCGGTTACAAGTGCACCCGCCCGTTCCAACGTCAGCTAGAATTCTTCCATTTATCATTAAGATGGCGAGACCTCACAGGAGATCGGATACTCAACCGGATTTCCCACCCAGGAGTTCTAGCGCGATTAAGGAATCCCTCCCTATCCGCCTAGCCTAACAACGGCTTTCTCACCCGGAATCTTAAACTCTAGGAGCGCTGAGGCACTGAAGTTCACTCCCAATCCTATCCTATCCGCTCACGTGTACTTAGAACTAAGAAAAACACCAAGGGAACTAAGAAAAATCCCAACGCATCCGCTCGCGCTTTCCGAACTCCCTCACACACAACCCTGCCAAGACATGGGAGAATGTACAACAAAGAAGCACAAGGAGAAAACACAAAGAAAAATATAGAGGGAAAGACTCCCAGTCCTCAGCACAAGGACTGAATTATATACACTTTGAGAACTTCTAAAAATACAAAAGGCAAAAAGAGCCGTTAAAAGTCAACCTAAATCCGGATCCTAACTTCCGGTCCTCTTAGCACTACCGGATCGGATTACTAATCCGGATCCGTTCCTGTCCTATCCTACCTAACTTACTCTACATTGCTATTCCGCGCCCCAACGAAGGACTCTTGGGTTCCGCCTCCAATTGCTCAAAGACTTCCTCCAAGTTCCTATTCCGCTCTCCGGCTATCAGATTTGGCCTGTCGGAACCGGGAGAGGAATCGATGTTGATCGGCGCGATCTGGGAAGGATGACTCGGCTTGGACTGTGGAGTCTGGTCTCTTCCTTCCCCTAGGTCTGGCACTTCCGGAAACGATTCCAGCATGGAGATGTCCGATAGGTGGACCCTCATCGATCCGGTCAGCTTTTGTGTACATTCCTCCATCCGGTCCGCTGCTCCTCGTGCTAAGACCAAATTCTTCTCCACCTGCTCGGAGAAGTCAGTCAGGATCCGAATTATCCGGGAACCGGATAGTTTTTTCTCCTCCAAGACCTTCTCGTCGAAGAGCCTGGCCTTGACTGCCACGCTTCCGACCTCACCGAAAGTCGCCTTCACGGATTCCGCCACCTTCTGCGTTTCGTCCGCCATTATCCGAGTGGCGGCCATATCTTCCTTGAAGGTAGCCACTTCCGCCTTCAACATGTCAACCTCCTCTTGAAGTCGACGGATCTCCGCTTCCTGTTTCCGGATCTCGGCCGGATTGGTGATGCAATCCGCTACCTTCCCTGGCAACTTGCTGTCCAGTGTTGCCTGCACCAACTCTCCGATCTGGAGCAGGGCGATTCTCTTCGCCTCCCAATCTGCGCGGATGTCGCAGAGGGTCTTCACTAGCTTCTCAAACGGATCGGCAGGTCCCTTCTTCGAACCGCCTGCCTTCTCCCCTTCCAGTGTCTTCTCCTTTCCGGTCTTGTCACCGAACGGAGATCCTCTTCCGGTTGGAGATGTCGTCTTGTGGCGCTTGATCTGCCGCTCCGCCTCTTCTTCTTCGGTCTCAGATCCGGTTTCCTCTTCCTCCTCGTCCGTTTCCGATTCCCCGTATTTCAGGAGATTCTCCTGGGCCTTCCACTCCTTCTCTTCCGAGTCCAATAGGAGCTGGTGTTGCTCGTAGAGGTGGAAGAGGTAGGGACACACGGGTGTCGGCCTACTCCTTCCGACCCTCGTTGCTAACTGGGCCACCAGATCGAACATGATCCGGGCCCAGTCCGCCTTCCGGTCTCCGCTCAGGGCACCGAAAATGGTGTTGCCGAGGGTGATCGTCACCCTTGTCGGCTTCTCCGGATGTAGAATCGGGATCAGGAATTGGAGAAGTTTCCGATGCCGGTCGTCAATGCAGTCTTCCACCGCGTATCCGTCCTTGGGGTTGACCGCTCCTCGGAACTTGCCTCGGACGTATTCGTCCTTCCGGTTTGCCATTCCGTGCCCTCCTGCCCGGAATTTGTAAACCTCCCTCCAGATCTCTTCCGTCCACTCCGCCGGAACACAACGGATCGTGTTGTCGAACTGGTTGGTCCACTTCCCCTGGATCTCCTTCACCATCTGCTCGTCCTTAAAACCCCAGGGTTTGTCGAGCAAACCCTGGCATCCCATCCGGTTGAGATCCAACCGGAGCATCTCCATCTCTTCTGCTGTTGAGGGGAGAACCGGAACTATCTTCCGGAGTTTAACCGGAGCCGACAACGTAGATGGCCCTGGTATGTTCCGCCTGAGCTGCGGCATGGACACAGACTAGATCTAAAACCGTCCCTTTCCGATTTCTACCTCACCCAGTCCTAGCCGCACGTCCCGTTCTCACTTTCACTCTCCGATCTCAAACGGAAACCTGCACAGCGATCGGTACGCTACCGGAAACCTACCCTGCAGCACACCTCTACCGTTCACACACACACGCGCACACTCACCACGCTTGAAAACGAGGAGCGCACAAGAACACTCTCACCAAACAGCGTTTGGAAATGGAGAATGACTAAGGAGGTCCTGGGCTTTTATACTCTCTTCTGACCTAAAAGTCGTCATGATGACGTTTACCGGTCCGGTCCCACAATTCCGGTCCAACCCTAATCCGGTTCTCTAGCCCTAATCCGGTTCTCTAGCCCTAATCCGGTTCTCTACTACTTCCGGACAAGGTTCCGATTTCAATCCGGTTCGTAGGTGTCACTGCTAAGATCGGATTCATTCCAACTGTTCCACTACTCCAATGTCTTTCATAATTTTCCGTCCTCTGCTGTTTCTAGACAAAACCTAGATACTAATCGATAGTTTCCGTTCCATTTTCTAGATAAACAACTGAAAACCAAAAATTCTGGTTGCGACACCACCTGACGCTGGAACATCTAGAGAGTCATCCTCAAACTCACCAGACAATTCTATAATAGGTTCTAGACGTTCTTTCTTAACAGAATGTAGTAGAGGAGGTGTAACATAGGACTGCTTAGAAAACAATGGATCACTTGGATCGGAAGGCGTATCGCACGACATATCTATTGAAAATGTATTGGATTGGCGATTTTGAATTCCAGTACAGATTGCCATGGTGGTGGACGGGATACCAAAGGCCCTATAATTTCCTGGTGGAAGCAACCGAAAGTAGCCATCTTCTCCTTCAATCTTTTCCTGAAAGATGGATTCCTTCACCTCATCGGACTCAAACATTACCTCCTCTTCAACATATATAGAGGATTCTACAAATCTAAATCGTACATGAAGTAAATGAAAAGACACCTTTGCCAATCTAAATTCACTGACAGGCAGCTTGAAAGGAATCTCATGACCATCAGCTCTGATTGAGGCCATATCCATGGTGATCGTCAAACTACAAACACATCAAAAGAGAAGGAATTTCATACTCTACAAAGACATACTCTGTTTGTAATGTAATTTAAACTCCAAAGCGGAACTAATAATACATCAAATAATTCCGTGACGACTGAACAATAATAGATAATTTTTGGATGTTGTGCCCAGTTCAAAAATTATAAATGACGTTCATGACATGTCATGTGATGGAGCGTAATGGAAATTCAAGAATACTTCATGATGTCAGGAAGCCGCAACTTTTGGACTCACATCGTCGGCCAGATTGACATCAAATGCAGAATATACAGCTTCCTATCTACATTCTCCAGAAATGGTGGCGGCGCAGTATAATAGAAGTTTACATTTATAACAATAGATCTACTCACATTCTGACATGTGATTTACCTTACAAATTTGTAGTTGTCAGACCTAGCCGCCTCAGATTTTAAAGACTTCCTTTTAATACCTCATCTTTTATATATTCTTCAAAGTATTAATAATAGATGTAATTGCATTCTGACATGTGATTGACTATAGATTTGTAGTTGTCAAACTCAGCCTTCTTAGATCTTGAAGACTTCCTTTGAGCACCTCCTCTTCTATACATTTGTCGAAGTCGTATTCTTTCATGTGTGAACCATTTGCTTTGCCTTCGTAAACTGCATAGTTTCCATTGTTTTACGAGGTGGAGAATCTGTTAGTCATTATTGGTTTCATTTTCAAATGGCATGCATTGTTGCACTCTTTAGAATGAATAGGTCTGACGTAGGCAGCTATGTGAGTTAGTAAGTGAACATAGAGATCATTGAGAAGCCTCTTCAACGCCTTCATTGTGGTTAAGCACTGAGAGGTTTGAGCGCAGTTATGCATGTCCTCTTCTGTTACTTCATGCACGTATAGGAACATAGCAATCGTTGCGGTTTTGCGGAGCACAGAAGTAGGAGAAAGCGTACATCTCTATTATTCAGTACTTTCAAAACACTTAGTAGATCTGGGATGAAAGGAAAGAAAGTAGTGTCGAAGAGAAGTGAGGCCACTCCCGGATCCATTCGCAAGGTTCTTGGCTTCGGAAGTAGCAGAGAGGTAGTGGACGCTGAAAGGACAAAGTTGGCGGCTGAACAAGAATTATCACAAGAGAACATTGTCGCAGAACATCAATCGGAAGGAGACCGCAGTGCAAATGTAAGCATCTCTACTAGCATGTTTCTTATCATTGAAATTTGTTTAAGGAAATGCATTTTGCCAAAACATTACGTTACACTAGGAAGGTTGGTGCTCATACATGAGAAGAGGATAAAGGTTCCTACACGTATGAATAAACACTTGTAAAAATAAGTGTGAACATCAATATTTGCACATGTAGGTTCAGCAACCTTAAGAAACTTTATTACATCCTGAAGGACTTTTATATTCTATATTTCATAGTATTTGGTCAAGCTTTTGTCCAATTAATTGTAGAGTGACGCGGCGAACCAAAGTACTTTGCCAAACGAACTCACATCACAGTATGATGGCTAAAATTGGTTTATCCATTTTTCTGGGTTCAAGGGTACTTGAATAGATACTTGGTGAATAGGATTTGCAAATGCTCTTGTTATGGTATTACCATATTCTATAATAATAAGAAGAAGATGCTTATTATCTATATTACAGAGTGCATTTTTGCCACTTTTATTTTATTTTTGATGTAAATGTAGGCTAAAAAATGATAATTATTCAGTTTGAGTCCAACCATAAAATGAAGCTTATTAAGTTTAGCTTCTACTCCTATTAGGCATTTAAAAAAATTTGTAACTTTCAATACTATATACAATTATGATTTATGCCCCTATAATTTGTTTGTTGATTTTCAAATTCCAGAGTAGCATATTAACTAGTGTGTAATTACATGATGTTCATCACATTAACATACATCTTTGAAAATTTTGAAATTTGTAGATTAATTTAGTACATTCAAAATTTAATATGAATTGCAATATTATTCTATATGTCATTTATTGTAAATGTAGGTGAATATTTTATTTATAGTAAACATATTTCATCTCCGCCAAAATAATATAATCATTAATATCTAGCCTAGGCCGTTGACCTGTGAATCCTTAACCCCTAAAGGACCAGCCTGCAGAATTTGGCAACATAAAAAAATTGGGCAGGTACATGTGGCCAAAGATTTACAAGTTTGAGGCTGAAATTTTAATCGAAGTTGTGGACGAGGAGTACCTTTCACTTGAACTAAATTTTATGACATTTGGAAATACAAGTCAAAAGCTATGGCCTAATATGTTACTTATTTTCTCAGCCAGGCAGTTAGGGCAGATCAGAAAAAATCACTTTTTTCAGAAACAAAAACTTGAAACTGGTTTTCCACAGCTATCTATACGTGGAAAGCTTTTAATCATTCCATTTAGACCAATGAGTCAAAAGTTATGAGGAGTTTTAGTTTGCGGGCAGTTTTGAAATCTCTACTCTAAAATATACTTTAAAGTCTTTTATCTTACTCAATTTTCAATATTTTTTGAAAAAAATAAAATCATAGGATGTGGATTTTTCAATACAACATTTCAGCCATTGGGATTGGCATTTTTCAATTTCATATCTAAATTCTTAGCAATTTAGTATTTTGAGTCATTCTCTACTTCATTCTACTTACTATTTTTTTCCTATACGTTGTACAATTCCAAATGATGTGAAATTTTTCAAGCATGTAGCCAACTTGTTTAGGAAAAAGAATCCATAGAAGCACCACTATTTTGGACATTTTCTCATAGAGAAGTGAGCTTTTGAAATGCAGCTGCCCGGTGTTTTGCAAGGGTAAAAAAACGATTTCATTGATTTTGAATGCTTATATCTTGCAATCCACATGGTGGAAATTTCTGAAATTCTTACCACATATTCTCAAGCCAGTATACTACATGATCCTATGGTTACATGAGTCAAAAAAAAGTTTTTTTCAAAAATTTGGTACTTTTACTAAAAACGGCAGTTCTTGAGCGTTTTCAATGAAAACATAGTCATAGAACTTTAGGGTTTAAACTCCGTCCGTTGGAACACTCTGAGGCTGGGGTCAAAGCATGCGGTGTATCGGCGCCGATTTGACCAGTAAGTACGTCAGTGACCGAAGTCTAAGGTGGTGTCCGTCTTTCCCGTTGGAATACCGGGGGAAACATCGACTACTTGTGCAGTTGTGGTCTATCATCGCTCCTGCAGGGACAAATTTCACCGTCCTCAACACGAGGAACTGCCGGCTTGGCTCTTGTTTCTCAGCTCTTTGATAATCTTATTTTGCGTCTTCCTGCTTCGGTAAGTCATTTAGGATTCAATGTTTGAACAAGGATACATGCATTTTGTTCTGCATATGACTTGATCTAATGTTGCGACTTGTATTTTAGGAGAGAATGGAAGGGCGTTGATCGACCAGGAGTGCTGCCAAGAAGTCCGGAGAGGGGTCCCAAAAAAATCAGCGCGTTGGGAGGAAGAAAACGAAATCTCCACCGCAGGTATGTGAACTGGAACTTGGTCTGTCCTTGTGTCGCAACTTTAGAAATTTGAATTAATTCTACAAATGTAGACTTGTCTAAAAATTTGAATTGTATAAGATTGCAACGCTTGCGGCACCGCAAGTGCACCAGATCACTTTCGGGAATCTGGAAATTGAACCCTGTCATCGAGAGGCAGATGCCGACTTTCAAGCATTACGCCAGCCCATTCAAGCAATACATGGAAAGCGTCTTGCAGTTGAACAGAATCACTTCGGATGTAAATCAGAACAGAATCAGTTTTAGCAGTTGACCACAATACATCATTTTTGATCTAAATCAATTACGGGAAACAAAATCAGTCTACGTTGACAACATTGAATATGTAGGAGCTTCGGCCCAATTATTGTGTGCCTAAATCTATCTCATGTTTCTCTGCAAGTTCACAATGACGTAGAGTCGTAGACTGGATTTTTAGTTTAGAATGACGTAGAGTACTCAAAAACATGTCGAGAATACTTTAAACGTCGAGAATACATTAAAAAATTTGGTAACCAGTTCCTCGGCAGTGCGAGCTGGGACTACTTGCGGCACTGCAACTAGTGCATGCTTGGGAAATAAAATCCCAAACAGAAGTCACTACCTGGTCCAAAGGTGCTTCATCCACACCGCGTAGAACTCGCGTAGAACGGGAAAGTGACGGACTGGATTCTGATTAGTCGAATGCATAACCTGGGTATCCGAATGCAGTGGGCCCTAGTCGGTGTTTGAAAGAACTTGTCCTCCGATTCCGGCACAGCAGAGGATTTTTTTGGGCCCCTCCTCGCGGCGATGACTCCTGTTTGCTGATTTCATGGCCCAAAACGAGATTCTGAGTCATTCCCGTACCTCCAGGCCTTTACAAATTAGTTTTGATTACGTAGGAAAAAAACCGGAATGCGAAACGCCTGCAGTTGCGGCACCGCAACTATATGAAAGTAGTTCCAAAAAATTGTCGTTAACATTCAGTGCACCTAGCTGACCCAGCTTTTGAACCATATTGATAGAAGTTCCAGTCATTCTGATTTACTGGACCTTGCGAGCTGCACACTTGCGGCACCACAAGTGAATCTGTCAATAATTTTGTCCTAAAAATTTGTCCTTGAAATTTGTCCTTGAAATTTGAGCTTGAATTTGTCTTTGAAATTTTGCCTAGAAATTTGTTTTTGAAATTTGTTTTTGAAATTTGTCCTTGAAATTTGTCCTTGAAATTTGTCCTTGAAATTTGTTTTTGAAAATAGATGCCCGGTTGATAGAAGCTACATCAAAAGAGTGGCATTATTCAGCTAGTTGGATTCTTTTTCCTTAAAACCTTTCTTTATTGACACAAATGAAATGGAACTTCCTTAAGAACTTTAAGAACCTGTCAAATTGATGGCGGTGCTGCAAGCACTTGCGGCACCGCAGCTCAATAATAGAACTTGGTGAGTCTAATTATAGTTTTAGAGTACTTTCACTTGATGGGTTGTGTTCAAATTTGAGCTCAAATTTATCCAACTGGAATCTGAATTAGCCTGTTCATTGAAATATTGAATTGGTGAGAACTCTAAAGATGCTGGAATCTTGCTATTTAGGTCAAATCAAATGTTTGTTTGCTAAAAAATGTTTGTCTTGCTATTTAGGTCATATTAAATGGTCTTTTTTTTTTAAACCATTTAAGCATTGGTTTGGATGAATGAGAAATTTATAGGTAAGAAATTCCTTATAGTTTAGGTCAACATTAATAGAAGACTAAACTAATGTAGTAAAGTTCTCTTTATTCATATTATAGTAGCTAGATGTTTGTGGTGAAGACAAATAATGTCACTTTAGAAAATGCAGAATATTTGTCACTAATGTCTTGAATGTTCAAAATTCATTTTCAAATTTGCTTGATTGTTCTTGCAAGAATTTTTACGCTATGGCCTTGCGGCTACGCAATGAGGATTTTGACCGTTTGAAAGTAATTTTTAAAATTAAAATAGCCCAAAGGTATTGCTAATTTTTGTTCTACTTTTAAATCATTTACATGCAATTGAAGTTTGACATTGTTTTGAATTGACTTCATTCATGCTTCTATGATGTTTTACCATTTTCTTTATTGATGGCACACAATCAAATGCAATTCTTATTGATATAAAATGATAAATAAATTTCTGTCGCATCTTTGGCTATGGTCCTTGCGGTACCGCAAGGTGAGCTCAATAGCACTTTCTTAAGTTCTTGCTTGCAAAGTCTTTGTCTAGGATTGAATTTATATATAACTTTTTTAAGACTGACTTCTAAGATATATTACCTCTTAGATTCATTCTTCAAATTTTCATTTCATTGCATAAATGTTTTCTTTACATTGGATTGTTGTCTCTGAAATTATGATTCATTTATGTACATAATCTGAGTTCATAACTCAAGGAGTGTTCATTAAATGTACTTGCGGTCCCGCAATGAGTTGGAAAATAATTCAATTTGGTTTCTATTTTGCACCGTGGATGTCAAAAAATTCAGTCGTTAAATTAATTACTTGGTTTCTATGTAGTTCTGTTCTTTGAAGATCACCAAGTTTCCTTGTGTGACCACAAAAGTGTTGGAGATGACATTTTATTTTTTTGAATGAATTTTAAGAAATTATGAATAATTTCTTTAATCAATCTCAGTTTGTAATTTATGGAATCTTCATGAATAGGACTTGCGGTCATGCTAGGTGTTCTACATTACATTTGAATTTTGTTCTTTCATCGGGGATGTCACAATATTCTGTCCTACTCTTGTATTCGGATGCCATTTCAATCATTGAAGATCAACATGCAGCCTTGCAGGCATGCGGGATTGTTGGAAATGAATAATTGTTTCTGTCAGTGGACTTAATGCCGAATTAGATAATTTGTTAATTTCTATATTCCTATTGACATTCCAAGTTGTTTGTATCTCAGAGTCAATCATCTGGACCAACTGAAGCTGAGGATCATGGGACCACCGACAAGACCTCGGTGAGACCCAAAACTATCATACTCTAGTTAATTTGGATGCCTTCCAACTCATAAGATTGCATTGCAAATAACATATTTGATTAAAACTGGTTCTTGCAGGATATAACTGTAATTGAATCTACATATGGAGA
Source organism: Antitrichia curtipendula (assembly GCA_951230915.1). Taxonomy (NCBI): domain Eukaryota; kingdom Viridiplantae; phylum Streptophyta; class Bryopsida; order Hypnales; family Leucodontaceae; genus Antitrichia; species Antitrichia curtipendula. Next base: position 42,448,619 of record OX579633.1, read on the forward strand.
CCACTTGAAGAGTGGCAAGGACCCTGCTCTTGCACCGGTAAGCCTTGATGATATCATAGATACAGTAGACAGTTTTTGGGATTTCATGGAGTCAGGAACTAGTAAGGGCGGATTTATTTGAGTTCAAGGAAAAACCATATCTCCATCCAGTAGTGACAGACAGTACTCTAGTGACGATGATCCGTCTGTGACCAATTGTTCCTCGAACTACTGTTATCTCTCTATGTAGGCCTTATTGTGTGACTACTTTTGTTGCAAATATTCTATAAATTGAACCATGTTTTTGTTACCAAATGATTATGTGGCAAAATTTATTTTTGATTTGAATGTACATAGTTTCAAAATCTAGAAAAAGAAATGCTCTTTGTGATCTAAGCATTAAAAGTTAGATATATTACCCATGTCTATAAGATTTTCTAATGTTAAATTTTATACTGCAATGCTTACTCTTGGGCAATGTTCTAATTAAATTGTGATTTTTTTTTGTTCAGGATCCTAGCACGCCGATACTAACGCAGATGACTCATTCTGAAGCTTCAGCACCTAACTCGGGGGAGAGTAAGCAGCCATAGATTCATCTTCGTGACAGTGATGATGAAGATAGCGTAGATGGTGACGAGGCAATGGAGGAGCCTAATACTGCCGAAGATGACCTTCGAAGAAAGCAAAAAGTTGATTCAATCGCAACCATCAACAGCATGCGGTTGAAGCCTATTCCTCTTTCTCAAATGTGTGTTCCATTGTGTTTATTGACTCCAATGCCTATGGTGAGGCCTATTTTGGCATGTGATCTGACCAAGTTGGAACAAGAATTTGTCCATGGTTATCGTGATGGGGCTTGTGTTTTTTATGTATTGACAACTAATGAAAGAGGCGATATGCAAATCATGACACTAGAAGAGCGAGCTTCTTTGAGTCCATTGTGGAGAGAAGAGGTGCTGAAGTTTGAAGCATATCTTGACCATACACCGGAGCTCAGGTGTCTGAAGAACCTTAAGTTCTTTATTTGTGACGGTAACCATCGTCACATTGCTTGGATGTCTCACATCACAAGACTCCACAATGGAGAACCAGCATGGCATATAAATGTGGATTGTATTGTGCTTGAAACAAAAGGAAGGACGGGTGCTGTCATGCAAGCGATGCATGATATCAATAAGTAAGTTCGTATTGTTTTCTGTGATTTGTTTTCATATATTATTTGATTTGGAAATGCATTGTACTTTCAATACCTTTAAATCTTTTATACTCTTTTTCAGGCACACTGAAGATTCTCATGTGAAAACAAAGTTGGTACACATTCTTTACCAGATCCAGAAGTATGGAGTGATGCCTATAAATGAGTTCAAGGAACTATTTAGTGATTCTGAATACGTCAAGTGCCAGCAGAATTCGAAGAAGACGTGGTATTCGATGCCTTTGGAGGTTTTCACGTCATTTATCTTTCGGGTATATTTGCAGAAGTATATCTCAATTTTTTAATTTTATTTTTCTTCTCTACATTTTTTTCTACTTGCTTTGTTTTCTTGACGTCATTCTGGTGCACTTTTGCAGCATGAAATTGCTGATGCTGCAGATGCGGCTATGAGAGTGTACCACGAATGTACTCCAGAAGGAGAGGTAGATGAAGCCGGAGCAGTGGCTGCCATGAGAAAGGGTTCAAAGGACAAAACCTCCAATTTATATTATAAATTGGCAAAGATGGTGGCGGTGGCAAATCCCGCTTTTGGTCCCGAGTGGCTTGAAGAGATAAGGGTTCAAATGGATTTTTGACCAAAAAATTCATGTTTTTGTTGTCTTTCTTTCTTGAAATTGTGAAGCCTTACTTACCTCAAATATGGTGTTTTGCAGATTGAGAGGCACTGGAGTTTAAATATTGAGCCAGAAATGACTCTTGATAAACTCCAACTCATTTCCAACTCCAGTGCAGAAGCAATGTTCAAAGTGAAGTGGTTGAAATGGTGGAACTTGTCCATTCATTCCCGTGAGGCTAGGAAGTTTCCACCCAAGCCAATGAACGATGACAAATTGACTGCCTTTCTTCACAAGGCCGTGTGGTGGGCAGGAGTGAGTTTTAAATTCACTTTAATATCAGCTGTTGTATATTAAAGTGTCTTTGACATCCATACTTTATTTCATCTCAATTTCTTATGCATTTGTACAATTATATATGATATTGCAGATTGAAGAGAGCGTGGTTGAGGCTGTCGAAATGATTATCTATAGGGATAATTTGAAAATTGACATGCAAAGCCCTCTTGAGCCTAAGACGGCGGCGGATTATGTTGAGGGATGGCGCATGAAGATTTGGGATCAGGCATTTCACAGCGATCTTTCTGGCAAGGGTCATTTTAAAAAAGGGGATACTTTCAGGAAATTTACAGGTGCCAATACTGTGATCAAACGTGTCGTTTTCAGGTGCAATTAGTTATTGTTTATTGTCTTCAACAGTATATTTCATTTTATGTGACTTCATATTTCATTTTTTGTGACCTTCATGATTGATATTGATCTTTACTTCTCTCATTAGGTATTTCAAGTTGGAGTTGTACAACAAGAAGGCCATCTCCAAGCACGACTTACCTCCTTTCTTGAATTCATGGATTGATCGAGGGTCTTCTGACTGTATGTTCTCGTTGAATCAATTGAAGACGTGGACAAGTGCACATCTTAACGGCTCCGGATGGTATCTAGAGTATGAGCCAACGTTTACTGCACCAACGGAGATTGCACTCAGGCAAAGTCTTCAAGCAATGGGGACTACTGATGTTGTGTTGGAGGAGTATGCTGGCTTGGAGGAATTTGCAAAGCAGAGGGCCATTCAGAGACGCCAAGAAGAGGATCGAAAGAAAGAAGAGAAGCTCGTGAAAGATGCTGAGAAGATTGCAGCAAAAGAAGCAGAGAAGAAACAGAAGGCGGCGATAAAGGCTGCTGAAAAGGAGGCTCAGAAGTCGAAGGGGAAGAAAGTCATTGTCACAGACCCTACTTCAGAGAATCCTGGCTTGTCGGTGGACAATATATCAATAGTAGAAGGCCCATCAACGATGGGTAAGATAGCTGTCTCGCCTTATAATGTGTTGACTAAAGATGTCATCATTCGTGGGCCTCTTCCAAAGACCGGGGAGGATGTGCCTCTTGCTACAGTAGCAGAGTTGATTTTGAATACGACGGTGGAGGCGGTTCTCAACAGCATGAGCGGTCCAGCTCCAACAGAGTACACACGCATCATGGACTTCTGTCGACAGGTATGGTACTTCTCCAGAAAATGAATTAAGGTAGCACAATTTGAAAGTGAATGTTTGCAATTTGCGTATGCAATTGTAATCAAGTGAAATTTGGATTAGTTTGTAGAACACATAAAAGCGAGGGAAGACTTATCGTGGTGTGGTGGATAAGCACCCTGGCGTCGATCTTATTTTGGTGGACATGCCCAAGGGTCTTCCGGTTCTCGGTGTGAGTGAGCCAAAATCGAGCATTCCACAGTGGAATACTCTACCTACGTCTTGGTTGCAGCCACTTTTTGAGTTTGCTGATAATCATCTCCATGATGATGGCGCCCTCATTATCATTCATCCAAACAGCACAAAGGCAAAGACTACAATTCTTCAACATTGCAATGCGTACTCTTTCAAGAAGAAGCAAGATTGGTGGGGTATGAATCGACTTTATCTTACACACCCCTCAGACGTGGAGAGACCGGTAAGAAATTTTCTTCTTTTCAAAATTCCATATTGAATTTACAAGCTCTAATGTTCTTTTAAGGATTTGAAATATTAACTCTGTGTTTCTTATGCAGACTCTACGATTTGGGATTACTTTATTGGTTAGGAACCTCGCGGGGAGTCCGCCTTCAAAATTTGACTTTCAAGAAGTCCCCGACTTCAAGTTCCGCGGCGTTGACATTGGAAAAGATGATGTTTTGCAGAATTTTATGTTTGATGAAGACTTGGCCATGAATGGCAACCATCCATGGCGTGGTCCGTGAGAGAAGAGCCATGTGTTCATGAATATGTTGATTGAATCTTGCACGTTTCCTGGCGATGTTGTTTTAGATTCCATCGCAAGCACAGGTTCTCTTCACTTTTCTTCTGTGAATGTCATATTAAAAATAAATTCAAGTAAATACTACACAAGATTTCAACTTTGTCTAATTTGAAATAATTTATGGCAATGCAGGTGCCTCTATCCGTGCATGCCGTTCTTGTGATCGCCACGTGATTGCTTTTGAGGAAGATGAAGGCATCTTCAAGGCCATCTTGGCACCACTAATACATCCTTTGTCATCTGCTACGGTGCTTGTGGTACCAATGGTCCAGGAATTGGTGGATTCCGACGAAGATCCGGAAGTTGTGGAACCAATCAAGAAGAAATCACAATTCAGTACGTAAGTTGACCTTAGACTTTTTCATTTCATTAAAATTTGAATTCATATTACAATTTAACTAAATTATTTTGTTGTTGTTTTAATAGATCTGTAAGGTGGAACTCCCAGTCAAACTTGCCATTTTTTGGTAGGCTTGACTTTTTCCCGAGTCCGGAGAAATCTTTTGACTTACCAGTTTATGCTGAGGACTTGGCTCGGGCATTTCAAGTTCATGGCAGCACATCTAATTTGCCTCATCATCAACGTATAGACCCCCGTATTTTGGAATATGTTGATGCCGAGGCAATTTCTTCAGATGGAGAGTCAGTATCGAACTCTTCTTGTAGTACCTAATTTGGAGATGTTTAGTTTGATTTGAATTGGATTGGATTTGTAGTCTCCAAATAGGACTTCTGTAATTCATGACAATGCATTAGTGACTTGCATTGCTATCTATTGGATTTGATTTTCTATATAACACTCTTCTTTTCTCAATCATTGATTGTGGCTACTTCTTCATTTTTTATCAAAATTGTTGTATTATATGTTATAAACTTATTCGACTTAAATTTATAAATTTTATTATATTTAAGTAATAACATTACTTGTTCTAAATCTTGTGCAATTTTGTATTTATTAACCCTAAACCTCAGTCTAATAACCACGGTCATAGGTCCACGGTCATAGATCAAAACCAAAAAAATGTCAAGCTCCTAGGCTCCTAGGCTCATGCTCACAAGCTCACATACTAGCAAGCCTGCAATAATTCGAAGGGTCCAAATTGAAGGATGTCGTAAGATACCCACATTTTGGGAGTTCGCAGCGAAGGTATCTCATCAACAACGCTTACGACCTCCGCTCGCAAGGTTGGAACACCAAAACGAGTCAATGGCAGTGAGAATTCTACATGATGGAATTATCCGGTTTTCTGCTGTTCATGCAACGCAAAACGAAGGGTACTCGTCTTGGTGGAATGGCAGAACATTGAAGAAAATGTTAAAATTGGATAAGGAATATCCCGATAACATTGACATTCGGTTGGCTTATTTTCAACCGACCCCGGAAGAGGTGACCAAAGCTTTTTTTCTTGGTCGTTGGATGAAGAAGCGCACAAAGCTTGCATGGGCATTGGTGCACCTCATGAATGCAGTGCATAGCGCTAGACATTTGCACAATGATCTTTCACTAGACAACATTATGTTTCACTTTCCCAATGATGAATCACGTGTTTACATTGGAATTTGCGATTGGGGCATGACTACTTTACGTAATGAACCAATGAAGTCCTTGTATACGTTCACCTCTCAAAGTGAGCGGACTGAGACTTTGAAAAAGAGGTGGTGGGTGGACCCTTCTATTGCATACTTGCATAGAAGAGATGCGGATGTGTCAATGATACCGAATTTATCACGTAAATCGGAGGAATATGCAGTTGGTCGAATAGCTCAAGCCATCAACAATGGTTGCATGTCGGCGGACTATGTGAGCTTACATCGGGAAAATGAAGGACATACAAGATTTAGCCATGAGGATTTGGCAAAGATTTTTCACCTTTACTTGGAGCGCCTTTGTGATTCGGTGATTGATTCTTGCGGTAGCTTGTCCGAAATCATCCATCGATTTACCAATAATTACAACTGGCCTATTCCGGATGAACACTTCCGCCACTCATATTAGTGTCTATGGTGTTAGTGAATGACATAGAAGTGATAGAACTATAGAAGTATTAGGTAAATGTAGAGGCGAGTACATAAATTTGCATGATTGTTTGCAAACTATTTAGTATATTTGCACCATCAATGTATGCCAATATATGTGCACCCTTATAATTCATATAAAGTTTTGAAATGTTTGTGTGTTTTGAAACTTTCAATGTCCAATGTCTACCATCTATTTATGCATTCATCATATACGGTCCTTGAAATCCTTGGATGAGAAGTGCAATGCAACAATTATTGTTGATGGATGTTAGCTTGGTATGGTTGGGTTCAAAATTGTATAATCAATGTTGAACACATATAACCCCTAAAAGACCAAAGTAGATTTTTTGGCAACATAGCGATTTTGGGCAGCTCACTACAAATGGAATTAAAAAAAAAAAATTCTTTGAAATTTTCATACAACACGTGCCCGAGGATTAGCTTTAACGCCCAACAATTCTCATAAATTTTGACTACATGGTTAAAAAGTTATTGCATGATATGTCATTTTCAGTCCTTGGCGGGCAACACAGGCAACAAAAAAAACTTCTTCAAAAATCAATTTTTAAGAAAATAAAAATTTGAAATTGGTTCTTTAGATTTATATGTACGTGGGAAGCTTTGAATCATTCCATTTAGATCTATGAGTCAAAAGTTATGAGGATTCTTAGTTTAAGGGTAGTTATGAAATTTCAACTCTAAAATAAACTTTGAAGTCTTTTATTTAACTGAATTTTCAATATTTTTGAAAAAAAATAAAAACATTGGGTGTAGATTGTTTATTACAACATTACAACCTTTGGATTGGCATTTTTCAATTCCATAAATAAATTCTTCACAATTTAGTGTTTTGAATCATTCTCTACCTCTTCCTACTTACTATTTTTTTCCTATATGTTGTACAATTCCAAATGAGCTGAAATTTTTCAAGCATGTAGCCAACTTGCCATCAAGAATAAATCCAAAGAGTAACCACCATTTTGGACATTTTTTCATACAAATGTGACCTTGTGGAGGGCAGCTGCCGGGTTTTTTCCAGGGACAAAAAAAGGATTTTTGTCAATTCAAACACTATTATCTTGCAATCCACATGGTGGAAAATTCTGAAATTTTTTCCACATCTTCTTAAATAAGTTTACTACAAGATCCTATGGTTACATGTGTCCAAGAGTGTTTTTTTTCTAAATTTGACAGTAGTATTTGAAATGGTAGTTTTGGAACGTTTTTGGTGAAAACATAGTCAAAAACGATTAGGGGATAATGATAATAGAATTTCATCGTATGCAAATATTTTTTATATTGAAAAGCAATACAATTGATACTTGAACGATACCGCTATGATGATACCAAGTACCAACCTCCAAATACATTTTAATACAATATATTTACATCAAAGTATTTTAGTACGTAAATGCTATTCGCCGAGATGCCAATATTTTTGTACTATGATTGCCACACTCCATAATCTAATGGCAAAAGATTCCAAGGCCCACTCGATTGTGAGACAACGACTAAAATAGCTCTACCTACTTTACTCGGAATCTGAATGGATGTCATCTCTACGTTTTGGTGGTGTGGAACCGGATCCATAAGTGCCAAGATATGGTCCTCCGCCCCAAGTGCATCCATAGTCGCTTGGCGTAGCTCCTTGATTGGGATTTCCATAGTAAGGACCTCCAAAAGTTGGAGGAGGAACTACATCACGGTGCTGAGACCTTCCTTGCCTTGGTTCGACATGACGAGAGCCTGTGTGACGCTCATATGAATCACCCGTAGTAGATCTGGAATAGTATTGGGAGCCTCCTTGGTTAGATCCAAAATCATGTGTGGTTCCATGGCTTCTTTTAGGGTTGTAATAAGTACCTCGGGGGTCATTAGCGTAGTGTAAGACCCTTTGACCATCTTGTGAACCAGATGCAATACGATCATGTTGGTAGGACCTGTCATGCCCGTGTTGTTGACCTCGATCCTCCATGCTTCTACGCAGAGCTTCTTGCATTTGTTGATTGAACTTGATGTCTTCCCGAGCTTCTTGACGCTCATGTCCCACTGTAAATGTTACGGGTGCTGGATTGTCTTCTACATCATTGTCGTCCGACCATTCATCCTCAGCATCCGGCAATACAACCGGCGGAAATCCAAACTGCCCTCGATTGGACCACATTCGCATACAATCGCTCGGTTGAGTCCAAATCGTATAGATAACAGCGTCAGTGCGCTTCATATTGTCAACATTTTTCTTGTAAATTGTGCGCTAGTCTACATCTTTATGGAGTACAATCTCTGCCCAAACCATGGCCATGTTGGAATAATTCATAACATTTGGTTTGGAGTTAGGCAGCTCAGCGCACCGCGTTACTTCCTCGTATCGGTACACAAAGTGTTGGCTCTCGCACGTGGAAATTTGTCCTTCCCAGCGTCGAACTTGTTTGTCTGCTCTTTCTTGTGACCACATTTTGGAGAGGTGCGTCATTTTGACATACTTTTTGCACATTGTGCAATCCCAAACCTTCTTGGGCTCTTCTTCCCATCCAGGTTCAGCTACACACATTGGATTTGCCCAATCTCCCCAGTTCATGTCCTGGGATTTGCCTTTGTTACTGGACCTTGAACTACTATTGCAAGACATGATAACCTTGATTAAAATAAAATGATTTGATGACAAAGTTCACATGAATCTTTAGGAGAACTGAACAAAATGTTTGACACTTGCCAGTGAAACGAGGTGAAGTTGTTAACAAGGCCTTCAAAACCAAGTAATCACCAAAATAATTTGGTGCAATTCAGTATCCGAGCACGATCGTTCATGCACCAAAACGAAAGGGGCGCGCAAAGTCACTGAGAGGCACTGGATCCCCCCCTCCGCAAGGGAAACGATTATGAGGAATGAGCCGTACGCCGCGCTATTTATGGCGTCTGAAGGCGGACCAGGCAATGCGGACGCGTACGTGCAAATCGGACGGCCCAGAATCGGACGGGCAGATCATGCGGACAGGATCGCGCGGACATCCCGTCCGCACGTGCTCGTCCGCGCGATCATGTCCGCACGATCCCGTCCGCAAGATCCGTCCGTGCGATATTGTCCGCACGATCGCGTCCGCGAGCCCGACGCCCTGTCCGCCCAAGAGCCTGTCCGCGAGCCTCCCGACCGTGGGGACGATCCGACCGCGCGGACGGCTCGTCCAGGGATGTCAAAAGACGTCTGGGGGATAGCGCCCACGTCCGGGTGGACGTCCTGTCAACCCTAGGTGAAATGTCCTCGTGATAAAAATGCCCTCCAAAACCCAACTTTCTATAGAGAAGAAATGATTTTGGAACAAAAATGCCTTTGGAGTGGAAATGGCCTCGTGATGAAAATACCCTCGTAATACAACTTCCTAAGTAGAAGGAATGCCCTCTTGATAAAAATGCCCTCTGAAACCCAACTTTCTAAGTCGGTGAAATGCCCTTGTGATAACAATGCCCTCCAAATCCCAACTTTCTAAGTTGGTGAAATGCCCTTGTGATAACAATGCCCTCCAAATCCCAATTTTCTATAGAGAAGAAATGATTTTGGAATAAAAACGCCCTTGGAGTGGAAATGACCTCGTGATAAAAATGCCCTCGTGATAAAAATGCCCTCGTAACCCAACTTCCTAAGTGGAAAAAATGCCCTCGTGATAAAAATGCCCTCCAAATCCCAACTTTCTATAGAGAAGAAATGATTTTGGAACAAAAACGCCTTTGGAGTGGAAATGCCCTCGTGATGAAAATGCCCTTGTAATCCAACTTCCTAAGTAGAAGGAATGCCCTCTTGATAAAAATGCGACACCCCTATATTACATAAGAAAAAAAATTATGAAAAATGAAAAAATAATTCTACAAAATAGCTTTCTAATGAAAGTTTATTTTGGCTAAGAATTGATGCTATCGTTATCTTTGTGTGATCTCTATAAGTATCTTAGTTGAAAAACTTGCCATTTTAGTTTGTTTTTCAACCATTTTTGACGTGCAAAGCTGTGAGGTGCAAGACCAGTTCAACTTGATCACATTGTAATCACTTGGCTTGCCTTGTGGATTCATAAAGTGGATGAGCTTTGAAATTCAATGCATTTAAAATTTTAACAATGCAAAGTATTCAAGAGCCAAGGCCATTAGCCTTTATACTAATAGATTTACAATTGTTGCTTTATTTGCAAAACCAACTATTTTTGAATAATTTGCATGTATAAATTATTAGTAGCATATATAATAAAAACACATTATTCTTTTGATTAGAACCATTTTGAAAACATATGCATAAGCACTATTTTAGAAAATTCAAATCTAATAGAATTATTAAGCTTTGTTGAAAGCTAAGAAACCAACTCAAATTCACAAGCTTTATTTTTCTCTTAATAATACATCTATGCCTTTGAAAACCTCTCTAAAGTCAACTCATTGACATGGAGGAGAAGGAGTGGAGGACTCAGGAAGTAATCCTAAAGTATGGGGAATCGGAAACGGATGACGAGTAGGAAGACGCATCCGGTTCCGAGGAAGAAGATGAAGAGGAGGAGCAACACAGGCCCCAAAACAAGCGTCAGAAGACGACGCCTCCTCACCGGAGAGGAACGCCGACACCCCCACATTGTAAACACTTGGCTTGCCCTGTGGATTCATAAAGTGGATCAGCTTTAAAATTCAATGCATTTAGAATTTTAACAATGCAAAGTATTCAAGAGCCAAGGCTATTTTCTTCTCTATAGAAAGTTGGGATTTGGAGGGCATTGTTATCACAAGGGCATTTCTTCTATTTAGAAAGTTGGGTTACGAGGGCATTTTCATCACGAGGGCATTTTCATCACGAGGGCATTTCCACTCCAAGGGCGTTTTTGTTCCAAAACCATTTCTTCACTATAGAAAGTTGGATTTTAGAGGGCATTTTTATCACAAGGGCATTCTTTCCACTTAGGAAGATGGTTCGTTTAGCTTTTAGTTTAGTTGCTTTGCTAATTATTAATCCAAAAAACCCAAAACATTTAGTTTAGTTTCTTTTCTTAGTTATTACCCCCAAAATCCATTAGTTAGAATTTGCTTGCTAGTTGCTTTAGAAAACCCATCCAAAAAGCCTCAAATCATTAGTTAGATCCCATAGAATTGCTTGCTTTAGTCATTAACCCCCCAAATAGAAGAAATGGTTTTGGAATAGAAACGCCTTTGGAGTGGAAATGCCCTCGTAATAAAATTACCTCCAAAATCCAAGTTCCATCTTCCCCGGGGAAACAAAATGAAAAAGAAGACCACAAACTTTCAAGACCAAGATATCAAGTGAGACTGTGAGATACAAAAAGCCACACTGCACCAATCCGAGCATGAATTGCACAGCTGACGCACATGCTGGGGCTTGGCGTCAGTCACCTGTGAGCTTCGCGGATTCGACCAAGGACGAGTTGCGGCTCCATGAGCTTCGAAAGTTGTTGGGAAAGTCAAGGGATATCCGTTGTGCGTTGTGGGTGTAGAAGTAGGTGCTTGGAAAAGTGTGTTCATCGCCATGTTGCAAGATGACACTTACGACGCACTTTGAAATTCAATCCAGGTCAAGAAATCAACTTTTGCAATCCAACTTGAGAGTGTTTCAGCAAGGAGATCGAAGATGGAGAGCCTTGTTGCGGAATTTCCATCTTCAGAGTGGTTGCCATTCCCAATAGCTCCTGTTACAAAAAATTTCAAGGCATTAACCAAAATAACAACTCCAAAAAGAGTGAAAGCGGAGCAAACTAATCAATACTAGCTCAACTACCAACAAATGACTAAACTGTCTCTTGATGTGGAATCGTTAATAAACGCTTATAAATTGAATTGTAAAATTAATTCAATTTATATCAAATGTTATAAGTGAAATTCTTCTCTATAGAAAGTTAAATGGCCTCGTAATGAAAACGCCCTCGTAACCCAACTTCTAACTAGAAAGAATGCCCTCGTGATAAAAATGCCCTCCAAAACCCAACTTTCTGTAGAGAAGAAATGGTTTTGGAAGAAAAACGCCTTTGGAGTAGAAATGGCCTCGTGATGAAAATGCCCTCGTAACCCAACTTTCAAAGTAGAAGGAATGCCCTTGTGTTAAATATGCCCTCCAAAACCCAAATGAAAACGCCCTAGGAGTGGAAATGGCCTCGTGATGAAAATGCCCTCGTAACCCAACTTCCTATGTAGAACAGGGTTGTCCCCGTCACGTCCTGTCAGTCCGTCAAGATGTCAGGATTCAACCCCGGCGTCCGTCAGGATCCAGAAAAAAAAAAATTTGTGGATAGTCTGTCCGTCCTGTGGACGTCCGTCCGTCTAGGTCGACGGCTAGCCGTCCAGGTTGACGGACGGTCCGTCCAAGTCGACGGACAGGCCGTCCTCGAAAAATAAAAATAAAAATAAATTTTTTTTTTTTGATCCTGACGCAATTCTAACGCATCAGGACGCGTCCGGACTGATGCCGACGGACATCCAGACGTGAAACCCCACGTCACGTCCGGATAGACAACCTTGATGTAGAAGAAATGCCCTCGTGATGAAAATGCCCTCATAACCCAACTTTCTAAGTAGAAGGAATGCCCTTGTGTTAAATATGCCCTCCAAAACCCAACTTTCATGTTCCTTTGCTTCAGTATTCAGAGCTTCTACTGCAGTACAATTTAGTAGGCCGATATTTGCAATAGATGGAGGGATACAATAGATACTAAATAGCATTAACAAGTAGAACACCACTGTATACTATGAAGAAGGGGTTTAGGATAAAGACAAACTTTACATGTACAAGTTGCAAATTAGCTAGACTTTGATTTCAAATCCATGGACGCATTCCAATAATCCCCTATTTTTTTGAATTTGGTCATGGAACTTCAAAGAAACGGACCTTGCCTTGAATTTTAAAAATAATAAATCCTAGATGCACGAATTTGGGCTTCACGTTTGCTTTGCACTTTGAGTTTGTCATTTAAGGACTTTCCTTTGTCCTCGATTGACAAATGCAATGTTCTTCCTCGATTCCCGTGATATAAATTGACTATATCTGAAATATATTAGTCGTGGAAATGGCCTCATGATGAAAATACCCTCGTAACCCATCTTCCTAGGTGGAAAGAATGCCCTCGTGATAAAAATGCCCTCCAAAACCCAACTTTTTTTCTTAAACTTTGAACTAATTTCGCTTTCATTTCCAAAAAAAATCTAGGGATTTGGATTATAACTATGTAATGTCCAAAAATGACTAATCTATAAAAAAAATTGGGTTACAAGGGCATTTTCATCACGAGGCCATTTCCACTCCAAGGGCGTTTTTCTTCCAAAACCATTCAATTCTTCGATTTCTTTGTTGTTTGAGAATTTGGGATCTAGTTGAATTCGGCGAGACAATGTTTTAGTTTCTCGTGAAATCTGGAGGTGAATTTTCAAAAAGATTTCCAAAGGATTTCTAAAAGATTTCGAGATCGAGATAAAAATTTAGTACCGCTCCAAAGGAAGTTTTTGAGGCTTTCTTGTATGTCTCGAACAGCTTGGATGGACCCACTCCATATGGCAATAAAATAGTAAATTGTAGATAAGAGAACTGCATTCACCACTGAAACACAACTTGCATCAGGAAAATCCTCCAATTGCAACAATACTAATGGAGTATGGTTTCAATGGTTACGCAATATAATATTGAAAGCTTACTATTGCAATACTACCTCAGTATTGCAACAATATAGTTTCAATAATGATACACTTTACTCTTGAGGTTTCGGAGGGCATTTTTATCAAGAGGGCATTCCTTCCACTTAAAAAGTTGGTTTACGAGGGCATTTTCATCACAAGGCCATTTCCATCAGAACTCATTGCTCATAACTTCATTAGCAAAACTTTTCCACCCCAAGTCAATGATAATATTCTTATTAAGTACTCCCTCTGTTCCACTAAATTTTTGAATTGGGAACCCATATCTTGATTTTTTTCTCAATAACTTGAAAATTTTATAACTTGTACTAGAAATATTACTTCATCTCTTAAAAAATAGATTTAAAAGATTTCATTTATATTTGGCTACAAAATGATAGCAAATTGAATAATAGGTCACATTAGTCTCTTGTATTTCTTGAAGTGTAGTTTTAGCATCCAAATTCTGATTTTCAAAATGATTTGTTGTGTTTTTTTTATTTCAGATTTTGTACAAGGGTGGCCATTGAAACCTTAACTTTCCGTAGTATTGAGAGCTCTTAGAAATGAGCCTCAAATATCAAAGATCTTGGAGAAAAATTCTCATTAGAATTTCATTTTCAAAAATCATAAAAGAGATTTTTAGAAGCCTTGTGATGAAAATACACTTGTAACCCAACTTTCTAAGTAGAAGGAATGCCCTCTTAATAAAAATGCCCTTTTAAATGCATTTAGGATTTATTATTTTTAAAGTACAGGGCAAGGTCCGTCTCTTTGAAGTTCCATGACCGAATTCAAAAAAATAGGGGTTTATTGGAATGCGTCCATGGATTTGAAATCAAAGTCTAGCTAATTTGCAACTTATACATGTAAAACATGTCCTTGTACGTGGACTTATTTTGTGCATTTAGGATTTATTATTTTTAAAGTACAGGGCAAGGTCCGTTTCTTTGAAGTTCCATGACCAAATTCAAAAAAATAAGGGATTATTCGAATGCGTCCATGGATTTGACCACTCTAAGGGCGTTTTTATTCCAAAACCATTTCTTCTATTTAGAAAGTTGGATTTTGGAAGAAATTTCATCACAAGGCATTTCCACTCCAAGGGAGTTTTTATTCCAAAACCATTTCTTCTATTTAGAAAGTTGGGTTTTGGAGGCAATTTTATCACGAGGGCATTTGCACTTCAAGGGCGTTTTTATTCCAAAACCATTTCAATTATTTAACAAATTCGGTTCTGGAGCTCATTTTTTTTCGTAGGAATTTCCACTCGAAGGGCGTTTCTAATCCAAAACCATTTCTTCTATTTAGAAAGTTGGATTTTGGAGGTAATTTTATCACAAGGGCATTTCCACTCCGAGAGCGTTTTTATTCCTAAACCATTTCTTCTAATTATAAAGTTGGGTTTTCAAGTTAATTTTATCACGAGGGTATTTCCACTTCAAGGGCGTTTCAAATCCAAAACCATTTTTTTTATTTAGAAAGTTGGATTTTGGAGGTAATTTTATCACGAGGGCATTTCCACTTCAAGGGCGTTTTTATTCCAAAACCATTTCTTCTATTTAACAAATTCGGTTTTGGAGCTAATTTTATTTCGTAGGCATTTCCACTCCGAGGGCGTTTTTATTCCATACACAATCTCCAAGGCATCTAGGGAATGGATTTTAATTTTGCAATTTGGGCATATTCTTCTGAGTCTTTGCAATTGGTTTTCTTGAATGTTGCATTTAGAATTTATTATTTTTAAAATTCAAGGCAAGGTCCGTTTCTTTGAAGTTCCATGACCAAACTCAAAAAAATAGGGGATTATTGGAATGCGTCCATGGATTTGAAATCAAATATTAGTTTTTGTCTTTTCTTCAGCCATGCGACTAGCTTTCTCAGTGCACCTTGTTTTTTTGTGCATTTGACTTGCTTGGTTACTCATTGCTTCAAAAAATTGTTTTGGAATAAAAACGCCCTTGCAGTGGAAATGCCCTCGTGATAAAATTACCTTGAAATTTTATTCCAAAATCATTTCTTCTCTAGAGAAAGTTGGGTTTCAAGGGGCATTTTTATCACAAGGGCATTCTTTCTACTTAGAAGTTGGGCTACGAGGGCATTTTCATCACGAGGCCATTTCCATTTTTAGGGCGTTTTTATTCCAAAACCATTTCTTCTCTATAGAAAGTTGATTTTGGAGGGCATTCTTATCAAGAGGGCATTCCTTCCACTTCAAAAAATTTGCAATTATACAAGTAAGTACAATATAAATGCATGAATGGAAGAGTCATATGAACAATTGCAACTACCAATTTGAAAGTTCTCCAAGGGCGTTTTTATTCCAAAACCATTTCTTCTAATTAGAAAGTTGGATTTTGGAGGAAATTTTATCACGTGGGCATTTCCACTCCAAGGTTGTTTTTATTCCAAAATCATTTCTTCTATTTAGAAATAGCAAAACAAAAAGTTCTCAAAACTTGAAATCAAATTACTAAATTTTTTTCCTTTCTAGAACACATTTTTGTCCAAATGTAAAGTTTTGGTTCATTCCATTTAGATAAGTCATGTAAAAGTTGTGAACATTTTTGTTTTATAGGCAATCTAAGCATCTCCTTAAAAAAATAACTTATAGGATTCATTCTTTTAATGCAATTTACACAATTTCAAAAGTAAGACAAAGTTAAGTTTTCTTACAAGAACAATCTCACTATTGGAATTATTGTGTTTCAATTCCATTTAAGAGCTATTAATGATTTAGTATGTAATCTTAAAGATTTGTTAAAATTGTTTTAAGTGCAAGACCAATTCAACGTGATCACATTGTAATCACTTGGCCTGCCTTGTGGATCCTTAAAGTGGATCAGCAGAGAGGTTCTTTGTTCAGATGGACATGGCACATTTCTTGAACCCTTGGTTCCCTTGCTTTGAGCTTTGGAGACAACGTGCAAGACTTGATCGACTACTAGGATTCCAAGTTTCAAATGCAATCAAGTTGCAATCCAACTTTGGTGGGCCCCCACCCACGCAAGTTCTTCGTTTTGGCGGCCAAAGCACATTTCTTGAATCCCTGCTACACTTGCTTAAGCTTTGGAGACAACGTGCCCCCACCCACGCAAGTTCTTTGTTTTGGCGGCCAGAGCACATTTCTTGAATCCCTGCTACACTTGCTTAAGCTTTGGAGACAACGTGCCCCCACCCACAAAGGTTCTTTGTTCAGATGGACATGGCACATCTTTCGAACCCTTGCTTCCCTTGCTTTGAGCTTTGGAGACAACATGCAAGACATGATTGACTACTAGGATTCCAAATTTCAAATGCAACCAAGTTGCAATCCAACTTTGGTGGGCCCCCTCGTAGAGAGGTTCATTATTCAGATGGACATGGCACATTTCTTGATCCTTGCTTCACTTGCTTTGAGCTCTGGAGTCAACGTGCAAGACTTAATTGACTACTAGGATTCCAAGTTACAAATGCAACCAAGTTGCAATTCAATTTTGGTGGGCCTCCACCCACAAAAGTCCTTTGTTCAGATGGACATGGCACATTTCTTGAATCCTTGGTTCCCTTGCTTTGAGCTTTAAAGACAACGTGTAAGACTTGATTGACTACTAGGATTCCAAGTTTCAAATGTAACCAAGTTGCAATCCAATTTTCGTGGACCCCCTCGCACTAAGGTTCTTTGTTCAGATGGGCATGGCACATCTCTAAAACCCTTACTTCACTTGCTTTGAGCTTTGAGCTTTGAGCACAACCTGCAAGACTTAATTGACTACTAGAGTTCCAAATTTCAAATGAAACCAAGTTGCAATCCAACTGTGGTGGGCCCCACCTACAGAGCCACCTCCAATTGAAAGTCTAGATGGGTCTTCGGACAATCACCTCGTGCAGTGCCCCCTTCTCGGTAGATGATGTACGCATTAGTCAATGTAGTGTCCATCGCGAAAAAGTACACACGGTGCCATCACTTTTTGAAGCAGTTCAGTCAAGCAGTCAATCAAGCACTCAGTCACAGCCGCTCCTTCATGTGGCCATGCCACGTGGCAAGGCGTGAAGGCCCGGCTCCTTTGTCCGTCCTTGCAGCCTCTGTCCTTGCAGTCTCTGCCCCGAACATGCTTGCTGGTCCGTCCAGGCTCCTCGGGCTCTTTGATTTTTTTGGTATTTTGATTTTTACAGAACAGACAACAACAATTTAAACAAAAATAAAAAGGAAAGGTTGCTCACACTAAGGTTGGTCTAAAAGGTTCTAGTCTTTTCCGGCAATAATTAAATTGCCCCTTTGGATGCTAAACTTGATGGTCCAAAATAGTGTTTTGGACACTAAACTTGGTGACAAGGGCAAATTGGGGATTTTTACTAGCACTTTAATGGTTTTAGACTCTTTCTTGTAACAAAGCAAAGTCAAAGCTCCGCCGTATTTTAGAAAATCCCCAAATCTCTAGACAATTTGAACAAAGCAAAGTCAAAGCTCCGCCGTATTTAGAGAGCCTACTAACATCAAGGGTCCAAACCAACAAGGGAGGATTGTTAATACAATTCTACAAGGGCTAAAACAAGCATGTACTAACAAGAGGGAAATACGGATGGTTGATGGATGTCAAAACTCGAACACAAGTTAGTCAAGATGGATTAGAACACAACACTCTTAAAGAAGACACTAGAGAGCCCCCCCTAAGCGGCATCACCAAGGTACGGAGGGGAGATGCTCTAGAATTAGTAGACACACAAGAATAAACAACAATTCCGCAACTCGACTTCAAACAAGGCAATAAGAGAAGACTTTGATGAGACCCCAATGTCCTTCAAAGAGAGCTCCAAAAACACCAACAATGAAGCTTAAAACGCTTCAAAACACACAAATTTGGCAACGTGGCCTAAAATGGCCAAAATTAAATGGACCCAAATGTGCAATTAAATGGATCCAAATGTGCAAAGAGAGCCAAAATATGGCTACAAGGGGTGTTTGTGAGAGAAAAATGAGCCCCCTTATATACATTTCTAAGGGTGCTCATCCCCCCTCTTTTCCTAAGTCGTAAACTTATCAACTAAGATTTTCATCATAATCTTCAATTTTTGACTTTCTACGCTGGTCCAAATGTCTAACTTTTGGAGATCAACTCCAAATTGAAAATCGATTGCGCCGTTGGCTTCAGAAGGCCATTTTTAGTCTTGAAGAGTCTCCTACCCCTTAACCAAACTCCAAAAAACGCAATATAACCTACTACTAACTGAACACCAAAACGGGGTAAAAATCCAAATCTTGGAGGTTGACTTTTCTGAGAAAAGTAACTAGCCTAGGTTCTTTAGTAGGTATGGGGGAGTAAAAAAAGACCTAGCTTTGACCTTATTCCAATTTCGTAAGCTCTCGGTATGCAAGTCAACTCCACCGTAAACTTCAATTTTGCCAATTTCTGGGGAATCTCGCTGGTTCGGGCACTTCTGGCTATCGAATGTCTTGAAACTTGGTGGGGCATCTTATTAGCATAAAAGAAGCTAATCTAATTTTTAGTGAGATTTTATCGCAACTTGGGTAATTTCGAGAAATTTCACATTGTAGGTTTTGGCGGTTGATCGTCCGAAAGGGCATCTTCTGCAAGTCAGAAAATTCCGAAACTTTTTATGGAACCTCTCATGGAATTCCACAAAAGATATGCAAGCTCATATTTTTACGTTACACAAAGGTCAGAGGAGAATCAAATTCTGCCTTCTCCTTTCAATTCTGGCAACTAGGGAATCTCTCACATACAAGGGAATCTTGGCAAGCCGATTTCGCCATTGAGTCTCAAATGTGATTTCCACCCTAGAACACCATACTCCACTTGTAGATTCCGCTTATGGGTCCATCTTGAGTTTGTAACTCTTACGGAGCCAACAATTGGAGTTTCCGCTAGTTCTTCGATGCTATGGGGAAAGTGAAACCTATCTCTGGGAATGGACTTAGGACCTCAACGGTGTTCCCTCAGACCAATTTTAGCTATAAGATGTCACATGTACCGCAGGTCTGGGCTATTTGGGTCAGGTTAGCCCTTAATTCTACTTTTTACCGATATTTCCACGTTTTAACCTATGTACAAGTAGAAATGGGATTTATTTGGGGAGAAACAACCTATAAGGGACCAAATGCTATATTGGTACGTGACATACCTATTTTGGTTTTACACTCTTTTGGGAGCTTTTTGTATATAAAATTATACTTAAATTTGTAAAAATTGAAAAAAAGAAAACTGTGAGTCCCCAGTGACGAATTGGGGGCTCACACCTGGTTGTAACCGGAAAACCTGTCTAAAAAATTGTAACAATTATGGCCAGCAATGTGGTCCAAGATTAGATCAGTGAATGGAAGAGGAAAGTAATCTTTCTTCGTGGCTGCGTTTAATTTCCGGAAATCTTGACAGACTCGAATCTTGACTTTCCCATCCGCTCCAACTTTCTTTGGAACCACCACAATAGGGGAGACCCATTCAAAGTTGTGGACTAGATAGATGAATCCCGCTTCCAATAATCGATCGATCTCCTCTTTGACCATCAACGAATAGTTGGGATTGAGCCGGTATTGTCGCTGTCAAACCGGAACAGATCCTTCCGTCAAGTCGATGCGGTGCTCTCCTAAATCAGGGGGAATACCCTTCAAATTGGATGGCTCCCAAGCAAAAACGTCAACGCTAATGAAAAACCTAATCATGTAAGATTGACACCATACTGAGTTAGAAAGTTTAATATAAAATCACAAAATTTATAAAAGTTGTCATTAATAGTAATACAAATTAATAGTAACATTAAATATTTATAATTATAAATAACGTATAGTTATAATGATATTTACATCATTATACAAATATTTCAAGTTTATTATAAATTTATAAAACTATTTCTAAATCATATTATAAATTAGATATTTATATATAAATTATACTTATAAAACAAGTTTATTCATTATATTAATATAATGACTTTATTATATTAATTTTCTTATATAAATTACGTATGATATTAATATGATATTTAGTTATCATATTAGTTTATGATTTGTTACATATTTAATGTCTTATTTATATATGATTTATTAACTTATTTTATAAACGACAATTTTAATAAACATTCATGTTATTAAAATTAATAAGTTAAAATTATCATATTCAATAAAATAATTTTAAATCCAATTTTATTTTAGGAGATAATTGACTAATTATGTTGATTGATTGTGGTGGCTAGTACAATTAAGAGCTAATTAAGATAGGTTGATACAAAATGAAATCTATTGCATTTAAACTAATGATGTAGATTGAAGATTATGGAATCAAAAAACAACAGTTGAAGCTTGTAATCTAAAAAAGAGTAAAAAATTTGTAATCATTATTTAGATAATTATTTAAATAGTAATCATTGGAACAAGTTTGACACTGGTTAAATTTCTTTACATATATTCTCAATCCATTTTCCAACATATTGATTACAACACACAAGTTATAAGACATACATGTTTTCTTATTAAAATATTGATTAACAAAATTCCACCCTTTGTATAAGCTAGAAAGCCTACATTTTGAAATTTAGGCACTCATTGAACTTGCAATTAGTAGGGATATTCTTTCTAAAATTTTAGAAAGATGTATTTGAATATATTAATCAAAGGATCCTATAGTTGGATTAATTAAAACATAAATATAGATAATGATTGTAACCCTATTTTGGATACAAGTATTTGAAGCAATTTTGAATCTCTAAACATGAAAAAATTCATGGAATAAATTGAGACCTCAAATTGATATTTTGAAACTTCCAATAAAGTTTGACCAAGACATATATTTATTTTTGGAATGCTGGTTTCTTAGGGTTAGGGTTTAAGAAATTATATATTATAATGAATTAATGAAGATTGTAGCCTTGTTTTTAGTACAAGTATTTTAAAGTAGTTTTGGGGCCTCTCAATATTTAAAACTTTAGGAATAAAATTAAAATCCAAAACTAATACTTTGAAAGTTACGATCAAGTTTGACCAAGATACATCCACTCAAAAAATGTGGGGATCTTAGAATTCGGATTAAAAAGATTATATTATTATTAATTAATATAGGTTATAGCCTCATTTTGGGAAATGGTTATTTCTCACCCTTGAGAAAGCGGCTATTTAACCCCTAAGCGCTCGAGCGACCATTTTATGGTCGCTGCCCTTTTTGGACGGGCTGCAACGACCCATAAAATGAGAAATTTTGAAACCAGATTTTTTTGGTAGGTGCATTCACGGGTTTAGTACATTTTTGTATGAAAAATAATTAAAAAATATTAATGAATGCCTTCCATTTAATTTTTTAAAGTTCCAAGCTCCAGTTGAAAGGCTCTGGACTCAAATTTTTGGAGGCCTTACCCAATTGTGAAGCACCACGTGTGAGGGTTCAGAGGTTGCCCCTTCCATAAAAAAAAATGTAGTTTCCCAAACATCCCTGAAGAGGCAGGGCCCAGCCTCATGGCACTGGGTCTGTCCTACATTGCCAAGCCAAAAATAAAAAAGGACGGGCTCAACGGAACTCATGGCAGGTTGGAGCCTAAAACAAAGAGACCATTGTCAGTGAAGTAGTTGTTAGCAACTACCTTCAGCTGAACGGACAAGGTCAAAGAAGGTTTAGGGTTGGCTGAAATTGCATACTCATGTAAAACAACCAAATTCAGAACCACAACTAAAAGGAAAATGCACTTGGAGGAGGATCAATAAATGCTAATAAACACAAGGCTTCCTAAATGCAATATCACAATTTGGCAACTTCCTAATACAATCACATGCCTTCAATCATGCCTTCACTTACGTGCATTCATAGCCCTTCTTAGACAGAAAGATACCAAAATGTGGGAAGATAAATAGAAGCATACTACACTTACAGATCCTTTACTGCTAATTTGCTCATGTTGTGGCAGCAGAGTCATATAACTACAACAATCAATGAACCAGAACTCTACACATGTGTAAAATTCACTTCACTCACTCCCATGGCCAAAGAATTAGCACTCACTCATGCAACTTGAAACCACACTATACACAATAGAACTCAATGCCACAACTAGCAAGCACATTGAAAACAAAAAATTTACCAACATGCACTCCACTTCCCCTCTCCCATCTCTCCCCATTCTTGCTCCCCTCACTGCAGCTGCTGATATTGCATATTGAGCTTCACTTCCAGATCCAGATGGACAGGATCCACACGGCCAGTTGATAAAAGACAATGAGGTGCACTGCAAAAACATTCCAATGTGCCAAAGGGTTAGAACTGTATTGATCACTGACAAGTAACAATGCAGTAGCGCTTTGTTAACAACATCTAGTTGCACCAACTTGCCAGGAGTAGAGTTGAAATCACCAGCCACCACCGTAGGGATATCAGCACTGCTGCGATCTTCTCAAGCCCCTTCAACAAAGTGTGTACCTGATTGACAAAAACCGCAACCAAATCTTCATTTTCGGAGTCGGGAGTCAGCAACGGAGCTCGGAGCAGCAACGCACTTGGGAGCAGCGACCTCGAAGCAGCGACCTCGGAGCAGCAACCTAGGAGCAGCGACATGGGAGCAGCGACCTAGGAGCAGCGTTTCGGCACAAGCAACGGAGGTAGTGAGCAGCACCTGAGACCAAAAAAGGAGTGACCAACGAGCAGCAACGGAGCGACCTTGGCGAAAACTCTAAGGTTAGTGGCCAAACGCCCTTTTCCAAGCTTTTGTTCGCAGATCTACAATCTAAAGTACTGACTGCCGTGGGTGGATGTTGGACCAGCACAGCAGGACCAACATGGGAAAGTACAGCAGCAGATCATTGGAAACAAAGGAAGTGCAGCAGGGAGCATCGAACAACAACAAGCATTGACCAGCGACCCAACGGCAGGTAGGTTTCCGTGTAACCCAATTTTTTTTTTTTAATCCATTCATTTTTGAGGGTGTGTGGATTCATACCTAAAACTCATGAGTGCAGGTGCCAAATGGAAACGCATCTCCTCGACAATGATGGGGGGTCTTCTGCAAGCAACCTCGGATGGCAGCGTAAGGAGCAGGCAAGGAAACCATGAGTGCCGAACCTTGAAGACATCACCTCAACCACCGCCAACTCCATTGCCGACCTCTCAGCAACGCCTGAAGGAACCGTGCCAATCCGTTGCTGCAAGTCCAGAGGAGGCATGCCAGGAAGACCCCAGAAATCACGTACCTTCATTTCCGATGCCCATGAGAGTGCCTCACTCCTGCCTGCGTGAAGAAAACAAATCCAATGAAGAACAACAAGATGAAGACCAGTCTGGGTTTAGTCTAGGACTTGCCACATATTCCTACCTTCACGAGGTGACTAAGGAGGAGATGTACTTCGTCATTCTCAAAAATAAAACTAGTATTACGTTGAGAAAATCTGATGTGCACAAAATACTACGCGAAGAAGAAGTCAATTCTGATTGTGAGTCAGAAAATACAGACCAAGAGGGTTGTAGAGACTCCTCGTGCAACAGTGAAGACAGCATCGAAAACTCATCTGATGAAACCGACGATTCAGAGGACGAAGAAGTAGAACATGATGATGACCCAAACTACTGTAATCACCCATCACTATTCTCCCACCAACTCTCCAATTGCACTCTTCCGTCACCCAAGAATCCCAAGGTCATCATCTCCAGCTCCCTCGCAACAGAAGAAAGCACACGACCACGAACCAGATCAGCTACAATGGAGCGTCTTCAACAAGAAAACAATGAAGCGGCGGAGGTGGAGGCGCAATTCGCAACGCACGCAGTGAGCAAAGGAAAGCGCCGTTGGGGGGCCACCAGCGGTAGGCACGGCTTGGCTACTAGCGGCGGGCGGGAAGGGGCGACGGCAGGTAGCGGCCCCACTCAGCTACATACAGCGATTGGAAGTCTAGGTGAATTGTTTTTTTCCCTCCCCTTACCAATTTCTAATAACCTATCAACTTTAGGGAGCATTTTGCTAAATTTATGATGTAGTAGTGTGGCCCTATGCCATTGGTCCAATTTTCATTTACTCCCGGTTCCACTTCTAGTATCAAGAATGCCACCAAAATCAAAGTAAAAGTTATTTTGATCAATAAATACTTTGAAATTCAATAACTTCCACACCGTAGTTCCAAATGTCATAAAACCAAGAGGGAAATGAAAATAAAAAAAGAAACCATGAGGCTTGCTCTAATTTATGGCCTCCAAGTACGTGGGGACGCTTTGGAAGTCATCCTTCACACAATGCACACACCTCATACTTGGGAAGCACTTTGAAAATTCCTAAACCAAGAAGGAGGGAAATGAAAATAAAAAAAGAAACCATGAGGCTTGCTCTAATTTATGGCCTCCAAATATGTGGGGACGCTTTGGAAGTCATCCTTCACACAATGTACACACCTCATACTTGGGAAGCACTTTGAAAATTCCTAAACCAAGAAGGAGGGAAATGAAAATAAAAAAAGAAACCATGAGGCTTGCTCTAGTTTATGGCCTCCAAATATGTGGGGACGCTTTGGAAGTCATCCTTCACACAATGCACACACCTCATACTTGGGAAGCACTTTGAAAATTCTTAAAATGAATTAGAACAAAAATTTACATTTAGATTTAGTAACCTTGTAAGAGAGTACTTATATATATTTAGTAGAAGCAAATATATAGATATAAAAATATATGGAAATATAAAATGAAACTCTATACATATATAGTGTTTACAAAGTAAAAGATTAAATTTTATTTTTAATCTCCATGTTATTTTTGGATGTGAGGCCTAGAGTTAGTTCAAATTTTATATTTAGAGCAAGTATTTTCAGTTATTCTATATGTGTTTTCTGAAAATTCAAAGGTATTCAATTGAAGATCCTAATCTTTAGTGATTGTCCAGTAACTTTAGAGAGAACTTTAGAAATAATTAGGTTTATGAAAAAAATTCAGATTTTTAAGTTCATCTAATTTTCAAAGAATACTCTCATACTATGTATATAATTCATGTGATTATTACAAAGCAACTATACCAAATATAATGAAAATTATCAATCTCAATGGTCACAAAGTGAAAGAATTCTATTATAAAAGGATTGTTTTATTTTTCAAAGGTGAAATTATTCTAATGTTAATGGTTCCTTTCACTTTTCAATAAAGTAAAAAAACTCCAGTGTGAAAAGTATCTTTTATATTTCAAAAACTTAAAAGAACTCTAATATAAAAGGTTGCTTTTACTTTTAAACATAAGTGTATAAAAGAATGGCAAGAGCCATAGAAAACATTATTTGCGTTTATCACATTGCATTTATTTACAATTACTAGTTGTTACCAAGTTTGTGTAGAGCATTACTTTGTGTAGAGCATTTCGGGTGAATAAAAAAAATAAAATGTGTGCAATGCAAGTTTTGTCCATTTGCATTGGTATAACTAGTTTTTTGCTTCTAAAGATTATTGCATTCTTTACTTCCCAATTTGAACCCCTATATATGCAATCCTCATTCTATTCTTGATTTATGGAGAAATTTATAGATAATTCTTATATGTTTTATTATTGATATTTTGGTTTTTCAAACCTTAGAAAATCACAATAATTTGTTTTTCTATCCAAATCTATTGAAAAAAATGACATTAGTAGAAAATGTTTTTCTTCACTACACAAATATATCAGAATTTCATTCATGTATTCTATGAAAATCTAAACTTGGTTGGATAGTCGAATTCCACTTGAAGGTCATTGTTGAGCCCATGGCTGTGAAAATTGAAATGAACCATGGAAAACTATTTGCAATACTCTTCATTATTATTTGCATCTCTAGCTTGTAAAAAATCCTAACTCATTTTGATAGTTCTTCCTTTTTTTAATTTTTTCCGTTTTATTATATGCAAAGAAGTGCTTACAATTACATATTTGAAGTAAACAAAGCAAAAAAATTCAAAGTCATTTATAATGCAAAGATAGAAGTATTAGAAATATAATATTTTGGTTCGAATACAATTTAGAAGGTTGTATTTAGCTCAAAGAAGATGTTAGACCACTTCGCAATGTATGAACAGTCCTTCACAATTTTATGCAAAACTAAAACCTTCCTCAGGTCGTGGCCGCGGAGGTAGGGGTGGAGGTCGGGGAGGCCGTCATGGAAGGGACAAAGGTGGTGCTTTAACTTTAGCGTCTAGTAAAGACAAGATAAAAGAAGACTATGGCCCAAGCAAATGAAACCAGAGGTATATGAATTTCAAGGCCCACCCTAAACCTTTTAGTGGTCCATCTTCGGGCTTGACTGAAGAGTGGGACCGGGTCCCATCCCTTCTTCAATTATTTGGACAGTTCTGGTCTATTCAGACATTGAGGCGTATATGTGCCGAAACAAATAGATACGCAACAGAGGAACTAAGGAAGGTGAAACATGGGATTGAAAATGCTACATGCCCCAATGATTATGAGACCTACACCCGTGGGGGCACTGGGTGGAGATCGATGGATGTAGGTGAACTGAAGGCCTTCATTGCAATCTCTTTATACATGGGCCTAAAGAAACTCCCGAATGTACGCATGTACTGGCAGAAATCGGAACCATTTGTTTATTGCCACATCATATCCCAGCTTATGTCACGCAATCGATTCTTGCTTCTATCAAAGTGTCTTCACGTCACCAACCCAGCTTCTATATGCTTAGATCGGAAATGCCCGACTTATGACAAAGTTAACAAAGTGAGGTGGTTGTTGAATGAGCTTCGTGATCGTTGCAAGGCCCTATGGAATAATGGAGAGAAAATTACCATTGATGAGATGATGGTTCGTTATAAAGGTGTGTATTGTCCCGTGCGGCAATACATGCCCAGCAAGCCTGAGAAATGGGGACTAAAGATTTGGTGTCTTGCGGATTCTGTATCACG
Organism: Antitrichia curtipendula; assembly: GCA_951230915.1. Lineage (NCBI taxonomy): Eukaryota > Viridiplantae > Streptophyta > Bryopsida > Hypnales > Leucodontaceae > Antitrichia > Antitrichia curtipendula. The sequence continues at coordinate 42,476,161 of OX579633.1, forward strand.
CTTTGTTAGCAACTTTGATGTTTACTGCGGAGCATCTATAGAAACCGTGGGGGCCCCTAAGTCAAAGAAAGGAGAGCCAAAGATGGGACAAAGGGTAGTGGAGGCATTGCTTCAAGGATTGGGAGGTCAAGGCCATGTTGTTGTAATGGATAATTTCTTCACAAGTGTGGAATTATTCCGTGATTTAGAGCAAGGTGGTACATATACCACGGGCACTCTTCGAAGCAACCGCATAGGACTCCCAAATTTTATGAAGGAACAAAAAGCATTCAAGAAGTCCACGCAAGGAAGTTTGGAGTGGGCAATGCATGACTCACAAAAGATGTGTGCCGTCATGTGGATGGACAAGAAACCGGTCCTTTTATTATCGACTAGTGCTTTGCCACTATCTTTTCCATGTGAAGTTGTTGAAGTCCCACGCCGGGTAGGTGGGAAAATTCACAAAATCAAGACATCACCGGTTCATTTGGAGTACACTACTTTCATGCGTGGTGTTGATGTAGCGGATCAGCTTCGTGGTTCTTATTCTTGCCAAGTACGTTCCCATAAATGGTGGCACCGTCTTCTATTTTTCCTCATTGATACAAGTGTTGTAAACATGTGGATCCTCCACAAGGTGATTTTGAAGAGAAAAGGACGTGAAAAAGAGTCCTTGTCACATTTCAACTTCATATTAGCACTTTGCAAGGCATTGACAAGGAATTGGGTAGGCCAAAAAGCAACCATTTCACTACTATGGGAGGACATGCCCCGAGTTCATTGCCCTCAGAAAAGTAGGTTGCGCCGTCGATGCGTTGTGTGCAAAAGGAGGACAAATACTTATTGCGCATTATGTTCATTCCAGTGGGTGTGCTATACACGTGGGTGCTACATGAAAATGTAACATCCTAGTGGTACTTTTTGAATAAATGGAAGTAATTTTTTCTAGGAACTTCACCCATGCATACAAAATATATGTTCATTATTTTGGTTTCACTTTCAAATTTTTTTGCCTATAGACTTGGCATTCCATATTTGGCACTTAGCTTGACCTTTTGCAAGGGCTTCTACCTTTGCATTTTAGTTGTAGGCCTTTGGTAGACTTTTCTACATTAGCATTTGTGCCTTACATTTTATATGTGCTGCAAACTGGCTTTACTTGAAGGAGAGGCTTATGGTTTTCCTTTACAAAGGGAATATATGCTATATTTATGTAATTTATTTTTGACATATGACTTTCTAAATTTTCCATTTGTATTTCTATATCTCAAATTTGCGGTTTCAATTGTATTTTTTCTTTCTACTCATGCGGCTTTACTTTTTATATGTGACTTATGGCTTTAGTGCTTTTTTTCTCACTCTGGGCTATACATTAGTTCTGAATGTTGTAGCTTCATTTTTTTGTTTTCCCTAGTAGCATCTCCATTTTTTAGCGGCTTTAGGCTCATCACATAGGAAGTGGCATTTGGCTCTACATTTTTTTTTTTATATTCTCATTTTTTTTTAAACTTTTTCTTAGGAGGTAAGATAGCTTTTCGGTCTACCTTTGTTGAGCAGCTTCTGCATGCCCACTTTGTACTTGGAAAGTGTCATTATCTTATGGTGGTGGTGGAGATTGGGGGGGCTTCTCCCTTTCCTTTTTTTTGGGCTTCTCCCTTCACAGTTTTTTCTTGGTCTTATCCCTTTATATATTTTTTTGGCTACTCCCTTTATATATTGTTGTGGCTACTCCCTTTAAATTTTTTGTTAGCCTTCTTCCTATATGAAGTTTCTTTTGGCTTCTTCCCTTATAACTAAACTTGACTTCTTCTGTAACATCTTTTTGGGCCCCAACGCTTCACCATTTTGGCTTTGCCTTCTTCTTTTATATGTAATTTTAACCCCTAAAGGACCGAGCCCTTTTCTCTGCCAAAAAACTCTCAAAACTACCATTCCTAGAGCAAAGAGTAAAAATATTTGAAATTTTTTTTCCACATCTAACCGTAAGATGTTACACCTAACTAGTATGAGAATGTGTAGAAAAAATTTCAGAATTTTTAACCGCACAGATTGTAAGATATTTGCATTCGAAGTGAAAAAAAATAGTTTTTCAGCACATTCTGCGACTGGATTTTATGATTCAGAACATTTTGAACATTAAATTTTTGCACTACAGAGTTTTGAGCTTCTAATGTTTATAGTGGAGAATTGAGTTGAAAATCTAAGGAAAAAAAAATATTAAAAAAAAAATAATTTTCAGCAATAAAAAAATTGTTGAGTAGAAGTAGGTATGAGATAGAAGGAAAATCTGAAATATTAATATCTTTTATATGGAATTAAAAATCAGTCATCCCAATGGTGAGATTGTTCTAGCACAAAAAAAAAACACGTGGAACTTTTTTTTTTTTTAAATTCTAAAAATTGCATTCAGAAATGAATCTTAGAAGTTATTTTTTTCAGGAAGATGCTCTAAGTGCCCAACAACACACACCCAGACTATTATAAAGGCAAGCCAAAAAAGTGTAAAAGGTATTTAGAGGTAAACACAAAGGTTAGGATACAAATATTAAAAGAAGTGCAAAATTGTAGAAGGTAAAAAAAATTTAAGGAGCTACAAGGAAAAAATTTGATGATAAGTAAAAAATAAATTGGGAAGCTAAGGGAAAAAAATGGGAAGCTTTTGGACATATATTACCCTTCAAGTGGTTTAGGGAAAAAATATGGGAAGCTAATGAAAGAAATTGCCATTCAAATGGTTTAGGAAAAAAATGGAAAGCTAAGGAAAGAAATTACCATTCAAGCGATTTAGGAAAAAAATGGAAAGCTAAACCATTTGCCATTCAAATGGTTTAGAGAATAAAATGGGAAGCTAAGGAAACAAAATATGATTCAACTAGAAGGGTTCACACAATTGAAACAAAAACAATCCATTATAATACAATAGTTTCAAATTAGACAACAAATAGGTAAGCCACTATATTTTTAAGGTTGATAAGTCCCTAAAATGTCTTATTAGAAACTATAGTATTTTATCTATTATCATGTAGTTTCTGCTTCTTTTGCTCAACAATTTCTTTCAGTCCACGTACTTGGGGATTCACATTTTTTCCATCTCTCTGCTTTTTTATCAAACTTTTTACTCTATCTACCAAACTTTTAGGTATTTGCGTAGATGTGCCAACACATGTAAATCCTTCTATTGTTCTTGATTGTGAAGTAGCGTGGAAGTCAGTTTTTCCTCGCCAAATTATTTCAACAATGCCATCACATCTTCCAAAGTCAACATAGAGTTTGTAACTTGGAATAACAAAGTGACCTCCATTACAATAAAATCCATCATCTACTTTAGCTAATCTTCCATTTTGTTCTATTGTAGGTGCCCAAATTCCATACACATAAGAATTATGGTCTTGATCCCGATGGACGGTATTGTAAAAATCATCAACAGTGTAAGTGAGCGTGCTTGTGAATCCTACAAAGTTCTGTTCTAGATTTATAAATTCTGTTTGGCCTAATAATGGAACGCCAACTTGCAATGCCTCATCAATAGTTTTTCCATACATGCATGGCCCTAGTTCCATAAATCTTGATTCATAAAATTCCGCAATCCATTTGACCAACTCCACTTGGTCTTTTTCCCATTCATTTATAGTGGTTTCAGAATTTTTAATACTACGCCCCATGACATAGTGACCCATGGTGTATCCTCTATCCATGCCACCTCTCCATCCCAATGCAAACATTTTTCCATTAACTTGGGCCTTATTGTTTTTTATGTAGCCCGAGCCTCCCTTCCTCAATTTGGTTAGAGACATTGTTAGTTTCTCGAAGTCTTCATATTCTTTAGAGGATTCAATGTCTTCAAATTTTGTGAAAGAAATCACTAGCACTATTTCTTTGGTACTCTTATCTTGGATGGCTACTTTTTTTTTGTGTAGCACTAAATAGTCCTTTGGAACCTCATCTATAATTGTTCCATCTAAAGCATTGTCTTCCAAATTGCGAGGTAGTGAAATCAATACGCATTCATTTTTTTTATGTGGACCTATTCTTTCAAATGTTTTCTTCAAAGTTCTCTCATATCGTGCTTTTGCATGAGCCTTGTTCTTTAGGCTCACATTGCCTTTTCCTCTCCCTTTTGTCGTTGTGGATTTTCTATAGTTTTATAAAATTGAAATCTATAATTCAAACTTGGTAACAACTAGTAATTGTAAATAAATGCAATGTGATAAACGCAAATAATGTTTTCTATGGCTCTTGCCATTCTTTTATACACTTATGTTTAAAAGTAAAAGCAACCTTTTACATTAGAGTTCTTTTAAGTTTTTGAAATATAAAAGATACTTTTCACACTGGAGTTTTTTTACTTTATTGAAAAGTGAAAGGAACCATTAACATTAGAATAATTTCACCTTTGAAAAATAAAACAATCCTTTTATAATAGAATTCTTTCACTTTGTGACCATTGAGATTGATAATTTTCATTATATTTGGTATAGTTGCTTTGTAATAATCACATGAATTATATACATAGTATGAGAGTATTCTTTGAAAATTAGATGAACTTAAAAATCTGAATTTTTTTCATAAACCTAATTATTTCTAAAGTTCTCTCTAAAGTTACTGGACAATCACTAAAGATTAGGATCTTCAATTGAATACCTTTGAATTTTCAGAAAACACATATAGAATAACTGAAAATACTTGCTCTAAATATAAAATTTGAACTAACTCTAGGCCTCACATCCAAAAATAACATGGAGATTAAAAATAAAATTTAATCTTTTACTTTGTAAACACTATATATGTATAGAGTTTCATTTTATATTTCCATATATTTTTATATCTATATATTTGCTTCTACTAAATATATATAAGTACTCTCTTACAAGGTTACTAAATCTAAATGTAAATTTTTGTTCTAATTCATTTTAAGAATTTTCAAAGTGCTTCCCAAGTATGAGGTGTGTGCATTGTGTGAAGGATGACTTCCAAAGCGTCCCCACATATTTGGAGGCCATAAACTAGAGCAAGCCTCATGGTTTCTTTTTTTATTTTCATTTCCCTCCTTCTTGGTTTAGGAATTTTCAAAGTGCTTCCCAAGTATGAGGTGTGTGCATTGTGTGAAGGATGACTTCCAAAGTGTCCCCACATATTTGGAGGCCATAAATTAGAGCAAGCCTCATGGTTTCTTTTTTTTATTTTCATTTCCCTCCTTCTTGGTTTAGGAATTTTCAAAGTGCTTCCCAAGTATGAGGTGTGTGCATTGTATGAAGGATGACTTCCAAAGCGTCCCTACATACTTGGAGGCCATTATTATGAAAAAATTTCCAAAGTGGTTGTGGTTCTTTGGATTCATTTTTCAGGGCAAGTTAGCTACATGCTTGAAAATTTTCAGACCTTTTGGAATTGTACAGCATGTAGAAAAAAAATAGTAAGTAGAAAGAAGTAGAGAATGGTCCAAAACATTAAATTTTTAAGAAGTTCATTATGGAATTAAAAAATGCCAATCTCAATGGTTGCAATTTTGTAATTTACACTTTGCATCCTACAATTTTATTTCTTTTGGAAAATATTGAAAATTGAGTCTGTGAAATAAATGACTTCAAATTTTATTTTAGAGTAGACAATCCACAACTGCCCAAAAACTGAAAATCCTCAAAATGTTTGACTCATTCATCAAAATGGAATGTATAAAAGCTTTCCATGTATATATAAATATAATAAACCAACATCAAATTTTTATTTTTGGAAAAAGTGATTTTTTTTTATCTGCTCGGATTGCTCAAGCTGAGAAACAAACTACAAATCATGCAATAACTTTTGACTCGTATTTCCAAATGTCATGAAATTTTTGGCATACAAAATATATTCCTTGTCCCCACCTTCTACAAAAATTCAGCCCAAAATTTACAAATCTCTATTCACACGTACTTGCCCATAATTTCTATGTTGCCCAAGAATGCATGTTGGTCCTTTAGGGGTTAAAGTAATCTTTTATTATGGCAAATTTGATAACATTGTGGTAAATAAAATATTTGAATAGCTCTCATGTAAGCAAAATTCAATAAAAGATTAGGCAATAAATTACATTGATTATCCTAGTGAAGTGTGTTACAAAAAGAACTTATAAGTGAATATAATATGATTATAACTGTTTACGAGGAGGAGTAATTTTACAAGGGAAGAATCCTTTATAAATGTTATAACCATATGTAAGTTCATTTTGAAACATACGCTAATATGACAAATCAATGCAGCCACAGGGGCTAGAGCAAACGGAGGAATGTCAAAATACAAAAACTGCATGATTATACTAGCTGTATAATCTCGCTTTATGGTAGGATGCTCTAAAAGCGACCGGCTTTTTCAAATCAACCCCACAAAACGGTACTGAATAGATATGAGGTGGTCTTGAAATGGACCACTTTAATCATTGATTGACCCTTCTAAAAAAGTATTCAATATTACAACATCTTGTCATTGACCTTCATTTCCTCAAATCACTTTAGAAGTTCTAAGTGGACACATTTTGGAAGACCTAGGGTCACAAACAGGTACGTAAAACATAAATTTTAGGAAATTCATAACTAACTCAAAAGTGCTTCAAGAAATATGAAACCACTTCTGTTACGTTCTTCATCCATTATTCTTTCTTTGAAAAATGAGTGAAAATTATTTCAACAAGAATACTTTTACAAATCATCGTGTCCAAATTATATATGAGACCTTCACTTCATTTTTAGCAAAGAACTTCAGCACTTGAAGGTCAACTCTAACAGTATTCTTCCTTCAATACTAAAATCCAAAGAGCTTGATATGATGAAGAAATTGAGCTCAATTTCCATTGTGCTTATCCCATAGAGAATAAAAAGAGTAAAATAAGAAGAAATCGAGTTGATTTCCAGGGATCAATCAGGCTGATTTTTCAGGGATCAATTTGGCTTTTTCCATCCAGATTTTAGTTCTCAATCGGGACTCAGGAGAGCCAGCCAGCTGCGACGTCAGACCGCGGCAAATGGCGGCCGGGGGACAAGGAGCTGGCTCAAATGGACCCTTCTGCTTTCAATTTGGACCATGATTGCCTAACAAGGAGGGGCAAGTGGTGGCCTCAGGGGCTGGAATTTGAATTCCTACATTAGGAACTCAAGGCATTCAACTGTCTGCGGGGGGGGAGGGGATCGTGGCAAGCGGTGGTTGTGGGGCGCACTATCAGATGCAAACATGTGGTGGACGGTAGGCTTGCTGTAAGGATGGACACGATATTGAAGTACGAGGGTGCCCTGAAGTCACAACATTCAAATTTGTGAAAAAAAATCAGAGGTTTCCCAATTGCAAGCCTCATATAAAATAGCTAGTTATGCAAACAATTTTTGAATTTTTTATAAAAGTTTTGTCATATTCATGCTTGGTCTATGAGTCCAAAAATGTTGGCATTTGACTCAAATTTGCAAAAGTTACAGGCCTTTGAGTGCAAGCTGCCCAGGATTGAACTTCAGAAAAATGGTCTGAAATTGAACTTCGAATCCATTTTTTATAAAATCCGTACGGTCAAATGATCTAAAAATTTCAAGGTATGTTGAACACAACAAAATACACAAGATCCAACGGTTACATTTAAAAAAAAATTGTTCTAAAATTTTCTGGCCTCTTTATTCTAAAACGGCCGTTTTGGGACAATTCTGGAGCCTCCCCCCCCTTCGGCGTTTAGGGGTTAATGGACTGCCTCGTATTGTGCAATATAACTGCAGTAGGCCCAGTAGTGTGGGTTTACACGCTGCGGTCTGACAACGGCAGTCAACAATTCCTCTACCCGCGGGTGCCTACCCAAAAAAAATTCCAGTGTCTTGCTGCCACTGTTTTGCTCGCTTGCACCCACATGTCCCATGTGCCCTATGCCCCATGCACAATTAATGTGCACGCAGTGCAATGAAGAGTGATGACAGCGCCCATCGATTAAAAAAGGCTCCGACAGTGTTTGGGCGCGACTTCATTTTAAAATGAGACTACAATATTTTGGCACGTTTTTTCCGGTGCAGGGATTAGGGTTTATGAATGTAATGTTCCCTTAATTGAGGACGGTTTAGCATGTGGTTTAGGGTTCAATCGCCGTTTATCCAACGATTGCTTGCCAATGTTTAGTTTGCGTTCCTTCAAAGGTTGTTGTTGATGCCATCTGCAGCTGCTCAGTTTGTAGTTTGAAGTTTAGGATTTGCCCACAGTACCGTCATCTTTTCTTGCATACTATTGCATCTCTATTAGTTTACTCTCGTTTGGATTTAGGACTTTCCTGTGTTTTAGGTGGTTTAGAAGTGCAGGCTCGCAATAAAAGCTAGCTGCAATTCCAAAACGACGGCGGACTCGGCAACCAATCTTTCAACATTGTTGCCGGTGCCCTGGGTTTACTTGTATAAAGGTCAGTTCTTGGCACACCTGCAGCAAATAGAAGCTAAGGTTCAGCATCCGCTAGCAGGGCTTATATGCAAGGCAGATCTGCTTTGAGAGCTCCGAGAGACACATCGGTCCCGGCCATTGCCGTACACCAAAAAAAAACGCGCAGTTGTTGTGGAGCAGTGTTTCATTCGCACTAGTAGAATGGACGATTTCATTCGCGGGATGGAGATTAGGGGCGGGTTGTCCTGTCCAAGTATGTCAAGATACGTACACAGCCAGAAAAAAAATACGGTAGTGTCTACGCTACTAGTAGTACCCCAAAGGAGGTCACATGATAAGTGAACTAAGAATCCCCTGTGCTGGTGCGTTGTTTTCCCTAGAGTGTTTCATTGTTGTTCTTATAGATGCGTTATTGCTGAGTGCAGGTATCACTGCCAGTATGGTCTCCAAGACCACAGTGGAAACGTCAAAGTAGTGACATCTTTGTTGCTGCCGAAATAGAGATCGAAGGTGTTTGTCGCTGGAGCTGCGAAGAGTAAACAAACTTTATGTGTTAATTGAACTAGCAAACTCTGAATCATTGTCTAAAATCTCCAAATGATCAAACTCAACTTTATCATCAAATGACTCATTGAGGTTGAAATTTTTATAAAGATTTTCAAATGTAGCCATCTTAAAAATATTGGTGTCCTCAAATGTACTACATTGCTGTCAATACCAACAATACTCCTTCTGGCACTCAAAGCTTGATGATCAAGTTCATGTTACCTGCTAAATTAGCAAGCCTCAAATAATTATTAATATGAATTTGAGCTTTAAATAAAAAAAACATTAAAAATCATGATTTTTATTTCAATAATTAAAAAATACTTGATTCAAACTCAAATTGTTCAACAGTAAAAGTTTTTTTTGTGAAATTTATAAATCACAAGAACATTCATGCATTATTATACATGAATATTTGAATTATATAACATTTGAGTTAAATATTAATATCCTTTAACATAAATAATTACTAAACTATTGGAAATCTTATACGTCATTATATAGATCTATACTTTATACATTTACCATATTATACATTTAAATTTAAAATACATCAAGCATGAATAAAAATTATTAAATAAGACCATTAAAGAATACAAGACTGAATTTATAATCCTCACAAGATCCACACTTGTGATTTAATTAACATTACATTAGACTCGAGCCTGGTATATATATGCTTCACTGAATTCACATGAAATTTTGAATAGTAAAATCAACAATTTTAAATAATTTGGATTCAAAATGAAAAAACTATTTCATGTTTATTTTATGAATTTGAAGTTATGAATTACAATTTTAAATTCCAATTATGCATATTACTATAATAAAAATAAATATCATAATTTTAAGGATTGAAACATTTTAGGGGGTGAAACAACTTCCGAACAAGCTAACTATTGTTAAACCTTGTACAATACGTGAATATCAACTGTAGTATATAACATTCTCTTGTAGCATAAACAAATGCAAAAATGAAGGTACAATACCTGAGCGGAATTGATGCCAAGTTCAATCCCAGCAAGCTTCTTCAAAAATTCCTTCAGGATGCTCTTGGAGTCGTATTCTCCAATTTTCTTGTTAACCCCATCCCTCTAAAATGAATTTGAAATCAAAGTCTAGCTAATTTGCAACTTGTATATGTAAAACATGTCCTTGTACGTGGACTTAGAGATCAAGATGCGGAAAGCTGTTAAGTGCAAGACCAATTCAACGTGATCACATTGTAATCACTTGGCCTGCCTTGTGGATTCATAAAGTGGATCAGCTTTGAAATTTTTTTGAACATTTGAAATTATACAACATAAGTTGTAGGGAAAAAATAGTAAGTAAAAAAAGTAAAAAAACATTTGAAGAAATGATTTTGGAATGAAAACGCACTTGGAGTGGAAATGGCCTCGTAACAAATGAAGAAAGTGAACAACCCATTGGCATATAATTGTTGTGAGCATATCAAAAATATGCTTGCATGTAGGACTTAATGTGCTTTAAGTAAAGTTAAGGCATTTGAAAGTTTGAAAGTTCGGAATTTCAAACAGTGATAAAACTTAGCAATTTTGGTTGGAAGTGGGTGGTCTTCCAAAATCCAAACTCCAAAGGGGTTTGAGGTTCCCTTTTAACACACAATAAGGGATGTACCAAATTCTATAAAGAATACTATAAGAAGGGTCGGTCCCCCTCTTCACGCCCTTTTGAAGCCTTGAGATGAAAATGTTTATCATTAAAATAAAATAAAACAATAAATAATATTTATTTATATTACGTTATGAAACAATATATAATCAAAATATCAAATATTTTATTATTGAATAATAACATTAATTCATTTATAGTTTTATTTTACATGTAAATATTTATATTGCTTTTACAAATCACGCTATGAAGATCATATAGTTGTAACAATTTCACTCACCATGGCTGCGCAAGTAAATTTAGAGCCCAAAAATATGGACACAACGGTAGCTTCTGGCGTATTAAACTTCTTAATAATAAGGAGATACAATTCCATGCGCAACTTGTGGGCACAAGATTACAAACCCTTGGTAATCAGGCGAACACCGACCAGATTCTATACCTTTATCCACCTTTTAAATATATGAGGGTGTTGTGAGCGCGGTCCATTGTGCCTTCCAAGCAATGGATCTTTTTTGCTAACGTCTCCTAAGTGTCCTGGATGGCAGCGAATACTACTAGAAATGCATGGGTAACTAACAAGCTGACTGCGATGATCAAAGGTGATAGTAATTCCTAACTCCCTATCTTATGTCTAGATTTGCCTGGTGGTTGGCATCATTTCTAACGTCCCTAACTACAAAAAAGGGGAACCCTCCCAGTGTGGAAAGAATTGGTGGAGGAGATGGTTTAGGTTTTGTGGAAAAGGAGATGCCAAATTATTTCTTTGCACAAGTTGGAGGCAAAGAGTTTGTAGAAGCTGGAGGCAATGAGCTTGCAAAAGTTGGAGCGGACTACAATCCCATATCCAAAAAACAAAAAGAAGATCCGGGGGACTTCAAAGATTTCGCTGCAGTTCCAGTTTGATCCTACGAAGATCATCGCACCTACAAAAGCAGGAGGAGATAAACTATTGTGAAGAAGAAGATTATTTTCAAGTGAAGGACTACCAAAAGTGGAATGTGGAGGAAAAGGAGGCCTTGCTAAAAGGCCTGCAAAAACATGGGAGGAAGTAGGCAACAATTTTAAAAGAAAATAAAAATATATTTGTTGGTAGGAATCCTACGAACTTGAAGGACAAGTTTAAAAACTTGTCCAACTCTGGACAAATTGATACACCTCTTTTTGAAATTTGAAATTCAGTGGGTTTGATAAGATTCTGTTTATCGTGGGTGATTTCTATGATTGTCAAGCCGATAGTTTGAGTCTAATTGATTTTGACTACGCTTTAGTAAAATGCACTACAAATTCTTTCATCTGCATATTTTAGTTGTTTGTTTCTGATCAGAAAAGCACTTTGTTATGTTAGTGATGGAATTCACTTTATTTTTACATCTATTGTTCATTGCATTAAATGATAAATTTATATTGAATGAGATTAAAAACTTAGTTGTTAAGGATAAAGATTGATGTCCCTGTGTAGAGAGGGTTCATGGAGGAGATGGTTTAGATTTTGTGGAGAAGGAGATGGCAAATTATTTCTCTGCAGAAGTTGGAGACAAAGAGTTTGCAGAAGCTAGAGGCGATGAGCTTGCAGAAGTTGGAGCGGACTACAACCCTATATCCAAAAAACAAAAAAGAAGATCCGGAGGACTTCAAAGATTTCGCTGCAGTTCCAGTTTGATCCTACGAAGATCATTGCGCCTACGAAGATCATCGCGCCTACAAAAGCAGGAGGAGGTAAATTATTGTGAAGAAGAAGATTATTTTCAAGTGAAGGACTACCAAAAGTAGAATGTGGAGGAAAAGGAGTCCTTGCTAAAAGGCGTGTAAAAACATGGGAGGAAGTGGGCAACAATTTTAAAAGAAAATAAAAATATATTTGTTGGTAGGAATCCTACGAACTTGAAGGACAAGTTTAAAATGTAATCAATTAAGTATGCTAATCCTGCTATACGTGTTTTTATTTGTGGTAAAATTCCTAAAGGCCTTACCCGACTTTGGTCTGTCACTCACAAGACCAATTTGGATTCTTGGAGGCCAATTAGGTGGAGACTTAGCATAGTATCATGATTCATTAGATTTACGCTTGAGCCACCATCTACTTGGACACCAGAAACTATTAGACCCTCTATTTCCACATCAATAATTGGAGCACCAGGATCTGGAGTCATAGTCATTTCATGTACTTGTTTACTCCTTTTTCTTACCAAATTGGATTTCAACACTGACTTACAACTAGGAGCAATACCCAATAGCTGCCTAATTGTAATGTCAGCCTTGACATTTTCCAAATTATCTATAACGTTATATGGATTATCTTTATCAATTATCCCAATTTGGCTATTAATGTCTTTTTTCTTTCTTAGAGTGGACTTGCTAAATTTATCAAATTGGTTTTTCATTCTATATTTTTTTTGTTTATCCAATTTGGTTGCAGCCTACCGGACTGAGTCATCCGGCTCTATCCAAATCGGAGGAATAACTAATGGAACCTGATCACTCAGGCCGCTTGGCTCTACCGATTTGGGATTATAATGACGTTGCGGTACTAGCTCCCAATTTGGTATGTCAATTTTATTTGGTTCAATCTTTGTAATGACTGGATCAAATTTAACTGACTTCCCATTTGGTTTATTAGCTGTCTTTATGCCGGCTGCTCCATCCCTACTGGACTAAGCTTCATTCCTATTCGGTAAAGTTAATGAAGGACCTGTATCGGCCTTTGGCTGATCAGATAATAGTTCATCCCGAATTGGATTTGACACTGATTTACTTGACTGTGCAACCAATTCGGAATTAAAATTTAATCCTAATTGATTTTTCTGCTTCAGCAATTGCTGAGCTTCCTTCCAGGTAATTTTTTTTTCCCTTAATATATTTAAATTTCCCGGGAGATTTTTCTTTTCAATTTGCCCCCTAATAGAGACTTTTTGAACTATTTTTTCTTGCCTATTTAGATTAGGCTGATTTTGATTTTCGATTTGTATTAAAGACGAAGTCCGATCCTTGTTAACTCTAGGAGCCTCTTCGTCTAATAATACAATTTTAGGACTATTATCCTTTTTTTATTATTATATCCTTCGTTTGATTCATTCCTTTGTGGACCATTGCACTTATCAGCCGTATGGCCATGTTGATTGCAATTTCCACAAAGAGGTACATAATCTACTCTAGTCCGCGCATTTGTACAATTTGTTGATATATGCCCTGGTTGATTACACCTATAACAAATTATACTTTTACCCCGATTCTGATTTCCATACCAATTTGGAACTCGCCCACTATATGTAAGTGGACCTTGGTTCACATTGCCATACGGCATTTGTGACCATCCTTGATTGTTGCTAGTAGGCATTTGAGCAACTCCATTGTTTTGATTATTGCTAAACCCACCATTGTTAAAATTATTAGGATTAAAATTGGGATTTGATTGATTATAATTATAATTAAAATTTTGGTTAAAATTTTTTCTTTTTTGCTTATGTCCCCAATTTGTATTGTTTCCCTGATAATCATTATTGTTATCTACCTGGTAGACTTGTCGACTTCGATTTTGGGCATTTTGAGCATGTTGAAGTAAACTAGCTTGCATATTCTGGCAAGACTCCATTTCGTGGGTGTAACCACAAAATCTACATTTAGCCAATTGATTAGGTGGAGACGAGCAATCCGACAACATGTGCCCATGACCACGACAATTTGTACACCATATATGAGCCCTATCGGCATTCGGTTTATTTTTCTTTTCACCCGATTTAGCCATATTCACTTGCAAAGAACCTAATTGTTTAGTTATTTCTAACAATTGGGCTTCCACTGCCACATTCCTTCCATTAGGTTGCACTTGGTAAGGAGGAACACCCCCTTGTCTTATCCTATTAGGTTCTATAGGCACAACCGACGCTATCTGAACTGAAGCCATTGGCACCATATTCACATAATTGGGCTGGACATAGGTAGGTACAACACTACTTCCTATGTCCTCCCTTTTTACACCAATTTGATCTAAGTAGCTATGTTGGGCTACAATAGGACTTATATATGTTTCACCTAAATGTACTTTCTCCCACAATTTGGCTCTTTGAAAGGCAATTGGTAAATCAACTGGACTGACTTCCTTTACAAAGGCTTTCAACTTGGGGGGGTACAACCCATTTATACATTGTCTCAAAAAATGCGCATCGGGGTAATTATGGTTTGGTAAGCGTAGCATTATTTCTTCTAAACGCCTATAATAACTATCTATGCGTTCCCCACTTGCCATATGTAATTCCGCTATTTTTTCAAATAACTTTTCGTGATAAGCGGCAGGGCGGAAATGGGTAAGGAATGCATCCTTTAAAAGAGGCCAAGTAGTAAAATGCCCTACCGGTTGCCTTTGAAACCAATTATTGGCTTGATTATGTAATGTACTTGGATAGATACTAAGGAAATGTGCCTCAGTTCTTGCATTGTTGGCATTACAACAAGTCAAAAATTGATAAATATGGCTATCTGGATCATCGCCCACTCGTCCATAAAAAACCGGGAACGACATAAGTGAATAAGGCCTATCGGCCTCATTACCTGGACGCATTACCACTGGAATAACATTAGCTAGATCTACCATGCTGCTACTTAATCTTCTTATCAACGACAAGATAACTAAATAGGAAATAAAATACCGAGAAAGGCATACTTCCAACTTGGATTAATTTAATTCCTCACGGTTTGCACAACCTAATTGTTAAATTTATTAACACTCCATTCTTAAAACCACCAAGGTAAAATATCACCCAATTGGATTTGCTCTTTAATTCACCAGCTGAGTACTTTCGTCTTCCCAAATCGGTCCTGACCAGCATTGGTTCGGTCTTGAACTCCCAATTCAGTTTTGGCAGCTCCCAGCTTTACTCCAATTCGAATAGGTCACTTCTCAGAGTTGTCTCCTTTACAGAGTACCATTATATCTTTCTTCACCAACTTGGAACCACCAACCTTCTTCTCACAATTTAGCTTCACATAATTTTGGCACTGACGAAACTTACACTCTCTTTCACCCGACTTGGTATCTTTTTAACTCACAAATTCTTTTTGTACTTTTCTTATATCCAATCACTTATAAATCTCTTCTCGTTTTGGACCAATTGCAAACTCTTAAAATACCAATTTGAAAAACATTCAATCATAAATACTTCTGACCGCAAATTGGACTTCACTGTTATCACTTCACTCCGACAATCCTATTCGGCTTAATACTTAAACTTGTTAGGCCGAATTGGAAACAGCACATAAACCATGAACACATAAACACATGCCAAATACACATGGAACACCAATTCGTTTTAATCCATCTTTATTTCGCCGAATTGGTGACATATCACCGTTCCACAAAAAATTAATATTGTTTGCAACTAGCTAACTTGCTACAGTTCACTTCTCTGCAATCAATTCTTCATTCCTACTTGGACAGTAAAATATCCACTTCCCACTAGCTCTTCATTCTCCAAATATCTCTACCATAGCATCAACCTATTAGACCAGCATCACTATGCACAAATCCTAATAGGAATTAATAACTCCACATGCAGCCATCTCCACGATGCTGCTTCTCAGACACACACACACAGATTTGAAATTCAAAAACTCTTCTGCTCTACCACTCAATATTTTCCAAATCGGGCCTTTACTGCAACCACTTGCTTAACCAATTCGGACTCACTCTGAACAACAGAACATAACCACACATTCAAGAACACACGGACCAATTAGGATCCTCTCCTTTTTCTCTTCACGAGGCACCGAAACTTCCTTCACCTGCAACTCCCGAATTGGACTTACACAGACACAATTCGACCTAGAATCACAGACACAATTCCCAATTGGAAAACACACAAGCACACAACTGGCTTGACACTCAAACAACCAAACATACACACAAATGAAAAATCAAATACGTAGCCACTCCGACTGGGACTCGCACTGGCATTCTCTCAACAGTGGATGCTTTCCAAATCGGAAAACTCAACCTTAAAATCCCGATCCAGGCGGTTCCACAACCAACTTGGCAATCCCCAAAACTCACAAACTGCCGAATAGGGACCTCAACAATAACCACAAATTAAACACAACAAAACTCACGAATTGGCACTTCTCCCATTACACAACCAACTTGGAGGATAAACAACCCTAACTGCCGAATAGACAAAAATCCAAATCGGAAAATAACCGCACTCCAAATCGGTAACACAAAGACAATCCCGACTTGGAATAATACACACAGCATTCCGCAGGGAATCTCCACCCTGTCCAACTCGGATTCATAATCCATACTTAGACTGATTCCCACCAGCAACTTCTGCTTGACTATTCCCAATTGAAAATAAACACAAAAAAAACTAACTTCCCATTTGGCTTATAAACATTCAAAATTACCAATTCGGAACAAAACTTAAGAAAAACACAACATAAAACACACAAAAGCCATTATAAAAATCGCAAAAACTAATCCCAATAGGTCATTTACACATGTCTTCTCTATAGAAAGTTGGATTTTGGAGGACATTTTTATCAAGAGGGCATTCTTTCTACTTAAAAGTTGGGTTACGAGGGCGTTTCCATCACGAGGGCATTTCCACTCCAAGGGCATTTTTATTCCAAAACCATTTCTTCTCTATAGAAAGTTGGGTTTTGGAGGAAATTTTTATTACGAGGGCATTCTTTCCACTTAGGAAGATGGTTTACAAGGGCATTTTCATCACGAGACCATTCCTCCAAAATCCAACTTTCTAAATAGAAGAAATGGTTTTGGAATAAAACGCCCTTGAAGTGGAAATGCCCTCTTGATAAAATTGCCTCCAAAACCCAACTTTCTAAATAGAAGAAATGGTTTTGGAATAAAAATGCAAATGTTGTGCTTGCCAAGGGAGGAGGAACACAACGACCATGACGAACACATGTAGGAACAATACAAGAAGCAGGAGAAACAAGCACGCAGTGACAGAGAAGTGGACCAGTAGGAGATCTACCGGGTTTTTTTTACTTTTTGGTGCTACATTGCAATCTGCATTGATCCTCATAGCTATGTGCTTTAGGCAGAGCTTTTAATTTTTTTGAGAAAAAAAGGAATTTAATGTATTACCATCCATTCACGGGGAAACTTCCAGTTGGGATTTGGAGGGCATTGTTATCACAAGGGCATTTCACCAACTTAGAAAGTTGAGTTACGAGGGCATTTGGAAAGAATGCCTTCGTGATAAAAATGCCCTCCAAAACCCAACTTTCGTTTTTTCTTTAAAATGTTCTTAAATCTTAAAGTGGGCATGCAGATAAATATAGCTGATAATGAGCATAAGCTAGTTTGTAAGAATCAATCCTCTTTATTATCTCTTTTTTTTAGTTTACTATTCATATGGCATTGACATTCAACTCTAAATCATGTATATCCCCTAAACCACAATACCTTGACACATGTTGAAAAGGCCATCTTCTTGTTGGGATTGTCAAACTAGGATTCTAAAAGAAAATCTTGTAAATTCCTAGATTTCAAAAAAAAATTGAAAATACCTAGATTTCAAAAAAAAACTTGAAAATACCTAGATTTTGAAATATCTTCAAAATTTATAGATGTCTCAATCTGCTGTGCACTCCAGGGACTCAATCCACTATAGAAAGTTGGGATTTGGAGGGCATTTTTATCACGAGGGCATTCTTTCCACTTAAGAAGTTGGGTTACAAGGGTATTTTAATCACAAGGCCATTTCCACTCCAAGGGCATTTTTGTTCCAAGAAATGGTTTTGGAATAAAAACGCCCTTGGAGTGGAAATGTTCTCATGTCCAAAACCTAACTTTCTAAATAGAAGAAATGGTTTTGGATTAGAAACGCCCAGGGAGTGGAAAAGCCCTCGAGATAAAATTACCTCCGAAATCCAACTTTCTAAATAGAAGAAATGGTTTTGAAATAAAAACACCCTTGGAGTGGAAATGCCCTTGTGATAAAATTTCCTCCAAAATCCAACTTTCTATAGAGAAGAAATGGTTTTGGAACAAAAACGCCCTTGGAGTGGAAATGCCCTCGTGATGAAAATGCCCTTATAACCCAACTTTTTAAGTCAGTGAAATGCCCTTGTGATAACAATGCCCTTCAGGTCCTCTACAACTGAGGTAGGCGATTCAACCTTCAAACTGTGCTTGTCAAACACACGACATACTTCTGATGATAAACCCAAAGTCTCAAGTGACACGTCCAAGTCATCTCCAAGAGCAGCATGCTCAACTTCAGGATTAGGACTTCATATACGCCTCATACAATGCTTGGGACGCTCTGAAGCATTACAAAGAGAGTTGTGGTTGTCTGAGTGCATGTGGTCAAACCTTACTTCTCCCTAAACTCTATTATAGGGCCTACAACTCTCTTACATGGCTAAAAACCTTATTAGGGCTTTGAAAATCTATTATAGGACTAAAAACCCTCTTAGGACTTTGAAAACCCCATTAAAAATTCTATTGGAAGGTTCAAGATCATGAGCACATTGTCTCTACAGTGAACTCTATCACTCTCCACCTAAGGGTTTTGGAGGGCATTTTTATCATGAGGACATTCTTTCCACTTAGAAAGTTGGATTACGAGGGCATTTTCATCACGAGGCCATTTCCACTCCAAGGGCATTTTTATTCCAAAATCATTTCTTCCTATAGATCTTTACCAAACTTAGAAGGGAAAGAACTAAAATAAGGCTAAGCATAACAATGGAATGATTTGTACATGAAGATGGAATTGCAATTTAAATGTTCTGATAGTAGGCTAAGGTAGCAGCATTATAAAGTGACAAAGATGTATTCCAAATTAGTAACATTTAGGTTTGGATTGTTATGAAATTATTTTATGTGATGACTGAAGGGTGTTTTGAATCATTGATATTTTTAGAGTTTAATAATAATTACTTACAAATTGTTGAAGTAAAAAGATACAGTGTACAACTAAAAAATAACTTTCACACCCCTATACTATATGAGAAAAAAATGTCTAATAAAATAACAAAAAATTCCTAAAAATAACTTTTTAATGAAAGCTCATTTTGAGTTGAATATTAATACATTGGTCATTCAAATGTGTTCTCTTAAAATATTCGAGTAAAAAAACATGCCATTTTAGTGCATTTTTAACCCCTTCTAGAAATCATTCCATATTTGATTTGAGTTTGAAATTGTAGGAGTAGAATCCTATAGTTATTAGTAAAGAATGCTGAAAATTTGAAGTAAAAATTATAGTTTATTAGAAACCACTTGTTTGCATGTGGTTTAGGGTAGTAGAACTAAGTGCACCCTCCAAAAGTAGAAATGGTAGTATGGGAGTGTATTTTCCAGGGAAAAAAATAAAGGATTATAATGAAGATACAAATTGTTCCTAGTAGTTATAATAGAAATATGAAAGCACCTCCCATTCTGTTTATTAATGAAAGTAACCTCAGTTTAGCATGAAGTCTTAGTAGTCAGTACCATCCAACATACAAAAATCTATTATTAGGTTCCATTAAAAATGGAGCAAAGAAAAGGAACTCATGTTGTTTAAATAGAATGCCGAATGCCTAGATGTGTCCAGCATGCATGTACACACGCCTGATATCCTGTCAGCAGAATTACAAATCCTAATGCATATGAAAAAAATAGTCTGAATTTTAGAAAGCCCTTGATCCAACACTGGAAATAAGAAAAATGTAAACCCCACAATGTGAGCATTCACCTTCATCGGCTTTCAAATTTTTCATTTTCTTTGAAGACCCAAAGTGGCAACATAAAATGTTACAGTGGTGCTCCAAATTACAACACAAGTTGCAAATTAGCTAGACTTTGATTTCAAATCCATGGACGCATTCAAATAATCCAACTTGTGTCTACATTTTGAAATACTTCCAAGGACTTGAGAGCTTAAAAGAAGTACAACAACGGGGGCCAAAAATGCCCCCAAAGAGGAAGACATCAAAGGTTGTCCCTCGCTTGCCATTTGACAATAGAGCTCCTAGTTATTGGGTTTCTTTGAACTTCTATAAGTGACTCAATCTGTTGAGAGTATGGAGAGAATCCATACTTGAAGAGGTCAATCTTGCTCAACATGTTGTCGGATGCAATGTCAGGATGTTGAATGTTGGAGGATATTTACGGTGTTTACGATATTTTATGGCATTAGTTTTTGATTTCGTTGTGACATCTTTAATTAGTGGTTGATGGACAAAATATTTTTACTTGATTTGCAGGTTGCTTTGAAGTTGATGAAGAAAGAGCTAGAATCTTTAGGTGCCGGTAAGGAAACATCTCTCATCATTGAAGAAGTGCACATTTGCATTTGGTCATTTGTACCCATGAGCACACTCCAGTGTGTGTTGTGATGGGAATAACTTGGATATAGGAGGTGAATACAAGTTTGTTGGACTTGATTATGATAGTGTAATTCATGTCTTGTGCTAGATTCTAATAAATCAATGGAAAGACTATTGCAGTACAAAGTTGGGTGAAGATTTGGATTTGGAACTCGTCTAACATATTACTATAGAGAGCTTTAGGAGTTGAGAGAGTGAGGTTTATTAGAAGTTTTTTTGTAGTAGGAACCATGAGTAGACACCTTAGTTTTTATAGTGTCATTACCATGTGGGAACTGTGTTGTTAAATTCCTTCATCAAAATTGAAAACCAAGTTGATCTTTGCACACAAAAAATGTAAAATATATGAAAAACCTCCATTGGTATATAGAGATAACCCAGGTATTCAACATATATTTACATTGCCGTGCAAATAGGTATAAAATCACAAATTGAAAGTGTCATATATATGACTAAATTGATATTGTCACAACCAATATATTCAAACTTTGGTTCTCAAAGATTCTGAATCTCATTGGTCCAACGCACTAAAGAATGCGTTATTTTGGCTTAGGTCCAAATGACACGACTAGGATAATGAGTTACATTTGTAAATATAGGAATTAGGTTTGCAATTTGGTTAAAAAATTGATATTTTGCCTCTGAGAAACTGATAAATACAGTGCCACTAGTTGTAGTGGTCTAAAGCAGAAGAGAATGATTGCTTTCTGATGAGCATTCTTGAATACAGATCGTTCAACAGAGTTATTCTCCATTGCCATGGCAAGGCCACTTTGATGAAGATAAGATGATTACTGTACCAGATTTGGATGATGTAAGTAACAATAAAACTCTAACTCACTAAGCTAGATTGTGTCAAGATCTTTCTTTTGACCCCATCGTTTTTAATTTTGTATACATTTCTATCCTGATTGACATGTATGCTAGTTAACATAGTTTCGGTTGATGCTTGTTCATGTTAAATAATTTTCTAGAACTTTTTGTTGATCTTCAGCAGTTTTTTATTTGGGTGGCAGGCTTTCCATATTTACTTGACTGGAATGCAAAGGCTAGTGGTTTTTTGCTTGCATGGTGGCAGATACACAGGATAAGCAGTCACTGCAAAGAATGGAGCAAGTTTTAGGACTCCATTTATTAATCTCTAAGGGCCCATATGCCCAAATGGTGGAAAGTGGTCACTTCTATATCTACAGGAGTTGAGATTAGTCATTTATGAAGCTTCAAAGAAATTAATAAATGTTGAGAATATGTTTGGAACTTTATATAATCAACCATTAGCTTCCGGAATTGAACTTTCTATTTTGGCTTGGGCACTCGGGATTAACAGGACATGGAGTCTAGCCTTCTCCCTGTCACACAAGTTCAATTTTATATTAAGGTTTATAGAGTTTTTTGTTGCAACTGACAGGCATCAATCATACTTTGTCTGTCTTGTCTGCATACGTCGATTTATGTAACATTCCAATAGAGTTGAATGGAACGTCAATTTTGCGATTTGAATTCAGAAAAGATGTGTCATGTTTAAGACCGGGTTACTTTGGATGTTTTGTGCAGGCTCTCATTTGCATTAATTGTAGGAAAGATGAAGGAGAAGGTGAGAGTGGTGGCCATGGACATGCGGGGCCACAGTCTGACTAAAACTAGCGATAACACGGACTTGTCAGCTTGCAGTGGAAATGCCCTCGAATTAAAATTACCTTGAAAATCCAACTTTCTAAATAGAAAAAAATGGTTTTGGAAACCATTTCTTCTCTATAGAAAGTTGGGTTTTGGAGGGATTTGGAGGGCATTGTTATCACAAGGGCATTTCACTGACTTAGAAAGTTGGGTTACGAGGGCATTTTTGGAGGGCATTTTTATCACGAAGGCATCCTTTCTACTTAGAAGTTGGGTTACGAGGGCACATAAAATAAAGACCTAAACAATGAATGTGCACAGAGTAGCAGAATGAGCAGCCACAGAAGTACACTAAAAAATATATTTAGTGTTGGATTGCATTTAGTATAAAGTCTAAATCTGAACTTTGGAGTAATTAGTCTAGTGTTAAACTTGAATGCGGCGTCTTCGCCTTCTCTTCCCTTCTGCCTTCCCCTTCTTTGGTCTTCCCTTGCAATCGGACTTTGTTTGCCTTTCTTGCCCATTGCATCGTCCCCTTCCACGCAATCCTCATTCACAACTTGGTCTTTCTTCCCTTCCGTTGTTGCTCTCCTCCTCGCGATCCAGCAAGTGACGGAATTTTTTTTGTGTGTGTGTGTGTTATACTCCACCCGTTCCCGCCGCTTCCGCATTGTTTGAATCCCCCGCCGCTTCCTGTGCCCGATTTGGAGATTGGACTGTGTCCACACCTCCCGATCTGCCCGACTACAACTCGATTTTGCAATTTGATGTTCAAAGACTTCCTTCATTACAAATATTTTTCACATTTTCTACTCCCTCCATCATTTTCTTTGTCTTCAATCTTTTCCTTTGCAAATTCATTTTTTTAATATGTTCTAACACTAAATGTAAACATTTTCGGATTTCAGATTTACCATAAAGTATATTTAGTGTTAGAAATCACATTTAATGTTACTTACTTTAGTAGGCTTAATGATATTTAGTGTAATGGTTTGTAAATAGTGTTGTTAACACTAAATATAGTTTTTAGTGTAGTCAAAGGGAGCTTCTGGGTGCAAACTTGATTGCTGAGCAGATGGTATTGTGGCCCTCAATCTTTACTGACTTTTGTAGTTACGTTGTTGGTGTGTATTTCATTCCTTGAATATGGAGGGCAAGCCATGAAAGTCTAGTGGGGACTGGGGGGGGCCAGGGTGAAGTGACCCCCTTGCTCTGTCCCTTGGGAAAATTCTGAAATTTTTTAATTTCGACGCATGACAAAATTTGCAAATTCTAAATTCATATTTTCAATTAGAGACCCCAAATTAGCTAGGAGAGGTGCACAAGATAAAAAAATTTAAGCACAAAATAGGGGGCTTTTTTTTCACTTCTGCCTCTAGAATGACTTGGAGTGGCAGAGCAAGGGGGCCAGTTCAATTGTTTTCATACAAAATGCATTATTAAAGTGAAAAAGAACATCTCAAACAAAACAATTGTACTAGAGTTGATTGGAAAAAATTTGCAATACAATGAAAGTATCACTATTAGTTAGAAAACTGATTTGGAGATTCTAATTTCTTTTTGTGAGATCAATTTCAATTGAAACAAAAAAAAAAAGATGAAGACAAAAGAGAAAAATAGAAAATGAAATAGACATTATATGCCCTCATGTTTGAATTTATGTGTAATTTATGTGTAATTCATTTGAATTTATGTGAATTTATGTGAATTTATGTAATTTAGTTTAGACTTAGATTTATAGAATTTATGATGTAAATTTTTGAATTTTGAATTTTGTATTTTTGAATTTTTGAATTTTGAAATTTTGAATTTTGATTTTAAAAAAATTTGAAATTTTGAAATTTTGAAATTTTGAATTTTGAATTTTTGAATTTTTGAATTTTTGAATTTTGAATTTTGAATTTGTATTAAACTCTATTTTTCAGTTTTAAGTTATCATATTATTTGAGTCTTTAAATAATACTATTATATCATATAACATTTAATCTAATAATATTTAAACTCATTTATATAATAATTTATTATATGCATTATTCAATTATCAGAGGTTCGTTGATTTACTAAATGTTTATTTTCTATTATTTTGTTAGATTACTTAAGGTTTCCAATGATGATAGTGAATCCATCGGTGGTACTATAGGTGAAGATGGTGAGATTCCAGGAGATAGTGATTACAGGGGGCCGGTACCTTGACAAGGTCCACTCGAACAAATTGGTGGTAATGAACCAATAGTACAAGAAGCAAATGCAAATACTTCTGTGCGCATTCTTAGGCATGGAAGACGTTGAATGTTTTTGAAAAGACAATAGGGTCTTCATGCTTTCAAATGCAATGGTTTTAGAGGCTCAATACCTTGAATATTGAAATTTTTCTTGACCTCAGCTCTACTGTATCCACAGTCTCCAGTGCTGCAATCTCCAGTTGCTTTAACTTTTGCGAGGGCAACAGTTTTTTTTGTTTTTTTTATTTTTAAATTATATATATATATATATTTAATTGGAAAAAAAATTTGATTTATTTTTTGAAAGTTTTTTTATTTTTTTTAATAGTAACTTAAATTTTCTCCAAATTAATGTAAGAAAGGTGCCTTTAGCAATGAAAAATTGCTCCTCAAATCCAAAGAGCCATCTATATTATTATTTAAATTTATTTTTTTCAAAATACAAATTTTTTTTTTTAAAAAATAATTAAGAAGTTTTCAAATTTAAATTTAAATTTAAATAAACTCCCACATTAATTAAGGGAGGGTCTTTTGGCAGCTTTTTTATCTTTAATTAAAGGTACTTGAACATCAATCTTTATCCTTAACAACTAAGTTTTTAATCCCATTCAATATAAATTTATCATTTAATGCAATGAACAATAGATGTAAAAATAAAGTGAATTCCATCACTAATATAACAAAGTGCTTTTCTGATAAAAAACAAACAACTAAAATATGCAGATGAAAGAATTTGTAGTGCATTTTGCTAAAGCGTAGTCAAAATCAATTAGACTCAAACTATCGGCTTGACATTCATAGAAATCACCCACGGTAAACAGAATTTTATCAAACCCATTGAATTTCAAATTTCAAAAAGAGGTGTATCAATTTGTCCAGAGTTGGACAAGTTTTTAAATTTGTCCTTCAAGTTCGTAGGATTCCTACCAACAAATATATTTTTATTTTCTTTTAAGATTGTTGCCCACTTCCCCCCATGTTTTTGCACGCCTTTTAGCAAGGCCTCCTTTTCCTCCACATTCCACTTTTAGTAGTCCTTCACTTGAAAATAATCTTCTTCTTCACAATAGTTTACCTCCTCCTGCTTTTGTAGGTGCGATGATCTTCGTAGGATCAAACTGGAACCGCAGCAAAATCTCTAAAGTCCTCCGGATCTTCTTTTTTGTTTTTTGGATATGGGGCTGTAGTCCGCTCCAACTTCTGCAAGCTCGTCGCCTCCAACTTCTACAAACTCTTTGCCTCCAACTTCTGCAAGGAAATAATTTACCATCTCCTTCTCCACAAAACCTAAACCATCTCCTCCATGAACCCTCTCCACACTAGGACATCAATCTTTATCCTTAACAACTAAGTTTTTAATCCCATTCAATATAAATTTATCATTTAATGCAATGAACAATAGATGTAAAAATAAAGTAAATTCCATCACTAACATAACAAAGTGCTTTTCTGATCAGAAACAAACAACTAAAATATGCAGATGAAAGAATTTGTTTCTTTCATTGAGTCATTTGTTTTACCTTTGTCTAACCATCCCTCTCGTTGTGTGGACCCCTCCGTTGTCGGCGAAGCTTTGGCTTTCCCATGTGCATTTTCTACGTGTGTCTTTCTTTTTTTTCCTTTGTCTGACCCTCGGTTGGCTAAGTGTACCCCTCTCGGGAACGGCGAAGCTTTGACTGTAGAGTCTAGAAAAGTTTGACATTTTTTATGGTTACCCTCTGAATGGCGAAGCTTTGATTTTAGGGCCTAGAAAAGTTTGGCATTTTTTACAAAATTCCAACCACCTTTCTATCTTAGTGTCCAAATATCCACGTAGAGATATATTCGTTAGTGTCCAAATATCCAAGAGTTCAAAAACTAGTTGAATCAGTTTAACCATCCGTTAGTGAGAATACTAGAACCCCAAATACCTCCTACACTAATCATAAGGATTTCGGTTTCTTTTTGTTTTGGTTGTCCCGTTATTGTTAATTTTTTCCATGTTTCCTTAAGCCTAACTACCCATTTAAGTCCTTAAAAATTCCAATCAAAAAACCAGATCAGTCTAGATCAAGGAGGTCGGGGCAGTCCAGCAAAGGGAGTCGGGGAACCAGTCCAGATCAAGGGGGTCGGGCAGTCAACAAGGGGAGTCGGGAGCAGTTCAAGGCTTTGGAGGAGCTGGGGTTCAAGGCATCGGGTGAGCTAGGGTCCAGGGCTTTGGGAGAATTTGGGTCCAGGGCTTTGGGAAAACTTGGGTCTAGGGCTTGGGAGAACTTGGGTCCAAGGGCTTTGGAAAAACTGGTTACCAATACCAAAAAGCAGATTCTAAAAAAAAAATCAATTACAAGACTACTTGAAGTTAGAGTCTGAGTGGGGATCGGGCTTGTTTTTGAAATAAAATACCAACAAGGTAATGATTGAGAGAAGAAAGGAAGAGAAGATGGGGTCCAGCCCTGGCTAAAGCTCCATGTAAAATAATCGTCCGTCCCAAAACCTGCAAAACCACTCAAAGATAGAAGGAGGAGGAAAGGAGGGGATGGCTATATGGGCAACTTAGGTGAGAGAGACGATAAATAGTGATCTAGGTTTAGCTAAGTAGGTGTTAGGAAGAAAATCTCGAGAATTCATAGTGACCATTAGAAGGCGGATTAGGATGACACAAAGACAAGGTAATGTAAGAGGGTAGGAGGGACATTAAAACCTCCTTGGGGTTTGAATCTATAGTTGTAAGACATCCATAAAAGTTTAGGTAGAATAGTATTATTGCAAAAAGAGAGAAAGGGAAAGAAAAAGAGAGAGAAAGGAAGGAAAAGGAAGGAAGAAGGGAAAGAAGAGGTTAGATCGCACGGGGTCCTAATTTTTGAAACATAAGCGGTGAGCTTGGGAAAATCCAACCAAGACCAAGACCACCATGGAGCATGAAAATGTGGACGTGGATGAAATTATTTCCGACACCAGCAGTGAAGAAGTGAGTTTTTTTTGAATTAATCCTTGGTGGGTTTTTTTCTAATTAGCGTTGTCACAACACGGAAACCTATTTCCGTATTGATAGAGTAGAATAGATGGAATAGGTAGAAATTTTCAAACTTCTTTAGGTTAAGAAATGGTAGTTGTTTCCCGGAAGAGCTTACGTTTGGAATAAGCCTTCATCCGGAAACCAGTTTCCGATCCGGCCAGGTTAGGATTTCCGGAAATGAACCGGAACGCCGCCACCTACGGACTAGGGATCCGACCTACGAGGCTAGGGGAAGCGCCTCGGGAACAGAACCCTAATTCGGTTCCAATCCGGGAACTGAAGGCGCTGTTCTGGCTATTTAAAGACCACCACCCGCCTTTCTCTCTTCATCTTTTGAGTTTTCAAACTCGTTCGCGCTTAGCTAGTTGAGAGAAAGTCTGGTGAGAGTGCGTTTACGGATAGCGAGAGGTGAGGCCAGTAGTTTCCGGGTTCCGAATGGCGGAAAGTAGTAATCCGAGATCCGCGAGAGTGTTGGTCATCGCCCGGATGGTCTGTCCGGCGATACCAAATGACCCGGAGGTCCAAAAGGAGTTAGAGGAGGATCTCCGACGGATGGGATGCGTAGGGCTGATAGAGAGACCCTGGAACTTGAAGAAAGATGAGTTGATTCAAGAACTCATTGATGGGACGGCGAATCAGTACAAGCTGATTGTGAGAGGACAGAGGAAGGGATGGACGGAAGACGTCTGGGCGGAGGTGTATCAGTTCCGGAAGTTCGGAAACGGCTTGGCTTCCAGGGCGGATAAGTTCGCAACAGGGAAGTTCCGGAATCCGCCCAACGCCAAGGAGGGCTATGCAATCGCGGACTGCATCAACGAGCGTCACCGGAGAGTATTGGAATTTATGATTCCGATACTCTATCCGGAAAAGCCAAGCCGGGTCACCGTAACAGTGGCCAACACTATTTTCGGAAGCTTGGAGGAGAGGGTGGTGCACTGGGAAAGAGTTATCACGACAGTGGTCACCAAACTGGCGGACCACGTCAGCAAGGCCAAGTACAGCCCGATCTGCCCCTACCTTTTCCACTTGTACCATCACGGAGATGTACTGACGCCGGATGAGACCCTCATCTATGAAACCGGATGCGAAATCCTCAAGTACGGATTAATGGATGAAGTCCAGGAGGATGTCCCAGTTTCGGAAGAGGAAGAGGAGGAACTTGAGGAGGACCGGATCAGGCGGAGGGGAACCAAGCGAAAATCCACGGATCCGGGTTCAAGGGGGAAGCAACCCGAAATGAACCCGGTGGAGCCGGACCAAGTTCCGGAGGAGAGAAGAAAAATTCCGGAAAGGAGTTCTTCGACGTCGGGGACCAGTGGATGGTACAGGCGCGACTCCTACATGTGAGGACGACCGCGTTCATACAGGAGGTCACGGATGAGCTGAAGGTTCCGCCTGAGGAGATTATCGATGAGATCCGACGAAGGCCGGATTCAGATACGATCCGCCTGAAGGACGAGGAGATCCGGAATCTGGAGAAGACCCGGGATGAATTCCAAGCCCGGACCAGTTGGGCGGAAGGGGAGTGTTCCTTGGCACGACGGAATGAGAAGGACGCCCTCGGCATGGTTCGGAGTTTGCAGTCGTTGGTCACCCAACCGGCGGATTTGGTTAACAAAGCGGCCCTTTACGACGTGCAGCTGGTGACGGATGGACACATCACCGGATCGAAGGTGGTGATGATCCTGATGGACTTCCAGACGAGGATGGAGAGAGTCTTGAAGGAAATGCAGGCGTTGGTGGCTCGGGTGGATCCGGAACAGGCGATGAATTTCTCATCGTTTCCGGATCTGTCAACCAATCCGTACCTTCAGACTCCGGTGAAACATGTGGGTGAGAGCTCCATCCGTTCGAAATCGGAAGGACTTGGGTCACTTCTTAGGCCACACGAAATTCCACAGGGATGGTTGGCGCAGCGGAGTCAGATCGCCGCGAAGATTCCGGCCCAAGATACTCCAACTCAGGCGGAAACACCAGTGGAAGCCGTAACCCCCGCACCAGTACATGGCGGAACTTCCGATTCCGTAAAACAGACACAGTCGATGGTGGATAACAACCTCATCAAGCGGATGGGGTTGGTGGCCAATCCGGCCCGAACAAGTCCCCAGGATTTTGTGCATATGCGTGAGACGGATGCACCAGAAGGAGAAGCACCAAAGGGGAAAGAAGCTCCCATCGACCTGGACGAGATGGAGGATGTAAACGAGATCGTGGATTCGGACAAGGACGACTACGAATCCGGATCCATGACGGAAACAGATGAAGATCTTCCGCCCCCTCCCAGGAAGATTCAAACCCGCGCGGCTCTCCGGTCGACTCCTGTCAAGGCCAACCCGAAGGAAGTTGCGAATCAAGGCGGAAGTAGTTCAAAGAAGACGCGCCGCGGAAAGTAGATGGGACGGATAGTTAGGATTTTTAGCTTTTAGTTTCCGGAATGGAATTTTCCGTAAGTGTGGGCCCGTTTCCGGATTTTTAGGGATAGTTTTCGGTGCCGGGTATCTCAATTTCTTTTGTAGTTGGTTAGCTTGATTTTCGGTTCCCTTTTTCCCTTTTTGTTTTGGTTTTAAATGGTGGGCAGGTCTGTTGCCCATTCATTCCCTCCTTATGCAATTTGAAGTTTCATTTCAATTTCCTCATTTCAATCTGAGACCCCGAGTATACTCTCCATGTGTTTAAGTATTTTTGAAAGACTTGGATGGTGTGTGTGTGTGTGTTTTCTTGGAGAGTTGTGAGGGACTGGGAAGGAGGAATCCGGATCCCATAATTGTTTGGAGTGAGACAGTAAGGGAGAATCTGTGGCGAAGTTAGGACGGATCTGTGGGACTTGTGCATTTAGAATCTTTAAACTACTGGAACGGTAATCCGATTGGAGTGTTGAGGGTGAGGTTCCGGAACTAGAAGTGGTTCTGTGCGGAGTTAAGCAGCCGCCAAAGGGAAAACCCCTACTTACCGGAAGATCTGCCATCTACAGTGTCCCCTATTTTCTCTTAGAATTTCTCTTATGTTAAATCCGGATAAGTTGTGTATCTGTCGTTGTAGTGGAGAGGAGAGTCCGGATTCTGTGTGACCTGCTTCTCGGATAGGCCATCCGGAAAGCCGTGAGGAGACGGGAACCTACTTCGTAGCAACATTTAGTTCTATTGAGTGTCTTGGGTTGTTTTGTAGGTGTTAGAATATGTGATTGATAAGTGGTGGAGTCCCTGCCCCTTTAAAGTGTAAAAGCGGACCCCCTGAAGGTAAAACAGGGGTATTACAAACCGAAGAGTTACTGTATCCGGATTACGGAAAAGGACGGATCCGGATTAGAAACCGGAAAGAAATAAAGTTCCGGAAGAGGGAAAGAGAGGTTTTAGGTTCCTTTGGGGTGTTTTAGAGATAATCCGATTAAATCCAAAGTCATAGCAACATAGTAGAGTCCCTGGGACGATTTTTCGTGTCATCTAACCACAATTGTGTGTTAAAGGTGCTTACACCTAGATTACGCGTACGACAAGCGTTGACTTCCTTAATTAGCCCCTTACGCGTGATTAAGCAAGTCATGATTAGTTCAAGTAGGTGTTAGATTTGAAAGTGCTAAATTAGGAATTAGGTTAGAAGGAGAATCTAGGATCTAAACTAGGAATTAAATTAGGAGTAAAAATCTAGAGAAAATCTAGGAATCAAATTCTCAAGCAAATATCTTAGAGTTAGGTTCAAAAGTAAAGACTTAGAGTTAAAAGTCAAAAGTTAGAATCAAAATTAGAGGTCAATTTTTAGAGTCAATTGAGAAGCAAAAAGGTTAGAGTAAAAATTAAATTCTACAATTAATTTAGGAGTAAAAATCCGAGGATAAAAGTCAAAACATAGAGTCAAAATTGGAAGTAAAAATTAGAGTAGCACTCTAGAAGCAAAAATCTAGAGTTACATTCAAAGGTTGGAAATTAGAGTAAAAACTAAGCTTAAGGTTGGCCCGTAGAGTTAGAACTTCCGAGAAAAGTGTCAAACCTCAAAAGATATTCTTAGAGGTTCATAGAAGGAACATGAGGGTTCCCTTTTCACGTAGTTAGGGGCGTTAGAAATGACACCAACTACCCAGCCAACCCTAGACATAGGATAGATAGTTAGGGAGTTAGGAATTACCATCACCCTTGGTCATTGCAATTAGCTTGTTAGTTATCCATGCATTTCTAGTAGTTTCGCTGCCATCCACGACATTTAGGAGACGTTAGCAAAAAAAATCCATTGCTTAGAAGGCACAGTGGACCGTGCTCACAATACCCCCATATTTTAAAAAGGTGGATAAAGGCATAGAACCTGGTCGGTGTTCGCCTGATTACCAAGGGTGGGTAATCTTGCGCCTACAGAGGTTCAACTACTTCTTGAATGAAAAGGTGTGGATGTATAGTGTTTGTTCAATTTTTATAAACTCTTCAACTTCTAATCATTTCCAGTCATTTCTACAACTAAACAAAGACTGCAATGTTGTACACGTTATGCCACTCACATAAAAGCAGCGGATGAAAACAGTGTTTGGTCACAGTTCCAACAAAGTTCATCCCACCATTTGCAAAATGACTCTAAAATGATTGCCCTTCTATACACGTGGTGCGTGCAGTGCAATAATGGAGGTCCAGTTGTACCATAGTTATTTAGGACAACTAATCATAGCTTAGTTGATTGTGGCGGATAGCTTTTTCTTGTAGTGTGGCCTTATGAATTAGTTAAAGGGTGGACATTTTTATCTTTTGTAGATACTTTTTGCAAGTTTAGGACACTTAGGACACTTAGAAAGATCCATTCCTTGGAAGGCACAATAGACCAACATATAGGGACCCACTTAGCATAGAACTTTGGCACTAAAACTAAAATTTGATTGTGTATGTTGAATTATCAAAGGTAGATAATTAAGTGCCCACACCTTTGTCATCCGATTCCCAACCCTTGTGTTTTTATGAATTTGCTTCATTTTATAATTTTTTTTGTACTAGCCCAGTAGAAGAAGAGTGCTACAATCTCTAATGACTTTGTTTAGGATTTTGCATTCTTCTTTCGTGAAATTGCTTAATGTAAACGTCATTTTTGCAAGGATAGATTGCCTGCCTCAATTACTTTAGTCATTTATTAGTGACATTGTAGAAGAGGGTCCATTTTGCTACAATTTTGGATTTTTTCAATCAAAATCAGAGACTCTTTTGAGTTTTGCTAGGTGACCTCTAACTACACTTTTGAAGTTTTTTTGCCAATGCTATTCAATTTTGCAAAGTAATGAAATACTTTGAAATTCCTTGTGGCAATGTTGTTTAAGACTTTAAAGTTTGCAACATTAGAAAAAATTTCAAGCATCAAGAGGGCCATGAGTTTTCAGTGGCAGCGGTGCAATTATAGAGGAAATTGAAGATTTTTTTTTGTGTTAGCAACTGACGTGGCACTAGTAGTGCCACATCAACACCACATTAGATTGGATTTGTTTTTTAAATTTTAAATTATTTTTTTATTTTTCTATATTTGCACTGCAAGGGGGCCGAAAATAAAAAGTTAGCAGCCCTTCACAAAGCTCATATTTTTTCTAATGAGTTTTGATGTTGAAATTGAATGGATTGATATTGGACTATTGCTGCCATCTCTTTTGTTGTTATTGAAATTAATTGTTGACCAACAGACATAGATTTCACGAGTGTTCCTTCGAAGCTTATAGCTATGACCTCCATGCTCTTTCTATTAATATTTTTTGCAAATAAAGTGCTTGACATTCATGCCCCTCCTAATACCAAAGATGATAGCGACAATCCATTTGAGAGCATAATGGAGGCTTCACAACAACTTCTCTTGCATTCAAAATATCATGCGGGCTGAATTCCATAATTTCAAATTGTGTCATGTTTTTAGTTTGCTTGATGATGACCTTGGCTATTGAGTGAAGCTTTGATCCACAACTTGGTTCTCTAAATTTCTTTTGGAGTAGTATGATGATGAGTGTTGGTCTCTATATTATGTATGACTAAATCAACGGTGTACAATTTGGCCACACTGTTGAAGCCTATAGTGCAAAAAAAAGACACTAAATATCGCTTGGCTATTCTTGTGATGGTTAGGCTTGCTTGCATATTGTTCAAAAAAATTTATAATGCAAGTTTGTTCATCTACAACAAATGTTCACTGTATGGAAGAGTACAATTTCATTGGTGCTATGCAAGGTAGTTCAAGCCATCAATGTCACTTTGAGATCTGAAATTGTGTGGCCTGTAGAGGAGAAATTGGTTGAAATTGAAACCGGATTCCACAAACTTTGCGGTCTTTTTAGAGTTGTTAGATCCATAGATGGTATGCCGTATGCATGTGTCTATTTGTAAACCTTGGTGTGGCTTTGCTAACTATTTTTATTTCAAATCTGGAGGTTATACTTTAAATTGCCAGGCCATAGTTGATAGTAACAAGCATTTCATTGATTTGTTCTCTATAATACCTAGGTCAACAAACCATGCGTGTGGCTTGTGTAAATCATCATTTTATTATAAGGCTATGCATAGTATGTTGTGGGAACCTGCAGGTTTTTTTTATGGATCTTCCCCCTATTTGATGGTAGATTCGAGATATCCTTTGCTACCATGACTAATGGTTCATTGGTTCCGCATAGAGGGGAAGAAAACTATCCATTGCCAATTCTTTGTTTAATAGGAAGCTATGGTACAATTGTGATGTCGTTGAAAATGCTTTTGGCATTCTCTAGGTGATGTTTTGGGAGCTCCTCGAGAAGTTTGATTTGTAGGTTATGTTCTTACTTGGTGTCATTACATGTTGTAATATATTTCACAACATGTTGCTCGGGCATTCACACATAAGATCTATCTTTGTTGCAGGGTTGTCCCCGTCACGTCCTGTCCATCCGTCAGGATGTTCGGACGGACGTCAAGATTCAACCCCAGCGTCCGTCAGGATCAAAAAAAAAAAAAAAAAAAAAATTGTGTGGACGGCTGGTCCGTCCCTATGGACGGTCCGTCTGTCCAGGTCGACGGACAGGCCGTCCTCGGAAAAAAAAAAAAAAAAAAAATTTGATCCTGACGCAATTCTGACGCGTCAAGACGCGTCCGGACTGACGCCGATAGACATCCGGACGTGAAAACCCCACGTCACGTCCGGATAGACAACCCTGCTTTGTTGCAAGTGATCGACCAACTTGAATTCTAGCCAGTGGAAGTGGCAATAGCCGTTGTGTTTGTAGTGGCAATAATGTTGTGGTTAAGGTTTGCACATAATACGAAGAAGTCTTCTAATGCCATTGGCTCATGTTGTTATAGAATTGGAGAGGCTGCTTGTGGTTCAACTTCAACTAATCTTCTATTTGGGATGCATAGTCCTTTACTTAACACAAATGATAGCTAAGCTAAACATTTTACAATTTTGCCTTGCCTCTCTATAACTAGCCTGACATTTTCATACACAATGCAAGTACTTTCATGAAGGTGATGATCTTTTTCACATTAATACTACATTTGTTCTAGAAACAATTTGAGCTACACTTCTATTTTAGATCGCTCGAGGTTCCTACTAGCTTTGGCTATCTCTCGCATTTGCCCAGCCATCACATCACCACTCACTAGTGTGGCTTTAGCTATGATATTGTGTCCTAATAAGCTCTTATGTTAGACAATAGTGTTGCCCGCTCGACAATTTTTGTTGCACTCAGAGGTATCACTGGAGCTTATGATAAGTGGGTCACTCTAGTTGGTAGCACAAGGCATTGCTATGCGTTGCAAGTGACATTATTTTCAAATGGTGGCGCTCCTGATGTCATGTTTTGGCTAGGTCATTGCACTACTAACAATGTGTGGCCCCTTGTGCCATCAATAAGCTCCACTTTGTCAACTATGTCCATCAAATCCTCACTCTAAAGATTAGCATTATCCACTTCTTCTTTGTCTATAGTCCGTGGTCTTTGAATTTAGTACTTAATATCGTCATTTGAAAGAATCTCTCAAGTATGCGGTGGTTGCATTGAAGGTCTATTGTTGTACCACTCATTGATATTGGGCAAATGAATGCGGCAATCCTTCACTTTTTTGTTAAGCTACTATAAAATCCCAATAATCCCAATAGTTTGCTCCATTCCTTCTAATCCAAGCAAAAAAACTTGCAATTTTCTTATATTTAGGTATAATCTAATTCTACTTGGTCTTGCATGCTACACCATCACATGGACATGGTAAAAAATTGCACTTCATAACTTCTTGGCTAACTCGTTTCCACTTGGTGGATTCCACCACCCATGTCATCAGATCGTGCCCATCAACCATGTCAATCTCCTCCAAAAACATGTATTATTTGGTATTGACTAGTGCCGTGACCTCCTAGACCAATCAATTAGGCCTACAGTCTTTTCTCACGTGCTTCGGTGGGCTTCTATGAACTATTGCAATAGAAAAAGGACTTTGGTGTGGCATAGGAGTTGTTGTTTCCATGATCATAGTCATGATAGTACCTTCACATTAGCAAAGTCATAATAATTCATTCAAATTGTTGTGAACAAATACTTATTGCAGCAGTGGAATGTGTTTGTTTTCTTTGCATATTTAACCATAGAATCTTGCACTAGACTAGTTTATAAACATAAGGAGGAAATTTCAAAAACTTTGACCACATGAGTGCAAAATATGTGCGTTTGAAGTGAAGAAATTAGATTTTTTTGTGCACCTTGTTTGATTAGTTTAAAAGACTTAGAAATTTTTTAGCTTAAATTTTTTGTACTACCAATTTTAATTCTAATGTTGAAGAATTGAATTGAAAGTTTGAGGGGAAAAAAAACCACTTGATTGTCATTCTCTATAAAATTGTTTAATTGAAGTAGATACAAGATTGCAGGAAAAATTAAATCATTAATAACTCTATGATGACATTGAAATATACTATTCCCAATGGTGAGATTCTTCTAGCAAGCAAACCAAACTTTATGGAAATTTTGCAAGGACAAATTGTGAAAATTGAGTGCAAAAATGAATCTTGTAAAGTAAATTTTTTCAAAAAGATACTACAATTGCCTCCAAAATAAGATTGTATGATATTTTTGCATCACTAGTTCAAATAGAATGAATCAAATCTTTCTATGTAAATAAAATATTTTCTATAAGAAACTAACTTTTGAAAATTTTATTTTGACTTTTTGTGATGTCGTGGACCTTTGTTATGGGCTTAGGGGTCATTGCAAGAAAGACCATTCAAAAAGCATAGCATTTTGCAAAGTACTCATTTTTTTTCTTTGAGAGAACTTTAAAATTAGAAAAGTAATTTAAAAGCAGTTTTTTTTAAAACTAAAAAAATTCCATTTGTGAAGAGTTCATAGTGATGAGATTTCACCAAAAGATTGATATTAGAACCATCTTCATTATTCAGAAATTGCACTCAATGGGAGTGTTGTTTGCACTCATGTGGAGGACAGAATATAATATATTTTTATATTTTCTTTGCTAGAAATATACTTTACTACTATGCAAATAGACCATGAAAATTTGAGCTCCAAATTATTAAATTTGAAGACTCCAAACGTAGTAAAAATCCCTAAACCTCATAGTGTGACAATTTTTTTTAAATGATTTTTAAATATAGGGTGATTTTCTTTAATTTAAAAAAATAAGGGATTTGATTACCATGAAATTAGACATCTCCCTTAAAAATTTAATGTTCATGAGGTTTATGCTTCAAAAATTACAGAGGTTGACAAGAAGGTATACCCTCGAGTATACCCTCATTGTGACTTAAAATAGGACCGTTCTTTCTTGCAATGACCCTCATGGTGACATAACTTTTGCTCCTAGATCCTAATTGAAATAATGATTATATTCCTAGAAAGCTAATGTATTTTTCTACCTTCAAAATAAGTTTCAAAGAATCACAACAAAAAATGTAATTGTAGAAGCCTACCCAAATTCATCTTGTCCCTTGTAGGGATATTGCATGGGACTTTAAGGTTATGAACTACCAACCACCCAATAGTCAAAGATCCTCCCTCGCATCATACCTTCACAACAATATACATGTACAACTCACTCACTAGTCACTACTTATACAGCCAAATACTATTACGCATAACATCAAATATTTACAATATGCATATTATTTTTTTTATTAATAATAGTCGTACTAAAGTATAATAAAACCTATATAAAGCCTCCTTTTTAGGTAAGATATGTAATATTGGAGTTAATCTATGTACTTGTAAGTAACTACATGATTGTGAAATTTTGAATGAAAGGCTTTTAATTTATGCCAATCTATAATGACAAATGATAAGTGCAATGACCATGTCCAACAAAAATTGAATAGAAAACTTGTGATATGATAGTAGAAAGAGTCATGTATTCACTTATATTATGATGAAATGTGAAATGTGAAATGTGAAATGTGTGAGCATCTTTGGAAATATAAAGCTCACAATTGTATTAATTTTAGTATGTGTACGTTGCGTAATTTGCAAACAATGTTTGTACAACATTTGGAAGGAAGATTAGTTAAAAGATGTAAGTCCCTTCGAGTGGTTCTTTTCTTATTTTTTGTTTTTTATATGATTGTAGTTTATTTCCAGTTAGAAAACAAAATCGGAAAGTTGACCTACTTATTTTAAATCCTTTGAAAATCAAAACCACCTTCTAAACCACCCACTATATCCATGTGATTGGTCAAATCAATTTTCAAGATATAATTAACTAAAATAGACATCCCAATTAGTGTCCCCCATGCACTTTGAATACAAAAGATTGGTAGCAATTTGACATAAAATAATTCTAAAAATAAATGCCAAAATTTTAAGCATATGATTATTTTCAAAAATTATTTTTGGTATGGAAAAAAAAAAATGTTCAAGAATATTTACAAATCTTGACATTTGCCCAATTGCATGTTTTACTAGAATTTTTTCAAATTTAGCACATGAATATAGAACATGTTAGTATTCATTGATACTATCTTTGTGCCTTGTAAAAAAGACAAGGTTGGAAAAGATAGGAAGAAGTATATTTCTCTTTGTATCTTGGTGTTTTTTTAGGCAATTTAATAATTTCCAATTGCATCAAAAAAATTGGGAAAACTTCAAGCCTATGGAAAAAAAGCAGATAAATGTATTTAATTCCCAAAGTCCCGAGGCCATTTTTTTGTCAAAAATCACTCAAAACTACCACTTTTGCAATGTTCATCTATAAAATATAAAAGAAATATTTTTCTTAGAATCTAATCATATGATCTTGTTCTACACTTGTCTTAGATCATGTGGTAAATTTTTTGTGATTTTTGACCGTATAGAATAAAAGATATTAGTGTTCAAAGTGAAAGAAAAAATTTCTTTCAAGAAGTTGCTATCATTGCCCACAAAACAAGAAGCTCCGTAACTTTCACATCACTAATCCAAATGGAATTAATCAAAGCTTTCCATTTAGACAAAAATATAATCTACAAGAAAAAAATACTTTAATTTTAATTTCAATTTTTTGTGGATTTTTTTTGTGCCCGGTCTCCCCCGTTTTGAGATTATTGTGGCATAATTTTTGCTCCCATGCATCAATTGAAATAAAAATTATATTCCTAGAAAGCTAATAAGTTTTTCTATCTTATGAAAAAGTTTCAAAAAAATTTAGTAAAAATTTAGATCATAGGATCCTATCTAAAATCCATTTCCCCCCCATAGGAACAATGGGACTTTAGGATTAAAAATGCGAGATTGTAATCATGACCCTACATACCACAACCACAATGTTTGCAAAACCTCATTTCATTCATCGTGTAGAGCCAACAAATACAAAAATTGCATACTTGAAATTGGTCACCTTCAATTTGAGCCTTTCAAGTGAAGGACCCTAAAAACTCTTAACCTTCTTGACAAAAAGGCCACATATTAATGGCTAGGGAAAATTGATCCATGTATTGTCCCATCAAAGGATAAATGTTAATAATTGCCCCCTATTTTGTGCCACTTATATTTTTATTTCTTCGTGACTCTTAAATAATTTGGGGTCTCTAATTGCAAATATGAATTCAGAATTTGCAAATTTTATCATCTGCAGCAAATAAAAAATTCCAGTGTTTCCATCAAGGATAAAAGACGGGGCAATACATGGGTCAATCCTCCGTGGCCACATATTAACTGTTGGTCCGAAAACCAAAAAAACAAACTCCGGTCCGGTCCATCCAGCAAGGAAGGTAAAAAAAACGGAAATTTTTTATCTGCCCGGTCCTAGCGGTAAGTGTTAGCGCGCTTTTCGAGTCGGAGCTCGGAAGTCGCGTCCAATCCAGGCTCCAATTGCTTCAGTCACGTACTCACGTTCTTCCCACGGCAAGTCCCCGAAGACCCTGACTCCCAAACGGCACTCTCCATAAATAACCTGTCATTAATAGAGAATCATATGAAAACTCCCTTTTAGAAGTCCCTCATTCAAACGTTTCTTTCCCGTCTGTCGGTCACCGACTTGCTTCACCGACCGCTGGTCGCTCCTCAAGCTTCTCTGGAACGCTCCTCCACAAGCTCGTCGTGCCACTTTTCTTGGGGTTGAAGACCCCGAATCCATGCACAATTCCGTCATTGATATTTGTTGAAGAAGCTTTCTGCAAGCAATTAACTTAAATCCGCCTTAAATTATTATGTTGCCGTGGTCCGGCAGTTTCAGGGCCCGATCTGGAAGAGAGAACAGAAGTCTGGAAAGACTGGAGAGGACCTCATTTGTTCGAGGTTTACAGGAATTGTGATGATCCAGTATTCATTATCGAAGAAGGTTGTACTGATTAGCCGATGAAGGGGAGCTTGTATTGTTTTAGATTGCATCCCGTCAGTTTGTGGTGTTCGGGAGGAGACTATATATTTTTCACGTGGATAGTGGCTTTGAAGTGAGGTGACCTGGGGCACGGAGTGCTGGATCAAGTTGTGGCGGCGATGTAGAGGTTTTGAGTTGCGAATGCGTATACTCGTCGAGTGTATGCAGAAATAGAGGGTTAGGAAACGATGTCGGACGCAACTGTGGAGTTCGGCGTCTTGTGCGACTTGTTTGAGGCCCTCATAAGGAACAAGAAGACAGCGCTGAAGCGGAAACACATTCGGACATTTTTGGAGCATGTTTATACGGGTCATGAGCACTTCAGCGCTATGCGTTTGATTCTGCCCGACTTGGACAAGGAGCGTGCCAATTATGGCCTGAAAGAAGCTGTGCTGGCCAAGCTCCTTGGGGATGCCTTAGGACTCTCTAATGAATCTGAGGACGCGAAGAAACTTGTTAATTGGCGTAAAGGAGGCCAGAGAGCAGGCAGTAATGCAGGCAATTTTTCTATTATTGCTGCGGAGGTGATTGCGTGTTCCCCTTCTTGCCCTTTTTGCGCTGTTCGATGCAATTGAGGAATGTCGTCTGACTCTTCTGCACTTGCATGTCTGAGTTCCGATGTCCAAGGGGTGGGTGAAGTTTCCTTAATTTCCTTTGTCTTCGTGTTCTATGGCCGAAACAAATAATCAACTGTTCTTACAAGCTCCGCAGTCGACTGGAAGCCCTTACTTATAGGTTCTGGATTGGTATTGAAAGCTGATTGATTGTGGATACATCCCTCCTAAAATGAATTTGTCCAAAATAAAACGGAGAATTAAGTTTCCTTCTAGTCGCCTCACTTTTCACTTTTTACAGGGGCATAGTGACTGAGGAGACCTCCTCATCTGAGTGATTGCAGTATTTTTGCTTAATTGCAGGTTCTCTACCGGAGACAAAAGACGGCGCCCGGTAGTCTAAAGATTAGAAATGTCAATGACCTTCTCGATCGTTTAGCCGGAGCACAGAACAAGTGAGTTTTTCCAGAAATGTTCAGAATTCTGGGTGGGAGAAGACATGTTCGCAGGTGTCTTACAGTGTAGCAATGATAACATAATTAGTTAACATTCACCCTACGTATTCTGAAATCTGAAACAAAGTTTCGATTGTGGTGCACAGGGAAGAAAAGACAGGCGTGTTAGCTGAATTTATAAGCAAGACTAATGCGCAGGAAATGCGGTGGATTATCATGATTATTTTGAAAGGTGAGGCAAAAAGACGTGAAATATCACTGATACCGGTATGTGCATCCTTTAGTGTCCCACTTTCTAAGGAGCCTTCAAAAATAGGAGTGGAGTTTATGTAGAGATGGGCATCCTTTAGAAGACTTCCTCTCGCTAGCCATAATAACTTCTGATAACTTTAGATTTGAGAGGATGTGGCAATGCCATAATTTGATGAAATGCCGTGAGGATTCGAAGTTACTCCATTGATATAGCACCAAATAACATGATCAATCATCCCAGATCTGAAGCTTGGAATGAGTGAGAAGACAGTTTTCAGCGAGTTCCACCCTGATGCGGAAGACTATTTCAATGTCACATGTGATCTCAAATTGGTTTGTGAAAAGCTACGTGATCGCAACATACGCTACAAGCGCCAGGTAAATGTCTCTGTGAGGAAACAGAACTGGCTACAATAAATCAAAGGAATATAAAACCGCCTTAAACTGAAGTAAGATATGATCGGGTTTGTTTGGGATAGCTACATAGGATGATTCACGACCATGTCCTCTTTTAATTACTTTCGGTAATCTTTCAATTGCCTGATGCAGTGAGCATGCAACTCATTCAAAATGTTATTTTATTGCCAGGATATTGAAGTAGGTAAGGCTGTTCGGCCGCAACTAGCCGCAAGGGCTGCCAGCGTTGAAGATGCCTGGAAGAAGGTTTGTCTCAGAGCGTTGTCGCACTCGCGCCTATCCCAATTACTATTGTAAATTTGTGAAGGCGTTCGATCAATCTTGTGTGAAGACTGAGGGAATTTTGTATGCTTCGGTAACTGCAGATGCGTGGCAAGGAAGTTGTGGTGGAATGCAAGTTCGACGGAGACCGTATTCAAGTGCACAAAAATGGGAACAAGCTGAACTTCTGGTCAAGGTAGGTATCTCTGTTGTTGGGAGCTTCCGTGAACTTATTGGCATCCCAGCGTATGGATTATCAAGTCCTGGTGCGCAGATGTGAGTTTTCTCATCAGTGACCATTGTGGCCAGGACGTTCACCGACCATCCAGAGTATATGGAGGCGATTGGTGACGTTTTGTGTCAACACATTATTCCTGAGAAGTAAGTAAACACGTTCATGAATTTTGTATCTAGGATGGCGTCTGAATTTACACTTATATGTAGTATTCAACTGTTCTTCCTGGGCTCCAAATCTGTTGGCCACAAATGGGTATGCCAGTCACAATTTATTTAGCTGATATGGGGATAGCGTCCACCTTGATGAATTTAATGGGTTGCACAGGTGCATACTTGATGGAGAGATGCTCGTTTGGGATCGCATGGCAAGAAGATTTGCAGAATTTGGCTCGAATCGTTTAGTTGGTTAGAATTCCTTGCATCTTCTATTCTTGTAGACGCTGGAACTCTGTCAGAACAAATATACCAGTCAGAACAGATGCGTGTTTAGCGACTGTCTAAATGGTGAATTCCATTGTGCTTTTTGTATTCTTCAAGGCTTTTGAGTTGTTGTAATATTTCCTTAATTGTTTAAATGATCACAGTGGAAGCTTTATTCGCCCTGTCATCTAAGCATTTTGACACAATCTCTGTGCAGCAAAAGGGGCTAAGGGTGAATTGGACACTGGTCAGCAGGTATTGTACTACTGGAGGTTTCTCTTCTGTGATGCTTACATGGTCAATGAGCTTAGACGTCTCTTCAAGTGCTGCTTGTTACTTGTCAATATTTTAAGGTTTTGATATAGTATGCTCTATCCCTGTTTTGATTTTGTCGTTGTATAAATGCGAATAATATTTATGGGCACCGCTTTCCCTAACAATTTTGCGTTGTGTCTGTTTGCCTTGCAGCTTTGTTGTATCCTTCAGACCAGTTTGAGCTTCAACTCTTTGAGTGGATGTCCTCCTATATGCTGCTGAGAAGGGTCTATTTGGCTATAAATTTGTAATAATCAAGGACTTTTCTCTTTTTGTTAATCACATGGAAGTATCTGAGTCCCTTGTTTGAAAATTGACTGAAACAACTCACTAATCTGTGACCTTTTCAAATGATAGTAGTTGAATATGTCCTTAATGATCAGGCCTTCAGATGTTGCATTTGATATCCTGTATTCTGGCGACGGTAGTGTTATCCATCTTCCATTGCGTGAACGGCAACGACTACTTCAGAATTCTATCCGTTCTCTCAGTGGCCGTCTAGAACTTCTCATTCCAGAAGCAGGAGGGCTAAATTCCAAGCGAGTTGCTGGTAAATTTTAATAGTAACGTGTCTAACGATTTGCATCTGCTGAATTCGGTAGACGTGCCTTGTTATGCCGAATGTTTTTCTTGTGAAACACGACACCTGGTAGTAAATGTTCTGATAACTGTGGTGATTACTATGTACCGAATTGAGCGTCTTTTATGTATATCAGTAGAAATGTCGTGGATTTTAAATTGAATTATTTGAATTGTCCAGGGGAGCCCAGCTGGTCTTTCTTGGCTACATCTGCTGAGGATGTGGAACGCTTTTTTCAGGAGACGATCGACAACAGGTTAGTCCTCAGGGATGCCGGGCATGTTTGTTTGTGATGTTGTGATCGCAATGTCAATCGCATGTCACAATAAATCTAGTATAAGATCCTACAATCTTTAAATCTCGGAAGTATTAAGTTTCCTCAGCAAACATAATCATGAAATGTTAAGCTCTACAAATCCAATGTATTCAGAAGATAGCGAGGAAGAACATGTACTTGAATATTTAAGGCCCTTCGATGTGCTGCTCCTCGAGTATGAATTACTTTGAAATCTGTCGTGCTTGCTTTGTGTGCAGGGAGGAAGGTGTAGTATTAAAAGACCTTGATTCGAAATGGGAGCCTAGTAATCGTGATACGAAATGGCTGAAACTCAAGCCGGATTACATCCAAGCGGAATCTGACCTTGATGTGCTCATAATTGGTGAGCATTCGGTTTATGGAAACTCGCTTCGTG
Organism: Antitrichia curtipendula; assembly: GCA_951230915.1. Taxonomy (NCBI): domain Eukaryota; kingdom Viridiplantae; phylum Streptophyta; class Bryopsida; order Hypnales; family Leucodontaceae; genus Antitrichia; species Antitrichia curtipendula. Next base: position 42,520,813 of record OX579633.1, read on the forward strand.
TAGCATTTGTTTCTATATTTGAAGCTTGCAAGGAGGACATATTTTGTAATGCTTTGCTTGAAATTCTTCAATGTAGCGAGTATGAAGGTAACTGCATGTGTACTTCAAATTCTTCAAAGTTAATGCTCATCTTGGCTGAACTTGAATGACCAATAATGTTGGCAACGGTTTCATTACACGTAGTCTACCTTGTGTGCAGGTGGTTATTATGGATCTGGACGGCGTGGTGGTGAGGTTAGTTACTAGTTACAACTTGTCCAATTGTAGTTCTAATCTAGAGTCTTAGTTATTTAAGACAATTCTCTACACAAGCATGGAATTTGATATCAGACGAGACTGATCGTTTCGCCATCATCATCAAACTTTCAGGTTGCTCAATTTTTACTGGGATTGGCTGAGCGACCAAGACTGGGTGGCCACCCTACAAAGTTAGCAACCCATCACCCTCTCAGTTCGAAATGTTTTTCTATAAATATTTCTTTGGATTCGAACAGCAGACCGATTGTTCTCTGTGACCTACGTGAAGGAATTTCTCTCTAATCTACACTTCTGAGTAACAACGTTCACAAAAGTTGTGTGGGTTGAGAATAATGCCCTGGATCTAAGAAGCAGCAAGTTGTTTGCGCAGATTTTATTCCTTCTGCAGGGTAGGAACCGGCCTTACAGATGATGAATCAGAGCAGTTGGTGCACAAGCTGAAGCCCTACTTCAGGTAAGAATATCGCTGAAACGAGTGCTTTTACTGCATTTTCGGAATGTTTTGGATTTTTGTTTTGCATTTTTGGATTTTGGAATGTTTTCGCATGTCAAAAATGTTAACAGAGTTCTGCATGAAACAGCGCAAGGTTTGCGAGTATGAAATTATAGCATTTAAATTGATTTCAATAAAGGGTCTTTTCATGGTGTGTATTGACATTGCAGGAGGAATGAAAAGGGTAGTAAACCACCAGGCTTCTATGTGGTGACTAACGCTGCCAAAGAACGGCCTGATGTTTGGATTGATCAACCTGAGAAGTGAGCTCACTCTTTGTTCATCCGTCTTTCTGTCTACCAGAACATTTGTGTAACACTATTATGTGGGCATTTCAGCTTCGGTTCGAGCGCAGCGGCTTAATGATTTCAGGTCTTGGTACATGGTATTGAGATCATACTTTCTGTCTTATCTTCAGGTCCGTCATACTTCAAATCACGAGTGACATCCGCACCATACGCTCTGAGGTTAGTGTGCGTCGACAATTTGGTTCAGTTTTCGTAGAGCGAGGCCATTTGATGTCACCTTGTGATCAAAAAATGTTTAACTCGCTGCCTCCCTTACTTGCTTTGATGAAATTTTCTTACCCGAAATGATGTTTCTGATCACTTATTTTGAATGTGTTCAGACATTTGCATCGCCGTACAGTTTGCGATTTCCTCGCGTTCAGAAGATACGCTATGATAAGCCGTGGTACGACTGTCTCGATGTTCAATGTAAGTTCTTTCTCCGTATGGTAATCAGTTAACTATGGAATTTTGATTCCAGTTGTAATGAGTATCGATTCTAGTTGTAAAGAGTAAAGCTTTTTGTCCTTCTATTGTTAACTTGCGCCAAATTGTGTTTTACTTACCTATTGGAGTAGAAAGTAGCAGTGGCCGCCTTGTACAGTTTTCAGATTAGTTGTTTTTTATCAGCATAGAGCATTGCCAATCTGAATCCTCGGCACTTCCAATGTCAATCCCGCCTCTCCAGTTCAGGCTACTGATTTCAGATTGGTTCGACTTTGAAGTTCTGGATACAGTGCGAACCTCGTTCATGGATTTTGTGGTCACTTTCGAGTTTCGACCTCCTGTAGTTGTACATTTTCGATTGCACTTAATCTGTGCGGCGTCTAATTAAATTCTCGAATAGCTGTGCTATTGCTGTTGGTTCTAACATTTTGCCTTGACAGCGTTGGTAGACGCAGTGCATGCCAAAAGCGGTGATGATGGTCAGGCTCTAGAGGGTGGGACTCAGCACAAAGGCCAAGCTAAGAGGGCCAAGCCGGAAAAGATGGAGTCTAAACCCTCGTCTTTGGTTCCTTCCCACATGTTGGTGACAGATGTATCACGTGTTCAGCAAGCTACTCATCTCTTCAAGGACCTTGTCTTCTGTATCCTTGTCCGCTCACGTATATAATCGTTCCTTCGGGCATTGTCAGATCCACGGTGTACAGGACAAATGACAGTAACATTGACTAATGGCCAGCCGATTCAGATTTAGAATTGATGTCCTGATCATATTGTCATGGAATGAAGTGACGACGTTATGGAATTTGTTTTGGGAACAGCAATAGGAATTAAAACTGTCTAATTTAATAATGGGGATTCATATTCTGAAACATCTGAGCAATGATGTTAGTCCTTTGAAGTTGATATCCAGAATGTCTCATGTCGGTGATGCTCCTTTGATCATTTAGAGTTAGTTGCTTGTCTTGCATTGGTTGACATCAGAAAATGACTGCTTTGTTCTGGGATAATATCTACGGATAGTACGAGTCTGCTTGAACTAGGTCCATGCCGGTAAAATTTTGTCAACTGGGACATCCTTTTAATTTTGAGATAGATTGCACTTGACTACACTCCAGATATTGTCAACACAAGTAGTGAGTACCCAGTTGATAAACTTCACAAACTGGTTGTGGAAAATGGGGGCATCTTCTCTATGAACCTGAGCAGTTTTGTGACGCACGCAGTTGCATTTGAAAAGAAAGGTAAAATATCTCTGTTCGTCATTTTAACCTGTCTGAGATGGGGACTGTGCTACACGATTATTTTATTCTCAAGAATTCTGTTTTCTCATTGATTGAACTTGTGCTACTGTGCAGGACTCAAATACCAAGCAGCTTCCAAGAACGGAGATGTTATTAGTCTCTCATGGTTTCTGGGTTGCATGGCTCAGAAAGCATTACTTTCAGTAGGTCCCAAGTACGTTTCTTACTCTCTGCTTATTATCTTTTTCAGCCATTGTAATCTGTAATCAGTCAATAATTATTTTGCCTGATTTTGGCAGGTATTATTTGCATATGTCAGACGCCACAAAGGAAAGATTAAAATCTGAAGTTGACGAGTTTGGGGATTTCTACTTCATTGATATCGATGAATCGGACCTCAAACAAGTACGTCATGCATAGTCCCCCCTGCCCAGTCGATGATTCTGATGTAACTGAAGACCCGTGAATAATTCAATGGTAGGGGCATACCGGTACGGTATGACGCAAATTAGAATTTCTTGAAGTTATCCTGATGACAGATATTCATGTATCGATGCAGGTGTTTGGAAATATGGATACCCGCATGGAGGAGCATGACTTGGAGAAAGTGAAGCACTACTCTAAGAAATATTGCCCTACGCCAACCTGGTGCCACTTTAGTGGCTGTTGCGTCTTCTTTCTCCGTCCCCTCCATTCCACGTATTTTTTTCAGACACCCATTGTCAATTCCAGTTGCTTTGCTGGGATATTTCTATTACTACAAAAACCGTCTTTTTAGTTCTCGTCTGTACAAAGTCTGTGAATTTGCTGCTCTATTCTTTCTGTATCCATTGTGTGAGATTTGTGACTGAGGAGCAGTGGAACTTGTAACTCTCGGGTGGTAACACATCATGATTCTAGGTGGAAGAAGTTTCATCGGGTGAGCCTTTCATGATCAATGCAGGAATGAAGATACTCTGAGGGTGGCCAAAATGACGCTGAAACGACTTGGGCTGGAGGTTGAGATGCATGAAGGCATCGTATCTGACAAGCTCACACGCAAAGTCACACACGTTGTGGCTTATACATCGTCGGAGAGTCCTGTGGCATTCCAGTCTATACTACAAAGGTGTGTTTCTACATTTCAATAGAATGCAAGACTCGTGTCATTTCTAGGCTAATTGACTCTCCTAATAGCTCATTACTCGTCGGGACAACATAACGAATAGGACAACACAGGAATTAAGAGTTTCTCCGTTTCGGAAGGTGATGACTGCAGAGTCTTCTGCGTGAATCTTGTTCTAAAGAGTTGCCATGGGTGCAGTGTTTCGCCGGAGGAAAGACGTAAGTTGTTGTCGAAGCGGGTCAGGGTGGTGAGTCATCACTGGATTGAGAATTCAGTTGGCAGCAATAGTTGCAGTCATCCTGATGACGACAAATACGATCTCAGGTTGGTGTTACGAATGGACTGAAATGTGATTCTTTTTCTGAGTTCATCACTCTCAATCCTTTGGAGGCTGCGAATGGCGACCTAACGTGTGCATCCATGTTCATATGTGAATTGATAGCCCTCTAAATGCTTCTGAGAAAGGATGATTTTCCCACAGTAGAAACTTGCAACCTTAATGTAGCCGATACAGTGCCGTTGCCAGAGAAAATCGAATTTACGTAAATTAGTATGCTAACATCGTCGTTTCTGTTGCAGGTCTGGTGAAGTTCTGGAGTCAGAGGAAGAAGAAGAAGAACAGGTGACAATTCCACCGATATCAAAGACTATATCTGCTTCGATAATTCCCATCACGCCGGACAAAAAGGTTGTTCCAAGGCCTCCTCGAAAGCCGATTACCCGGAAGCGAGCTTTGCCCATTGGAGGGCGTGGAAGAGGACGCCGAGGATCAGAGAGGGAAAAATCTCCATCCGGTGAAACACACAAGTCTGACGAAGAGGAGCGTGCTGAGCTTGATAGAGAAGGATCGAAAGCAGTTACGAAATCAAGGGAAACTCTCACAGTTGAAGATGTTACTGGTGTAGAATCTTCGCACTTGGATAAACCTGTGGGAGCTGCGAAGAAACCAGTACTCAGAAGTAAGCGGAGCCGAAAAAAAGATGATATATCTTCTGACAATGATGATTATGTACCAAAACGGCGATTAGTACTTGATGAAGGTGAGGTATCTGCGCACCAGGATTCAAACAGGGCACATACAGCGGCGGTACCCTCTAGAACAAGGACATCTACAAGACTAGCTCGGAAAAGAACAGTTCAGGAGAGGTATGGTTTTTATGGAGTTTACGTGGTTGTCGTCATAAATAACAAATTAATTCATATGCCAAACCTGCACAACTTGTAACTCAACTGGGAGAGCAGTGCATTGGAAAAGTACAGATTGAAACATATCCTGCCACAGGAAATTATCTCTGGTTTCCGGATTGTCATTCCCGGTTCACTGTTGTCACTATTTCCCCTGTTTGCCTCTTTTCTCTTATTCCCCCCGATGCTACTGCAAAATCATGTGGAAATCTTCTGACATTCTTGGAAGGGAATCAATGATAATCTCCCTGTGTGCTTAGCGGAAATGTACGCAGCCGTTGTCCTGCTAACCATAGCTGAGTTGCCCTGAAGTCCTTGAAGTCTAGCTCAGTTAATAAGATCGTGAGTTTTGACCTTACCAATGGTTGACGTGCTTTTGTGTGGCCTGCAGGAATGACGAGGAGGAACCTGCTGCCAATTCAAAGCCGGAAGCGTCTCAAAGTCTCGGGTTGGATGAAGACGTGCACCAACAAAAGAGCTTCGATTTGGGTCACAGCCCAGCTCTGGATGAGATGATCGGCACTTTACTGCCAAGCTACTTCACATCTCAACTGCCTTCCTCCAATTCAGCCGAAGAAAGTTCTTTGCCTTCAAGATCAGATTCCCTGCGGGTCGACTCACAAGCTTCTCTCGACTCCGATTCTCGGCCTGAAACGCACCATCCAGATCCTCCTGGAGAATCTGCAACGCTGGATCCTTTCGATAGTTCCAACTACCGGATTGAGACGATATCAGGGGGGGCGTCTACAGAGGGATTAGCCACTGAGCGACAGTCTGGGAACAGCTGCCCAGCTTCCGAACCCGGTGAAAAGCCAAAAAGAAGTTACAAAGACTTAGTTAACCAAATGCTAAATTAAAAGTAGCCTATTGTACATTATTCTCGACGTAGATAGATACTCTGGCGAGCCTTTCATTCATTCATTTCTTCCTGTAGTATACTCAAATAAGGTGTAGCAATATTTTGCTAACTGCAAGAATAAGGTATTTGCACCCGTTAGAAACTCTTTCTTGATGTGAACACCTCAACTATGAGCATGAATAAAACACGGGAAAAGGCCAGAAAGAGAGTACAGTTTACTGTATTGCATCAATCTTCAGTCTCGCACACACTACAAACAATCAGAGTAGATATAGTTCTAAAATTACTTAGTTTGTGAAACTAACTCAATTGTATTTTTTGTAAGACACATTTGACAAAAAATAATTCTAAAAAGTGATGCCAAAATTCTTGAAACTCTAATTTTTTTTAAATCTATTGAGAAGTAAATCTTGGATAGAACCTGTGGGAGCTTCTTAGAAATGGGCAAAATGTTCTTGATTTCAAACCAAAAGAAGTTTTGCAATTGAAATTGTCCATGTGTTTCAAATAAATAAATAAATAAATAAGTTTTAGAATAATTTATATTTGTCAAATGCAAGACCAGGTACTGCGAAACTATGAGAAATAACCAAATGGCGTAACGTATGAGGCTCAGAAATGGCACATCTAAGGGCTGGTTCGCCTTTTTCGTGTATTTCATTGGACGGGACTAATTTTAGCCCATTTTTCAGACAAACAGAAATAGACAAGGAATCTAACCCAAGTGGTTTCGTATTTTTCCAAGCATTTTTGAATTACTTATGAATTTTCAAACGAGTTGGGTCATAGGTCCCCTATTTATGACCCTAGGTCTTCTATAAACGGTTCACTTGCAATTCTAAAGAAAGATGGGGAAAGCAAAGCAAATGATTGGCTCTTGCAATTGATAATTATTTTTTTCTTGATTCATTCAATGACTATACATGTCAATTTCAGAACTAACTCAAGTCCATTTTACAGCCATTTATAGGGCTTGTTCTTACTGCCTGTTCCATTTCAAAGCCTCCTACCTATGCATGCTGCTTTGTTCATGTGAGCCTTTTTAGAAACCCAAAATTTTACTTTTAAAAGTTCCCTCTTCATTTACGAATATACCATACATAGCAACATGATGTAAGGTAGTATGTTCTAATAGCGACCCTCTCATTAAAAGCAACTTTATTTTTAGGTGGAGAATGGAGATGGGGTGATCCTTAAATGAATCACTTTAGCAATTGAATGCTTGAGGAAAATTTATTTTTCTATTGTAAGAGCCAATCATTGTCTTTGATTTCTGCATGTTTCTTCATAAGTTGCAAGTGGACGGATTTTGAGAGACCTATGATTATAAATAGGTGCCTATGTCCCAAATCTTTGAAAATTTATAAGTAATTCAAGAATGCTTGGAAAAATACAAAACCACTTGTGCTAGGTTTCACATCTATTTTTCTTCTTCTAAAAAATTATCTAAAAATATTTTTGTCTACGAAAACCTTATGAAAAAGGTGGACCAATCCTTAAATGGTTGCTTTTAGAACATACTACATTAGGATATTTTCATTTCAAACCCCCAACTCTAGCAAGTCTTATATTTCATGATAAGATTGTACTCGCATTTCCACCCACATGTCGTAATTGATTATGCATGATTACAAATGTTTTTTCCTCTCATAGTTTAATAAAGATATATATGGCAAACAACCCATTACCAACCACTTAAGCAATTATGCATTTATTTATTTTTAAACGAGCACAAGTTTATTGAGTGCTAAATTTTTCCCATGTAAAAAAATAGAATTTGAAAGATTGCATATTTTTTCAGAATTTTGTTATACAATATATTGCTATGAATTTATAGTGGAAAATTCTCCTCGTCCTATAATGGTCACATAGATCTTTCTATTTTTGACCATAAGTTGATTGCAAAATCGACAAAGGGCTAGTTGCAATATTGACAACCTTGCAGCCAACCATAATGCACCACAACTACTCCTCAAACTGTGCCACCAAAACACCAAAACAGTCTACAGGTTGGAAATGGGTGGTGGTGGTTTGGAAATGGGTCGGCTACCATAATCGTTAAAATTTTGCAGTACTCCAAAATACCTTGACTCCGACTTGTTTGTTAGTCTCAATCAAACATTCACAATTAATAAATTGCATGCATGCCAATTGTCGCGGAAACGTTCTTGGCGAGCACTGTATAGATGTCAAGCATTCTCATAAACCAGCTGATTGCAGCCCTATTCTACGTGATAAGCTACAATCGTCGTTGGAGGATTTATGATACATTCAACTATACTCCTTCCCATCAATGTGATGGTTATCTCAGCACAATCCCTTCAAGACGCTTACAAGTAAACTCAGTAATAAATATCTAGGGAGATTGTAATCCAACTCGTACCTAATTATTCAATACTGTCCACTCCATGCTCTGCCTCCAATATGGGCTTAAATTTGACTTCACGGGCTTGTACTGCCGATTTATACAAATCCTCGAGAAAGAGTACAACGCTACCCAATTCAGGGATATCTGCCCAGAGCCTAAAAAGTCTACTTAGTAACACCAACAGAAAGGAAAAAACCCATCTCACTCGCACCACTTAGCCGCAACTAAATTATTCCTCTGTTCAAGAAAATGAGAAATAGTTGGTTCGAAAACTGAAGTCTACACTGCAAACTTACTTGGGCACATTAGTCCATAAACTGAAGTCTGGCTGGCTGCAAGCCTAAATATTTCAGTATACAGTTACAGCGATATGCGTCTAAAGTCTGCAGTAAAGATCAGGCCTAGGAAAAATGTTTTGAACGCACAACCTCAGTTACTCCATAATCGAGCACTGAAGGCAATGAGAAAAATGTAGATGCACAATCTATTTCAGAACATAAGACACCTGCTGACATGTACCCAATGGAGATGACAAATTAGAATAACCCTTAAGCAGGAGCAGCAGCAGCAGCAGGCTCCTGTGCTTCCTGAAGCTCCAAGTCAAAGTGGTATACACCTGTAAGGAAAAAACCCATAATCAGATAAATACGCTAGCTGTGACATCTCTGCTCTTGATTGAAGGACTAAACCAAACACAGTATCAAATACATATCTATCAGCACACGAACCCTCTTTGATATCATCATTCATATAGGATACCAGTGAGGGTCGTCATCGTTCTCACTCTAGAATATACGAGTAAGGAAAATTCACAAACTCCTAAAAGGGAATATGCGCAGAGTTTAAACTCGCAAAATGACAAAATCCAAACGGCCATTAATATCTGTAAAGATAATCAGCTTACCATGTCCCTTGCCAACTCTACGTAGCTGAGCCACAAACTCGGAGACCTTCTTGATTGCTTCGACCTTTAATCACCAACAATACACAAGTCAAAAACCATACCTTCAAAAATTTTAAAATTACACATACATGACCTCACTGTCAACAAGAAAGAGGTATAAAGCTGGAAGCTACAACATCTCCAGAGTGATTTCTGTCCATATAGAGATACCTGTTCTGTGAGGAATTCTCCTTCAATAAAATCAGTCATTTGGGGATCATTTGCATCAGCAGCAACCTGCAAAATTCAGGTACAGGCCTTAGGTCCTCTAGAAATTATGGGAGAATGGAAGATGCATACAGACTGCCAATTGATCACTGCGAGAACATACTGAAATCTAACTAACTTGCAAGACAATGAGAAATAAACTTAACCGATACCCGACCGATATCTGCAATAACACATATAGAGTACTCTACTTAACTTTAAGGAAAAGGAGTACACACATTCAAAGAACTTGCAACTAAGAAATTTATTCTAACGGGTACCTGGTGCAGCTGAAGAAGCTTCTCGTTAGTCAATTTCTCCAATGCAAGAGCCAACTCCATTGCTGAACAACACACCAGAGGGCGGTTAAGTATAGAAGCTTCATAATGTGAAACTCATAAATTGGACTACGTAGAGAGACCCAATTGATGTATTGTTCAGAAGGGATTCCCAGAAAGGCTACTGACCGTAAAGAGCGTCTCCCTTCTCCGGATGGTCAAACTCCATGACAGGCATGACAATAGACTGCAACTTGACCCTTCCTCCCCGCTGATTCTGAAAGATAAACGAACCCCGAAATGTCCTATATTATTTTAAGTACCAAGACTACAATGATTCACGGCAAAGCTTAAACAATAGATAAGACGAACTGACGAATAGAGCACGCAGTCAGTCATATGACTACCAATCCATTACTAATTGACTACGCAGTTAAAATTAAGAATAGATACCAAAAATAATTAGGATTAGACAAGTCTAGACTAGACAAGTCTTCGATGGTAATTCTATTGATGACACCAAACCTGATATTTCATCAATTTCTCAGCATGTCCACGCTCCTCTTCACTAGCATCTCTGAAGTATCTGCACCCAGTTTCAGAATATAATAGTTAGTCCACTGCAGATTCTATTCGTTAAGCTTAAAAGAGCCCGCATCACTATGAGAATGATGAACACACACTTCCAAAACAACAATACATTCTTTGTAATGGATGATTTCTCTTCGTCCAACTGCCTTACAAAACCAGATAAAATGTACTTTTCATTGGTGTTAATGGTCTGCAATGACTGTTGCACTTCTGAAATCTTTCTGACTCAAAGCTGTCAAAAGCACCATTTCTACTGTACCCCGGAACTTCGGGGTTAAGAGTAAACAAAGAAATCCAAAACGGTAACAACGACCTAAATAAAGAAACTGCACAAGCTTACTCTGCAAATCCTGCAAGTGCCACGTTGTCACGGTCGAAGTAGGCATACAAGGCATGATAGACATACGAAACATTGTATTCCACACTGCAGAACATAACCACGTTCAAAGACTTGTTAGTTACACAGTTCGACAACCACTCTAAAATGAAACTGTTTCAGACACTACACTACGCTGTTTCTGATAGACCAAGAATGTACTCAAACGTATAAAAACTCGCACGGACTTGTTTCATATCCACACAGACTAACCGATTTCAAGAAAAACAACGCCTAGAAGTTCCAGACACGTTCTACACCATTTCACGTCTAATTCAAACAAAACAACACCGCGCTACCCGACCAATTCAAAAAACACTACTCAAAACACACAACATCAAAGAATCAAAGAACACAAATCATTCAGAGACCATACTTAATCTGGTCATTAATGGCGGCCTCGCAAGAAGGCGCGAATCGCTGACGAGCCAACGACTCCAATTGCGGCGACGTCGAAACCTTCACCAGCTGATCATGCACCTCACTGAACGGCTCAAACACGACTCCCGTCACCGCCTTCGTCGACACATCGTTGCTCGACGCTCTCACGCCCACCACCGGCGCCGCCGCAGCACCTCTCCAACCCCCGGTGCTTACCACCACACCTCGGCTGGCACTCAAACTCCCCGCAAATACACTCCGGCTCGCGGCCAACGAAGCTGAGCTCACGGAAGATCCCGCCGCAGCTACCTGCACCACCGCCATAATGCTCCTCCGTTCTCTCTCTCCTTCAAGAGCCCGTCGAACTAAAAATCCCCTGCAAACTAATAACAAAGCCTTTGCAAACTAATATCAAAACCCTTGCGAAATAAAAAAACTTCACGTTCTCGAAACTTGCAGCAACCTTTAGAATGGCACCACCACCACCAAAATCCCAGAACTTGAGAGAACTCAACATGAGTGAGTGCCGAAGACGATAAAAGGATATCTGATGCCTCCGTCGGGGAAGGGGGGAATTTGGACGGACGGAAGGGCGGCGTAAGCGAAGCATTTTGAGCGGATGAGACAAGGGACTGTTAGTGCAGGACACGTGGCGCCTCCTCGATTCTCCGTTATTATTTAAGGATTTTCAAAAGAGGGTTGGAGTTGTGCTCACCACATGCCAGCCTCGTGGCTTCTGGACTGTCTGGAGAGACGAAAGGGAAAAAGATATTATTGTACTTTTTCCTTTTTTTTTAGTCGAGAATCAGTCGGACCAATTCTGTTCCTACACTAAATAATTGTGTGCTCTTGGGAAATTGGGTCGGACAGAGTCGTCCTGTCAGGAAGCTTCGTGGGAGCCTTTCTCGAACTGGAGCTTGGGCTGGGGCGCTGGGCAATCCGGGAACTTGCTAGACCCCTAAGGTAGAAGCACCCAAATGTAACACGATTTGTTTATTGATATTTAGAATAAGCCCTAAAGCAACACGCAAGTGTCCCAAAGTTGACATGTGGGATAAGGTAAGAGGTACAGAAACCGCCTATTTAACTCCTAAATGACGGACCCATGACCATTGATTTCAAACCTCATTGTCCATCACTCAATTTGTTGTCATTTTGCAACTAGATATGTATGAAAAAATTTATATTTATTTTTCAGAAATGAAATTACATGTTTTCTTTACTCCACAAAAATTCCAGATTTTTTTGTGGAAAATTGTTTTTTTTTGAGAATTTTTGAAGAGAAAGTGAAGAAAAATCATATTAAATAGAAAATAATTTCAAAAAATCTGAAAATTTCACCATGTGTGTATATTACAATGAAAAACATTATGGTGTAATCTCAATTTCCGTGTCATTATATAATTGGAAAATAATAGGCATTGAATATACACCCAAAGTTCAAATTGCAATAAAATATTCAATATCAGGGTTTTCTTCAAAATTCAAATTGGGGTAGAAACTAGAGTAGATGACCTTTGTTTTGTTAGTTGGGTTCAAACTCAAAAAATATCATTTTTGTGAAGAAATTTTAGACTTAGAACAAAGAGCAACAACTTCCCAAAATACACTAGAATAGTATATTTTGTGATCCGTTTTTTTAATAACTTCTCATTTACGTGAAGACAAACATTGAAAAGACTACAAACTCAATTGGATTTTCTTCATAACCCAACATGGAAGGTCAACAAGGAAAAGGAGGATGAAAAAATGCTTTTGAATTCTATCCAACCTACAGTATTGTCATCAAAACGCCACGGAATGGCTCCCGGCCGCCCGCGGTGCTCCAAGGTTAAGAGCATATTGGCTTAAGATCTTTTCTATGTAGATCAAAGCATTTTTATAACAAATTATTAGGGAAAGAAGAGAGAAAGACACATCCATTACAATTTGATTCATAATTTTTGGACTCAAATTGAATTAGATATGATTTTGTAAAGCTCGCACCAATAGGATGCTATTGAAGTCTATAGGTACTGCCATTAAATGTCAAAAAGTTGTCCAACAATGGTGCAAATGGAGTTTAAAAATGAATGCATGCAAACCTTAAACTTAAACAATATGGTACATGTAATTGTCTAGGATGGCACAAAGTATCCCACCACTCATAACTCCACATTATTTGTACTAAAATTGTATCTACATCCAAATCAAACTGAGTCCTCAACCATTCATAAAATTATGCACCAAAATCCCAAATTGGCACCAGTTCTTCACTGGACAATTTTTCATGTTTATAGCAACAATTCATGGCACAAAAGTAGGAGCAATTCTTGAAGCATGGGCAGAATATAGACTAGATGCTTTATAGGAGGTTGCCACAATGATGAGGGCAATTTTTGTCTTAGCCAATCTCTTGGGAGTGATACAAGCTTAGGGTTTGTTGCTTTTGGGTGTTTTGAGGACCACTTGTGTGTTAGTCTACGGTCCACAAAAGGTGCATCTACATAGTTGTTTAAACAAATTTGTATTATATTCATACAAGCTCAAAAAAACACCAAAACCATTTTGTTGGTTTCCTAAACCATTTCCTAACAAGCACACATCATTTTATTATGTAGCTACTCTCAAGATTTTTAGATCTTGAACAAGTATTACTTTTAGGTACGTCTACCCTAAAGAACCATAAGGTCACCAAGTGGCTTTTGCAACACGGTTTTTTGCCCCCCAATTCTAGAGTGGTTAACCTCTAATGACCCAAGCGCCCATCTTCTAGTCATTGCCCCTCTTTCTTGAGTTTCCCATTCTCAAATTTTGAATTTTTTAGATATAAAAATTGTTTATAGGAAATACACTACTTTATAAATCCAATGGCAATAGCTTCATCAAACTCTAAATTAAAGTCCGCCTTGTGGTATTTTTCAAAATTAAGTGGTGTAGTATAGTCTACAACTCATTTTTTGGTTTCTACTCCTAGTTCTAGTCTAGGCATGGGCTAAAGAGTCAACCAACCAATGTGATTCTTACCTACCTCAAAAAAGTGAGATCCACCTTGAAAATCTCAGATTCAAGGAGTTAAATGAAAAGAAAAGCGTCCCATCCTTTTCCTTCTTACAAACACTAAGTTACTCTCATTTTAGTGACCACCTTGCATTGCAAGCTCCACCATGAATTGAAAAATAACTGGAATGTTGTGAAATTTTACATGTACATTTTCAATTCTCTTACTTTTCATTGAATCCAAAAAGGCATTATTTCAAAATATTCTTCTAAAGATATACTCCTTCAAAGTACGTTGCCTTGTATTTCCATTGACCCAAATAAAACTTCAACTTATATATCTCCTAAACCATGTGGTCAAATAATCTGAATTTTTTTAGTTTCTCAATATCAATGTGAACTTCAAGATCCTACAATTGTATTCTATTTGATCTCAAGAAAAAATGGGAAAAAAATTGCTCAAGTTCTTAGCAATTTTAGCCCATTTTGAAAGTACACCCTCTTTGGGTCATGAGGGGTTAACCCCTAAAGGACTAGCCTGCTATTTTTAGCAATATAGCAATTTCGGACAAGTACTTGTAACTAAAAATTTGCATATTTTAGGCCCAAATTTAATTAGAAGTTGTGGAAGAGGAATATCTTTCAAGTGAACAAAATTTTATGACCTTTGGAAATATGATTCAAAAGTTATGGCTTAATATGTTACTTATTTCACCAGGTGGGTAGTCCGGGCAGATTTTTAAAAATTGTTTTTCTCATTTAAAAAAATTTGAAATTGGTTTATTAGACTTATATATACATGGAAAGCTATAAATCATTCCATTTTGATCAATGAGTCAAAAGTAATGAGGAATTTTAGTCTGCGAGTATTTATAGATTTTCTATTCTAAAATAAACTTCGAGGTCATTTATTTCATTCAATTTTCAATATTTTTGGAAAAAAATAATGTTGTAGAATGCAGATTGCTTATTACAACATTACAACCATTGAAATTGGCAATTTTCAATTCTATAATTAACTTCTTAACAATTTAGTGTTTTGAGCCATTTTCTACTTCTTTTTACTTATTATTTTTTTCCTATATATTGTACAATTCCAATGATCTGAATTTTTTCATGTATGGAGCCAACTTGCTCTGAAGAATGAATCCAAAGAGTAACCACCATTTGGAACATTTTTTCATACAAATGCGACCTTGTCAGATGTGGCTACCCGATTTTTCGCAAGGACCAAAAAATGATTTTTATCAATTCAAACGTTAACATCTTGCAATGTATAGTGGAAAATTCTGAAAAAATTTCTACATCTTTTCAAACCAACATACTACGAGATCCTATGGCTACATGTGTCCAAAAATGTTTTTTTTCCAACATTTGGTACTTGAGCGTTTTGGGGGAGAGCATAATCAAGGAACTTAAGGGATTAAGATGGCAAAACCTTTGGCCTCGGGGAATTTGTCTTCATCCAACATGAAAGAGCTTTTGCAAAATTTCACTCAAAATTTTGATGGATTAAAATCTTTCTGTAACATTCTTGAATAAGAATAGTCTCTAGTATGGTACTTCGACTACAATGGAATTGTAGTACAAATATTTGTACTCTAGTGGCTTGATATGCAAAAAAATTTACATCCAAGATTGTGAAAGGAGTCAAAGGTGTGGAAAAAAAGTCATGCGGACTATTGTTCAAGAACATTATGCCTCTCTAAACAAGGAATTTTCACCATTTGTATCTTGGACAAGGAATTTTTCTTACAAGCTTATTGTGGAAGGTCTATATAATAGGATAATCTTGCCACACAAAGCATTTTATTAAGAAGAAGAAATACTAAAAAGTAAGGGCAAGTCCAACAAAGAACAACAAGGAAAATGTATGTTTTCCTCCTAAAATGTTTGATAAGGAAAAACTTATCAATCATTATTTTCAAGCAAGACGTGATGAAGACAGATGACAATTATAAGGAGTGCAAACGTTAGATGGATAAATATGCAGTGCCCAATTAAGGGGGGCAAACTACACAATGAGTTCAAAAACCTCAATCACAACTTCCAATCCATCTAAGAAATGAGTAGGGAATTTCTCAACAATGGTTTATAATTTGAACATCTTTATTTGTGCTACAAAAACTCATCACTTCAAAATCATCATGCCACTTTATTCAAAAGTTGATAACTTGTTTAAACTAACAACTTGAGCATCTCACTACGTAAACTCCTAAGTAGTTGCAAATCTCCTAGTTTGCAAATCCAAAAAAATTTGCCAATGTTTATCATACTAATATCTTTTCTATAGAAAAAAATTTCAATTACTTTTGGATTAGTTGCCAAATCTAACAAATAAGCCAGAATTTTTTTATACCTACAAAGAATATTTTAAGCAAGTCCAAACATTAATTACTCACTTTTCATCCAAAAATTGTAGTAGTATGCACATTTGCAATACAAGTAGTGATGCTTTGACTTTTGTAGATTATGGATTGTCCTTGTAACATATGTAATGAAGGATGTTTGCAAGGGAATTATCACAACATGTCCATCACTTTGGAGGGACCCTGAGCAAATATTTTTCATCTAGCGTAAAGACCACGTGCAAATTTTCATCCCAAATTTAAATGGATCACAATTTTTTTCCTTATTGAAGGAAGTTTTCCGTAATTTTGTACTTCACAAGAAGGAGCTATACATCCACTATAGAAAGTCTGTATGACACCATCAATACAATAAAATTGGTGCAACTAGCTATCTCAATAATGACACACTAATTGAAAATACTATATTGTAAGTGATGCACAAGGAGAGCTCATCCTTCAAAAGTACTTATTCGTAATAAGAAAATAAGTCTTGATAGATGCTAATAGTAGAAGAATTATTGAACATTCCAATAATTTGAATTTCTTTATGCAACATCTACTACTTATTGGAAAGCATTTAGGATTGGGGTGATAGGCGGAGTGATCCCAAAACAATTCAATTGGCACAATCTCTCACTGAAGCTCTCTAAAAAAAATGAATGATTTAATCCAAAAAACAAAATTTTAGAAAACAAGAATGATGTACGACCATGAGGCTTCATCTACTCCAACCATACCCTAATCGTTTTGTGCAGTGTGAATGTGATTATAGATAGGATTTGGAAACTCCAATTCCCAAATCACAGATTGAGAGGACAGACCCAGCAATTGCATGCATGCAGACTTTCTACGTCCTCTTGCCTTGCTTTCCTGCATAATTACGGGCTCAAAAGCATTTGGTCCATAAAAGTCCAAAATTGAGCAGAAAATAATTCTCGAACCCTATCTATGCTCAAATGACTGATGTGGATGAATGTCTTCTTGTTGGATGAATGTGCTCTGCAGGATGAATGACTGGTCTACGGGATGGATGGCTGTGCAGGTATGAATGACATGGGCAGTGACGAACCGGCCAGGGAGGATTGATCCCTTATTGCCCGGCCGGGATGAACTGACCCCCTCGCTCGTAAACCCTGAATTTTTTAATTTTCCATCCATGAATTATTTTGTAAATTCTGAATTCATAACTGGTTGTTGACTTTTCAATGCTAACGTGGCACCTTCCCATTGGCAACCCATCACCATTGCCATTACAAGTTGCAACTCATAACCTTCTTTTCTTTCAATTTGCTTCCTACACCTTGGATCATGAAGATCAAAGGTTGTGATTGGAAAATGTACAATTGGTTATCTAATACATATGTGCAGTCTGAGGCCCCACAATAGTTTGGGGGGCTAAAAAAATCATTTTACAAGGCACAAAATAAGGGGCTTTTTTTTATGTGCACCCTTGGATGGACTTTGGCAGGACGAGCAAGGGGGCCAATTCACCCCGGCCTTATTGCCTCGTCAGTGTTTTACCCTTGGAGAAAACATTGGAATTTTTTAGTTGCCATCCATGATAAAATTTTGAAATTTTGAATTCATCATTCAAATCAAAGTCCTCAAATTAGGTTGGTGAGTTGAAGAAATTCAAAACTAATATGGCACAAAATAGAAGTGCAATTTTTTACACTTATCCTTGGTTGGGGGAATGAGGGGGACAATTCACCTTATCTAGCAATGGCAAAATGGTGTAGGATCACTTGCCACAGATTATAATCCCCTCAAGAAATTATGTGTTTAAATATATTTTAAAAATCTAAAATAAAATCTAAAAATAAATATCCATGAAAAATAGATCAAAAGGTGCTTTATTCTTCATGGGAATTATCAAATCTACCAATTATTTTTAGTAAAAGTTCCCAATGCAATTCAATGATGTTAGCCCATGAGTGTAGAGACATGAGCCTACAAGACTTGAATCTAGTTGAAAGTATGTACCTACAACCATTTGAAGGTGTTTATAAGATATGTACATATAACACGACCGTACATTATAACATGGACAACATAGGTATCTATATCGTAGACACTTATAATTACAAAAAGTGTCTGTAACATCTCCTAATGCAATTTATGTGTTTAATTATTTTTTTCAAATTTTTTATGCAATAAATAATTAAAACAAGAATCTTGAAAACTCACCATAATTAAAACTTCACATTATAAAGGATGCTCTTCTTTGTTTAAGACAATGATGGATCCCTATTTTTTGTCAACATAACTTATTGGTAAGGTAGTAGGTCCATAAATTGACCACCTACGGGTTGGAATTGAATTTTGGGAAGGTGAAACTTCTTGAAATATTTTTCAATAAATTTTCCTTGAAAGAGAAGACTTTCAGTAACTTCACTTTAATTAATTTTGGACATTTTTGCTAATTATGAACATTTTCTATAAATAAAAATATATCAACTAGTAGCTGATACATGTCTACTATTTATTTATTTTAAATTCTATTTGATCCAAAATGATAATTTTGATCCATTTTAACTCAAAAGTTCACATTTGGACTATATATATATATATATATATATATATATATATATATATATATATCACATTTTCATCAATCAAGTGCAGATGCAATATTAATTCTAGACTATGGATTTGTTCAGAATTAGTTAAATTGGTCTTAAGTGGAATTGACATCTAACCCAAGTCGTTTCATATTTTTTGAAACTTTGTGGAATTAGTTACAAAATTTTGAAGATGAACTAGCATAAGGCTCCAAAACTACCCACCCGTAATATGTACATTGTTTGTGCATCAATAAAGGCTATGAAAAAACAGCATGTACAAATTGTGTGCATTTTATAAGTGGATAGTTCTAAATGCCCAAACACAGTTTGAACCTCCTACCTTACTAGCAAAACATTTTTTTACAATAATTTGCCTTCAAATGTATGAAGCCGAGGAAAAATCGTTGTTTGTGTTGTTTCTTTGAGGTTAGTTGCACTTCTGCTGAATTGACTAGCACTGTTCATTATAATTAAAAAGTCTCTTTTGAACTAAATCAGAGTTCCATTTGTTCCGTGAACAAGATTTCAGAATACAATGCTATGTTGCTAGAGACTTCTTTGATTGTTTGTTTATCTTGTAGTTATTTTGCAATAAAGTGTTTCTTCAGCCATTATTTGTAAACATTACATGTTTTTCAGTCTCTGTAGAGTGCTGCGAGTTCTCCAGGGTTCTCAGACTCTGAAACTATCTGGAACAGCGCCGTAGCAACTGCATGATGTGGCAGAGGGATTACCACGTCATATTATATTATTTTATTTTTCAAAAAATAGAAATAAAGTAAAAAATAAAAAATAAAAAATATATATGTTCATCTTCTCTTCTTTTTTTAAGATATTTTTTAATTTTTTTTAATTTTTTTTTTTCAAATTTTTTTTTTGACAGCGGCCATTCTTTTACTGCCGGGGGAACAGTGCTGGGAACAGGCCCAAAACAGCCCTCCGGACCCCCCAAAAAACATCTAATGTGAAGTTCTTCCATAGCTTGAAATGATAGTGCCAAATGCATGCTTCTTAAGTTGTACTACTTCTTATCCTATCTAGCACTTTGTTTGTTTTATTTTTATTGTTTTGTTTATTTGATATATTGAAATTAAAAAATCATGAGGCATTTGGTGGTGTTCATAGTACCGTTGGAAAGCTCTTTGTAAGGAGGTGTGCATGGACTTTGTTTCCTGGTGTTTGGACCTACAGTCTAAAAGTTATTAAATTTCAAAGTTTTAATGAAATGAAAAATTGAATTGAATTATCTTTTATTTTGAAAAAGACATAACATTTGCATGGCATGTCCAAATGCCACAAAACAAAGTCCTTGCGGCTTTGCATTCCTTTGTGCTAAGCTTTCTATTTGTACCAAGAACACAACCTCTCACATTGCAACAAAGCCCTTGCATTCCTCTGTGCATAAAAGATATTGCAATTCAAAGATTTTACAAACTAAAAAATTATAAAATTATTCTTAGTTTTATTTTGGTTGTGACAACGGCACAAGGCACACTAGTACTTATAGAATTTCTAGATATAAAAGGCATTTTCTATAAATTTTCAAAGTGGAAGCTCCCTAGGCCACTAAAACCATCATATAAGTGGGTCTCCAAATAAATTCAAGAAAACTCAACAATCAACCAATCACCATTAAGTAGGGGTATGATTTAACCCCTAAAGTCTCAAAGTCTTTTTTCTATCAAAGACCACCCCAAACTCCTATTTCTATTGCAAAGAGCAAAAAACTTAAATTTTTTTTTATATCTAATTAAATATAGAATCCTATACTAGACTAGTATAAAAATACATGGAAGAAATTTCAAAAACTTTGACAATGTATATTACAAGATATTTGCATTTAAAATGAAGAAAATAATTTTTTTCTTAAAAGAGGCTTAGATTGCCCAAAAAACAAGATTGTCCATAACTTTCTCATCATTAGTTCCAGCAGAATGATTCAAATCTTCAAGTATAGAAAAAAAAATGTAATATTTAAGAAAAAAACTAAAAATTAAAAAATTTCAATTTTTTGGGATTTTTTTTAGCTTCCCTTTGAACTGCTTTTTGGACTTAGGGTGGCATAATTTTTGCTCTTGGACATTGATTGAAATAAAAAATTATACTCCTACAATGTTAATCTAATTTTCTATCTTCAAAAAAAGTTTCGAAAAATCATGTCAAAAATTGAGATCACACAAGCCTATCCAAAATTCCAAAATTCCTCTGTAGGGACTTTGGGACTTTAGGAGTTAATGACAATTTAGGAAGACACTTTAATAGAAGTTTGTTATACAAAATTGGGGACAAGGATGATTTTGGGTGTTTTCACTTTAGATTAGAATTGAGTGTTCTTTGATTCTCATAACTACTACTAGAAGTGACTTAAAAATGTGAAGTCAAATTAATTTGCAAAGTGGTTCAAATGGCAAATTTGTAATTTAGTTTAGACTAGTGTGCCTTGTACTGTTTCCACACTCAAAATCAAAGTTAAAATAAATTTTCAATTTATAAAATCTTTTAAATTCAATAATTTTTATATCATAGGTCGAAAGTTTACAAAATAAAGCGTGTGCACCCTTCCTCACAAAGAGCTTTTCAATTATACCAAGAGTGCAATCAATTAATGCATAGTCCAAAAGATATGTAATTTAAGATCCAAAAATAACTCAAAATCCTTAACTTTCATATACTATGTTCAAACGCTACAAAACAACCCCATGCACCTTCCTTGTAAAGAGCTTTCTAATAGTACTAAGAACACGAATGGGAACGCATGGTTCCGGAAATCTCATGTAACAAACAAAACAAAACAATCTAACTTAAGATATGGACTAGTGTGCCTTGTGCCAATGCCATAGCCATTTGGATGTCAAAAGTAGTGGCTAAGCCTTCCTTAATATCTAAAAATAAACAAAAAAATAATTTTCTAGTTATCTAATTCATAAAAACTTTAAAATTCTATAACTTTCACACCTTAAGCTAGGACACCACAAATAAAACCCATGCACCCCTCCTTGCAAAGAATTTTATGAAAATACCAAGAATGTGATTGATGGATGCATAGTTGAGGAGATCTCAACATAACAAACAAACAAAACAAATAGCCTAACCCAAGGTATGAATTTATTCATTGATCATTTTTCACTTTTGGGCAGATTTAGAATTTGGCTATAAAAGAGCTGGTTCACACAGACACGATTTTGAAAATTTGATGTAATTCATTATTTAACCCCTAAGGTCCCAAGGCTTCTTTTCCATCAAAAAACACTCAAAATTGCCATTTCTATAGCAAAGAGCAAAAAATAATCTAATTTTTTTTCTTCATATTTAACCATATGATCTTAGATTAGACTAGTATCAAAATGTGTAGAATGAATTTCACAAACTTTGACCATGTAGATTGTAAGATATTTGCATTTAAAGTGAAAGAAACAAGTTTTTTTGCACCTTACTCAACTATGTTTATTGGCTTTGAACCATCAATCCTTTATAACTTATAATTTTTGCTCTATTGATTTTGAAAATCTAATTTTATATGATAAAAAATTGAGTTGAAAGTCTAGGAATTAAAAAAAAAAATTTATTTTGCACTTGTTAAAAAATTGTTAAGCAGAAGTAGGTTCAAGATTGAAGGAAAATCTAAATTGTTAATAGCTCTAAGATGGAATTATAATACACTAATCTCAAAGGTGAGATTTTTCTAGGACGAAATCTTAAATTAATAATTTCTTTTTTGAAAAATTGTAAAAAATAAAGTCATAAATGAATCCTACAAGTTATTCTTTCAAGAAGATGCTCTAATTGCCCAAAAAACAAGATTGTTCATAGCTTTCACATAACAAATCCAAATGGAATAAATAAAAGCTTTCCATATATATAAAAATATAATCTACACAAAACAGATTTTTAAAATTTTTTACTTAGAATTTTTTTGAAAGTTTTTTTCTACCCGCTGAACTAAAAGAAGGGCTTTTTGTGCCATAACCTTTGCTACAGGCTCCGACTGAAATAAAAATTATATTTTTGAAAACTTAATGTGTTTTTCTATCTTTACAAAAAAATACAAAAAATCTCAACAAATATTGAGACCATAGGAGCCCGCCCAAAATCCACTTTGTCCCCGAAGGAGACACATTGACTTTAGGGGTTAAAGGACGGATTAGTGACCATGAAAATCATCCCTTTGGTTATTGTGGGAATCATTCACTTACAAATTGCAAAAGCACTCATTGAAAGTCAAACTACTACATAAGACCTCCCCTTTTCACAACAAAATTCTGAGGATGAATAGTTACACTTCTGTCCTACTAGAAGGATTCTCTATCATCTGATTGGACTTCCAACGTCCTCGATGGGTTAAAGTCCAGAGAGGGCTGAGAGGGCTATGATGGGAAGGATCTCAATGGTAAAGCGAAAAGAGTGACAGGTAAAAGAAGTTTCGCCTCTACGACGGGTCTCTAAACTCTCTGCAATTCTACATATACTAGTCTTTAACACACCCTGTCTGTAACAAACAGATGAAAACAAATCATTCTCTGGGCACCTTCAACATCAGCACCGGCAATTTAGTTTTGTTAAGCACTCTTGAGCTCGGTCCTGTAGAAAAATGAACATGATTATGGAGCACAATCACACCGCTTCCGCTTCGTGGCACTGCTTCTGCTTCGATGGCACTGCTCCCGCTTCGGTGGCACTCTCTTGCTTGCTCATGCTTAACGCGGCGGGAGCCCTCCCCCCTCAGGCCTCCCGCGATGTGAGGGCCCCGCCTTCAGGCTCGAGCTCCGCCCTCGCCTTTGAGGCAGGGCCCTTACATCGTGGGAGGCCTTCGGGGGGAGGCCCTCGGCACTAAGGGCTCCTCAGAAATGGAGAAGCGCCTCGCCTGCCTGCCACCCTCCCTGCCCGGGCTAACTTACCAGGGGTGCATGTAAAAAAGAAGCCCCCTATTTTGGGCTGTTCTAGGGTATATTCTTGACTTCATTTAACAAATTTGGGGTCTCTGATCGCAAATATGAATTCAAAATTTGCAAAAAATATCATGTGCAAAAAACAGGGTTGGCGCGGGGAGGGAGGGTGGCAGACAGGAGAGGCGCTTCTCCATTTCTAAGGAGCCCTTAGTGCCAAGGGGGGGAGGCCTCCCACTAGTGGTAGTCACACCTTGTTCAAGTGGTGTGTGAACAATGGACAAAGGAAAGTGCTTTGAGGGGCCAATGAGAAGTGACGAATATTGAACAAGCCGTGACCACCTTTTTTGTTCAAATGTTGAGAATGAACAATGGAGGATGGATAATGGCGAGATGGACGGATGTAATTGAAAGTTAAGAGAACAAAGGAATAATCTTAGCGGAACATTGATTGTTCACTCCCGCTAAGAATATCCCGTCGAAAGGAAGCCACCCCTACGCCGCCACCACTTCAATGTTCATTGTTCACCATCACGGTAAACAAGCTGTGACTATCACTACTATACATAACTTGTGCATTCTCTTCTTCACCTGGTCATCATATATCGCAGCAAAAAATTTGCCACACAGTGAGATTCTCTACACTCCAATCAGTCCAAACGTCGATCGACTGTAGAGCATTCTAAATTAGTAGGACGCATCATGCCTTGGCTCATCCCGTCCAATTTGCGACCAATCAGAAGTGGACAAGCACACCATGAGCTTCATAGCTTGGCTTTGGGAGATTCGATCTCAATTGTTCCTTGGGTGAGTGGCAGGGCTTTTTTTTTGGCCTCAAGGCGCCAGTTTGCACCAGGAATTTTCTGTGGGCGAATGATGTATGGGCTCAATTCAGATGAAAAACTGCTCCTTCGCCACGCTGGCGGCCACGTCCTGTCCCTCAATGCCATGTCGGCGCCACTCGCGTCACCCCAGGTTGTCACTCTCGCCTACGGTGGCACATCACCGCCTCCAAAACTGCGACGTTATCGCCCACGACGTCGTCGTCCTGCTTTCATTTTCTGCAAATCTACTGAACTCCTCGCCATTGCTGCTGCGATTGCTGGTATTTATCGCCCACTCCTGCACTCCTCAAGCTGTGGTACTCGCCTTCAGGATGCGAGAGAGTGGTGATTACTTCGCTAGGGCCGCGCCGCGATAGGGTTCCCAGTTTGCCATCACTTGCAGAAGGAGTGGGCTGCGCAGTGCAACTTGCGAATCGCCAGGTGGTACTTTGAGGGAGGTGCGATCAATTAGGCGGCGCGAAGTTGCGTTCATTTCAAGGGAGTGCTCCACTACACCTCTCGCAATTCCTAATTGTTGCAACGACGCCTTAATTGAACCTCAAATTATTCTCATGGAGGTGCTTGATTGTGATAATTGCGGTAGTTGTAGCGTAAGACTTAAGGGGGGCTTGTTGGTCTGGCTTCCGCATGCACTTCTCTTGTTGTCTGACGATTTGCATGTGTGTTTTGGTTGCTGTCATCATTTTCTGTTTTGGGAGGTGCGATCTTTGCTGCAAATTGGTGTATGTCATATCTTCAAACAATGGGGTCCGGTGATGGAGAGTTTGCCGAGAATGTCGTCGACCGGGTTGTGCGGGCCGCTAATCTTGCAAGATCTGCAAAGAAAAAGGCAGACCAAGCCGCTGTAGAGGCATTGTCGCTGGCTCGCCAAGAAATGAAGCGGAAAGCCAAGGCAATTGACCTCCGCAGGGCTCAAGCAGCCAAAAAAACCATGCGTTCATACTTTGAATCAAGTCGTGGAGCGGGGGGGGGGCAACCATTGGCGATGGTGTTTGATGGGTGTCTCCCTGAGGTTCCCGGAGCAGAGCCGAACTCGGCCGAAGATTACCCTAGTGGTGACTCCAGCGGTCGGAGGAGAGCTGAAACTGGAGGTGCCTCAGGCTCCGTGGATAGTGCTTTTTATCACGGATCTTCATCTGGCTCAGGCGATACACGCGTATTGAGTTCGAAGTCTCCGCTCATCACAATTTTGAGCGAGTCAGACCTTGGCTCCAACACTGATTGCAGTGACGCTTCCGAGGAGGATTCAGATTCCCAAACGCCACCGAGGAGGAAGGCGGGCGCGATGCGGAGCAAATCAGAGAGCAGCCGGACGAAACAACAGAGAAGGTATGATCAGCACCAAAAATTTCAGACTCTTTGGGCTGCGAAGCTTCCTTGGGCGGAGGGGATCATGGCGAGCGACGGCATTTTGCATATGGTGAAATGCAAGGTCTGTAGTGTCATCGACCGAAAGCCCTGCATTATGGCACCCAAGTCAGATACTTTATTCAAGCATGACGGCAAGAGGATTGCAAAGAAAGACATGCCGTAGTTTAATGTCAAAGCGGGCGAGCAATTTGTTGCCAATCAGTGCAAGCACCGGAAGAACATGCGCCTGTACTCGGTGCGTCCCCCACCAACGGTTCTGCAACAAATAAATCATTGCACTACGGTGCAGGCACGAAAGAAAACGGTTCAGTTTGCTACTCTTTTCCAGCTTCTTTCTGAGGGTCGTCCAATGCTGGAGTATGAGTCTAGCCTTCGACTGTACAAACTCCTGAATGTGCCTGATCTACCGCATGCTCACTGGTGTGATAATTCGGGGTGGGTAATGGTCAATTACATGTACAAACAGGTAGTGCCTGAGATGAAAAAATTGATAACAAATGCACGTTACATTGCGGTGACTGTCGACGAGGTCACTGTGGTAGACAATAGCAGTTACCTTTGAGTTCACGTTTACGTAGTTCAGGATTGGGTCCGAATTCCTTTGTTGGTGTCGTTAGAGCGTGTAGATTGCACCCCCAATGCTGAGAATCTAACGAAACTCATAGTGGAGTCTGTTGCTGCTGGTGGTGGACTGGACCCCCAAAGTGTAGCTCGGAAGTTGCTTAGTTTCGGTGCAGACGGAGCATCGACGCTGCAAGGGAGCCGATCTGGTGTCACATTGAAAAAAATCTCAATGGTGAACACTAATATTGTTGTTATTTGGTGCAAGCTTGCCTTGTCTTGCTTCTAGATCCGTACCCAATGTTGGGAATGTGTGCCTTGTTGCCGTTGCTGGAGGCAGTTGACAACTTGGTGAACTTTGCACAAAAACGTGATGTGTACATTTGTGATTTCATAGCGGCAATGAAAGTTTGCCAAGGTTCACTGTACAGGATGTACGAAGACAAAGCAACGTCGTTTAGCACGGACAAGTTCTGGAGTTTCAATAACCTTCTAGAGTGCAGCCATGAGCAAATACATATTAAGTGGATCACAGATCTCAATGACGGCTCTACAGTGCTATGTTTTGTTTGCCATGGAGAGCAAATTCACGCAGAGCACAAGGGAGCGCTAGTGGACCGAGACGTCTGGGCTTCGTTGGTGACCAAAGTGAAAGAGGAATGCACAAGTGAGTGTCATTCAGTTCTTTACATTTCTCTGTGGATGCTGTACTTCTCTGTGTCATTCGAGAATTCGAGAAAACATTTTTGCAGTCCTTGCCTGTTCTTGCGGCAATTACCGATGAGCTGCCTTCTTCTGCCTTGCGTCTTCTCATCTAATCTGGGCTTGTCGGGTGGTTGCTTGTAGGTGCCGCGAAGACGTTGGTGGAGGAGCTGGAGGATAGATTTCCAGCGCACCACATCTTCAATGCATTCGGGATTTTCTATCCTCAGTTCTGGTGCCAAGGAAACGCTGACGAAATGTTTGACAAGAATCTGCGGACGCTCACGGACACCTACGGTCACGGCAAACTCTTGGGTGAAGGTGAAAACAAGATGCTGCTGAAACCGCTGATAGACCGTGATGCCATAATGTCTCAACGTGGCTTATTCAAAACATGTATGAAGAACAACTCCCGAGCTGTCATGCTCCCCCCATACGATGTCAATCCCTTGACAAAGGTGTGGCGAGTACTAGACAGTAATAACAACCTTACGCAGAACTTCGGTGAGTTCTTGAAACTTGCGGAGATGGCTATGGTTCATGTGATTGGTTCAGTTGAAGATGAGCGGACCTTTTCTACTGTGGGCTTCCTGAAGTCGAAGCTGCGAAATAATCTACATGAACATATTCAAGTGGTCGTTGGGATGTACTCGCAACGTGTTTACACACTGGAGGACTTTCCTTATCAAGCGGTGTTTAACGATTGGTTTGTCTCGGGAGAACGCGGGAGATACCTCACAAGCACTTAGATTGTAGTGTTGTAATGCAGTACTTCGAAGGTATTGCCGCATCAGCAGTAGTTGTTCAGTAGCAGGATTTCATAGCTACCAAGTGGGTGAAGTCTGTCAACCTTCCACATCTAAGATGTGTCTGTGTAAGCTCAGGTGCTTGACAAAGGAGGTCGCTCCGCAATTTGTGACTAGTTTTCAATGACTGGCTTTTGGACCCACACTGCAAACTTCGTTACTCGGATTCATTATGTTGTCTCATGTTGTGGATGGTTGAACTTGCTAAACCCTTTACTATTTGGATACACCTCACTGCTCTCCCTAACTTAAGCATCGGAGTGGGTTTTGGAGGGGTGCAGGTTATCGTTTTGACTTCACATTTTTTTGGACACGAACGTTGTTGCTTCCATTTTTTTGGACGCGGCCGTTGTTGCTCTCTGTTGTGTGTTTGATTTTTCACTTATTAACTTCAGCATCAGAGTGGGGTGTTTTGGGGTGCAGGTCCAGGTCACATATGCAGATTGTGGGTTTGAAATTTCAGATTGTGTGTGCAGGGCTTTTGATGATGTTTGTGTAAAACTGTTCGGACGCATCGCCATGTAGAAGAAAATATTGAATACGTTTTCGCCAAAGTGTTTAAGATTTTCTACCCTTCATCGCCAGTCTCTTTGCCAAAATTTCATATAATCGCCAATAAATCTTCTCATAATCCCACACCATCGCCCAAATGAGGATGTCATCCAAAATGAATTTGCCAAGTAATTTTCTGGAAAATATCTACATGTCGCCCACCCTAAACTCTCACTTATTCTTGAGACTCGCCATTGCAGCACTGACACCGAATGTTATATAGCCTTTTCTTTCATTTCCGAAAACCGAAAAAAAAGCCGTGGTGAGTGGCCCAGCCAGTACGTGCTCGTGCATGATGCTTTGGGAGTTGGGACGAGACCTCAATATTTTGGTTGCACGAGCCATTTCAGGAGGTGGCCCTTGTCTTAATGGCACCCTCTCAATTTTCTGGCCCTCTCATTTTAGGGTCTGGAGGCTTTTTTAAAAGTTTTTTTTGGCAAATTTGGGGCCTGCGACCCCAAATTACTCTTAGAAGTCCCCTTCTACACAAAATAAAACCTAAAACCCAAAATAAAAATAGGGGCAGGTTTTATCCCAGCCCCCTCCTACATTAGCTCGTGCAACCAAAATATTGAGATCCGCTGGGACGCGTAAGGTAGTGTGCTCTAAAAGCGCCCATCTTCTTCAAACCGCCCCTATTTTTAAGTGGAGAATGGAGATGGGGTGATCTTTAAATGGACCAATTTAACAATTGAATGCATCGAGGAAAAATCATTTTTCTATTGCAAGAGCCAATCATTATCTTTGATTTCCGCACATCTCTTTACAAGTTGCAAGTGGACAGATTTTGGAAGACCTATGGTCACAAATAGGTGCCTATGCCCTGAATCTTTGAAAATTCATAAGTAACTCAAAAATGCTTGAAAAAATACAAAATCACTTGTGTTAGGTACCACATCTATTTTTCTTTCTCTGAAAAATGATCTAAAAATATTTTCGTCCACGAAAGCCTGTGAAAAAGGCGGACCGGACCTTAAATGGTCGCTTTAAGAGCATACTACCTTAGCTAGGAAGTGAAGACGGCGGGACCGCGTGGACTGTAGAACTGCTGCTGCTTATTGGTCCAAGCATAGTACAGTATACGAAGCTACCGGTATGGCGGAGGCCTGATTTTCATGGAACGTACGTACTGTACTGGTGGACCGTTGGATCGATCATTGCGGACGGATCGGAGTTTCAGTTCCAGTCAGTTGGTGGCCACTGGGCATCTGTTTAGGACTTGACGGGATCCTCTCCCGCGATCCCTGAGAATTCGGAATGCTAGCTTGTGGCCTTGGACTTTACATCCGTCCAATCAGGATATTCTCAGATTGATTGAAGTGCTGCAAAGCACGCGGCAGGGTTGTAAGGGAGGCAACCCATTTCTGACCACTTAATCAAATACACATATCTATGGTAGAACCACCCACAGTCGACCACTTAAACGATTCTGAGGATGCATAACATTGTTAACCAGACGTGGGGGGGTCCCTTTTGTTTCCTCCAAAAATGGAAGCCCCCCTGCCTGGTTGCTTCCTCTCAACAGTAGTCCATCCAATGGGATTGTGTTAAGCTTCCTCTCAACAATGCCTTTGCAAGAGCCCAACCAATCTAATTGATTATATTATAACTGAATTCTCCCCAAGTATACAGTATAGGGGGAAATTATACCTCCAGCTGGGTGGGTGACATTATGCTCGGTTAACAATGTTATGTGTTCTGGAGCAGTAGACGGCAATGTAAATTTATTGCCTTGTAGAAAGATAGAAATGACAGGCATTGCCAATTTTTTGTGATTTTTTTTCCTTTAAATTCAAATTACTATGAATTTTGGAAGCCAAAAGTTGGTCGCAAACCATATTCAATATATAGTCTTCCAATTCCAATCATTTCATAACTACTTTCCTGCTCACTACTTCCTACTTTTTCACTCACTACATCAAGACATGTGTCATGACTTTATAGTTCCAACCTTGCAACGGAGGACAAAATCACGATTCAAACTTTGGTTAGCTACATTCTATAGATTAGATATAGGTGCTTGGTTGGTAATGGGTGGTTCTACCATACAGGGCGGGTTTCTTCAGTGGATAACTTTTCCCATGTGTAGAAATAGAATTCATAAGGTTTCCATAATTTTTCAAATTTTTATTTCTCATAACATAATTACTATAAAAAATTTAGTTGAAGATTCTATTCGACCCGTACTGATCATCTAGACCTTCCAATTTTCAACCAAGGGCTGGTTGCAAAATTCAACAAGGGCTAGTTGCAATATTGAGAGTCTTGTAGCCAATCATAATGCTCCACAACTACGTCATAATTTATCATTGCTCATTACTTCTTGCACAAAAAGAGAATAATTTATATTGCTATAATGGAGAGCTGATCAAGAATGGATTGCCTCCCTTATTTGAAACTAGCATGCTTGCCAACCTTTCATATGAACTAGCATGCCTTGTGTCGTTGCCATGGTATAATTAAATAAAATAACAGTATTTTTTTAATTAATTCTTTAACATATAATACTTCAAAATTCATTATCTTTTCTGCCAAGAGTCTATTTTCCACAAAACAAAGTTTGTTTACCTTCCTCATGGAGAACTTTCTAATGGGATGCATGGTCTAGGAGATCTTTCCATAACAAAAAAATAGAACAAAAAAACATCATTATTTTTTTCCTTTGCTTTTGCATGGTTTTGAAAATGATAATATCTCTTCAGTTTTTCTTTTGAGCACGCACAAACAAAGAAGTATTGTAAAAACTAAAATTAAAATTAAAATTAAAAATCACATACAAAATAAAAACATTGAAATCCAATAAACCAATAAAATAAAATTGAAACTTCCAACAAACAAACAAAAATTACTAGATAAGCCTATATAATCTATTAGAATGTAGGTGCCACTAAATTTGTCATAATCAATCCAAGTCTATGTCCAACTCAAATGCTTTGTGATACTTTATGCCATTCCAAATACAAAAATGTCAAACCAATCTATAGCTTTAGTTTTTTGTTTTTTATAGAAAGATACTTTTATAAATGCATCCAATGTTCTACACTGAGCTTCATTATGTTTCTTTATTCATTCTTCTTCCAATTTTGTTTTAGAAAGCTATGCTTGCATATGACTATGCTTGTGGGACTTATCATCACTTTTTGCAAAATATTGAGGAATGTAGGTCAAACAAAAAAAAAGCTCATGTATAAGCATGCTTGTAGGAATTACCATCACTTCCTGCCAAATATTAATGAATGTAGATCAAGGATGACAAGCTGAAAACATTCTTTCCACATGGATTTTGGGTACCTAAATGACGGCGTCTAAGTTGGAGATTTTGCATAGATTTAACCCCTAAAGGACCAAAGTGTGTTTTTTGGCAACATAGCGATTTTGGGCAGCTCACTACGAATGGAATTTATATTTTTTTTCTTTGAAATTTTCATACAACACGTGCCCAAGGAGTAGCTTTAAGGCCCAACAATTTTCATAAATTTTGACTACAT
Source organism: Antitrichia curtipendula (assembly GCA_951230915.1). Lineage (NCBI taxonomy): Eukaryota > Viridiplantae > Streptophyta > Bryopsida > Hypnales > Leucodontaceae > Antitrichia > Antitrichia curtipendula. The sequence continues at coordinate 42,552,934 of OX579633.1, forward strand.
GGTTAAAAAGTTATTGCATGGGATGTCATTTTCAGTCCTTAGCGGCAGCACGGGCAGCAAAAAAAACTTCTTTAAAAATCACTTTTTAAGAAAATAAAAATTTGAAATTGGTTCTTTAGATTTATATGTACACGTGAAGCTTTGAATCATTCCATTTAGATCTATGAGTCAAAAGTTATGAGGATTCTTAGTTTAAGGGTAGTTATGGAATCTCAACTCTAAAATAAACTTTGAAGTCCTTTATTTAACTCAATTTTCAATATTTTTGAAAAAAAATAAAAACATTGGGTGTAGATTGTTTATTACAACATTACAACCGTTGGAATTGGCATTTTTCAATTCCATAAATAAATTCTTCACAATTTAATGTTTTGAATCATTCTCTACCTCTTCCTACTTACTATTTTTTTCCTATATGTTGTACAATTCCAAATGATCTGAAATTTTTCAAGCATGTAGCCAACTTGCCTTCAAGAATAAATCCAAAGAGTAACCACCATTTTGGACATTTTTTCATACAAATGTGACCTTGTGAAGGGCAGCTGCCCGTTTTTTCGCAGGGACAAAAAAAGGATTTTTGTCAATTCAAACGCTATTATCTTGCAATCCACATGGTGGAAAATTCTGAAATTTTTTCCACATCTTCTTAAACAAGTTTACTACAAGATCCTATGGTTACATGTGTCTTAAAATGCTGTTTTTCTAAAATTTGACACTAGTATTAGAAATGGCAGTTTTGGAGCGTTTTTGGTGAAAACATAGTCAAAAACATTTAGGGGTTAAGGGATGGATTATTGGCTTTTGAATGCTTGTATCACTAGCACAAAGACTAAAAATACAATTAATTCCTTGTGGGAAATCTTTTTGGAGGTTTTTAGTGGGACAAAGCGAGTACCATATATTCACATAAGAGTTGTATAAATTGTGTACAAATTATATAAAGCCTAGATAAAATAGCCAAAATTCAAATGAGTAGCACAACCTCTTTAAAACTCCAAATCTAGAATGTGTTAGATTTTTTAAAAGCTAACACAAACTTCTCTCATCACTTCAAATTTTAAAGCCAAATCTCCTATTCTTCAATTTTTATTGTTGATTGAAGTTTCCTTCTCCTAAATTTAGCAACAATTCACCACTCCTACACTTCTAAGGACCTTTCTATATCACAATAGATCTAAATGCTTTGTGCCTTAATTTTTTGAACATCTAACCTCTTCATATATATCATATCCAAATTTCAACTTCAGATCTTATATATTTTGTTATCTATGATTTATTGAAGTTGAGATTCAAGAATCCAGTAGCAACTCTACACCCTTTTACTTCCAAATCCATATTTTTTACTTCCTTATTTCAAAATAAAAAATTTATAGTTCTACAGAAAGCTAAAAATTCCATATATTTATACAAAATCTTTGAACTAAATACTTTCTAGGAAAACTTCTATATGTGACCAAAATCTTTGCCTTTAAATTTGGTGACAACTAACCCTCATTTGCCCCAATAAACATTACTTCCACAAGAAAGCTCCAAACTAAGAGTTCTATAATTTTTAGAAAGCTAACAACTCAGTATATAAATATATCAAATCTCAATACTAGATACTTCCTAACCAAACTATTATGGGCTTGCAAAAGTGGTGCCCTTGAATTCTATGATAATTGACCTTTTTCATCCTATCAATAAAAAAATTTACATACAAACTCCAAATAAAGCAAATATTAACTTTTTAGAATTACAATAAGAAGGAAAGCATAATTCCAAATTTCCATTACAAAACTTGTAATATACAACTTACTATAGCTCCTCAAACACTTCTAGAAAAAAAAATTTAGAATGGAGGAAGAAGGAAGTTGCCCTTTATTTCCTTACTTTATTCATCTAAATAAGTGGACTTTAGCACCTACCCATGCCATATGGACCAGATTTCATCCATTAGCCATCAATTTTTCCTCCATAATTCTATCCATATCTCTTTCATGGAATTACAATTCTGAAAAATGCAAAACAAAAGTTTACATAAGTTTTTTCTTTTATTTCAACACCTTTACCAAGTTTGAATAAAAATATCAAACTATCTCAAAATAAAAGAAAAATAGAAAAAAATGGAATTCCACAATCAATATACAAAGGCGGTAAATGTCTCATGAAAACAAAACCAATCATCAAGTTGCAAACTTAGTGGGATACCAAAGTGTATGCTGCCCTATCGGGTCTAATTCAAGCCCTGTTGGACTTGTTGAGTGGCATGAGCGGGCTTATGGTTAATTTGGAACCGCTTGCAAGAAAATGTAGGAAAGTTGCACAACTAACCCACTACCTACCCCCTTGAGCTATGACAAGATGCATGATACATCCAAATAGGTTAACAAATTCCAACATTGAATTAAATTGTGGTTCTTACTGTGACCTCTTCTTTTTATCTCTATTCATTTTTTTTGAGTGAATTCAATCAAGTCCAATAAAAATAATGATAATAAACAATTTTACAAAACGAAATAATTCACATCTCAACAATTCTGGCCTTCAACATCAAATAGGTAGACAATTGATAAGCTTATTTAGAAACTAAATATTTTGCTTACTAGGACTTATTGACTCAAGCCTTAGGAGATGGACTAGAAGTAGAATTGTGGAAACAAATTGCTATAGACCTCTAATTGTGAAACACATGCGAGTATTCACAACAAGTTGCTTGATGGACTCACATCTATAAAAAAAACTAGAACAATATCATGAGACCTTGTGGACCTCCAATCAAATATTCAACTAATTAAAATCAATACTATACTTGACCTTAGTCATAAAAGACAAGAAAGATATAGCCAATCTTTCCTTACCAAGCCCTTATTTTATCCATGATGGATCCTCTTCTTAGTTTTGGTTCACTTTTTAATTTTGGTTTTGAAAATGCTCTTCTAGAAGAAAAAAACAATATTTGATAAAAGACTTTAATCTATAATATTCCATTTTGGATAGAGATTAATCTTAAAATGTCAAGGGAGCCCAATTGTAGTTGCAAGAGATTTTGTGTATTTGGCATAGAAGATGCATGAATTGAAGGATACAATGGCATAAAAAATTTGTCTACATAGTGAGTCAAATCCAATCGTAGGTGCTCATAATTTGAATCATTGTTACACATCCTATATGCTTGAGAATTTAAATAGAAGATATTCTTTGCATTACGTCAAGCATTTCATCATATGTCACTTGGGATTCTTGGTAAATTAATAGAGTTGTTCACAGCACCAACATATTCACAGCAATTCACAGCAACAAAATTGTGACATTCAATTGTACAAAGCTCACAAAAACTAGGATTGGTATTGATTTACGTTTCCTAACACTTACTTGAAGAGGTGCCAAGGTTGTGAAAAGTCCCACCAATGCAATGAAATTGACTTTCCGCTGTTATTATTTAATGATATAAACTCCATCATGTGAGAAGTAAGTTGCAAGAAGGGATTAGTCGATCACCTGATAACATGAACTACAGAAAAAATTATAAACTATGTCTTGACAACTGAGCAAGTTAATACAAGAACAAGCTGGTCGTTTTCAACTGAAGTCGAGACTGAAGTCTCAATCCTAGACAAGACACTCGGAACTCAAGGCGTACGTTGCTGATCACCATGGACGAGTTGTTGGATTGTGTGACCAAGCTTTCCAGCTTCAGTAATTTGGTGACCAAGCTTCACTGCTTTGGGCTCCGCTCCAATACTTTAGACGTCCTGTCACTCCAGTTTGTGGTGAAATGTGACGCCAATTTAGAATTACAAGTGGATTGAAAACAACCTACGCAACACCGTTTGCAATCAACAAGATCCCATCGAGCTGCTGCGTGTCCTCTCTGTGTACGTACTCTGCTATCTTACTTCGCATTCCCATGAGCTCCTTCAATTGCAACACACCCACAAGCCATGCGTGCACAGAAATAGTAAGAGTCTGGCAGCGCAGTGCCCCTGGCCCTTGAAAGGATCCACACCTTGCTCGCTTTGCTTTACAATATGTACCATCATCTGAGCATATGAGAATCTTCACGAAACATCATTCCGATCCTCACACAACAGCCAGTTTCCTCTGCCATCGCTACAAAATGGAAGCCAACTACAGTGCAATTGCTGCATGCATTCGGGGGAGTCACAGAAGGGAGAAAGCAATGCAAAGTCAGGTAGTTGGATCGGCAACTTTGGTCGAAATTTCGCATAGAAATTGGGGACAGGACGTACCTTCGCAATGAGTGTCCGCCACTTTGCATTTCCAACAAACTCCTTGAAATTCAATTCATCAATTCACGGAGAATGCACTGCACTAGGATTTGCCACACGCTCTGAATCTCGAGGCAAGAGCATTGAAAACGTATTGAGTGACATCCAGCTAACTTAATGTGCTGAAATTTCAGCACATCTATGGGCAATTTCGTTAAAATGGCGCTGTTCCGCTACTTTAACAGTTTTTTACAATTCAGACTCCGGAGTCTTAATTGTACAATTGTCCTAGATGTTTGAAATCTGTACCTTTCCTAGATGTTTGAAATCTACACTTGTCTTAAATGTCATTTTTACAATTCCAACCATGCAGTCTGAAATCTATGGCTGTCTTAGATTTCTGAAATCTATACCATACCAAAATTTCTAAAATCTATCTCTATCATAGATGGCACTTTCATGGTTCAGATTGGGCGATCTGAAAATGGCACATGGAATATCGCCATTTTAACAAAATTCCCCCATTTCTATATATTGTGATTATATATTTGATTTAAAATTGGGAACTGGTATTGGGACGCATGAATACGAGCCCAGCTACTACAAATTATGACATATATGCCTCCCTATCTAGAGTGGCCCCGCCTAAAGTGCAAAGGAAGAGATTTCTCTAAAGGCTTCTTGTCATGTGAGACCAGTTACCAAAGTTAACAAGGGAGTCATAGGGTTGTCCATTGATTTTAGTGAAACTTGAAATCCTCCTTTCATGCTCATTGAGGCCGACAAGATAACCAGTGGGATCTTCTTATCGTCTAGTGTTCTTTTTGCCACTAATCTCGCATGCCAAGAGATTCCTTGAAGCCATCCACATGTTGGATCATGGATGCACCTCTCACCTAAGTAAGTGAAAACCTCAAAGCAATTTGTTAGAATTTGAGAAAAGACAGGACAGAACTCCTTGGGGCACTAAAAGTGGGGTTTGGTGGAATTTTGTGTTGTATTTCTTTTGTACTATTCTTAGTTAGACCTTCCTCTAACACCATTGTTAAATTATTTGTAGACAACCTTTACAATTAACTCTATTAGCATAAATTTGTTTTGAAAAGCCTAAGAGAGCCAATCAAAAATTTATATTTTTGCTTTTCTTTGCAATCATAAAAGATATTAAAAAAAGGAGTCATATGATGGGTGGCTTGGAAATTATCAGGTATGTAGCTTTTAGTGAGATGAATGTCGCGATTTTTAGAGTTGTAATTGTCCAAATTTAACAATAGTGACAATTTTTAGTGCCTCCTTTATGAAATAAGTTCAAGAGTGGGTACTAAGAGAATCAAAATTCCTTTTCTATGGATGCTGAGAATGTCAATTTCATCAAATTGGAAAAATCCAATACGTTGGCACTTTCTCTATAGGGTCCTTGACCCCGTCCTTGATTTGAAATGTAAATTATTAACACCAAAGGATGTTTTTGCATTTTGTGCCCCCAAAATGTAGAAAGTAGGATCACTTTAGAAAGTAAGATTAATGGATGAAAAAGTTCATTTAATAATGACAATTGTAACCATAGGATCTTTACTTCTAAAGAATCAAGGCCTTTTATTCGCCAAAAAACACTCAAAATTGCCATTTCTATTGCAAAAAGTAAAAAACAAGTAAATTTTTTTTTGGCATATTCTAACTACAAGTTATTACACCTAACTAGTATGAAAATGTGTGGAATAAATTTCTGAAATTTTGACCCCACAGAATGCAAAATATCTGCGTTTAAAGTAAAAAATAAAAATAAAAATTTTACACATTGTGAGACTAGGTTATTTGACTTTAAACCTTCGGAACTTCAATTTTTTGCACTAGAAAGTTTAGAGGTTTAAATCTTTATAGTGGGGAATTGAGTTGAGACTGTACGAAAAAAAGAAAATTTTAAAAAGATTCAATTTTAGTTCTTAAAAAATTCCTTATGTAGAAGTAGGTATCAGATAAAAAGAAAATCTAAATTATTAATATTTCTATGCTGGAATTAAAACGCACTAATTCCAATGGTGAGATTTTTCTATCAAGAAAAATAAACTATGTGGAATTTCTTTTTTTAAATAGTAAAAATTGCAATAAAAAATGAATCTTATAAGTTATTTTTTCAAGAAAATGTTTAGATTGCCCCCAAAACAAGATTGTCCATAACTTTTGCATCACTTATCCAAATGAAATGAATAAAATCTTTCCATTTAGACAAAATTATTATGAGAATTTTGAATCTTTAAAATTTAAGTTTTTTTAATATTCAAGTTTTTAAAATTTTGTTTTGTTGCCCTATCTCCCCTGTTTTGAGCTTATTTGGGCATAACTTTTGTTCCCATGCACCAATTGAAAAAAAAAAATTCTTACAAAGATAATAAATTTTCCTATCTTCTAAAAAAATTTCAAAAAATCATGACAAAAATTGAGACCGTAGGTACCTGTCTAAAATCCCATGTGTCTCTAGTAGGAACAATGGTCCTTAAGGAGTTAATTTTATCTTCATTTTAGAATACACACGCAAAGTTTCAATTTTAAATTCTTTACCATTTGTGAGATTCACTTTTTTCTTCCCACTATGTGCCCATGAGTGAATTTGAACTTCAAAATTCAAGAAATGTTAGATGGATGGAAAAAGAGAGATTTTGTCTGATAAAGACATGACTATCTATGCTCATCTTTTGTTTAAAAGTTGAATGTCTAGTTCTTTAGGGCTTAATATTATTATATTAATATTATTTTTAGTTGGACTCAATGGTTGTTTGGTACCTGGCCAATGTTATTTATATTTAAGGTTTATAAATAATCCAACTCTCTACTGAAATCTATTTAATAATAGAAGACTAACATCCTTCACATTTGATGGCAACTTCTCTCTACTCTCGTGAGGTAAATCCTAAACCGCTTGTATTTTTTTATAAGATACATGAACACAATACTCTTCAAATATTTATGTAATTTTAGACTACAAATATTATATTCCAACAAAAATTAATTAATTTGCATGCCATCATAAATTTAGAAGTGACTTCCTTGGTTACTACTTAAAATCTTCACATCAATAGTAGAACACAGATTGAATGCGTTTATGTAAATCATATGAGTAATACAAGGGCCACCATAGATCATTGCCACTATACATTTTTTAAATTTTTTTCTAGATTCCAATAACAAAAATTGAACATTTTAACTCCTTAAAGGTAAAAATTCAAAATTCAAACAACAAATGAACACAAAAGTATTCCAAATACACTAGTATCCTGGTTATTCATCCATCTATTTAACTCCTAGAGGACCGTAACTATGTTTTCACCAAAAACGCTCTAAAATTGTCATTTCTAGTACAAGTATCAAATTTTGGGAAAAAAAACATTTTCGAACACATTTAATAGTAGGATCTTGTAGAATGCTGGCTTGAAAACTCATGAAAAAAATTCCAGAAATTTCCACTATGTGAATTGCAAGATATGAATTTTTGAATTAATAGAAATCCTTTTTTTGACCCTGCAAAAAAATAGGCAGCTGCACTTCACAAGCTCACATTGGTATGAAAAAAATGTCCAAAATTATAGTGCTTCTTTGGATTCATTCTTCAAAGCAAGTTGGCTATATGCTTAAAAAATTTCACATCATTTGGAATTGTACAACGTATAAGGAAAAAATAGTAAGCAGAAAGAAGTAGAGAATGATTCAAAATACAAAATTATTAAGAATTTAGTTAAAGAATTGAAAATGCCAACCCCAATGGTTGAAATATTGTAATAAACAATCTACAATCTACAATTTTATTTTTTTCAAAAAATATTGAAAATTGAGTAAAATAAAAGACTTTAAAGTCTATTTTAGAATAGAGAATTTATAACTGCCTATAAACTATAACTCCTCATAACTATTGACTCATTGATCAAAATGGAATGATTCAAAACTTTTCATGTATATATAACTCTAGAAAATCGATTTCAAATTTTTGTTTATGAAAAAAGTGATTTTTTCTTATCTAGACGGATTGTCCATTTACAAAAAAAAATTAGATATTAGGCCATAAATTTTTACTCATATTTTCAAATGTCATGAAATTTAGTACATATGAAAGATATTACTTGTCCCCACCTTCTATTAAAATTTCAGCCAAAAAATATGAAAATCTCCAGTCACACATGTGTACCTACCCGAAATTTCTATGTTGCCAAAAAACATAGAATGTTGGTCCTTTAGGAGTTAACTATTGCAGATTCTTCTGTTTGTTAAGTGGACTTGGTTTTGCAAGTATTCTGTACTCGAGTCTATACTAGAAAGCATACAAGCAAGAATGGTTCTTCTCAAACAGTAACTTCTCTAGTTAGAAAATAAACACTCAAAATGGACTTGAATAAATGACTTATATAAAAATCTTATTATTATCCTAGTTAAAAATATACTAACATTTTGAACTTAGAAAAAAAATCTTTATGAACAAGAGAATAAATGATTCAATATTCAATCATCAAATTTTTATTAAATTTTTTATTATAAATATTGATTAGTGCAGTAATAATTTCAACCACAAAATAATGATCTATGGATAAATATTTATCGATAAGTGTAATCTTTGGGGTCATTTTATCAAATCTTACAATCAATAATCCATCCTTCGATACCACAAAAGGTGTGATTTCCACTTTTTTCGATGGTCACTATTTGCATTTTATATAATACAACGAGAAGAAAATTTTATACTCCAAGTATTAAAGGTTGCTCCAATCCCTTAAGCACTCCAACGCTCGTTTTCTGGACAATGGACAGAGGGCTTACAAGTGCACTTTCGTCCAACCAACTTCACATTCATCCAATGTAACACTTGATCCTGAAAGTACAACCTTTCTTAACGACCAATTTCAAAGTTTTGCAACTGATATTTTTGTACAAAGATACAAGCAAAAATTTGCCAAATTTTAAAAACAAGATTGAGGCAGTAAGGAGTTATGTGACCCTAGGATCATGAGCACTTTGAAACGCGGTGCTACCTAACCTATCTAATTCAAAACAGTGCTGTCCGAGGGTTCATGATCCCAGCTCCTGCAGGAAATCTTCCAAGTGCCTCTGAACTGATCCGCCTTCTTCAACCGCAGCCAAAGCCAACTTCTGCAGTTTCCGAGCATTGCTTTTGGCAACCACTCCTTCCGGCTCACTCATCAGATGGCGAACCGCTTGCGAAATCTGCTCCTTCGTGACGAACTCGTCGGTTACTGTGCACACCTCGATGGCCGCCTTCACGTCGTCCACAAGAAACCTGCAATCCACGTTGTTCAATTCATGGGGGTGAGACCAGTTCTGTGAACATTAATTGCTTAAGCCCACCGAAGGCATTCGAGCTTATCGTAACATTCTCGAGTGATGGCGCTGGGCTTGCACCCTTTCCACGTAATCAGATAGTAGTTAACAAAAATAAATCACCAAAAAAGAAAGTGAACACTACCGAGTACAGTCACAAGATCACTACATCTTAATTAGACGCCCTTGCTGACTTGAATTGCATATGGGTTCACAGTGTGAATGAATAGCTTAACAAATTCTTTACAGTTGATTCTCATGAAGAAATTATCTTGTGATGGCCGGCAGTAACAGAACAAGCAAGCCAAGGAGGACTGATCGAGAGCCCGCATTCATGCAGGGTCCCGTACGTACCTGGCATTCATGGCCTGCTCGGCTTGGATGGGCCAAGTCAGCATCGGCACTCCTCGGCAAATGCTCTCCAGCGTGGAGTTCCATCCGCAGTGCGACAGGAAGCCTGCGATGGCTTGGTGCGACAGCACGTACAACTGCGGCGCCCATCCCACGTGCACCAAGCCCCGGCCCTTCGTGCGAGCCTCGAAGCCTTCGGGAAGCAAGGCCACGTTGTCTGGATTGTGCGGAGGACGCAGATTGAGCAGAAACCGCTCCCCGCTCGCCTCCAGTCCCCGCGCCAGCTCTTGAATCTGCGACACCGACAGCACCGCCACACTACCGAAGGACACGTACAACACCGAAGAAGCGGGCTGAGTGTCCAGAAATTGCAGGCACGGGTCCTGACTCAAGCTCGCAGATTCCGAGGCCGAGCCACTGAAGAACGCCTTGGGCAACAACGGTCCCACCGGAAGAATGCTCAGCAAATGTCCTGCCTGCACGCGCGCACCGCAAGCTCTCGACTCAGTAATCCGATGTCTGCCCGTGCAATTATAGCATTCACGTGAAGCAGAGTGAAACTGAACCCTGATTTAATGCGTAAGTCCTAGCTGAACATTCATCGCCTATCGGTTGGGAGACCTGTGGAATTTCCAAATCATGACAACTGCCCCAACGCAATCCAGTTGCTCAGAAATGATACAACTTTAATTAGACGTCACTGTGTATGCGATGGTTTCGAAATGAACGGACGCACCTGGTCATGTTCGTTTCCGTAGACGGTTTGGCGGAGGATTTCGACGTAGGAAGGCTCCAACTCGTAGTACGAGTTGAGCAGAACGCCTTTGGCTTCGTGCATGTTCTCGCAGTTCTTGGCATAAAAGGGGTAAATAAAGGACTGCGCATCCTGCATGGGCGACGGCAGATCGGCCAGACGAGTGGGCGGGACGCCAGGGATGTCGTACACGAGCTCCTCCTTCTTCGCAGGATTGATCGGAAGGAGTCCCTGCCTGATGAGCTCCGGCATGTGGAGCATCGTGGCCAATGCAGGGGCTGGAGACGCGAACAGGACGTACCGAGGAATCTTGAACTTGTCTGCGACAGTCTGCACACCATAGCATTCAAAGGTTAATTACTTGCACATCAGCTGAACTGAACCCTCAGCACAAACGAGGGTGACTCCCGGGGGGTGACTGTGCAGAACATTTAATTTCCGCCATTGTCCTGAAGATATATCTTAATCCAAGAAGATGGGGGAAGAGGATAGAAAGGAGGGGTCACATAGTTTCGAAGATCGGCTTTTGAGCACATTCAAGAACGTTCTTTCTTTCTAGCTCAGCTCCAGTTGGAATGTTTTAATTTCCAATAATTCTCAGTTCCTCTCGAGAGGGTACAGCTAAAGAACACAGACATTGAAAAAGAACATCTCGAGAGAAGCGCGAAACTGCTTAGCAAATGCCCAGTCCATGAAACTCGAATCTGAAATACATGTTGGGCCATGGAGCACGGGTGAAAGCTGCAGTAGCTCTGTCACGGCCGAGTGGGAGGCTTCGATTCCCAACCAGCCTCGGTGCGTCAGATGGAATTTCAGAATGACATTAGATCGATCGATATGAATCCAATTCAAGAAGCAATCAAGAGAAAGCTCAGCTGCACTTAATGCAGGTTGCACGTTCGAAATCACACAAGGAGAAGCTACCCACCTGCGTCCACCCTAAGAACATGTCACTGACAATGCAGTCCGGAGCTGGAGCGTCTTCGTCTTTCCCAGCGAAAAGCTCCGCCACCATGGCCTCGGCCTCGGAGACGAGACCATTCACGTGCGCGGCGTACGGCAGCCCTGTCATCCCCTCGCCCTCCGCGGGCGGAAATCCCAGCGGCACCACGCGGATGGCGCTGATGTCCAGACCATCCAGCGTCCGAAAATGCTCCCGCGACAGATGCCTGAACGTGTTGACGAACGTGACGACCACGCCCATGGCTTGCAGGCGCTTGGCGAAGTGCAGCAGCGGAATGCTGTGGCCCTTGGCGGGGTAGGGCAGCACCACCACATGCAGCGGCCGAGGAGACGCCTTTCGCGGCTGCCGCAGCTCCGCGAGGGACACCGTCATTTTGGTAGCTTGTCGAGCTCAACAATGAACTTGGGGCACTAGCTAGCTAGTCGTTCACGCAACAGCTAGTTCCAGCTGGCGATTGCAATGATCTTTCTGTCTCGATCAATGACAACTCGCAGCTCGACCCACCTATAGAACTAGAATCGGTGCAGGAATTGAATACCAAATTCAACGTAACATTCGGGGATGCCAAGGCTGAACTAAGATCGATTGGTGGACACGACGATGACTCTGGAAACCTGAGATGGTTCCACTTCGAATCACGAACCCTCTTATAGAACGATCGGCGCATGCAAAATCATTCACCCATGTTTCCCAGTTGTGAAGTTTGAGGAAGTGGCAGCCGAAGGGGTGGCCGTCCATGTGGAAGAAATTTGAAATTGGGCCCAAAGGATCGACGGGTCCCAGCCAGAAATCCATTCCTGAGTCCTGGCCGAAGCGGATCGACTGTACGTACGTAGTTTAGAAACGCACGTGATGGCACAGTTCAACCACGCCCTAACCCAACTTATTGCGCGCATCTTCGGGGTGCGCTTCCCATGGCGATCCTGTGGCGGCGGCGACGTTGGCGGTTTCTTCGACTCTTCCCATGGAAACCCAACCAATTTTGAATTCAGCCAGTGAGAATTGTCAAACGAACGATGCAAGGCAAGGCGGGCACACCCAAATGCGACACTGACCCCAAAACCACCATCTTTTTCTTCTTCCCTTTGTGTACATCTCCAAAATCAGTATGTACCTTCCGTATTTGATGAATTTAGAGCCTCATTTATTTCAAATTTTAAATCTTCACTGTTTCCAATACCTTTCTTTTTGGAAATGTTTACGATTTTGTATTCAAGTGTACTAAGATCAAAGATTCTAACGTTTTTCAAGAATGATTTCTTGGCCAACATCTCAAGATAACTTAAGAATCCAGGAAAATTGAGGTGGAAGAAACAAAACCAAAGATTTCAGAACCTCTGCCAATGAAAATTTTGACCCTTCCGGGCACCTTTTGCGTACGGTATCCTACTGTCGCGTTCTTTGGTGCGCTGGAACCTCCTTTCACTTTGCCAACCAGAGAATATGAAAGTTTGACCAAAATAATAATAGGAAAACTATTCACAGTGGCAAATGGTGCCCACCTCAGCAAAGCTGAAGCACCTTTCTGAGTTACGGTACTCGATTGTTTTGGTGTGTGGATGTCGAGTTTTTGTTCAGTTTTCAACTCCTCAGTTGTTTTCCATTTTCTTTCCTGGACCTGCAGTAAGTTGAGGCAAGAGAGCAGAAGCTTCATCACTGATCGAACAGATGGATTGATCATGGAGTGTTTCTGCAGCTGCACAGTGAGCTCAGAAAGCGGAAGCTGCGAAGGAATCTGCAATTCTGCCGCTTTGGGACTTCATTTCCTGTCCTGACGACACAAAAAAGTCACTCGGGAAACAGGACTGTTGCTGTGGAGTTCCGTACACTCTGAAGAATCCATCCATTCAGCTGCCATTTAATTGCTGGCTCTGGACTGAAGGAGAAAGGTGGCCAGCTAGGGCTACGGTACGGTAGACCACATAGATCTGGTTTTTCCCAGGGTTTAGGTGCAAGAACTTCTTATTTGTCAAGGATGGTCAAATTGAAAAAAATCTACACACTGGAATTTGGAACCATGAAATAGCAGTGGGTGGTCATGAAAACATGAAGAACATAACATTGTTAACCCCTAAAGGACCAGCATGCAGAATTTGGCAACATAAAAAAATTGGGCAAGTACATGTGGCTAGAGATTTATAAGTTTGAGGCTGAAATTTTAATAGAAGTTGTGGACGAGGAGTACCTTTCATTTGAACTAAATTTTATGACATTTGGAAATACGAGTCAAAAGTTATGGCCTAACATGTTACTTTTTTTCTCAGCCGGGCAGTTAGGGCAGATCAGAAAAAATCACTTTTTTCAGAAACAAAAATTTGAAACTGGCTTTCCAGAGCTATCTATACGTGGAAAGCTTTTAATCATTCCATTTTGACCAATGAGTCAAAAGTTATGAGGAGTTTTAGTTTGCGGGCAGTTTTGGAATCTCTACTCTAAAATAAACTTTGAAGTCTTTTATCTTACTCAATTTTCAATATTTTTTGAAAAAAATAAAACCATAGGATGTAGATTGTTTAATACAACATTTCAAACATTGGGATTGGCATTTTTCAATTCCATATCTAAATTCTTAACAATTTAGTATTTTGAATCATTCTCTACTTCATTCTACTTACTATTTTTTTCCTATATGTTATACAATTCCAAATGATGTGAAATTTTTCAAGCATGTAGCCAACTTGTTTAGGAAAAAGAATCCAAAAAAGCACTACCATTTTGGACATTTTTTCATAGAAAAGTGAGCTTTTGAAGTGCAGCTGCCCGGTTTTTTGTAGGGGTCAAAAAACGATTTCAGTGATTTTGAATGCTTATATCTTGCAATCCACGTGGTGAAAATTTCTGAAATTTTTACCACATATTCTCAAGTCAGCATACTACAAGATCCTACGGTTACATGAGTCAAAAAAAAGTTTTTTTCAAAAATTTGGTACTTGTACTAAAAATGGCAGTTCTTGAGCGTTTTCAGTGAAAACATAGTCACAGAACTTTAGGGGTTAAGGTAGGAGGTTCTAAAATGGAGCGGGTTCTAAAACCAATCAGGCTCTAGAGGTACATTTTGCACTTTCCAATGTACAAGTGGTGTGCATTTGAGGAGGTGGTCGGTTCTAGAGCCCACAAAAATGCACTTTTCTGCAACTTCAGAAATTCATAACTAATTCTACAAAGCTTCAAAAAATATAAAACAACTTGGGTTAGATGCCAATTTCTCTTGCCTTTCAAGGAAAATTTACTGAAAAATATTTTAAGAAGTTCTACCTCCCCCAAAGTCAGCTTCAGCTCTTAGATGAGCGGTTTATGAACCTCCTACCTTAACCTTTGATTGGGGGGGCCCTTTTGCTCCCCCCAAAAGTGGGAGCCCCCAGCAAAGGAACTTACCAAGTGAAGAGAAAGTAATATCATAATAAGTCTAGCAAGTGTCGTGAACAGGAAAAAGGAATGAATCATTCCAATTGATTACAACCGAGGCAAACTCAAGTTACCTCCATCAAACCAATCGGATGCCTAGGATTATAGTGTAATGCCCTCCCAGGCATCAAGGGGAGAATTATCCCTCTCCTGACAAGGAAGGAATCCCCCCAGTTAACAATGTTATGAAATTTATGTGCAAACTACAAGCGTGCAATTGTAACTTAAGACTCTAAGACTTGTATTGGCAAGATTGGATTTCCTTCATCTTGCCTTCACTATATTTCTATCGCCGTGTCTTGAAGTCTCTTGAAAGAAATCTAAGTCCTCTAGAGGGCACTAAGAAATTGTAGGACTTAATCATATGATGTTTTGAGACATCTCTACCGGTTTAAAAGAACTACTTGACGATTTCAAATAGACACACAAAGTATTGCACTAGACACCATACTAAGATACCAGGCGGATATACCTAACCTTTATGAAGGTTTGACTTTTACACAATTCACATCAACTTGTATGGTATGGATTGGCATTGTACATAAATACATACAAAAGATCCAAACCAAGAATCCAAGATCCAAGAGCATAAGTACAAGCTAGTTCTAACATTCCAACGATCCCTAGTAACCCTAAATACTAAAAGAAAAAATTATCCGCCATGTCAACCAGTTAAACAACAACTAAGTTTTCAATATGACTATCATGCAATTGCAACCATTGTTATTAGCTCCAAATCTTACCTTTAGAATGTTTTAGTTACAAAGTAGTTGTATATAATGAAATGTAGGACTTAGAGAGTGTAATGTACATAGTTCAAATTCCAAATTAAACTTTAGCTATTCTCCATTTAGTATTTATTATAGTTGTTGTGGAAAAGTCTAGAGTCCATAGAATCCACTTGGGGAATATTGATATGTAGTCTCGGTAAACCTTTATTTAGTTAAAAAATGCTTGCTCTTTCTATGACATAAATGTTGAGCTCAATTATAAAATGATTGTCTTTTTCTAGTCAAAATTTTGTGGAAGTGTTGTAATTTATTTGTTTGGTCTAAGAGACCATTTAAAAAAAATTCCACTTCAACTACTAGAAGTCACGCGTTGTAAGAATAGACCGCCAAGTATCATTAATTATTGTTTCTTGTTTTTTTCTAGGCTTGCTTGGCCTCTAAGTAAATTGGGAGGCACTAGCATAAACTTTTTGGTGGTTTCTAGTTGATATTTGATGTTTTCTAGTTGATATTTGACTTCTTCAGTTGTGTTGTCAATAGAAGAGAGGATGATTGTTTTGTTTCTAAGTTGACGATATAAAGATTAGAAGGGAAGGAAATAAGGGCGAGTTCTTTGAGGGTTTTTTTGTGTCGTGCCACCATTATATAGCTAGTGTTGCGATCAACTAGAAACTGGATCATGTGTAGTGTGTGGTTAGCTATTTACGAGTTTTATTGTAAACAATTGTAGTCTATAAAGTACTACAAATAGAGTGATTATTTACATGTAGTGATTATGTAGATGGTCAATGTTTCTTGAAGGAATAATGTGTGAGGCATGGAAAATATAGTCATGTTTGTAATGATTTAATGGATTTTTGTTTTTTGTACAAAATCATTTTCATTGTTGGCACATTGTGTTATTTGTATTGCCCCTCTAAAATTGCAAACAAATTGCAAAAGAGCTGCAAACAAGTTACAAACAAGTCAAACTCACGTGGTAGTAAATGCCACATCTGCAACCATGTAGAAAGATTGTGTTGATGAGGTTCCAACTGGAATGTTTAAATAGAAACAACCTCCTTGTCCTTTACAACAACATTTTGAAGAACCAATGATATCCTTCATTTGACCTACAAATTTTAGGTCAGCTAGGCCATTAATGCAAGGCCACTATCTTTTTCACACTTCACGATTGCAGGGTCAATTAACTTCTTGCCCTTCATTTGAAAGGCTCTCATTTTTTCTCCCCTTCATTTAGAGGTTTTGTGCAATGTCAAGGACATTGCAACCTTCCAAATATAACATACTTGCAAAAAAACATGAATAGATTTAGATTACATATCATATTGTGGTTCCAATTCCCAACTTTGTAATTTTCTATAAGGTATAATTTGAAAATTTTGAATTAGTATTTAAAATTTAAGCCTTTGAAGCAATGAAAAGAAATCAATCCTAAAAAAATGGGTCTAAAGTAACCAAACCATTAGAAGAGATTTGGGGCAATGGGAGGTTCATTTCAGGCCCATTTTCCTTGTTGTTCCCGATGCAGTGCAAGAACAACGCGTTGTTAGAAATTATAAATTGAAAAAAAATTGAAAAAAGAATCATTTAAATTTATTGTTTGTTTGTTTGATGTGGTCAAACTTTGGCCACATCAAATTGCTGATATAATTTTATTTTTTTTAATAAGTCATTTGCAAAAATGACCAAACGATTTAGGTAGTGTTTTATCAAACTGATTTGTCTTCTACTATAACTTTTGAATTTAAAATCCAATGCCAAAAATAAATAAATAAACTATTTCTAGATGTTTTGATTGTAATTGTGTCCCTTATATTTATAAAAATATATATTTAAAATTCAAATTTTCTAATTTGTCACATTTTGGGAGTTTTTTGTCATTAGATGTTTTTTTTGGGGGGGGGTGGAGGGCCATTTAGGACTAGAATCCACCACTCTTCCTCCAATAGTTAAAGAACGCTTGCCGTCAATTTTTTTTTGAAAAGAAACGAAAAAAATCTTAAAATGAAAAAAAATATATTTTATTTTTTTGAAAAAACAACTAACTTTATATGATGTGACAGTCTCTTTGCCACATTAGGCAGCTATTGCAACACAGTTCCAAACAGTTCCAGAGTCTCGAAACCCTAGAGGAACTCGCAACCCTCCATAGGGGTTGAAAAACATATAATGTTTTAGTACTAGGGAGTATCCAAACTTAATGATGATGATGCATACTAGTGGATCATGTTCTATATTGAGGGCTTTAAAAAATAAATTATTTTATGTCCTCCACGTTCCTGCAAATAGGCCCCTCAAATGGACTCTATGGTACATACATTTATGAACATTGAAGATGGTTTCAAGTTCATTTTTTGAGTGAAATCTCATCACCACCAAGTCCTCACAAAAGGAAACTTTTAGTTTTTTAAATTTTGCTATTATTGATTTATTAAAAATCAAAACGTTGAAATACACCTTCTTTGAGACATTTAGAATTGTAGGTAGAAAGGTGTATTTCAAAGTTTTGATTTTTAATAAACCAACAATAGTATTTTTTTCTTAAAAATACTTCATTTGTGAGAATTCGGTGGTGAAGATATTTCACCAAAAAAGTGAACTTGAAACCATCTTCAATGTTCATAAATGTACGCACCGTAGAGCCCCTTTAGAGGGCCTATTTGCACAAAAATGAAGGACATAAAATAATGTATTTTTTGATGCCCTCAACATGGAATATGACCCACTAGTGTGAAAATAGACCACCGATATCTGTAAATATAAAAATATTTTATTGGAATTCATTGGAATATGTAGAAGTTGGTTTGGGTCACGAATTAGGGCTAAGAAATAGGAAGGGAGTCAAGAATGGGTTTTCTACCTTATAACTGCTTTTTCAAACTTCAAACTTGAATTACTCTATTATCTCTTATTTCAACACTTTTTATGTATGAAAGTTTTCATATTTATTTTTAAGAGATAAAATCACATGAATTTGGTATGTCATAAAATTTTCATATCTAATTCAAAATGTCCTTTAATTCCTAAATGCCTATAGTCTTCTCTAGAATTGATGATTTGAGAAAAATCATTATAAAATACTATTTGAAGGAATATTTTGGAATTGATATACAAACAAAACTTGTATATTTGGGATTTTAGATTCCATCCGTACTAATAGATTTATCAATACCATCACCAACATTTTATAATGAATTTTGAAAGGAAAGTTTTAAAATTCCTAAAATTGATTATAAACAAAATAATATCATTTTTAAAGTAAAATTTGTTGGAATGAAATTCAAACGAGGATCCCTTGGCATAGTGATTTATTGAAATCTTTTTGTTCTTTACATCTATGACCTCATTTTTGCACATCTAGTTTAGAACTAGAGACAATACAATTTTGGCTTGCTCAACCACTTGACATAGATCTACATTTGTAATTTTAGAAAAATATGTACTCCATTAACATCAAATCCAATTGATAAGTAAGCCAGGAACTTGATAAAGTATCTCTACAAAATCGAATGACTTTCATCCATGCAACAATTCAAAAGAGAAAAATAATATGAATTTGTTCAGCATCTAGAAATGGACATTGGAGTGCTCAAGAGTTGAAAGTTTGAAATTGACATACCCGAGTGGATTCTATGGACTCTAGACTTTTCCACAACAACTATAATAAATACTAAATGGAGAATAGCTAAAGTTTAATTTGGAATTTGAACTATGTACATTACACTCTCTAAGTCCTACATTTCATTATATACAACTACTTTGTAACTAAAACATTCTAAAGGTAAGATTTGGAGCTAATAACAATGGTTGCAATTGCATGATAGTCATATTGAAAACTTAGTTGTTGTTTAACTGGTT
This sequence comes from Antitrichia curtipendula, assembly GCA_951230915.1. Lineage (NCBI taxonomy): Eukaryota > Viridiplantae > Streptophyta > Bryopsida > Hypnales > Leucodontaceae > Antitrichia > Antitrichia curtipendula. The sequence continues at coordinate 42,572,533 of OX579633.1, forward strand.
GACATGGCGGATAATTTTTTCTTTTAGTATTTAGGGTTACTAGGGATCGTTGGAATGTTAGAACTAGCTTGTACTTATGCTCTTGGATCTTGGATTCTTGGTTTGGATCTTTTGTATGTATTTATGTACAATGCCAATCCATACCATACAAGTTGATGTGAATTGTGTAAAAGTCAAACCTTCATAAAGGTTAGGTATATCCGCCTGGTATCTTAGTATGGTGTCTAGTGCAATACTTTGTGTGTCTATTTGAAATCGTCAAGTAGTTCTTTTAAACCGGTAGAGATGTCTCAAAACATCATATGATTAAGTCCTACAATTTCTTAGTGCCCTCTAGAGGACTTAGATTTCTTTCAAGAGACTTCAAGACACGGCGATAGAAATATAGTGAAGGCAAGATGAAGGAAATCCAATCTTGCCAATACAAGTCTTAGAGTCTTAAGTTACAATTGCACGCTTGTAGTTTGCACATAAATTTCATAACATTGTTAACTGGGGGGATTCCTTCCTTGTCAGGAGAGGGATAATTCTCCCCTTGATGCCTGGGAGGGCATTACACTATAATCCTAGGCATCCGATTGGTTTGATGGAGGTAACTTGAGTTTGCCTCGGTTGTAATCAATTGGAATGATTCATTCCTTTTTCCTGTTCACGACACTTGCTAGACTTATTATGATATTACTTTCTCTTCACTTGGTAAGTTCCTTTGCTGGGGGCTCCCACTTTTGGGGGGAGCAAAAGGGCCCCCCCAATCAAAGGTTAAGGTAGGAGGTTCATAAACCGCTCATCTAAGAGCTGAAGCTGACTTTGGGGGAGGTAGAACTTCTTAAAATATTTTTCAGTAAATTTTCCTTGAAAGGCAAGAGAAATTGGCATCTAACCCAAGTTGTTTTATATTTTTTGAAGCTTTGTAGAATTAGTTATGAATTTCTGAAGTTGCAGAAAAGTGCATTTTTGTGGGCTCTAGAACCGACCACCTCCTCAAATGCACACCACTTGTACATTGGAAAGTGCAAAATGTACCTCTAGAGCCTGATTGGTTTTAGAACCCGCTCCATTTTAGAACCTCCTACCTTAACCCCTAAAGTTCTGTGACTATGTTTTCACTGAAAACGCTCAAGAACTGCCATTTTTAGTACAAGTACCAAATTTTTGAAAAAAACTTTTTTTTGACTCATGTAACCGTAGGATCTTGTAGTATGCTGACTTGAGAATATGTGGTAAAAATTTCAGAAATTTTCACCACGTGGATTGCAAGATATAAGCATTCAAAATCACTGAAATCGTTTTTTGACCCCTACAAAAAACCGGGCAGCTGCACTTCAAAAGCTCACTTTTCTATGAAAAAATGTCCAAAATGGTAGTGCTTTTTTGGATTCTTTTTCCTAAACAAGTTGGCTACATGCTTGAAAAATTTCACATCATTTGGAATTGTATAACATATAGGAAAAAAATAGTAAGTAGAATGAAGTAGAGAATGATTCAAAATACTAAATTGTTAAGAATTTAGATATGGAATTGAAAAATGCCAATCCCAATGTTTGAAATGTTGTATTAAACAATCTACATCCTATGGTTTTATTTTTTTCAAAAAATATTGAAAATTGAGTAAGATAAAAGACTTCAAAGTTTATTTTAGAGTAGAGATTCCAAAACTGCCCGCAAACTAAAACTCCTCATAACTTTTGACTCATTGGTCAAAATGGAATGATTAAAAGCTTTCCACGTATAGATAGCTCTGGAAAGCCAGTTTCAAATTTTTGTTTCTGAAAAAAGTGATTTTTTCTGATCTGCCCTAACTGCCCGGCTGAGAAAAAAAGTAACATGTTAGGCCATAACTTTTGACTCGTATTTCCAAATGTCATAAAATTTAGTTCAAATGAAAGGTACTCCTCGTCCACAACTTCTATTAAAATTTCAGCCTCAAACTTATAAATCTCTAGCCACATGTACTTGCCCAATTTTTTTATGTTGCCAAATTCTGCATGCTGGTCCTTTAGGGGTTAACAATGTTATGTTCTTCATGTTTTCATGACCACCCACTGCTATTTCATGGTTCCAAATTCCAGTGTGTAGATTTTTTTCAATTTGACCATCCTTGACAAATAAGAAGTTCTTGCACCTAAACCCTGGGAAAAACCAGATCTATGTGGTCTACCGTACCGTAGCCCTAGCTGGCCACCTTTCTCCTTCAGTCCAGAGCCAGCAATTAAATGGCAGCTGAATGGATGGATTCTTCAGAGTGTACGGAACTCCACAGCAACAGTCCTGTTTCCCGAGTGACTTTTTTGTGTCGTCAGGACAGGAAATGAAGTCCCAAAGCGGCAGAATTGCAGATTCCTTCGCAGCTTCCGCTTTCTGAGCTCACTGTGCAGCTGCAGAAACACTCCATGATCAATCCATCTGTTCGATCAGTGATGAAGCTTCTGCTCTCTTGCCTCAACTTACTGCAGGTCCAGGAAAGAAAATGGAAAACAACTGAGGAGTTGAAAACTGAACAAAAACTCGACATCCACACACCAAAACAATCGAGTACCGTAACTCAGAAAGGTGCTTCAGCTTTGCTGAGGTGGGCACCATTTGCCACTGTGAATAGTTTTCCTATTATTATTTTGGTCAAACTTTCATATTCTCTGGTTGGCAAAGTGAAAGGAGGTTCCAGCGCACCAAAGAACGCGACAGTAGGATACCGTACGCAAAAGGTGCCCGGAAGGGTCAAAATTTTCATTGGCAGAGGTTCTGAAATCTTTGGTTTTGTTTCTTCCACCTCAATTTTCCTGGATTCTTAAGTTATCTTGAGATGTTGGCCAAGAAATCATTCTTGAAAAACGTTAGAATCTTTGATCTTAGTACACTTGAATACAAAATCGTAAACATTTCCAAAAAGAAAGGTATTGGAAACAGTGAAGATTTAAAATTTGAAATAAATGAGGCTCTAAATTCATCAAATACGGAAGGTACATACTGATTTTGGAGATGTACACAAAGGGAAGAAGAAAAAGATGGTGGTTTTGGGGTCAGTGTCGCATTTGGGTGTGCCCGCCTTGCCTTGCATCGTTCGTTTGACAATTCTCACTGGCTGAATTCAAAATTGGTTGGGTTTCCATGGGAAGAGTCGAAGAAACCGCCAACGTCGCCGCCGCCACAGGATCGCCATGGGAAGCGCACCCCGAAGATGCGCGCAATAAGTTGGGTTAGGGCGTGGTTGAACTGTGCCATCACGTGCGTTTCTAAACTACGTACGTACAGTCGATCCGCTTCGGCCAGGACTCAGGAATGGATTTCTGGCTGGGACCCGTCGATCCTTTGGGCCCAATTTCAAATTTCTTCCACATGGACGGCCACCCCTTCGGCTGCCACTTCCTCAAACTTCACAACTGGGAAACATGGGTGAATGATTTTGCATGCGCCGATCGTTCTATAAGAGGGTTCGTGATTCGAAGTGGAACCATCTCAGGTTTCCAGAGTCATCGTCGTGTCCACCAATCGATCTTAGTTCAGCCTTGGCATCCCCGAATGTTACGTTGAATTTGGTATTCAATTCCTGCACCGATTCTAGTTCTATAGGTGGGTCGAGCTGCGAGTTGTCATTGATCGAGACAGAAAGATCATTGCAATCGCCAGCTGGAACTAGCTGTTGCGTGAACGACTAGCTAGCTAGTGCCCCAAGTTCATTGTTGAGCTCGACAAGCTACCAAAATGACGGTGTCCCTCGCGGAGCTGCGGCAGCCGCGAAAGGCGTCTCCTCGGCCGCTGCATGTGGTGGTGCTGCCCTACCCCGCCAAGGGCCACAGCATTCCGCTGCTGCACTTCGCCAAGCGCCTGCAAGCCATGGGCGTGGTCGTCACGTTCGTCAACACGTTCAGGCATCTGTCGCGGGAGCATTTTCGGACGCTGGATGGTCTGGACATCAGCGCCATCCGCGTGGTGCCGCTGGGATTTCCGCCCGCGGAGGGCGAGGGGATGACAGGGCTGCCGTACGCCGCGCACGTGAATGGTCTCGTCTCCGAGGCCGAGGCCATGGTGGCGGAGCTTTTCGCTGGGAAAGACGAAGACGCTCCAGCTCCGGACTGCATTGTCAGTGACATGTTCTTAGGGTGGACGCAGGTGGGTAGCTTCTCCTTGTGTGATTTCGAACGTGCAACCTGCATTAAGTGCAGCTGAGCTTTCTCTTGATTGCTTCTTGAATTGGATTCATATCGATCGATCTAATGTCATTCTGAAATTCCATCTGACGCACCGAGGCTGGTTGGGAATCGAAGCCTCCCACTCGGCCGTGACAGAGCTACTGCAGCTTTCACCCGTGCTCCATGGCCCAACATGTATTTCAGATTCGAGTTTCATGGACTGGGCATTTGCTAAGCAGTTTCGCGCTTCTCTCGAGATGTTCTTTTTCAATGTCTGTGTTCTTTAGCTGTACCCTCTCGAGAGGAACTGAGAATTATTGGAAATTAAAACATTCCAACTGGAGCTGAGCTAGAAAGAAAGAACGTTCTTGAATGTGCTCAAAAGCCGATCTTCGAAACTATGTGACCCCTCCTTTCTATCCTCTTCCCCCATCTTCTTGGATTAAGATATATCTTCAGGACAATGGCGGAAATTAAATGTTCTGCACAGTCACCCCCCGGGAGTCACCCTCGTTTGTGCTGAGGGTTCAGTTCAGCTGATGTGCAAGTAATTAACCTTTGAATGCTATGGTGTGCAGACTGTCGCAGACAAGTTCAAGATTCCTCGGTACGTCCTGTTCGCGTCTCCAGCCCCTGCATTGGCCACGATGCTCCACATGCCGGAGCTCATCAGGCAGGGACTCCTTCCGATCAATCCTGCGAAGAAGGAGGAGCTCGTGTACGACATCCCTGGCGTCCCGCCCACTCGTCTGGCCGATCTGCCGTCGCCCATGCAGGATGCGCAGTCCTTTATTTACCCCTTTTATGCCAAGAACTGCGAGAACATGCACGAAGCCAAAGGCGTTCTGCTCAACTCGTACTACGAGTTGGAGCCTTCCTACGTCGAAATCCTCCGCCAAACCGTCTACGGAAACGAACATGACCAGGTGCGTCCGTTCATTTCGAAACCATCGCATACACAGTGACGTCTAATTAAAGTTGTATCATTTCTGAGCAACTGGATTGCGTTGGGGCAGTTGTCATGATTTGGAAATTCCACAGGTCTCCCAACCGATAGGCGATGAATGTTCAGCTAGGACTTACGCATTAAATCAGGGTTCAGTTTCACTCTGCTTCACGTGAATGCTATAATTGCACGGGCAGACATCGGATTACTGAGTCGAGAGCTTGCGGTGCGCGCGTGCAGGCAGGACATTTGCTGAGCATTCTTCCGGTGGGACCGTTGTTGCCCAAGGCGTTCTTCAGTGGCTCGGCCTCGGAATCTGCGAGCTTGAGTCAGGACCCGTGCCTGCAATTTCTGGACACTCAGCCCGCTTCTTCGGTGTTGTACGTGTCCTTCGGTAGTGTGGCGGTGCTGTCGGTGTCGCAGATTCAAGAGCTGGCGCGGGGACTGGAGGCGAGCGGGGAGCGGTTTCTGCTCAATCTGCGTCCTCCGCACAATCCAGACAACGTGGCCTTGCTTCCCGAAGGCTTCGAGGCTCGCACGAAGGGCCGGGGCTTGGTGCACGTGGGATGGGCGCCGCAGTTGTACGTGCTGTCGCACCAAGCCATCGCAGGCTTCCTGTCGCACTGCGGATGGAACTCCACGCTGGAGAGCATTTGCCGAGGAGTGCCGATGCTGACTTGGCCCATCCAAGCCGAGCAGGCCATGAATGCCAGGTACGTACGGGACCCTGCATGAATGCGGGCTCTCGATCAGTCCTCCTTGGCTTGCTTGTTCTGTTACTGCCGGCCATCACAAGATAATTTCTTCATGAGAATCAACTGTAAAGAATTTGTTAAGCTATTCATTCACACTGTGAACCCATATGCAATTCAAGTCAGCAAGGGCGTCTAATTAAGATGTAGTGATCTTGTGACTGTACTCGGTAGTGTTCACTTTCTTTTTTGGTGATTTATTTTTGTTAACTACTATCTGATTACGTGGAAAGGGTGCAAGCCCAGCGCCATCACTCGAGAATGTTACGATAAGCTCGAATGCCTTCGGTGGGCTTAAGCAATTAATGTTCACAGAACTGGTCTCACCCCCATGAATTGAACAACGTGGATTGCAGGTTTCTTGTGGACGACGTGAAGGCGGCCATCGAGGTGTGCACAGTAACCGACGAGTTCGTCACGAAGGAGCAGATTTCGCAAGCGGTTCGCCATCTGATGAGTGAGCCGGAAGGAGTGGTTGCCAAAAGCAATGCTCGGAAACTGCAGAAGTTGGCTTTGGCTGCGGTTGAAGAAGGCGGATCAGTTCAGAGGCACTTGGAAGATTTCCTGCAGGAGCTGGGATCATGAACCCTCGGACAGCACTGTTTTGAATTAGATAGGTTAGGTAGCACCGCGTTCCCTTTGGCTTTTAGCTATTTTTAGTGGTTTCCTATCATTTTTGTGAGGCCATGGCCCTATTTTTCTTAAAAGAGGAATTCATTGCAGTGATGCATGTTGAATTTGCGTATCAGTTGATTAAATTATGAACAATTGAAATTTGAAGTAGTTGGCTTCCCAATCTCAAGCCTAGACTATCTTTGAATCCCAAATTTTGCAATCTCATAGGAACATCCTCCACTGTGACTGATAGAACGGAGAAGACGATGTAGATCGTTTTTTCTATGACTTACTACTTACCACTTTACAACTTTGTGTTTGCTTTGTCCCTTGGCAAGCCATTTAAGAGAAACCACGTGCATGCTGTAAATAATGTTGTAATGTTGTTGAGCACGAGGATTCTACCCTTTACAACATGTGCGGAATATTATATACATCAATTGTAATTTCATGCAGATGGAAAATCATAGTTAAGGATGAACTTAAGAAAGCAATATGTGCTCCATCATATTTTTATTGCTGCCACAAGGTTTATCACCCATAGAATCTAGAAGAGTAGGCATCTTGGATGCAAATGCTTTTCAAAATCTTCACCTCAAACCGTCTCTCATATATATTAGAAACATCCTTAAACCTTGCATGTGATCTTTAAAACACTGTTGAAGGCCTTAAGAGCACAGACTCAAAAAGCAAATGAAAGCCATATGATCTTTGTGAATCTCGACACTCCTCAAAACAGTCGGTTTGCCATAGTCAACAGCTGTGAGCAAATTTCAAAACGGGCTTCATCTGAATCCATCATGCTAAAATGGGTTTCTGCTGTACAGTTCAGAACATGTGCACAAATGGGGAGATCAAAGATGATTTTCTGAAATTAACATTCAGTCTAAACAGCACACTTCTGAGAATGCAATTAAACTTGATGTTCTTAATGAGGAGAAAGGGAATTATAGTGGCAAAACATTGATCTTGCAATGAGAAATACTGTACACTGTACAAGTGTATGAAGTAGCGCTTCGGTCAACAAACCATAACTGGTAGTAGAATTTCACGCTGAAGAAATTAACCAATCCACATGATGGTTTTGTGTTTAAAATAATGCGCAACTATGTTTGAAATAATGCAGAATTTAACACAAAACCATCATCTAGAATGGTTTTTTCAGTGTGGATTTCTACTAAGGTAGTGGGACAATGAAACTGTGTATGTACCTCCTCCAACATGTTGCAAAGAACGTAATTGTAGTCCACATGTATTGTAGTGAATAATGACGGACACTGTCAAATACAAGAGGAACTCGTCTTAGTGCATGGTGCCAGGACTGTGCACTAAGAGAGGTTTTATGCATTTAAAGGTGTAATAATGTCCACCTCACTAATGTTGGCTCTAATTACACTACTTTATAGAAAAAGTGCTTGAAATTGGGCCCACCTATTGTTTGTATACTTGATAGTTATACACTAAGAGAAAATGCAGTAAAATGAGTTCTACTTGTACTATTTTGATGTTTGTATGGAGCGGATAATAAACAAATACTCTCATTGATTATAAAAATATTATATAATAATAAGTATATTAATTATATGATTACATATAGTATTGTTATTATGACTTGGAGGCAACATTTTGTCTAGAGAATAGTAATCCCTTTGTTGACTTCACTTCATTCAAGGTTATTTGGAGGGATATCTCAATATAGGTTGCTTTCTATGGAATATAGTGAAATAGGTTTGCCACCCCAAAAAAACATTACTTGGAGGGCAATTCATTTTCATTTCCAAATGTCTATCTTATTTCAATTCAAAAAATCAAAGTAAATTTGAAGTTAGTGTAAATTTTTGAAGATGAAATGAAAGAAATTCATATAAATTATAAATTATGCTTGGAGATTATTTTGCATTATTTTTCTATTTAGGTATATTTTGGCTACATCTTGCTATATATTCTTGATGGAAATTTTACCCATAAAAATGATATTTTTTAAATTTGAATCCAACTAATTAACTGAAGATTATGAAGTGTAGTTTCTATTTCAATTGAAAATTTTTAAAAATTCTTAAATTTCAATATTTTATAACAATATGAACTTTAGGCCTATAACCATGGGGGGTTTATTTTCTAATTTTAGAATGACATGGTAATTTTGGTTTGTATCATGATGTTATGCACCATAAGACATATACATATACAACTATGGTAATAATTTCAGATTTTTTGAGTATATATATTTTAATTTAATATGAATTTTCTTCATGTTTTTCTTCAAAAATGTATAGTAATATGAAAATTTTCCCCCGAAATTTTAAATTTTTTATAACTTGTAACAGACATATGATTTCATCTCTAAAAAATAAATATGAATTTTTTTCATTCATATCTAATTGCAAAATGGCAACAAAGAAAGTGTTTGATAGTGAAGCTTAAAATCGGTGGTCACAGGTCTGTCCTTCCAAAGTTAGTATTTGGGTAATGACCATGGTGAAGGACTTATTGTTTCATGATTAATACTAAGGTAGGAACCATATTGAAATGCTTATCGAGAAGATTTTAGGTAAAGTTATCTTATAATAGAACCACCCATTACCATTCAAGCATCAATATCCAACTTGTAGGGTGTAGCTATTTCCAACCAAGGCTGGAACAAATTCCAACCAAAGTTTGGAATGTGATTTTTTCTCCTTTGCAAGGTTGGCACTATAATGTCATGATACATGTCTTGATGTAGTGAGCAAGAAAGTAGGAAGCAATGAGCGGAAAAATAGTTATGGAATGATCAAAGTTGAAAGACTCTATATCCAAAAGTTATGGGTTGAGGTCAACTTTTGACTTCCAAAATTCAAAGTAATTTGAATTTAAAGAAAAAATAATGAAAATTGACAATGCTCATCATTTCTATCTTTCTCTAGGGTAGTAAATTTATATTACCTTCTACTCTCCAGAACATGCACAAAATCGCTTAAGTGGTCGGCTATGGATGATTCTACCATAAAGCAAATTTCCTCTCAAGCATCAACAGCAAGGTGGTTACCCCCAAACCGCCATTTTTGCTCCTATGCCTAGTTACTAGGTACTATTAGTAGACTGGACCCCTCTATCCCAGGATTAAGGGTTTAGGGTTTAAGTCCCGTTCACTTTCTTTTTTGCATGCCGAATCCTTTTGAATGAGATTGAAACGCGTTCGCGATTCGTTCACGATTAGGTCACTCGTCTTGTTAGAGGAAGCGAGAATGGGGTAGATGAACCGATGAAGATGGACTGCGGTTGCTGATTGAAATCTGGAGGACTTTAATTGTGAGGGAAAATTCGAGGGGATCTGTCGTTTTGTAAGATTGTGTTTTTTGCTGTTTGTCACGATGAGTACGGTGGACAAGATGCTTATCAAGGGCATTCGGGCCTTTGACCCGGAGAATACGCGTGTCATCACGTTTTTCCGGCCTCTCACGCTCATTGTAGGGCCGAATGGAGCTGGCAAGACGGTACGCTCAGGATTTCTGAAGCCTTCTCAAGTGGATGCTTGCAGAATTTTAGATGCATTGATGTTGAGAGCTCTTCATGAAGTATTTGACTAGGTCACGGAAAAAAAGAATGCTCTTGATCCCCGGTTTCTAATTCAGTAACAATTTAAGCGTTCTTAAACGTTTTTCAATCCTTGAATGTGTACTTACGGTTTGAGAACAGAGTCTTTAAGAAAATTCGAAATATTTGCTGAGTAAGGCATTATCAAACGCAATTGAGAAATTGTGAGAACGAGAATATTTCGGTTTCCAGTAACGCGGGTATTAGTAGTTGGTTATTGGCTCCATATGCTGGTGGCTGAAAATTCGAGGTTTATAATTTGCTTATCGTAGGCAAGAGCGCTTATGTTCAATTGACTGCCCCTGGACCATTGCGTATTTTTTTAAAGTGTTTGCCATTAACAATTTGGAAAGTTTTGTGTTAACCTTGCTTCAAGTGCTTTTGTAGTAGGAGTGATAGATGGTGAATTTGTATTTTTACAAAGCACACCCGACATTCGGGTGATCAGCACTAATGGATAGTGTAGGGCAGGGAAGGGAAGGCAACATCCGAACGTAAGGGAAGGGAAGGGAACTGTCAAGTTCGGATGTTTTATGGTGCAAGAATCGGTTTGATAGAGTGTGTTTAATTAGATTCAGAAAGTTTCAAGAAAAACTGTATAGTTAATTTTAGCATCTAAAATGCTAAAACCCGTGATCCTTGCAACCGGGTTGGACCAGTTTCCAGAACAAGAACCTCCCGAGATCGTCAATTAGGTTGTTCAAGTTGGTCAGTGTGCATTGGTTGTCTCCATATATTGCAATCGACGTGTCTTGAATTTTCGCTTGTTCTAGAGGCAGTCTGTAAGATCTTTATTCTATATATTGGTAAATAGTGATGGGACTTTATTGTTGAGCGATTCCAGACAATTATCGAGTGCTTGAAGCATGCTTGCACAGGGGAGCTACCTCCGAATTCAAGGTCTGGTCATACTTTTATTCATGACCCAAAGGTATGACATCTCTGTTTGTCCTGCCAAAGTTTTGGGGCGTGAGCGTGCAATTTGCAAGTAACAATCATCACTGAGCTTGAACATTTTTAGACTATTGTATAATCCACTGTTGATCGTCGTTTGTGGCCCTCCTTACTCATTAATTGGAAAGTGCTTGTAAAATCAATTATGGTGACGGTTTTGGCTAGAATGTCAGTCTTATTGACATGTTTGGATGGTCAGGTTGCTGGAGAGACTGAGACCAAGGGACAAATAAAGCTGAGATTCAAGACTGCTGCAGGGAAGGATGTTGTTTGTATCCGGTCTTTCCAGCTCACACAGAAGGCGTCAAAGATGGAGTACAAGGCTATTGAAAGTGTCATTCAGACCCTCGATCACAACGGTGAGGTGCGAAATTTCTCATTCGACCTATGACTCATTGTCCTATATGAAGTAAACAATAATTTTATTGGATCCATTTCTTGATTGTTAAGATGTTGAGTTAGACATGCTTGGTATGTTGTTCCATGAGTTAATTCAAGTAATTTGTATTATATATCAATGTCTTGATATTTCGACCTTTCGACTTCAAGTGACCTCGATGTATTTGGATGTGCAGAAAGTTGCTCTTAGTTATAAGTGCGCTGATATTGATAGGGAAATTCCCGCTCTAATGGGAGTGTCGAAAGCGATTTTGGAAAACGTGATATTTGTGCACCAAGACGATGCAAATTGGCCCTTAGCCGAACCTGCTGTTCTAAAGAGGAAGTTCGATGATATATTTTCCGCCACCAGGTACAGATAGTTCTACCCCCTCAGAATTACAGTTGGTTGCATATGCAGGTGGTTTCTAAAGATTTTACCCGAGTCTTTACATAATTGCGCACATGGTGTTATCAATGCACCCTGTTAGATGCTGTGGTTTAGAACCTGATGAATTGCGCCGGTTTGGTAAATATCGGTTTTGAGTCGCAACTCACCTCTAAATTTGAAACTTGATAGATACACGAAGGCTTTGGAAGTCCTAAAGAAGCTGCACAAGGATCAAGCGCAGGGAATTAAGATGTACAAATTGAAGTTGGAAAATCTGAAAACTGTGAAGGACGCTGCTCATAAAGTAAGTGTTCCCTGGGCCGTTTGAAGAATGAGGTTAGATGTTGTGTTTGCGTGCACATCTTCGCAGATGCTGACGTACTTTTGAAAAACTTATTGGCTATATATCACCAGTCCCATGGTCTGCATGTTGCCAAGGACCAGTTGTCACTCACCTGGTCGTGAATTGATATTTTGAAATTTTGAAATTTTCTTCTCCAAATTTTGCAGATTCGTGACCATAGGACTCTGTGTTGTTCCTTATTGAGGTGTGCAGTTTCGTGAGAACATTGAGCAAGATCAGGGAAAGTCTGATTACTTGCGCAAGCAAATTTGGGATCTGGAAAAGACGATTGGTGATTCTCGCAGGAGAATAAGTGTTATGGAAGAGGGTTTGAAGGAATATGGAAAATTCAAGGAAATAATAAAAATCAAGCTCTCTGAAAGAAAGATGTTGAAAAACAAGAAGGATGAGCAGCATCAAGCTCTTCGTGAAGAGCTCACAGGTTAGCTTTTTTTTTCTAGGATATTGGGCACTGTTCGATGTAGTAATCATAAGATCGGCATGAGCTATCATCTAAGTATATAAGGAAAATTGCACTCCGACATTATTTTAGAACAAGATGGGTGCTAACTTGAAATTGAGGTAAAAAATAAGCCCTTTCAACTTCGAAGGAATATTAATACATTTCAGCTTTGCAGAATCTTACCCCGACATGGACTTTCTTTAACGTAATGTATGCTTATTTGTACTATTTTTATAACTAGCAATTGGATTTCAAAGTCTATTATTTCCACGAGCCCAGTACTTTTGATCACATTTTACTCCACTTGTTCAAAAGATCTCGGGAGGTACTCCATGGAATTGGTTTACTAAAAAACGATTATGGTGAACAGATCCGGACGACGAGCTCTTACGTTGGCAAAATGATTTCAATGAAAATCTTGTTTCGCTGAGCCTGGAACTAAAGAACCTCGAAAGGAATCTCGACGATGCTGAAGTAGATGCAAGAAAACTGTCTGACCGGCGCAGTGGGAATTATACTTTACAAGGCAAGCTGCAAGCCGAAGTAGAGGTATCCTCTGCGACGATGGCATTGTTACATTGAGGGTTTTAGGCTGTGATGAGACCAAGGACTGCATTGTGTATGATTGTTGAGCATAATTCTGGCTTTCCTTTGGCTTATGAACGGGTGTGTGGTGCTGCTTTTGTGAAATAGATATGTAAGCTTATTGTCGATTTTAAAATTGTTTAATCGACCCTTGCCACTATGTGTATGACAGGCAAATGAGAAAGCGAAAACTGAACTGGAGACTGAAATTCGCAAAGTGTTTAAGGAGCACAATATAGGAAACATTGCGCTTCGCCCTCTGCAGGTTGAAGAAGAGCGAGTCTTTGTGCAACGAATTGAACAGCGTTATGCGGAGCTGAACAAGGATTACATTCAGCTAAAGGTACGGACGGCTAGGTTGCTTTCCTGTAATGTTTTTGGAGAGCATGAATTGTGGTAAGTAGGCAGAGCTTACATGGTGGTATGGTAGTTATCTCAAGAACTCAGTGTGGACACGTAGAGGTCTCTGGATACGTGATGCTCCTTTTCTGTGTGCTTTGAGTCAATGGAAGTGTAATTGCAAGGCATTTGGATCCCAGAGCAAGAGTTGCTTAGCTCAAAACCTATTATACCTCTACATCGTTTTCTCAACTTAGAAAGGTTCTTATATCAGATCACACAGGTTCGGGTCAGGATGTTAATCATTCTGCATCACAATGCTTCGTTTTCCACTTCTGAACTGCGCTGCAGAGACAGTAGCTACGTGTTAGGCCGATGATAGTTTAAGTTGGCATGATGTCTGTAGGAGGCAAATCGGATCGAGACTGCCAAGTTGTGGGGAATTGTTCAGAAGGCAAGTGAAGAGTATCTCGGTGCAAAAAATAAAGTGATTGCAAAACTTGAAAAGAAGGTAAGCGCCTTCGCTGCAGAAGCGTATATGTGCGTTAGACCAGATGCAGGTGTAAAGTTTTTGCTACTGTGGTGCTCTATGCCTTATGATTTGCATGCTTTTGATAGATAGTCTTACTATGTTTTCGTGGTCTTACACCTCGAAGAGATCTGAAATCTGTTGATACTGACTAATGTCTGAAATCTGGGTTTAGACTGCTACAGAGGCAGACATTTCACAGCTCGAAGAAAACTTGGCATCTGGATCTCATTCTCTTTCAGACAAGGAATCGCTTCGACTTGATGCAGCAGAGAAAAAGGCAGTAAGTTTGAATTCTTTGAGTTCAAGTACAGAGGACTCTTGTCTCGCGTATAGAAACCGTTGGAGCCTGCGTATATTGAAAATCGGAACCTGCACTCCTAAACCAAGCACTGTTAAAGCACTGTGAATGAGGCACTCTTCTATCTTAATACAGATGAAGCAATCCATTATCGTGTTCAAGAATCTCAGTTGTAAGATTTCCTGAATTAGATGTCGTGATCTTGGAGTGCAGATTGAGATGGTTAAAGCCTTGGAGTCGAAAGAGGAAGAGGTTCAATATGAGGCAATGATAGAGGAGGGTAAACGCGATCTTAATGACTGCGACACCATGCTAAAACACTTGCGTCGTGAAAAGGATGCAATAGCCAGCGAATCTGCCGATCTTGCTGGTTTGAGGTTAAAACAGGAAGAGCTCGCAGACAAGGAATTGACTCTTCAGAAACTGTACACATTGGCACTTTAACTTCCTCCAATCATGATATCTCTTTATTCTCTTCTTGCAGGATATTTTACTGACGTCCTTGTTTGTGTACATGATGCTGTATAATAGAGCATCGGATCAGTCTATCTATCATGGTCACTTTTAATTGACTTTCAGAAATTGAACCCTGGAGAATTGTTTTCAACCATCACATTCTCTAAATCATTTTGAATGTGAAATTGCTTGTATAACAGTGTAGCAGACAAGAAAGAAGCAATCAAGAAGGCTTTGAGAAGATTGCCTGATTCAAAAGACTTGAAGCGAGAGTTAGAGAATGCCTTAAAGTACACCTCACCCATCCGAGATTTTGTTCAGGCAGTTGAGATTTTTGTTCTTGCGATTCCACTAGGATATACGGTGGCAGGTTGTTACTATTTAGTGGAAGCGTTGGAGTTCTGTTCACTTGACTAGTCAGAAAACATTTTGACAGTTTCTCATGATTTAAATGGGCTAGCAAAATTCATGTGCCTACGCCTGATAGTTATATTTGGTACCAGGGCAAGCAAGGCAAATGCAGCGGAAATTGGCGAGAAGTGTGCAGCTGCCGAGAAAGAGGTTGTCAAAGTTGATTCCAGGATACAAGAGACAAGTTTGAATTTTTCCAGATATCAACGTGATCGAGATTGTAAGTAGCTCAATATAATTTACCTCGCTGTACATTTTTGACTTCGGATCGTAGTTCTTTTCTTTTATGAATGGCTTGTATAGGGCGTTGTGTTATCCAGGATAGGTTCGCAATCTTTAGAAGTTGTGCGAGTGAAGGGATAGAATTAGGTTAAACTCTGTACAGCTGTTGAGATTGAGAGTGGGCATCATTTTTAGATTTAGTAAAATTTCCTTCTGAGAGTTTAAGCAACGATTGTCTCATTATCTCATCCAGGAATATATAGATACTTTTTGTTCGAGAAATTGTCTCTTTAGGGGGACATCCAGAGGAATCCAGAAACCTTTGCCTTGGATTTCTGGGGTGCAGCAAAGATTTTTGATCTTTTGACTCCGAGTCTGTTGTGAATCGAAGACGTCTGTGTGCAGCAGCGCAGTACAACTTCTGTGCTCAATTTGCATTCAAGCTGTTCGAATGCTGTATTAGGGTTCTAGTTTAGCTAAGCCAAATGTATTGTTTCTTTTTCTTTGGAGCGCCGTTATGCGAACCTGTCATGTAAAATGCTAAACTGATTGCTTCTTGGAATTCCGCAGCAAAACGTAAGATTCTGCTCGGGAGACTTGAATCTATCTTGCAGCTGAATGTTGAGATCGCGGACTTTCAAGGGCAGCTACAAGAGGCTGTTAAAGTGAAGGAACTTCACAGGAGGTCTGGAGTTTTTTCATATTTCAATCTCCAGTTTTTTATTTTTTATGGCGCTCTTTTGAATCCTCAACATGTTAGGAAGTTCGACTTGATATTTCAAGAACCTTCATGTGACAAAACTATTTTCTAAGCTAATTGTTCAGTTCGATTCGCCGGATGCCATTGAGGCTTATGCTTGATGCTAAACCTGAAAATGGTTTTATTAATGTATACCGGTTCCTTAGATTGTCAGCTTTTAGAGTGATCTTTGAGGTGTTTTTCATATATTGTTCACAATGTGTATCGATTCTGTGATTCTGCAATCAACATTTTCAGCAAATGTATTCTGCGGCACTTCGTTTCCAAAATTTCCAGTATTGTATTTGACTGTGTTAAATACATTGTATTTTGGAGGTGAAAATATACATGCAACGCAACGTAAATAGGGATCACTGATGAAAGATCTTAACATAACACCTTGTAACTCGATTATGTGAATTCAACAAAATTAAATTTATCGTTTAAGATTATCAATGGTATTGCTCAATAAATCTATTATTGAAGTTTCTGGAGTTAAGTGTTTCTGAATGAGGAGGTATTGTGATTCACTGATTCCTGCTTCTAGAGTTTGACTTTATGCAGCGGATTTCGTTACCTTTTCACATTGTAGGTGATACCGTTTCTGTGTTTGCTGTATGACAGTGAGCATGATATGGCAAATGCTATGAAAAAAATGTTTGATCCTTTCGAGAGAATAGCTCGGTCTAAACATTACTGCCCCTGCTGTGAACGTGGATTTAATCCTGAAGAAGAGGATAACTTTGTCAAAAAGGTAAGCCTCTGAATTTTGGTAGCACGTAGTGCAAAAACATCCAGCATGCTAACTTCTTTGAGTATTGCCATATATGTGTGGTTCCCTCTTTACATTTTGAAATTCTGAGTTTGTACTTTGAGCAATAAATTATGCTTTCTTCCCTGTGAAATTATCGATCGCTAATGTTAACCTGCTCATTTTACAAACGTGATTCTGCAGCAAAGGGTGAATGCTTCAGGTTACACTGATAAACTGCGAGAACATGCTAGGCGGACTGCGGAAGCAGAAATGAAAGTGCAATCACTAGACAAACTACGGGCTGTTCATGATGAATATCAAAAGTTGTTAAATGACCTTATTCCAGCAGCAGAGAAGAGTTTGGTGGAGCTCAGAGGAGAAAAAGAGCAACTAACGGAAGCATACGAAGATGTATGAACATTTCGTTGCTCCTTTTTCCTTTTGTGATTTCGTCCTATCATGTCATTGGAATTCAACAATTCGTTTCTTCTTTGTCGCTTGATATTGCACTCCTAATCTCTCCTCCGATCTTCACAATTCCAGTATTGTTCTTTATCCAATAGTTTAGGACTTGATGTCAGGTCGCATCTCACAAACTGATCGCAATGCAAATATAGCTCAAGGTATGCAGATGTATGTACTCCCACGAATTTTATGTTTGCCACGTCTGAAGAATTTCATGTGCATGTACTGCCAGATGGTGGGGTTGCTTGCACAAGCTCAGTCAGAAGTGGAGATGATTCAGAAGCTTGAAGTCCCAGCAGATCGGATCTCAGAACTTCACAAAGATATTGAGAATGTGAAGAAGCAAGTGGCAGACCAAGAATACAATTTAGGCACCAGGTCCCAAGGCGCCCGCACATTAGATGATATTGCAGCTGAAATAAGAAGCTCGGAAGAGAAACGGTAAACACTGTGATTTTGATAAACGTTAAAATTTACCTGATCAGAGCTGTCGCACCCATCTAGAGTGTAAAACCACTTAAAGAGCGTCTCGAAAACTTCATGTGCATTTATGATGTTGACAGCTGTGCGATATTTCATTTTAAAATTGCATGACATCGAAAGGTCTTTGGTATTTCTTATTATTCTCAATCTATCCGGAGTAGCAGTCACTAATTTCTCTAGACCCTACGGTTGTACTCTACTCTAGACTACGAGGTTCTATGTTGCAAAACTCATTTCATTGCATTGTGTGTTTTATGCATGATTTTATAGACATAACTTTTAGCTTGAAGTATGCAGGGATGATATTTACAGAAGAGTGGAGAAGATGCGGGAGGAGCATACTTTCCTGAAAGATGATTTGATATCCTGGCAGAACAAGATGTATGCAGCTCGAGAGGAAAAGGTCAAGATCCTGAGCGAGATTACTGAACGAAAACGCAAAATGAAGGAAAAAGAGAAGCTGGCTGACGAGATTGTGCAAATCGATCTGGACATAGAGGTGGGCTTGTGGGTGTGACTTGTGGTGTGTACATCCTCCACTGATTTGTATGAACTTTCAAATTTTGGGGTCTTGGTGAAATGTCAATCACTCATTTCTGGTTGAAATCTCAAGTGCTGTTTTAAAGGTTGACCCAGTCTATTTCTTCATTTGCTTTGCAAAGTTTTGAGATTGAGAGTTCTGTTCCTATTTAAATTTTGTTGTAATTGTACTTTTGATATTCATTTTGTGCATAAATATTCAGTAAACATCCTTTACGTCTAGATTGAAAAGCATTGTATTACTAATTTCATTTCCATAGCAATCGGTAGAAGTCTATTGTCCAGAGATATCCAATATGATGATGACTTGATTACATTCAACAATCGACTTGCAAAGCATGTCCTGGTCGCTTGCACTTGTGAGTTTCTCTAAGAAGTTAATTAGCTGGGAAACAAAGTTAAGAGGATCTTCAAGTCATACATCTTGCATTCTTTTATCTTGAGGGTCTTTAAATTCAACGCCTGCAAGTTAAAGATACGTGTTGTAATGGTCGTGCTGTCTTTGTGGATTATCATGAGTCGAATGTTATGAATTAGTGATGATGACCTTTGATGTTATATCTGAGATGTTCAAGTACTGTACATATCACATGCTAACCTCGACTAACTGCTTGGGGAGGTTCAGATGTATAAGCAAGCCCTTGCTTCGGAAAAACAGAAGAAAGAGCGTATTGAGAAAGAGCACTCTGATTATAAGAACACCAAGACGGCGGAGGAAGAAGTGAGCTTGAAAGAACTTAACAGGTTTAAGCAGGATATTGACAGACTCAAGAGTCCATTGGATAAGCTCCAAAAGTAAGGGAGTTCTTTACCGTCTGGCTTACTTTTGTTTTGCAAACTAAATACAGATGTGGCTCTCATCTTTAAGGATAGGCGGGTTTATTGAGCAGTTGGCGGTTCATTTTGAATTGTATTGTTATACTGATATATTAGAACATTAGACCTAAATTTACACATGCTTCATTTTCACCTCGGTAGGCCTGGGATAGTGCATCTTGTTTTTAATTAATATCAAGTCCTCTTTGTTGTACTTCTACTTGACGTGAACACTGCTTGTCTAGGTTTTCTCTCGCTCGAAAGGAAGAGGATCTCAGGAAGCTCAATGAAGAAATTAATCGTCAAGAAACCAAATTGGCAGAGAAGGATCGTGAAGTGAAAAACTTGCGTGATGAGATTGCAAGGGTGGCTGGGATTGTCACGAACCGAACAGAGGTGAAGCGTAATATTGAGGATAACGTACAGTATCGGAACTCACTTCGGGAGGAAAAGGACATGATTAAAACAATCGAAGGACTAGAAACGGAGCTGGCGAGCAAGGGTGACTTGCATATGCTGGAAACAGATTTGAAAAGAGCTATTGGTGACTTGGAGAGACTGCTCTCAGAGGTAGGTTTTGTGAGACGTCAAAAATCTTTCAATGGTGCTAAGGTTCTTTTCTCGAGTCTGATCAATATCCTTCGTTCTGTAAGATTGGTCGAGGATGCTTAAAGCACTTTTTCCTGTATACATGAGGAACTATTGGTACTCTATTTTGTGGATGATTGGGTAAATCATAATGATGGACAACGATCTACAAAGATTTCCTGAGGTCTTCTGTGTGCTTAAATGTTGAACTCAAATCTCCCTTCTTACTAGGTGTTATCTTTTTAATGTTGTAAGTCAACTTCCCAACGAAAATCCCATTTTTTCATTATCTCACGGCTTTATGTGATTTGTTGATGGCTTTATACTGGTTGTGGTGAGATTCTATGACTCAAACTTTAACCGAGTATAAATTGGTACTGCTGAACCCAGTCTATGTAGCATCCTTTTGTAACCAGTTGCTGACCAGAAATTCCGATGATGCAGCTGAATAGAAGCCAAGGAACCATTGCTGTTTATGAGAGCAATGTAAGCAAGAACAAGGGTGAACTGAACCAGCCTCAGTACAAAGATATTGAAAAACGTTATAGTACCCAGCTTATCCAACTTAAGGTATGCGTTCGAATGCATTTTTTCTAATACTGAAGCGAATATCAACACTTATAATTGACTTAATTAAATTACGATCTGGTTTTGTACGAATCTATTTAATTTTTTGCATTCATATATGTGTGGATTTTTGACTTTTAGGGAGCTAATTTGGTTAACGGTTGCAGACAACTGAGATGGCCAACAAGGATCTTGACAAATACTACCATGCCCTTGACAAGTGAGCAGCTTGTCGCTTTGTCCTCTCGGCCATCGCAGACTAATTACGATTCGAGGTCTTTGGAGATGATAATTGCAAGGACTTGGATTGTTGTAGGGGGGAAAACAATTAATGAACTTTGATATAGACTGACGTTGCATCCTTCTTGTTAATATTATATTTGGAGAACCTTACGAGAAGTACAAGCGTTATGATTTTTTGCTTGTTTGTTAGCCATTTGAGGTCTGATTGGATGTAAACATTCATTGGTATTGAGCCTGGGTCTTTGACAGGGCGTTGTTGCGGTTCCATTCGATGAAGATGGAAGAAATCAATAAGATTGTTAAAGAATTATGGCAACAAACCTATCGGGGTCAAGATATCGATTTCATCGAGATTCGATCAGACGCGGAGGGTGTGGGGACTCGCTCATACAGCTACAGGGTTAGTGTTCTTGTGCCATTTCGTTGCTCTCGTATAATTAAGAGGTCCTTCTCGCGTTTAGTATTGTCGTCACCAAGAGATTCTCTTAGACCTTTCAAACGACCTGGAGTAACTACCTTCTGGTTAGACCTTTATACTCATACGTGGTCTTGGCTTTGTAACCGTATGTGCTAGTTCCACCTGGTATGACTCAGTGCAAGCAGTAGAATTTTTGTGATGGTGTGAGCTGATATGTAGCATTGGGTTGGTATTCCGTCTTCTGAATATGTTTTCGCTGTATTTGTTGCTAAGTATTTGAGTTCCATGAAGCTCATGAGATCTGTAATGGCCAAGGGACACTGGCAATGTATAGGGGATTGAAGGTGTATCTCCATCTGTCGCTTTAAGGCAAACTTTGAACTACTAGTTCATGCAAGTAACGTTATTTAAGTGCAAGTTTATGTCCAGGTGGTTATGCGGAGTGGGGACGCTGAATTGGACATGCGGGGTCGTTGCAGTGCTGGTCAGAAGGTACTCTCTTGATGCCTGAAGTTTGTATCGATCATGCCTTGTCTTACGCTCTTTGACTTATTTAGGGATATTGCATATGGCTTGTCAAGGTGTTCAGGAACAACTTGCTTGACAGCGTGTTGAGTGCAAGTGTGACCACAATGAGCCAGTTTCTAACCACTCTTGAAAGAATGAATATCACAAGCGGTAATACCGTAGGAGTACTTATATTTGAACCTCTTCTAGCATACACATGTTCTCATGTTGCTTCTTTCTCTTAACCTGGCGACTTAGTTCCTTACTATTTGATTTATTAATTGTTTTAAAGAATACTATTCCTCGTACATAACAATTGTATTTCTCGATTATGACCTATTGGATGAGTTACTGTTGCTGTGTCTTTGGTCAGTTCATGGACTTCTGAATATGCATTTTGCATTTGCTATGAGCGGAGCGTCCAGCGCGTGAATTTTCCGACACTCTGTACCCACAGCTTTAATTTGTATTTTGTTGCAGGTACTAGCTTCTCTTATAATCCGACTGGCGCTTGCAGAGACGTTCTGTCTGAACTGTGGTATCCTGGCACTTGACGAACCAACCACGAATCTTGACACGCCGAATGCAGAGAGCCTAGCGGGTGCTCTATCAAGGTGTGACGAATTCTTTTGCAATGTCTATTGAAAGTTATAAATTCTATCACTGAAGTCTTTGCAAGCTTCAGGCAATCAGAATGCGTTGATTCAACACAATGCACCATTCACTTGGAAGCATAAGGACTAGGGGTTTTGCAACACAATGAGTGCCTGCCGGTGAGGATTTCGTGACAAGAATAATCTGAGATTGTGTTTGACACGAGAGTGTTGCTCCTTGCAGGATAATGGAAGATCGTCGAGGGCAAGAGAATTTTCAGCTAATTGTTATTACACATGACGAAAGGTTCGCACAGATGATTGGTCAACGTCAGCATGCAGAGCGTTACTATCGCATCTCCAAAGACGATCAGTAAGTTAATGATTGAATTTTAGTATTCAGACTATCTTCTGCTCTGGATGCGATCAGTTGGTAGTATAGCTTTTCTCTAAGATTAGCCAAGCGTATTTCGTGCCCTGGTGACCGCCTCTGATTCCGTGCTTTTGTCTTGTGAACTGCAGCCAGCACAGCATCATCGAGTCACAAGATATTTTCGACTAGCATGCGATAGTGTTTTAATCCTCCGATCTGGATATTAGCGGCGGGCTGTTGGTACTTTGAGGCAGGTTATCTTTCATAGCGACCACTAAGAGGTACATTTTGCTTTCTTCAATGTACCAAAAGTGTACATTTCAGGAGGTGGTCGCTTTTAGTGCCCACTGTGGTTCAACTTCAAAAATTCGTAACTAATTTCACAAAGGTCCAAAAAATATGAATCGACTTGGGTTACATGCCAATTTCATTTTTCCTCCAACGAAAATTTACTGAAAATTGTTTCAACAAGTTTAGCTTCCCTGCAAAGGCAATCAGCTCTTAAAAGGTCTTGTTTAAGAAAGCAAAATGTACCTACCTTACATCAGTTTTCTCTTGAATTTTGTACGAATTTAGTCTCAGAATCATACGAGCTTCCTAACCCTTCCTAACCCTTCATCGTGTAAAGGCCTATTTGAGTTCAAAAACAGCATTTCTTTTGAAATGTTGTAGATCTAAATGTCACTCAATTATAGAGATCTCAACCATACAATCTTGTAGTGTATGTGTTGTAGATGATGTGAATCAAATTTGGAGTCATTTGGCATGTAGATTGCAAGATTATAATGTTTTGGTGTTGAGAAAGGATGCTGAAATTTTCCTAGCAAGACATTCAGAGGTGAAATTCAATTTCTAAACCTACTCAAATGAAAAAAACTTTAAGCTATAAAGTGATTCAAAACCAAGATTGGTGAAAAAAAATATCATTGAATTGACTCATTGTGTCTACAAAATGACTTTCAAATGTCAAAAAAATAGCAAGAAAAGTTACAAAGAACACATCTAAGGCTGAATCCCCTTCTTCTAAAATGTTGTTCAACCGTTCATAACTTCTTGGATTGATATGAAATATTAGTCACATAAACTAGACTAGTATGTGCAACTTTTCTAAAAAACATTATTGGAAATTGACACTATATGAAGAAACAAGCCGCTGAAGTTCACTGTAATCCAAAAAGGTTGGGATTTTGAACTTCGAATTGCTCCCAAACATTCAAAACAATTTGGATTGGCATGAAAATTTTACCACAATAATTAGACTTCAAGGGGAACATGATCCAACAAATTTGATTGAAAACAAACATTGGATGAAGCATATACAAGCCCCCAAAGTTGCAGCCATAAAATGCAGTTTGGTGAACTCAAATTGAACTTGTGAACTTTGATTGACTTCCAAGAAATCAGTACATTTTGGATTGATCTGAAAATTTTACCACACAATCTAGAAGAGAGAGTGCAACTTTTCCAACAAGTTTTATTGAATTTGGACATGGGACGCAAAAGTTTTAGCACTTTGAATTGGACTTGAAACTATGTGAGGACACTTTTGTTCAATCCTTAGGTGATGAAGGGTTAAGCACCAGATGGGATGCAGATGCTTCTCATTGATCTTCAGAGTATGCTTCAAGTGTGAAGGGTTGGCACATGATTATTTCTTCAAGACCCTCAGAGCCGGAGTTGAAAAAATAATTAGTCCAATGTGCACTTTTAACTTTTATGATTGTAAGTATTCTAAGGCCACACATGCATGTTATTAGCTCTTGTAACAATTTTCTTGTTTTGTATGCATTTCATTTGTTTAGCCTGCTTTTTGTGTATAAGGTAGTTTGCTTTAAAAGTAATTAAGTTATAAATGCAGCCCCTATCTAGGAATGAGTGACATGTTGCTTGAAATATTTATTATTGTCAATGATGAGTTAGGTAGACTTAAATGTTTGCTTTAAGAGTATACTACCTTAATGACAAAAAAAATTGTGATTGAGATATAGGAGACATCTGGAGTTTGTGTACCCATCTCACATGATGTTGGTGTAACATGCTTTGAAGTCATGCAGATACTCCGCTTAATCCTGAATACCGGAATTACACGAATGAATATTGGAGTTTCCCTTTGATTCTGTGATTTGCACAACATTAGACGATGATCAGAACAATGGTGGTTGTTTTTTGATAATGGAGGGCATTTCGATTACTACACTTTAATTATTTTATTACTGAAGCGGCCCCTATGGAATGTCAACTTGACCCAGTTCAAAACTCCACTCTCAATATAACACTCTATTATGTCACAAGTTGGATACAAATCTGATAATATAGAGTTCAAGTGTGAGGTTCTAAATAACTTCTTGTGTCTTGTTACGCTCAGAACCTCTTTAATGCACATTTATATGCATTCCTGAGAAATTGGGTACAAACACAAATGTGTAAATGGTTCTAAATCACCTTCTTGACTCATATGACCTTTAGTACCACTTTAATATCACTTTTAGGTGCATCATTATTGATGTCAAAATGTAAATGAAATTCAACAATATTATTAGGTGCATTCTAGACAGGGTTTTTTTGCAATACAAGGCTATAATCATGACTGAGACTAACACTCCTTCCAAAATTCCATGCCAATCATTGGCTACAGTATTAGCCTTGGATGACAAAAAAGAAACACTTATTCTAGGTGCCTAGCTTGTGATATTTAGAAAAGGCGTTAGTGGTAAATTTTCTAGAAATAATAATGAAGAAGAAAAAATCGTGTTAATGTATGAGATAAGATGTTCAAATTGGTTTAATAATCCACATTAACATACGATAGGAGCACCCAAGACCAACAATGTATCCAATGGCATCACTTTCTAGGTAAGGCAATGATTCTAGAACCTAAATATAAGTAGACTATAGATAGTTTATCATTTTGGTCAACAAACAATAAGCTATCTATGGTTTATCTACATTTAAGTTCTAAAATGACTATCATATATAAAAAGTAACACCATTGGGTACAATGTTGGTTTTGGGTGCTCCCACCTTAGATGAACAAAATACGTCAAAGTGATGCTTTGCCAAATAACTTCTCATTTATCAAAAGTAATACTTGTATCTTAAATCCTAATAGGACTAGGCATACAGATTTTGAACAACGGATGAATGCAAACACATCCCAAGCACACAAAAATGCATTTTTTCATCCATTGTTTTTCTTAAAGATTCTTGTATTCCATTTGTATCATATAGATTTTGCAAACTTTTCTTTCCAAATATTCTATTACTCAATAGGTATTGTAGGTTTGGCCTCAAAAAATAACTTTTTTTATTCAAAAAATGACTCTTTAAAAGCAACTTGAATAAAAAAACAAAAGTAAAATCTTCAAAAACTACTATATTCAGAACTTACAATTGACAATTTCAAAGATAAAAATTCTTGTGAAAATCACAATTATTCAATCTACAATGGATTTTTAAAAGAAATTTTATTTTTGGCTTTAAATTTTATTGGAAAATATTGGTTTACTTAGTATAATAGTTGATCTAATTGTATGTCAATGTGATCTATGAATCATACTTTACAAGTATTGTTTGAAAGTCATCATTAAATTATCATTCTAATTTGCATTTTATAATACATCTTCACAATTTTGGAAATCTGAAATATCCACTTGTCCTCTCAAGGGATTAAAATGACTAGCTTGATAAAATTATGATGAGTAATACATTTGTTCAATTAGTTTTAATAAAGCAATTTTTTTGGACATTTTGGCTTCATGAGGAAGTTTTGCTATTTTCAAAAAGAAAAACTCTTTCATTTGAAAAATTGATTGAAATTTCTTGTTGAATAAAAGCAAGTCATTAAAAAAATGGATAATCTTGTTCATTTTCTATTTTTCTTGTCCTTATATGATAAGATTAATCTAAAAATTAGATTAGTTTAGTTTATATATAAGAAAACATGTATTTTTAACATTTATAATGAATAACCATCATAATTAAAGAAAAAATTATAGATATATAGATATATAGATATATAGATAAAAAATTATAGATATATAGATATATAGTCAAAGTGTTTTTATTTTTGCTACATTCCAAATTTGAAACATTCATGTCACAATTGATATTGATCATTTTTACATAATTGAAAGTGAAAACAAAACTGGAAAAAGAAATGAATATGGATGTTACAAATAGACATATAGATAGTAGAATCCCCTTTTTTCAAGAGGTTTTCAATTCAAATAATACATCCCATTTGTACTATATATACAAAAATTATGAGTTTACATGACATTCTATACTAGTGATCATGGGTCCCCAAAGCAACATAGAAACCATAAAAATAAGGATTGGCTTAAGAAAATTATCCTATGTATGAACCACAAACCTTAAACCACCCATCTCATTCTATCCTTAACATTCTACAATGTCACAAGGATCCTCCAATAAAGGATTAAACCTTAAAGGATGGAGTAGTGACCGTAGAAATCATCCCTTTAGATACCATAGGAATCATTGGCTTAAAAAAAATGCAAAAGCACTAATTAGAAGTCAAACTATTGTAGAAAACCTTCCCTCTCCACAACAAAATTCTAAAGATGAATAGTAGCATTTCTATCCTACACGGATCATCAAACACAAAACATCTACGACATTGTTTACGGGTAAAGAATGTTATGCAACCAAATACACCATATAGGCAACTCAACTAACTACATTGATTTGACCTAATACCAATAGTATATGATACTAATTTATCAAAGTGACACTATTTTGAAATAGTGTAGGTTGAAATATTACTCTATTGAACAAATATCCAAAATAAGAAATGCTATACTTTTGGTGCAACTTTGCAAAAAAACAATTCAAAAAATTGATGGCAAATTATTTTGGAAATTATGCCAAACATTTGGCAAATAGAAATGAAAATAATGGTGAAATATTTAGAAATTATAGCACATGAACAAAAAAATCAAATAATTTCAGACTTCAAGGTAAGAATAAAAAGTCAATGGTCAAGTCCCAATCCATCATTTGACCACCTACCATCAAGAAAAATTTGATGATCAAGTGAAGTAATTACTTCATTGAAACTTTGTGAGAATGAAGGGTGGAGGTTATTTTAAAATGAAATTCATTGTTGGTCATGAATCCTCAAGGATATATAATAACTTGAAAATGAGAGCTTGACCGCTAATTCTCAAAACTTTGTCCATAACTTTTGATTGGAGATGAAATCTCAAACAAATTTTTGGAGATGAAATCTAGCTTGATTTTCCACATTAATTTAGTTCAAAGTTTTTTGAAAAAACTAATTCTACTATGCCTAAATGAAGTCTGAAAGTTTACTTTGAATACAATTTTTACTTTTGACTTGACTATGAGCGGCTAAGCTCTTACCAATCCTAATTTACATACCTATTCTACATGGCTTGTTTAACCTCCTACCACTCCACTTGTATAAATAGCTTCTCCACTTGTATAAATAGCTTGTCTTCTCCTTGATGTGCACACATTAGAGGCTCTTGAAACTATGCAAGACTTATGCATGAGGTGAAGTTGAATGAAAGGCGAAACTATAATTAATTATTCATCCAAAAAGTCGAATTTCCAAAAAATCCTTTTCTAGGTGGCGAACCTTAACTTTTCAAAATAATTAATTATTCGCCTGAGCAGTGGCGAAGCTGCCCTAAAGGTACGGTATCAGTGAAGTTGCCCAAGCTTCAGCTACCTTGACAAAGGAGCACCTCTCTTCCGAACATCGAGAGAACTGTAACTGAAAAAGGTTCTGTCAACATTCTTTAGCAGATCGACTGAATGTACTGCACTAGTGTACCAAGGCAGTTTGTAGATATATTCAATAAAAATTAATTCTCTGTCAAAGACTCTGTCAATGCCTCATTACAATTAAAATATCTCAGGTTGTCAAGATTAACACTTAGATGGCAATCAAAATAAATACTCAAATAAGTTACTCATTGAATTGTAGAGAGCATGCATAGCACTGAGCGAGCGGCCAACACCTTCACATTCCTGTAGCTTTGGATACCTCCCACTTTCAACGTGCTCAAGCAAGCGCACAAAAAGAGTCTTGATTCCTTCTCCAAGTAATGGCCACACCAATTTCCCATTCGCATACTGTATGTAGATGGCAGCTTTATGCTTTATTTTCACTGCAAAAGTAGGCTATCGATAATGGACAAGTTCGGGTGCTCCTAGTCTAGAGCATGCTCATCCTCCACTACCTTCGACATCAGAGCCACAACAGAAAGGATCATATTCCAACCCCAACCTCTCCTTGGCATCATTTGTAGCAAGCATCTTCATTTTTCCCTTTTCCACATTACACGTATATGGTATCAGAATCCCTACACTATCTTCTATTCTAACCCAGATTCAGATTCTATTCCAGCCCCAGTCTCTGTGGCCATGCACATGCTCCTCAACGCCAGACAAGGAAAAAGTGGACGTAGAAAAAATAACAACTACGTACCAGAGCCTACATGTTCTCCAAGCTTTTCCAAAACTCGCAGCAACTCCGGGATCATCTCGTATTAGTCACCAAGGAAAATAGTCGTAGACTGAAACCATTGGCAGACAGTCAGGAAACCTATGTAATGTACAGTCCCCACGGACAAAATCCAGGGCTTGAGTAGTAGACCTCAATCTGGAAAGTCACGTTTTGCGACTGCCGCCTCAAACCTCTGGCAATAAATGGACTCTGGAGCTGGGTAGTAGTCTCCTCGCAACTGGACATCCCGGAGACATGGACATCGGATGAGCATCGTAAGGAAATGTTCATGTGCAGTGCCGTGCACAAACAGCTTACGCACCTCATCACACTGAGATAACAGCCCTGCAGCAGGCAAAGATAACCCCCTACGGTTCACTTCCTTGTCTGACGGTGGCCAGTAGTCAAGCTCCGTAAGGCGCAAAGTATCGATCCCGACCAAATAGTGCCGTTCCCACAAGCTGAGGTCTGTGTGATTCTCAGGAGCACTGAAGGAGAATCCAGTGACTTCGCTCAAATCCAACTCAAGCTTCTCCAGTTTCGGGTACCGAACCAACGACTCCATACCCCAGGCCAGCACCTTCGGTTTCCGCAACACAAGACCGTTGCCTTCAACCTTTAATTTGAGCTCGTGTAACACGGGGCATACCTCGAGACCCATAGCAGCAAGGGGGTTGATCAATTCCCCTAAAGGCATCCACAAGGAGAGAATCTCAAGTGATTTCCAGGGTTTTCCTAGTGGCATGCTTTCTCGTTTAGCTGACTGGCTTCCTCCCACTGCAAAAAGGTCAGCATTACCACTTGCAAAACCGTTGGCCAGCCTTGGCATCATCGATGGCGATGATGACTGTGACTCCCCATTGCGAATGACTGATGTTGTTGTTGAAGTTGCAGGCACAGTATGCCTCCCATTCTCTGGCGTGTTGGCCCGGCGACGCTTGGCAGAAACCAACCTGTGAGGGGTTAAGAAACTGTCCGTCCTAGCGCCAATCATTTCATCAGCATCAAAAAACGGAGAGCTTCGCATCCTTCTCTGAGCACTGCCAATATCAACCGGAGGTCCAAAGTTTTGATTCAAAGATTCGCCAATCGTTTGAATCGCAGATGGTGCTGCCTTTGCAGCTTCTTGAGCCAAAATATGCTCATCCCAAACGCAGTCCAGAGACAGGTACTTCACGGTGGCTTGGATAGGCTCCAGTGCGTTTAACGTGACCGCTGTGGGCAGCAACTTACAAAAGGAAATGTCCACATCCCTGAGTGACTGCGACAGGTTACTCACACATGCACGAAGCCCCTCCTTGGTGATCAGCTTGCAGTGTCGTAATCCCAACTTTGCCAGCTTAGGACATCCAGTTGAGATAGCTTTAAGAGCATCATCAGTGGTGTCCCCACAGTTGTTCAGTCTCAACTCCAGAAGGCCAGAGCACCGCGCAATCCCGTCTGGATGAGGCCCCCCACAAACACCATGGAAATGGCTGAGCTTTAGAGACCGAAGTGCCGGGCAACTCGAAGCACAGACTTCAAAAGGAGCCCCCGCATCTCTCATATTCTGTGACAAGTAAAAGACCAAGTCTTCCAGATGCGGAAGAGCCTTAAACATGGCCTCCAGACCCTGGCGAGAGATCCCCGCATCTTCCATTGCAAAGCCATCTCCGTCCCCATCATCTGAAGGCGCACCCCATTCACTGTAGTCAACAAGGTGCAGCACTTTCAAACGTGAGCAATTGGTGCCAATGGCAAGCAGAGTCTCATCCCCCACAGAGTCTATCAACCGGTGATCGAATTCACAAACAATGTAGAGTTCCAGAAGATTAGGGCACGAGCTGGTAATGGCTCCCACTTCCAGAGCTTTAAATCCATTGGGAGCAAGTTTGAGCAGATTCAAAACCTGTAAATTCACAGAAATGGAAGCTCCGGATTTTAACGCAGGGGGGATGTCTTCCGTCCAGCAGTAGAATTTGGACAGATTCAAGCTCCTCAGTTTCTTAGACGCGCTCAGCAAGCCTTCGATTTCATTCCCCAACTCGGGTCCATCCTCCATAGGACGTTGATGCCACCGTACCAGTTTCACAAACTCTAGGTCGGGCCATATCCAAGCCACCATTTGGATGTCCATGGCATCCCGGACATACACTGTAAGGTCTGTCACATTCGGAAAGCCAGTTCTCAAGCAGTTCCCAATCTCTTCACCATTTGGAGTAGACTGAAAAATAGATGAACCCCATGGCGTGCACTGTCCCAGATCCAAAGAGGTCACCTGTTGGAAACAAGATGGTAGCCCATGCATCACCCAGATGTTGCCTCGTAACGAAAGCTCCGTCCGAGTCTGCCTCTCCAGAACATACCAGTCCCTACATATCAGGGAAATGCAGTTCCGGACCCTTGGACTTGAAACTTTACTGATGATGTTCGAGACGATCACGCTCGGCAAGTCGCTGATGTGCGTTCCCGGAGGCGAACACCCATTGCCTTGCAAGGGGTGATCCATGGTGCCAAAGGATCAGATTCCTCGGCGCCAGTTAAAACAGCTCAAAACCAGGCATGGCAACTAGGGCACGCCCAGAATTTCGGAGACCGTCCCTCCATCGAAATCCAGCAATACCCGGAAGCCACTCCCAACCCCAAAATGCGTTGATCGCTCCCCAAAAGGAAGAAAAATATACATTAATAGAAAACTGACTTTCAGGAGCTGTACATTATCCAACATTAAGACCATGAACAGTCAAACAGATGGTACAGGAACAACACTTTGCTATCCCACGTTGCTAGACCTAATACATTGATTTCTCTTTCACATATACAAAAGCTCCCACACTCTGGAACCGCGATCACTTCCACACCACAACGCACCACACCCACCCACCCGAGCTCCGTCTTACATATATATATGAAAGAAAAAGGAAAAGAATGAAAGCAGATTCACATGTAGTGATGACCGCAATCATGTATGCACCCAAGCCGCAACCTTATGCACACCATGATTGGAACCAAAAGAGAGACACAGGCGACCTACAAGTAGGTATATACCCTCTCAAAAATGTTACTTGCTGTCCACATCTGTTACTGATTTCCGCAACAAATGAAACGAAACAAACCCATTGCAACCCCAAAAGTTCGGGTCCTGCAGATCTACAGTTAAGAAAGAAAGACAGACACCCTAATTGACTGTGATCGGGTCCTTGAAATCCTCACATTCCATTGAATCACCATGCCGGATCTAATCCTAACCGAAACTCTTCAAACTGAACTAATAAGTTTGTTGAAGATCTTTCTAAGTCTGTTCACAAGACTCTCTCATGGTACTCTACCTTGCTACCAAGCTGCAAGAGCATTCTACACGAAATCTCCAAACCCTAATCCAGAGGTCTTGGGAAAAAGGAGTATAAGAGACGGAGCGTTTTGTGGGTTGGGACGAAAGCTGTGCAATACAAGGTTTTTTTTCTGTCTACGCTGCTGCATCGGCAATCTTGCTGAAACCCAAATCGACAAACAGGCCCTCAAAACACCGCCTCCGGCTTCCAGTGAGGTCAACACGGTCCATGCTACCGTACTCGGGTACCTCAAGGAAGAAGCCACACCAGAAAAAACAAACCCAGACTGGATGATGATGACAAGGAGCTGCTCAAGTCTGTCTTTCTTTCTTATTGATTTCTTTTTCTTTTTTATGAATTTCTTTTTCTTTTGTATTGGATTTGATTCGGAAGCAGATGGGGACTCCACGAAGCAGTTGTAATTTTTTGAAGTTTTCCATGTTGCCTAGGCGGCGATCAACTTTAGTATAAGGATGATTATTTTTCTTTTCTATTGATCCATATTAAATTAATTGAGTACAGAAATTACTATAATAAAAAAGATTTGGCAAATTCTAGGCCTAAGCTTGGATGGAATTGGTGAAAAAATGTTTCAAAATTTTTCAAATTTCCTATAGGCTTGTTATTCACTCTTAGACCACGTCAAATTTGGTCAACAAATTGCCAAATACATTTACATTGCCACTAATGTATGATGACATGTTGTAATTCCTTTGGTCATTACATATTCTTGGATTAATTATATCAAATTCATATGTGTTATTGCAATAGAACAACAAATCAAAGTTTTTTTCACATGTATTCTAATCAACTCAATTTTCAATATAAAAAAAAGACACATTATATATGGTCAAAACAAAAATATATAGCTTCCCATTGTTGTCCCCAGGAAAGACTATTCTTGTCCATTTGGATCCTAATGTGGTTCCCACATGACTACAATGGTAATCCAAAAGCAAATTGTAGAAGAATGAAGGAAGTTTTGCCCATGTGTCTAAAGAGTGTAGAGGTGTTCCTTGAAGCTATAAAACATCGACTATTCAATCGAATTTCATCCCTTTCAACTCCAATTCCACTCCCTAATGTAAATCCTTTATAGTTTTCACCACATTAGAATGCAAGAGGACGCAATTGGGTCCAATAGTAGGGGGCACATTTTAGGTATACCATCTAATGCTAGTGCTACAAGCCTTTTTTGGGGTAGATAAAAATTTGGAGCTCAAAACTTTTACCTCAAGGAAAATGTAGAAAAAATATCAATGAGTGAAGATGATAAATAGGGATTTCAGATTGATGACAAAGCGTGAAAAAAATCTCACATTTCCTTTAAAAGCTCGTAACATTGCTTTACACAAATCCAAATGTGGATAATTATGTGATGTCAAATCCATTGCTTGGGTGGTTCTTTATGTCTTGCTAGCTTATTGTAAACTAAATACTTGTTTTGTTGAGGTTTGTACAACTAATAAATTTGAGAATTAATCAATCTTCGTTGGACATTGAAAGACCATTTCGAGGTGAATTTAGATATTAGAAATATCTAAAAAGTTGTTATGTGTTTTTAATCCCTTTTTTTTTTTCAAGTCCAAAAAGTGGGGATTTGAAAATTCAGTCAAACGTTTTGATGAATTCAATGGAATTCTTTGAAATTTTTTAATAATAATTGCACACTTACAAACCAAATCCTTAATCCCTAAAGGCCTATGCATCCATAAGTTGGATGTGCTTCAAACATTGAATTAAACTCAATGGCAACTATCTATAAGTCTATATTTTACATTTGATGTATATTGAGAAGTTTGTAACATCAAGTAGTGTTCAATGGGAGAGTTTACCCTTCACCAATAGTGCTTTTGTATTCATTGAATCCTTTTTTTAGATTCCCTATTGTTTGTTTCAAGGAAATTGTTTGCAAGTGTAGGTTCTATTTGTAGATAGCTAATGAAAACTTCATTCTAAAATTATCGAATCTACTTCAAAACATAATAATTTGCTGAAATGTTTTTCATTAGAATGGTCAAAGTGTAAAGTCAATCGTATGGCAACTTACACCTTACCTTGCATCATGAGCAAATAAAAGCATTCTAAGTTCAATTGGTAATACCACAAGAAAATACTAATAGATTTCAAAAGTTTAAATAATACACCTTTCATTATTACTATGTTTGTAGGAGATTAGAAATCTACAAACCTTTGCAAAATCTCAAGATTTGCACTTATAATATCTTAATTATTTATAATTTCCAAAAGATGATTTTATTCCAATTTTTTTCCTATTCCAAGTCTACAACTTCAAATAAATGACAAAAGAATTCTATAAAATGTCTAAGATAAAATCTTTTAATTTTAAACCTTTAATGATATGAAAAAAATGATATGAAAAAATGAATACATCACCTGACAAGAAAATCTCGGTGCCAATTGGGTACCTTAGGTTGTTTAAAGAATCTTTGAAACTCCCATAAATAGTACTTAGTAATTTATTTTATTTTGGTTAGTTCACATAATGTATGTATCATGGAAGAAGTACGACATTAAAATGGACTTAATATTATTATTATTAAATATATTATATAATTTTTTAACTTTTAAACTATCAGTTAAAACAACTTCTTACAATTTACAATTAATAAAAGAAAAGATGATATATGACCAATCACCACATGAAAAATCAGAAAATCCATTATCAGGTACACATAACCTATTGGAAAGAAATTTCAAATTTTCCAATATTTTCCATTATCTGATTATAGGTTTCTTTTTATAAGAAAAAGAAACAAGGGGCTTACGTGCTTGGATATACTCAGTATGTCAATACATGACGAACCCACAAGGTGGGTACTGTACTTACAAAAACGCAATCATCACTTTGTGTACATCTCCAAAGTCAATATGTACGTGTATGGAAGAAATGATTTCAAAACATCTACCAAAAAAAACTTGGGTCCTTCATAACTTTTGCATACATTATCCAAATGTTGCATTCTTTGGTGCGTTGGAACCTCCTTTCACTAGCCAACAAGAAAATATAAAAATTCGACGGTCTAATAATAATAATAAATAGGCATAGTGGCGGTTCAGGGGGGTACCCACCTTACCTTACAACTCTGAGCCCAGCATGTGCGTGCACCAGCCAGTGTACCTGGAGTTGCAGTGAATGAAATGGCACACGTGCGACACGGTCATTTATCGATGAACTTCATCTCATTTGATCCATTCGTCGCTACAAATTCATCCATGTCACAAGTTTTCTTTTAAGTTTTTGGAATTTCTTTACAGGTCCGTGCTTTTTTCGTTATGATGGTCTATCCAGAACGGCATTTCATTCAAAGTACTGTACAGTCAGGTCCAACAATCTTATGGATTGCCTAGTTTCAAAAAAAAAAAAACTCCATTTTGGGTGAATTGTTTCATTTTATATTGATAATTGATTGAAAAACATTTGTGGCAAATTTTAAATTTGATCATAGAGATATGCTTTAGGAAACATTTATATGCACATTTTTCCTTCAATAATAAGCATCTCCAAGAAAATAAACTAGAATTCCCTCTTTAGAGATTTCAATATTGGTGTGACAATGCCTAGATCTAATATAGATATTTTTTTTATTGTAATTAGATTTTGCTATTTGACCTTCATACTGTAATGAATTTTGTACATTTGAGTATGATGGCACAATGACTTTGCCAAAATGTAGTTTAAATATATAGATATTTGTTTTACAAAATTTGGGCACTATCACTCAACATTGAGATCTCTAGGAAAGGAGTTCTAAAATTTTTTTGGAGATGCTTATTGAAGGTAAGATTTGTTGTTTATAGATGTTTTCCGCATATCTATGCAATCAAATTTAAAAAATATTTGCTAATGTTTTCAATCAATTATCATATAAAACTATGAATATTAAATGAAACAATTCACTCAGAATGGAGTTTTGGTTTTTTGAAACTGAAATTTGGTATCACCTTGATTGGAATTGTATAAAAATTGAATGATAATTATGAAAGATGAAAAATGCCAATTATATTCTATATTATGCAAACAAAATTTGAATGGC
This sequence comes from Antitrichia curtipendula, assembly GCA_951230915.1. Classification (NCBI taxonomy): domain Eukaryota; kingdom Viridiplantae; phylum Streptophyta; class Bryopsida; order Hypnales; family Leucodontaceae; genus Antitrichia; species Antitrichia curtipendula. Next base: position 42,608,872 of record OX579633.1, read on the forward strand.
ACAATAGGTAGTTTGTAAGATTATTGGACTTGATTGTACAATGATTTATCCTATTTGTTAGGATGCAAAATTAGTGTCACTTGTAAAATTAATGTCAATGCACTAGTAAAAACATAGTTTGCACTCCTGGGCTAAGCTTTAAGCCCCACACTTGGTCTAGTCTAATATGACTTAGATAAAGTGTGCGGCTTAAAGATTAGTTATAAGTGAAGGACCATGTTTCTACTAGTGATTGGTCTCCTCTCACTTGTAATACTAACTTGCACTAGTATATGGGAATTTATGAAGAGCACTAATACAAAAGTTTTTGGTATTTTAAGTAAAATGAATATAATGAGGTCTATACTGTTTTCATACTATTTCAAATAGTGTGATTGTCATCTAAATTTCATCCAAATGTTTACACTAATTAAGCCACATTCATCCAAAGTATTGTGATGGAGTACTGCACTAATTGAAATTACTTAAGTACAAATTATTATCATTGAAAAAATTTGTACAATAGACTTTTTTTTCATGCACTAATTTAACATAGAGTGATTGTGATAAAGTAATGTTACACTCATTAATATGACAAATTGGTGTACTAGTGGTAAAGTTTAATTTTAGAACCCTTGTTTTATACAAATTTTTATCTTTCAAAGACAACCATTGGTTTTAAGTCTACATGTAAAGATTCCATTTCTTATAGTGTTTGTTTAGCTTCTACTAGAATGTTGACAAGATTGTGAACTAGGAAGATACAAATATAGTGAACTACACTCAATTTCACAAAATGTTTTGTAGGATGATAAATTGGTTTCCAAATAAATTGTAGGCTAAAAGAATACCAAAATTTTAAATGCCTTCATACTATGAAGATTTTGAATTCACATGGCTCACAGTCTTAGAATTATTGTAACTCATAGTATTTGCAAATGAATGTGTAGACATTAAAAAAATTCAGTAGAAGAATTGATGAAAGCAAGTGCTTTACTTCTAATTCCTAAAGTTTCATTGTCCTTGTAGAACAAAATGGACTTTAGATAGACTCCCACAATCTCCATTTTTTTCATGATTTTTTGGAAAAAAAAATTGGACAAAAAAAAATACATTAACTTTCTAGTGATATAATTTTTATTTCAATTGGTGCCCAAGAGCAAAAGCTATGCTTCTTTGAACCCAAAAGAGGTTTTATTGGGCAATACAAAAAAAATCTCAAAAATTAATAATAAAATTTTAAAATTTTAATTCTTATAGAAAATAATTTGATCTACATGAAAAAACTTTGATTCATTTTCTTTGAACTAGTGATGAGAAAGTTATAGACGATGATCTTGTTTTTTGGATAGTCTAAGCATCTTCTTGAAAAAATAACTAATAGAATTCATTTTTTAATTTAATTTTCACCAAAAAAATTTATATAAGTTCAAAGAGTTTTGGTTTAGTTTCTAGCTAGAAAAATTGTTGGTATTATAGTGTTTAAAATCCATCTTAGACCTATTAATGATTTAGTTTTTCCTTCAATCTTTTACATACTTTTGCTTAACAATTTTTTAATGAATGAAAATCAAGTGTTTGTTTTTTGAATTTCTTTTCCTAAACTTTCAACTTAGATCTTCAACATAAATTTTTTTTAAATTTAATATTGGTAGTGCAAAAACTTTAAGCTAAAAAGATTCAAAGCCATAAAATCTAGTTAGGCAAGGTGCAAAAAAATATTCTTCACTTCACACAAAAATATCTTCCAATCCACTTGGTCAAAGTTTCTGAAATTTCTTCCACACATTTTCATACTATTCTGGTGTAAGATCCTACGATTAGATATGCAAAAAAACAATTTCTAAAGTTTTTTCACTTAACAATAGAAATGGCATTTTTTGAGTGGATTTTGATGAAAAAAAGGCCTTGGGACTTTAGGAGCTAAGAGACAAATGCATCACCACTTATCTAAAATATTGTGAGATTATAGTTACAATTGTGCTTTCATATAAGTACATCCCATAACATAAAGATGTTATCTTTATTCTGACATTCTTTGACTAGTGAAGTAAATGTTTTGGCATTTATAATCATAGAGGTAAAAGTAAGACAAGCAAAACGATATAGTTTATAAACTTTTGATCTCTAGTCACAAATTCAATTTTTTTCTTTTCATCCTAATATAGTAAATCTGCACTTACTATGGAATTTAGGTTGGAATTGGGTTGAAAAGTTACAATTTTATGAATTCAATGAATATGCAACTTCTACACATGGCAAAAGTCTCATTCACTATTCTACAATGTAAAGGGGCATTTTGAAATTGCCATTGGAACCGTGTAGGAAATTAAGATAGCATCACTAGCATACAAAAAGACAAGATTAGTCCCCTAGGGTCTAGTTTGGAAAGATGTGCAATTTTTCTTTGACCTCCTAAGTATAATATGTCTTTCATTTTTCAAAAATGAGATGATCAAAATACATATAGAATATTCCATATTTTGTTGTTCTTTTGCGGAATTGTTTTTTTGAAACCATTAACTTCTAAAGGTCAAAGACTATGTTTTCACCAAAACTGCTCCAAAACTGCTATTTCTGATACATGTACCAAATTTTAGAAAAAAAACATTTCTGGAGAAATATAACCATAGGATCTTGTGTTAAACTAGTTTGAGAAGTTGTGGAAAGAATTTCAGAAATTTCTGATGTGTGGATTGCAAGGTAATAGTGTTTGAATTGACAAAAATCCTTTTTTTGTCCCTGCAAAAAACCGGGCAGCTGCACTTCACAAGGTCACATTTGTACGAAAAAATGTCCAAAATGGTGGTTACTCTTTGGATTCATTCTTCAAAGCAAGTTGGCTACATGCTTGAAAATTTCAGATCATTTGGAACTGTAAAATATATAGGAAAAATTAGTAAATAGAAAGAGGTAGTGAATGATTCAAAATATTAAATTGTCAAGAATTTAAATAAGGAATTCAAAAATGTCAATCTTAACATTTTTATTATTGTAATAAACAATCTACACCCAATATTTTTATTTTTTCAAAAATATTGAAAATTGAGTTAAATAAAGGACTTCAAAGTTTATCTTACAGGAGAGATTCCATAACTACCCTCAAACTAAAACTCCTCATAACTTTCATATTATTAATCAAAATGGAATGATTCAAAGCTTTCTATGTATATAGAAATCTAAAGAACCAATTTCAAATTTTTATTTTAAAAAAAAGTGATTTTTAAAGAAGTTTTTTCAGCTGCCCGAGTTGCCCACCGACCAATGAAAATGACATATCATGCAATAATTTTTTAACCATGTACTCTAAAGTTATGAAATTTTTTGGGCCTTAAAGCTACTCCTTGGGCACACCTTGTATGAAAATTTCCAAGGAAAAAAATTAAAATTCTAGTTGTAGTGAGTTGCCCAAAATTGCTATGTTGTCAAAAAAACGGTGTTTGGTCCTTTAGGGGATAAGATGCAACAATGTGTAGTGAAAAAACAATTCATAATGGGCTTCCTACCTTAGAGCAATGCTTTGAACTCATCTTGAAGCCTCAAGAATACTCTTTAGGCATCCTTAAGTTTAGTTTTAAGCTTGTCAATGTTTTGCACAAATTCAAATAATAACTTTCATTGCAAAATATGCATGTAGAGTACAAGATATAAGGTAAACCATCCTATAACAGACAAAAGATACATCTCAAACACTTAGGGAATGACCTATTAAAGTCTTGCATCAACCCATGACAAAAAAAATTTAGTAAATGAGATTAATTTTGAGCTACATAGGTTTGAGTTATTGGCCACAATCAATGCATGTTTTGAATGATGGTGATGGAATGATTAGTGAGTGCATTAGGAACTTCCATCTTTTGAGTTCATCATTTAAGAAGTAACTTTTTTAGGCCTTCATGTTGTAATCATATTAGAAAATACTGTGATTGCTTTAGGTGAGTAAGATGACCATTATGTATGCACTTTGGGTTGGTTTTGGGATAGTCTAGAGACTCTTTGGGTCAAATGGGGCAGCACGCTTAAAAAATTCATAACAAATTCATACTTTGTTAAAAAAAAAATTTCAATTGTTCTCTCTAATTCTCACATTTGTCTTTATGTGGAAAAATAATTCTAAGAAAATTCAACAATGCCAACAAGGCATATCAGTCATGATTATGCCTGTCATGGGCTGGTTTACATTATCCTGGAGTAGCCGGCTCATCTGCTCATGATGTGAATTGTATTCTCATTCATGGTAGCATGGTCATCAAGTTTGATCTTCAAATAGTATGTCCAATTTATCATAACCAATACTGAACTGCCTAAACTGTTGTGTTTAATTGATCACGCCATAAGGCCCATAAATTCCTTAACCCTGTGACTACATCAAAGACTAAAAGTATCATGTGAATGATTTTCTAAGAAAATTTAGACAAAAATGTACCTATTCATTCAAGAATATGATATTTGGGGGTCTCACTACCTTGGTGATAGGGCTGCGTCCTTCCAAAGTTAAAGCCTCACCATTAGAAAAGTTTCAAGTCTCAAAGAGGCTGCAAGTTTTAGATGGCAGTAGTGCAATTAGAGAAAAAAATGATGGTTTTAAATTTTAAAAAAGATTCTAAAAATTGATGTGGCATCACCATGTCAGATCGACATTTTATTTATTTATTTTATTTTCAGATTTAAATTACAAAAAAATGATTTTATAATTTTTTGTATTTGCACCGTGGGGGTGCCAAAAATGAATAGTGAGCAGCCCTTTGCAGGGGTCAAAATTTTTGGAATGATGAATTTGCCAAATTTAGTCTTATTTTTTAAGTTTCCAATCTATAATAACATCCAACAAGTTGAAGGTGATCACACTTAACAAATTATTTCCAATCATCAACTCTCATACTTCTTATTATCTTTTCATAATCTCAATCCAAGCAAGATTGTCATTGTGGCAAGTTTTCATTGGCATAGAAGTAACTTAAGACTAAATAATGTTAGGGACACATTAGCATTAACCTCTAATTAAGTTCTTTTAATCTACAATGGTTTGGGGGAGTATTGGGCATAAAAAATGAAGTATTCAAATTTAGTTCTGTTCGCTCATTTTATTTTGAGATTGGAAAATCCAATGACCTTCTATGAAATATAATTTTTACAAAATACTACCTAAGATCAAAAGGTTCATTAAATTTTTGTTTGTTTGTTTGTTTGTTTGTTTGTTTTGACCTTCAATTTGGGCAAGTGGGCAGAGCATTATTTGCTTTGAATTTTTGCATGCTTCTTCTTTTAACCCCTAAAGGTTTTTGACTATATTTTTTTATCGAAACCACTCCCAAACTGTTGTTTCTAATATGAGTACCAAATTAAAAGGAAAAAAAAACATGTTTGAACACATGTAACCGTAGGATCTTTGAGTACGCTGGTTTGAGAAGATGTAGAAAAAATTTCAGAAAATTCCACAATGTAGATTTGCAAGATATTAGCGTTGGAAGTGATAAAAATCCTTTTTTTTGTCCCTACATAAAACTAGGCACATGCATTTCACAAGGTTAGATCTTTGTGAAAAAAATTCCAATATGGTTGTAACTCTCTGGATTCATTCTCCAAGTCAAGTTGTCTACATGCCTAAAATTTTATAAAATAGTCTAAACCTTATTTTTTTAATTTTTTTCAAAAATATTAAAAATTGAATAAAACAAAAGAATTCAAAGTTTATTTTAGAATAGAGATTTCATATCTATCCATAAACTACCCACAACTAATTAAAAACTCCTCCTAACTTTCATCTCATTAATCAATATGGAATGATTCAAAGTTTTCCATGTATATAGAAATCCACAAAACCAATTTCAAATTTTTATTTTTCAAAAAAGTGATTTTTAAATAAGTTTCATGCAATAACTTTTTGACCATGTAGTCAAAAGTTATAAAAATTGTTGGGCCTTAAAGCTACTCCTTGGGAAAATGTTGTGTTAAAATTTCAAAGAAAAAAAAAAAAAAAAATTCCATTTGTAGTGAGCTGCCCAAAATCGCTATGTTGGCCAAAAAAAACACTTTGGTCTTTCAGGGGTTAACTTGAATCTCTACTCAAATCTAAAGTCTTTAGATCTTTTTGTAAAATTTGAGTTCGAGTTTTGGTACTCAAAAGCTTGACAATGCCACATTGTCAAAAGATGGGGAACCTTGAAAAAATCATTGTGTTGCTCTTTACTTACTCTTATCTCACACATACATTATTTTTAAACCCCAATCTTCTTAGGCAAACCCCTTGTACTAGTCAAGAATAAGATCCTACACTTACAATTTTTTTTAAGTGAATACATTTATATTCATAGACCTATTTTTAGATGGAGTTGTTTTTTGGACATTTTGTGATTTTTTTCTAATTTTTGACCCAAGGACCGTTAGAAATTAGATTTATACCATAAAGTTTTAATTTGTTATTTCTTGTATGAATATTTTGAGATCTTAGAACAATCAAACAATGCAAACTTGCTTTCAATGAGATTATGTCAGTGACAATTGTAGTTTGTTATTTCTTGTATGAGTATTTTGAGGTCCTAGGACAATCAAATAATGCAAACTTGCTTGCATGGAGATTGAATCACTAGAAAGTTGTTTGTTATTTCTTGTAAGAGTATTAAGTATTTGGAGCTGTTAAGACAATGAAACAAAACAAACTTGTTTGCATGGAGATTGTGTCGTGTAATTGCAAAGTAGCCAAGCTAAGTATAAACACAACCATTGTACATGCGACAATAAGTACTTACGTATAGTTATTATTAATACATACTAAGTAACCTAGCTCATCTTCATAACATAGGTCCACGATAGTTTGTAATTCTTCCTACAATAATGATGCTAAGGTAGATATATGGTGGTGAAACATACAAAGCTCTAAGCGGTTTTAAGGATAACATACTAATCAATTGACATTACACACTACATAAATAGCTACTTTTATTGTACATTGATAGTTACTGAAGTGTCCGGGGGTTGTACATCATGTTTCAAACATCTATATTTTTCTACAATAAATCCCTTTAAATTTTTTGGTCCTCTTAATACCCCTATTCAGGATAGAAAGGTTCACTTCAGTCACTAAGTTGATAATCATTTTAGGTTGATAATCATTTTAGGACATGAATAAAAAAACCATCTAGAAAATTCCAAATAGCTACCTTGAATAGGGGTATTAACGGGACCAAGAAATCAAAAGGGACTTATTGTGGAAAGCTGTAGGTGTTTTTGAAACGTGATGTACAGACCCGGAACACTTCAGTACCTATTGATGTACAGCAAAGGTAGTTATTTATATTTAGTGTGTAGTGTCGATTAATTAGTATGGGTCCCTTTCAGAACCCCTATTCAGTGGTAGCTGCGTCTGCATTTCTCTTGCACATAACCCTTTCAGATATGTTATAAGACACAGAAACCAGTGCTGACAATCTGAAACTTGGTTTCCATCTGCTGCACCAACAGCCAGCAAACGACCACGGCAGCAGGGAAGTGCAGTCCAGTCCAATGCAAGAGTCTGCTCTAGCTCACTTATTGATCCAGGCAAGAGCCGGCAAGGCTACCTCAAACCATGATCTCACCAGAGGCCCAGACACACCAGCACACCAATCTAGCAATCGAGACTCGGGGACCAAGTCTTGACAGCAGCTACTCTAGCTAAGCTAGCTGCTGACAAACCAACGAGAACAAGGCCCAACAGCTCGGCCAGAATTCGTCAATCAGTCTCTCTTCCTGTCATGATCACTTTCATCACAATTCGTAGCTTACCTAGACCAAGTGCCAACAGCGTTAAATATTTTATTACAGTTCCTTATCGTTCAGCTTTGTAATTTCAGCAACTAGCGAACATGACTTAGTAGACGTTGAAATCAGTGTCGATTCAATGGTGACAAATCTCCAAATCTATATGACAGCAAGAACGCAGGAATTTAAAGGTAGATGGCATAGAATTGAAAAGAAAGTTTGTCCTCTGCTATCCTCATACCAGTGCATATGCACGGTTTATTTCTATGGCAATTCGTCTTCCAGTCTATTATGATTACTTCCATCAGGATTCAAAAACAGATTTTTAAAAGCAAAATGTTACAATTTTTAAAGTTTTTTTTTGGCAAAAACGTGCGAGAAACTCAGCAGTTAACGATCATATATTGGTTAATGTTGAATATTAAAACGATATAAGTCTCGATACCAGTGTGAGTAGACGGTAGCAAATCACTGCGAGAACAAGAATGTAGGATTCATATGAACAAAGCAAGGAAAGATTGGGCCTTCTGTAATACCATACGACAAACACGACATACTGTATTTCTACAACAATTCGTCAAATCAATCGATCATAATCATTCCGACGGATAATAATTCACAAACGAATCTGCAGAAGCGGTTTCTTACACTCCTTAATTCTGTACTGCGGTTAAAAAAGACTATTAGAGATGACGTAGAAGCTAGACGAACGTAGAAACTTGAACCCAGACCCGAAATGTCACAATTTAGGCAATGGTGTGAGAACGAAGGTGAGCGCAAATCAGTGCGATAGTTACGAGAATGCAAAAATTCCACAGGGTCAATGGCATAGAATCAAGCAGAGAAAGATTTTTCCCTTCTGCAGTATATACAACCAAAGCCCCAGCGTCGCAAGATCTCTCCATTCCAACAAAACTCTATATTTGGCAGCAACAAGCTAGTGTACTGCTGAAAACAATTACAATTCTCGCACTGCAGCTTGTTCATGTCCGTTTCCGATTTGAATCTTCGCCGAATGCTTCCCATAACTCCAATGCGTCAAGTTTCCTTTCCTCAACCCCACATTGACAGAAACATTGACAGACACTTTTTGTACTCCCTCATCTGAAACTTTCGCAGCAGACCTCGGCTTTCCTTTTCCCTGAAGCCGCGTATAGTTTCCGGTCTGAAACCTTAGCTTCTGAGCCAACAGTTTCCCCAATCCAAACACAAACGCCCGTTTCCGTTTCTTCAATCGAAAGAAACCCGTCCAAAACGGCAACCTAATGATCCGATTCGCCTTACAAAGCGCAGGATGATAATTCCTGTTAGTTTTTAGTCTCATCCCCAGTCCCGTGAGACCATTCCACATAGGCACCGGCAACAGCTTGCTCACATTCGTCAACCCATGCACAATGTCGTCCATACTGGGTCTGCGATTCCCCGTCGCACGCACGCACCTCGCAGCAATCACCGCCATCTGTTTCACAGTCGCTGTGACCTCCGGCGGCTTCAACCTCGTATCGAAAATGGCCATGGCGTTGTCATGTTTAATTAGCGGTAAAGCCCAATCCAGCAAACTGAACGGCGTGAAGTCTGCATCCAGCGAAACCGCACTTCGGCCACTCATAATCTCAAGCAACAGCATGCCGAAGTTGAACACATCCGTCTTCATCGTAATGTGGGAAGGATTGCAGTTGTCGTCCTCAACTCCAACTGAGAATCTTGCCGCGCCTTCGTGTTCTTCTTCCGGAATAGACGTGAGGTTGCTTGAGCGTCGGGGAGGTGAACTTTCCTGTGCACATCGTGCGAGTCCGAAGTCACCCAGACGCGCATTCCAGTCGCGATCAATGAAGACGTTCATGGATCGAATGTTGCGGTGGATGATTGGCGGAGAGGAAGCGTGCAAAGCGCGAATGGCTTTTGCGATTTGAAGCGCGAGTTGGACGCGCATGGGCCAGGAAAGGCAAGCTGCACGGTCAATTGTGCTGTGGAGACGGTCGTGAAGAGAGCCGTTCGGCATATGCTCGACGACGAGAAGCTTCACTTTGCCGTCTTGACTATGGCCGAGGAGGTTGACAAGACGACGGCTGAAAAGCTTGGACAGGATTTGGGTTTCGTTCTCGAAGGCATCTTCGTCGTGCCATAGACGGGCACCCGGGGTGGGACGCTTCACGGCGACGATGCGGCCGTCCTTGAGAGTGCCCCTGAAGATCAAACCGTGGCTGGCTTTCACGATGAGATTCTCTGGGGAGAAATTGCTCGTGGCGGATTCCAAGTCCTTGAATTTGAAGAGTTGCAGATTGTTGGTTTGCTGCTTTCCAGATTTCGGTTCGGTGGAGTCGCATACGGCCACCGAGGACTTGCCTTTACAGGAAAGACCCATCGAAACGAGAGTGTCGGAGAAACAGCCAGGTAGCGAAGAATGGCAATAGATTGACGCCACTACTTCGCAGCAATGCAAGGTCTACAATCCTGGCTCGTATGACATCGAAGATTCCTGTTTAGAATAAAACATTATGTCAACTACGAAGTTCGTGTGCAATGTCCTTCGAAAAAGATCTCCAAATTGACGATCTTCCGCCCTGACGACTGCGCAACAGAATCATGAACCTGCGGATTCAACGTGGTGAAGGGAAACAAAGATTAGAAAAACCCTAGCCTTTTTACAATGACTTTACGGCTATCGCGCGACTCTTTCAAAGTCGCTACACATCCACACTCATAAGAACTGTAAGCTATACACTGCTAACACTATCGCCTCACTGATCGCAAAGAAATGGAGGTGTATCTTCTCAGTGATACTAAATTCAATGAGCGAAGCACCCCTTCCAATGCAAACTATCTCCGGACTTAGCTGTTCGCAAATCCAAACTTGAAAATCTCCACATCTCTTCTGACCGATACAGTCCACGCAATCAAAATCTACAAGATGCAGAGCTAAAATGGTATTTAAATCTAAACTTTAAAGTGGTTTCAAAACTGATTGATTCCGTGAATGTGGAAAGCGTAGGACCTGGAGAACTTCACATCGCAATTGCAGGAAGGATTCAACGATCGTGACATCTACGAAGAGGAATTCTGAGAACATGCAGATCGATAGTTAGGTTAACGATTAATTGGATACCTCCACTATCACACATGACTTGCATGTCCTCTGAAAGTATCAATTGATACAGCGAGAGAATTACTATCACCCGCGTGCATGCCATGCTCGTGAAAGTGACCAGAATCACACCGAGGTAATGCCAGATTCAGCACCACAGTAAAATTACAATACATTTACTTCACGTTTCATTTCTAATGTCATTCAAGGTGATCAGAAAGACAGGCCACAGACATCCTCCTCTTCTCATGCATCAAGCAGTTGGTTAACAGCGAAATCGAATTTAGTTCCTTGTGCGGTGTCCTCTAGCCCTGGCCGGTTGAGAAGACGGTGCCGGCTGATTCAGAGAATGAGTGGCAAGAAGGGGGCAGGCCACGTCGAAAGACTACTTTACACTGGCCACCAGCAAAACATTCTGACAAGGGCTCCAGTTTGGTGTGGACCCAGGGGACAAATTTCGGACATACCTTCAATCTCAATTTTCACTGCATTATTGAGGACATCGGAAGGCTAGAATTCCGACACCGAAAATCTCTCAGGACAGTCAGGATACTCGATACGCATGTCACCAATTGGTGCTCACCACCACATCGGTACTAGTACCGAAATCTGCTTACTCATCGAGATTCACAACCCTCGACATGCATTGCATGAGCATCCAGCAATCGAGAAAAAACTCAATCCAACTTAAACGTAGACCATCTCGATCTATCCAGGACGTCAACTAAGTCAAAACAGTTGCATACTGCGCGCAGCTAGAAAAACATGCTAGAAATCAGAAACATGCTGAACTTGTGAAAAATCTCCAATTCACCGGGCTGCAATGGTGTGTACCTCAACCACAACAATGTGAAGATCGAGCTGATCCACGACGATGTCCACCACAATTTGAGAACGTTGTTAGCAGACCTCCGAGTCCCAGGAAGATGGTGTTCAAGAAATCTCTGTAATCACAATGTAACCAAAGCTTCCCCGAGGCTTAACTAAGTTCGAAGATTCAACCCTGCAGCACCTCAGGAACGTGCACTGCCAACTACAGTACCCCTAATGTGTTGTAAGTGACGTTGATAGATGGTCCAAAGTCCAGTGCAAAAGTTAACCCCTTCATCAATTCTCCTGTCCAAGGCGCGCGCGGCTCCGTTCTCTAGAGAATTCTGAATCGGGCAGGGTGCAATGAATTCGGCAGGTATGGATCCGATCCTGGAAACCTCGTCCTCATTGCTCTTTCCGATTTGGTCGGTTCCCCGTGGAGCTAGCCGTTCGTTACCAACGTGTCATTCCTGAGTCGTAACTCGCAACACAGTGAAGGCGCGGGTTGAGGGAATTGCCTGTACTGTTGAAAGCTAGCTTAATCATATAATATCAATTTTGCATAACTTCTATTGCAATTGTAGTGTGGGAAGGACAGACAGAGCCTCCTCACTGTAACTTCCGCCCGACGGCATGGAGCCATGATTACCTGCTGTTCAGTACTGCAACCGAGGCACTGAATATGGTGGCTGTACTGGAGATTCTCCTGCAACTCTAACTGCACCTGTAGAGCGCCAGTTTGGAAGAAACAGGCCAGGGCCGGAACGCCGCCCCTAGTGTGGATGGAAGCACAAAATAAGTGGCCCTGTCAATGATACAAATCATGAGTTCAAGCGTGGCGGGGGAGTTGGTCTCCGTGCCCATCATTAGAGTGCTGCATCTCCTTTTTTCCCTTTATTTAAAATGGGAGTGCATTTAAATAAATTAAAGACCTGAGCTTGCTATTGATCGAATTGAATTGAATTGGTTTTCGATCGACTGGTTAAGTTATTAGGAAGATGGAATGATCATTTCTCAGTCCACCATCAAATGCGGTGACGACAGGCATGACTTGAAGCGATTCGAATTCTTCATTTAGGACCTGCACCACTTGGAACCCATTGTGGGGGCTGTTTGGAATCATTGCTTTGGAATGGAATGGAATGGAATGGAATTGTGTTTAAAAAGCGTAGTTTTATTGTTGAAAAATCTGACGGATTCTTCCATTAATGGGGAAGCTAGTCCAGTTCAAAAGATGCAGCCTGTTACAGAAACAGTTGGGTTTTTTGAATCACACGGCTATGAGTTCAGACTGGGAACGAATATAATTTCAGTCATAACTCATACCTTTGCTTTTTTTTCTTTGCAAAATGATCGTGTGCAGTAAACCCAACTTGTAACTTTAGGGCCTGTTTACATCAAAAGACTTTGGGTTAGAGTCCAAACAAATGGAGTGATTTGATTAGAGGATAGCTATGGTACCAATCCAAAAGTTTCAACCAAAACATTTCATTTCTTCAGGCTCCAACCCCAACTCTTTTGGTGTAAATAGGCCCTAAGTTCATGATCTAGTGAAAATTGAGTGTTCATTGGTTGTACGATGTGTTCAGGAAGAACTAATAGCTAGTTCAAAGTTAGCCGATGATACTCGGAAATAATCTGGTTGCAATTTGAAAACATTAGCAAAAATCCGGTGAAAAAATCTGTGAAATTTCTCTTTTGAGTAAAAAATAGAAAAAATAACCGGACTATATACTTGAAAAAACAGTTCAAAGGGGAATAAGGAAAATAATTGGTAAAATTTCAAATTTTTTGTGAATGTTGGTAGTGTGTTTCTTTTCACAAATAAAATATTCTTTCATTTGGGTCAAGGTGAAGAATGAGTGTTTAGTTGGGCATTTCAATCGGCTGTGTATTAAAGTATCTACACCTACATGTGTCCAAATAAGCAATTGAGCATTGTATCCATACTTAAATTTGTAATTTTTGATTGGATCTTGTTGGAAGTCAAAGAAGTATTCTTGATTTTCTTTATATGCATTTATCATACACTAAATGAGTAATCAATAATTTTTCAAAGTGCTAAAAATATGTATTTTTGAACCCCATCCTAGACTCTTGTGAAATGTAAATATCGTAGAACTTCTCTAGAGTAATAGTCGCGGAACCATGCTCAAGTCCCCATGCTCAAGAATCTCAAAGAACTTCTTTGATGTGTATGTTTCGGGATTGGGCCTAGTGCCGGACTAAGCAATCAATTCTCCATCACTTTAGAGAGGTCATTGCCTTAGAGAAGTTCACCTAAGAGAAGTTCTATTGTACTAAGAGTACATTATAGGCAATAATTTGTAGGGACAATTTAAGAAAAGGGACACAATCAAATGTAGTTACCTTAAATGCAATATCTAACTAGTTTTATGGATATGCAGTTGCTTTTAATGGAAGAGATGGGTGGCATGCTGGGAGTGGTCTACCTAAATCCTAAAAAATATAAGTGACATCATATTTTTCTTAGTTTAGGGGAGTGACTACTCATATTTATTTGTTTTGAAGGGATTGTGACGTAGTGATCTACTGGTATTGTTAAAAAAGATCACCCCAAAAGAAATTCTAAGTTACATCCTTTCCTTAGTACATTGTACACAAACATCAATTACCACTAAATTGGTAATATTCAATGGGTCATTTTGTGAAAAATTACATTATTTATCTTTTTTCTGTTATTATGCAAATTCTTAAGCAAATTGTATTTCATCACAACATCTCAAACTTAAGGAAGGACGATTTTTTAACAGATATCGTACTGATTCAGTGGCTTCATACATGTGTACTATAATCGTACATATTATGTGTATTTAGACGCACTGAATCAGTGTCATTGAAAAGTTTTCCAAAAGCGTACGATTGATGTACTTTAATTATACAAATGTGATATCCAAAATGCACCTAAACTATATTGATAATAGTACAAGAATCATACGTTATTGATATTCATTGTTTTGGCACTGATTCAGTGCGTCTAAGTACATGTAATATGTACGATTATAGTACGTAGGTATGAAGCCACCGAATCAGTACGGTATTTGTTAAAAAATCGTCCTTCCTTAAGTTTGAGATGAACATTGTGTACTTTTGACATAGGATTTTCATCCACATCTTCCATAATACCTAAATTGTTTATGGCATTAATTTCCTTGCTTGAAGGTTCAATGTGCCTTTTGTATGGAATTGACCAATCAACAAAATTGTTGTTATGTTCTACAATGATTTTTTGGTAACCAAAACTTGAGGTTGAGGATTGAAAAATTTACAAACCTTGTGCTTTGGAAATTGATTTTTAAGCAATTGTACACCATTACCCCCTAAATGCACAAGGCACCAAATTTTGGTGACAACAATATTTTGAAATTATATAAATCCTTACCAAGATACTATTTTTAATAGTTTTTTTCTCCAAAAATTATTATTGAAGGCTAATTCTAGCATCAAAATTCTGATTTTGAAAATTAATGATTATGATTTTTTCTATTCGAGAATTTGTACAAAGGTGTCCATTGAAAATCTTGATTTTCTAGTATTGAGGGCTCTTGGAAGCAAGCCTCGGAGTCAAATACATTAGCTCTCGGAGAAAGAAGCACATTAAAATATCATTTAAGAAAATTTTATAGTAGATTTTAAGAAGACGTAAATTGACTGGGTTTATGCATATTAAGTCCTTTAACCTCATACTTTTTTGGTAACCAACTTTTTAGATTTGACATGTGAAAAGAGATTGGAAGAGTTCAAATCACTTTCACAATTTTAACCCCGTCATGATTAAATATTACAATCTATTCAACCCATAAGTGATATTGTTGCATTTTTTTTTGTGTGATTTCTGACATGTCTAGTTTGAATTTGTTTTATTACAATTTTAAAAAATTGATAAAGCTTATCAAAATTTTGGCTTTTTGTTCAAATTAGAGAAAATTTTAAGAAGCTCAAAAGAGGCATCAGGCATTTAGGGATTAACACAATCCATTAATTCCCAAAATTGCACTCTATTTTATATCCTTGTAGAAATATAATATCCTCAATTTAATCATAATTCTAAATAACAGGAGATATTGATTGTTTATAGTTTCAAATGTTATTTTGGATGTATGAGAAGTTATTTCAACAAAACAACACCTCTAAAAACTCTATTAAAAAAAAAGATTTCAATTTCTATTAATTGAATTTTTTTGATATGTTTGGAAAAAAACATGATCAGTATATAATACTTTAACAAAAAAGCATGGTTTTAAGATGATTCCTCCTCATAAGAACAAGTGGCATTATGAATATGGTAAGATAACTATGATTAAAAACGTCTAAATAAGCAATTGAGTACCATTTCCATTTTTAATTTGTTTAATTTTGGTTTGGATCTTGTTGGAGGTCAAAAAGCATTCTAGATTTTTTCCTTATACATTTATTCAAAACAATAGATGAATGAACTATTAATTTTTATAGTGCCAAAATAGGTATCTCTAAAATCAATTATAAACTCTTATAAACAATGAAAGATACTACATTTAGTTAAGAATATGTAAGTTTTGTTTTTTAGAAAGGAGTCATAATTAGATGTTGTTACCTTACATACTTAGCTAATTCATAAATTAGACTTAGAACCATTTAGAATCAAGTATTGATCATCTCCTCTTTACGATATGAAATTGTAAAGTTTGTTTTTAGGACAATAATATTTATACAACTCTAGCCAAGGCTCTAATTTGGTAGGTTTGGATACATCACAAATTAATGAAAGTTTTGGGACAAAGCACAATCAAATTTGTCAATTGCTCCTTGCAAAACTAGGATACGCTTCTATATAGAGTTAATTGAGGTTGGTGAAGCTCACCGATCAACAATGGAACATGGGAGTCTTTTTTTTTTTTTAAGTCCTCATTCCATTGTTGATCGGTGGGCTTCACTGCCCACGACTCCAAATGGAAGCTAACCCTTAGAGAAGCCTCAGGGGCAATATTTTTGGGAGAGTGAAAAATCACATTTGAAATTTGAGAGACTACTAGTAGGTTGTTTTCCCACTTTTCTAACAATTCCTTCATTCCCACAAAAAAACCTCCAAATTGGTTTAGGGTTTGTACTACTAAACCGCTCCATTCATTGATTTTGATCATTGAGCAAGCGATTTCAAATTCAAGTCATACGTGTATCCACCCCACCTTCCGTTTCACATAGCTTGTTCAACTATCAACAATCAAAATCAATAAATGGAACCTTTTTAGTGGCACAAACCCTAAAACCAATTTGGAGTTTTTTAGTGGGATTGCGGGAGTAGATGAAATTGCTATAAATTCGTCCGAGAGTATCACCACTGTATGTATGTCCATTTGGATGAACAAACAAGTTTTCATCCCCATTTTGCATGTTTCATCCATGTCTCGATGAGATCATCGCTCTCTGCACAGACTGTCTAAGAAAGTGAAACCAGGAAAACGTGTGCCGAGGGAACTTGTTCGTAGGCCCACGGGGAGTTGGTTTCTGGACCAGTCTTTGGAATCAGGAATCGGAAATCAGTTGCTGATGATCGAATCCTGTAGCTACAATCCGTACTAGCATAGCTGGTGGGTGTTGGTGAGACATATGATCAGGATGTGCTGCACTGTCGACCTTGGGTTTGGTTGCTGAACTTACGAGTCGCCTTTCCAGTCGATCTCAACCACCATCGAATGATCAGTGTGGAGGAGAATGATGCTCACGGTACGTCTGTCGAGATTCTCTTCCAGGAGAGCGCGTTTAGGAGAGGAGAGAGTCGACGTGGTCACAAATTGGTTACAGTGAGTACATCAAATTTCAGCACTTCGGAGTTCATTCAATTCACAGTTTAGCCATGCGCTTCGGTGTACAGAAATTGCAAGGTAAGAGAAAATCTAAAATCACCTTTGGACTCTCGGCAAGACCTAAAAAGAAACTTAGACAACTTAGTCATACGATTGGAACCATGCTCGAATCGTACTTCTTTAATTAAGCGATTTTAAGTTCGGTTGCCTTACTTCAAGAGCGCCATGGCGTGCTTTGAAAGATAATCAGATATAACGTCATGTAAGTCTAGTATTGAATCTTGAACTCCCAGTTTATTGTGCTTTGGTGTTAGATTAGGCATTTTTCTTTGTCAAATTGAATTTCCACTTACGATGATGAGGGTTGGTCAATCATGTGATACCATGTGGCACTTCGATAGTTACCATTTGGACAATTTTTATTATTTCATTTGAGTTATAACTTGCTCCTAAAGTACAGTTTACATTTCTAGTTGATCAACTGAGGACTGAAAAGGGTTATAACCTCGCTCGTTTTGACCATCCAACTTAAAGCAATGAACAATTAGCTTCAAACATCGAACTTGGCACAGTTAGTGGTAACAATCACGCACATAATACCAAGTGAACGTTAGATTAGAAATGAAAATGTGAATGCCATCACGAGTGTGTGGAAAGCACTTCGCAGTTGAAAATTAATCGCAAATCAGGCTGCTGCTACTAACTTGCCAAGATGATAAATCAATACAAATGTGTCTTCAAAGTTTTCTTTGATTGAGACGTACTAAAGAGAACAATAACTCCTAACGTTCTGTTCAATGCAAATCCTCGATCTAATGAATCCCCCAAAGTACACTCTTCAACATCCTTGATTCAAGAGTAACTACAAATTGATCGACATTATGCCCAGTAACACTTTGCAAGCCCGGGAAGTTATAAACCGGTCGGCCATTAATTTACCTCTCACGACATCCAGCCTAACTTCATCAAATGATTTCCTCATGGAGTGGCCTATTGAATGGCCCTCTCACAGTGATGCTGTGAATCCATGCCACAAGAATTGTGCGCAAGGTACAGTCTGTACGTACCTGATCTATAAATCTGCAATCTTTCATATGTGTGATCGATGTGTCGCCAGGCCAAGCCATTGTGAGTGACAAGAGTTTGTTGGTGGGGGCGGATCGACAGCTAGATTTATAGCCGCACGATTCCAATAAGCTCGCCAGGAATCTTCTCCGTGACTGTTGCCCATGTGCAGACCGAGCTAGCCTGGCTGCACTCTATCATTGGCATGGGGCTTAGCTTCCCCTGCGCGCGCGACATTCATTCGCCTATCTTAGTCTTTCAATTCTGTCTGTCTGTGCAACTGATCTCCGAGTGCACACACAAAACAGTGCTGCTAACAGGACTAGCACCGCCTTGGCGAAGAAACTAGGTGCCACTTTAATTGCGTTGTTTCGAGTGTGATTTAGAGAGTGCTTGAATGGATCGATTCAGGCTCTGTCATGGAATTGACAACTACAACTTGGTCGACTTTGGCCTACTGCCTCAAATTCAGATATGACATGACAGAAATTAAACAAACATGAATTCGTTTTCTATAGACTGTAGTCTGATTCGATTGAATCTCAGAACACAACATTGACTTAACAACCTGTCATATCTTAATTCATCCAGATGACTTCCTAATTTGATTTTGACTCACTGGATTCACAACAAATGGGACGTGTAATGTAGTGTAGCATGTCAAAGGCACTTGTTGAAACTGGACCAACGGGTCAACTAAGGTAAGAATACCGTAAACAGTTAAAGCTGATAGGCTGATTTCAGCCTGGGGAATTCGTTGAGAAATTGAGCTCAATGAGTGCAGAAATAAGGATGTGGAAGAATGAAAAAAAAAAAAAAAAAAAATTCCTCAATAAGAATCAATATTTTATTCAATATAAATGTGAATTCTTCATCTGGACCCTATTCATGTATCATAGCTTCACCTAAAATTGTTACCTTTGGAACTTGTTTCTAATCAAGTGCGAGCCAATCAAGTTTGAGCAAATTGAATCTTTTTCAAATCAACAGTAGAGGCAACAATTGTCTTTTTTTTGTGAGAATGCTTTGAAGTTATGTGTAGTGGATAATATCAAAAAAATTCTCATGGTATTATTGTTGATTCTTCTAAAGAAATTGCTTGATTCATGGTAAAATTGATAGTATATTTGGAGCAATTATACTTCCTTCCTTTTGATCTAAGTTTTAGCCATGTAAATGTCTTTTTTGGATTTAGGTTCCAACAAATGAAATGTAGCTTATCTAGTCTAGTTTCTTCTGCAATTTGCAATTTTGCAATTTTTTAAAAATTCAATTTTTTGTGGTAATGTGAAATTTGATTTGTAGCCATAGTTTGCTAATTTTCTAATTTGAGAAAGACATGATAACTTCATTTACACCATGATGCTCTACAATGTAAAATACACCTATATTTTTTCATTATTTGAAAAAAAATGAAAAAAAATTCATGCATAATAAATGGATTTTGAAGCTTGAAGAGAGGTCATAGGCCTACCTTTTCAAGGTTAATTGTCCTTGAATTAAAAGCATTGTCTAACACATGGGTATATCTTGGAAATTTCAATGAGACAATAGTGAAATTTAGGGTGGAAAACTATTAGAGCACCTCCAATGCTAACTTCAAAAATTTATGATTGACTAAGTAAGAGTTTAAACAATATGAATTGTAGTAGTTTTGATGTAGTTAAGGATCAATGCTCCAAAGGACGCTTCATGGAGGTCTCACATTAGAACTTGAATCTCCACACCTTTTGTTTCAAATAATGTATTGCATTTGAGTAGAGAGAGCGAGGTTTTTGGACTTCAAATATTTTCCTTCATAAACAAGTGTTCATATGAATAGTGATGAAAAATTATAGTAAAAGAAGACAAAATTTTACAATGTATATCTTCGATGTAAAGATAATATCATTGTTTAGTGAAATGGCACCAAAAATAACAATGACACTCCTTTTGAGTGAAATAATGACATTGTTCTAAAGTGGTGAATGGAACCACAATAAACAATCTTTGAAGTATTTGAGTTTGAAAAATTACTCAAGGAAGGGTTTTGTCCAAATCTTTAAAAAAAATCGGCTATTGGAAAAAACAACTTGATGAACTATATGGAAAAGAAAATCTTCAAAAAAACAATTCTTTTGTTCTAAACACTTTTTGAACATTGTATGAATAAACTATAATTTCTTAAAGGTGTTAAAAGACTAATGTACAAGAAAAAGTTTGTGGAATCTTATAAATAGAGATTACACATTAGGCAAGAATCTATACATGTTGATTTTAGAAACAAAGTGCACTTATTATACTACTAGAACTATTAAGCGCATTTCTACCAACATTTACACTCAAAACATAGATGAGATCTATTATCATTTCATAATGAGATTCTCTTTTATTTGCATAAAACAAGCAAAATGCTATAAAAGTCTCCAACATATTGTGACTCTCAAACATCTTCATTCAATCATGTATCTTTTGTCAATGGAAAGGCTCCTCCCCTTTGTTTCAGAATCAATAAATTAAAAATGTAGATGAAGCATCCCAAATGACCTTTGTCTAACCAAGCATTGATTCATAAGAGTTGTGGGAAAATTGCTTCTCATTAGTGAGGATGGCACATTGTAGTCCCTTTGATAATCACATATATTTAGATTGATTGCATGGAGTTTAGTTTTTTTGGCAATAGAAAGGCAAATCAAAGAATTTTCACATGTATTTTGGTCACTGTTTTTTTGGTAAAAGTAATTGATAAGTTATAAGTGATCAAAGCAAAAGCATAAAGCTTCCCATTCCTGCCCTTAGAGGAGGACTATTCATGTCCATTTGGATCCTAAAAAGTGAACCTTCACAGAGGATAAGTGTACTCGCTGTACACATTCCATACTGGTACTACATTTCAGTGCCACTGTAACAACTGAAAACTCATCACAGTGCTGATTTACCAAGATAAGCTATTCAAAAGAAAGAGCAACCAGACAATCTAAGTTAGTTCCAAACCCGTAAATGATTTCTAAATTCTCGAGACGTTCTCATGCACCACAAAACGATAAGATTTGAGAGAAAGTCTAACTTAGACTAACACCTCAATAGCTGTAGGTACGATAAGCCTCAAAAAGTTAAAGAATACATTAAAAATCTGTGATAATTGCCTTGCAAACAGACATATGCACCTTGCCATACAAAATATATATCTATTCAATATAATGAAACATAACACTCAGTACTGTAGTTCACAAACTGGGACAGTCAATGACTTCGCAAGGATCGAAATCACAAGATCGCCAAGACAAGCTCCACAAAATCTGAAAGACACGAGTGAAGGTCACAGAAAAACCTGGACCATCACTGTAAGGATTTCTGTACCTCAAGATTTGTTACAGAAACATCAACACCAGTGCATAACTTACTTCATGAACATCACTCACTGTCCCCAGTGACTTCGAAAATCCTGACACGTTCTAAATCAATGGATACTGGAGTCAAATAGCTTTAGGATCGGCAGAGAATTATATTAAAAACCCGTATATTTCCTCACTTAGAACATGGCTAAGCCAAGATGTATCAGTAACCAGGAATGGAAAAGGTTATCTCTAATGGGGATGAGAGCAAGAGGTTTATCTACAAACACCCCTCCTACCATGTCCTCCACATGAAACTGTGCTGCCAAAGAAATGTACAACGTTGCCACACTCGTGCAAAATTAATATAAACAAAATAACTAAGAGCCAAATTCAGAACTCGCAAGGCTCCCAAAATTCGCCCTCAACACTCTTCTGTTGAGCACTAAGTTATTTGATGTAGGGCACTCCAGGAGTCCAGAGTGAAGCCAAAATTGGGAACTCTAAATCTCAGAAAAGGGAATTCAAAATCCGAACTTCCCAAGTTGGAAACTCTCGTAAGCTAAGCTGTAAGGTGCTGTGAAGCAACCTTTTCCAAGTATGCGGCCTTCAAAGCTTCATAGCTCAGGCTTTTCCCATCTTCGCCAATGTAGGAAGCTACCATCGGCAGCTTCCTAATGGAGTCTTTCTTGACAAGAATTTGCTTCATACTTGCACTTGACAACATGGGACCAAATGGCAAGTTCCCGTTGTTGTTTCCGAAGGGGGAAGCGTCGGATGAACTGTCGTCACTTTGAGGGCTGAAAAAGTTGGGATATGTCACCTTATCTTGAGCACTAGATCCAGCAGTTGCATAATAATTCATGTGATTGCTATTCAGTCTTTCGGAAAGGTAAACCGAAGCCGGAGAGCTATATTCACGAAACATCATCGCCCCTTCAAGCATCTTCAAGACCTAGACAGCGACATCAGAATTGAGTGTAAGTAGGGAATCTTGGATTTCTGAAAAGGGGACAACAAAGTTGACGCAATTAGGGTAACACATACACAGTATGGCACCACGAATTTAAGTATCCGAGTAACGAAGAAAACGAAGCATTCATTTAGATCATGAAACAAACGTGAACCATAGTATATGCAGTCACCAACCTGTGCCATTCGAGGACGCACCGAGTGATCCCTGCAAATACAACATGAAGCAGCTTTTAACATGCTGTTCAGTTCTCTGACTGAGAATCGATTTTCTAGGCGTGGATCAATAGGGAGGGTGCCTCTCTCCTCCAGCAAAGGTCGAGCCTGCACAAACAATAGCAAGTTAGGGTGAATATCAAATGTGGTTGCTGAGGTAGAAGACCCTAATTGTGCCATTTTGTAGCCACACTGTGTCAATAGAGTACATTTGATCATTCGAAATGTACATTATGGATACGTAGCGGCATAAAGAGGGTCTCTCAACTTAGTGTATAAGCAGAATGCATTCATAAGAACCGTCAAGTATACCCAAGACTAAACTTGCAATCCAATGAGAAAGAAACGAGAGGAATTGCACCATTATTGAATGGCTTCAAGCGATCAGCTAGACTTACCCATTCTGTTAAGCATTGCTCTCCTTTAGGTCGATTGATATCAATTGCTTTGCGACCCGTTATAAGTTCCAAAAGAACAACACCAAATGAGTAGACGTCTGCCTTGTCTGTAACCAGCCCATGCTGGGTATATTCAGGAGCCAAGTACCTGTAGTCCAATTCACAATAAGAGAAGAAATCCACGACTTTAGAACAATGCAACACAGTTGGAAAAGACAGAAAAAAATATTTATTTCAAACACAGGAAAACATGAAAATTCAAGTGATGCTCACGTAGTTACCCAAAAGTGCCAATAACCCTGGTCTCCACACCACAATGTCCATCCGGCTGCCATCTTGCAAGTCCAAAGTCTCCAACCTGGATTACTGCAAACACTTCCATAAGCACTCCAAAAACATTTACAAACCAAAGCCTAAACACTTACAAACCAAAGTCTCGACATCACACTTCAAAAGCGCAGATGCGTCTACACATACCATGGGTTCAAAGTCATGAGTGAGCAGGATATTGTTGGGACGCAAGTCCCTGTGCACTATGCACCCAATCCGACATTCCTCGTGCAAATATCTTAGCCCACGCGCAGCTCCAAGCGCTATTTTGTATCGTGAACTCCATTCCAAGACGGGCTTCTCATGCTCTCCAGTACCAGAATTACCTGCAAAAAAAACAGAAATAGTGAGTAACAGCAAATCTAGCGTTAGGCTGGACTGTGCGTTGAAGAAAAAAATCTCCTGTAGACAAATGACATTCCAGACTGACCATACAGATAGCCTTCTAAAAATCCATAGCAAATGAACTCAGGAAGTAAGAGCAAAACTAGCATTAGACTGGACTGTGCGTTGAAGAGGAAATTTATTCAAAAAGACAAATGACATTCCAGACTTACCATAAAGATGGCCGTCTAAGGATCCATTACAAATTAACTCATAAACAAGCAGGCGTCTCTTCCCCTCGATACAAAATCCAACGAGCATCACCACATTCCGATGTTGCGCACAGCTTAAGACTTCCACCTCGGCACAAAACTCCTTATCACCCTGATTACTAGCCATCTTATACTGCTTCACTGCAATGGCCTGTCCGTCTGGGAGAATCCCCCGATGAACATACCCATAGCCACCCTCTGCAAGAAAGTTTGACCGGGAGAATCCCGCAGTTGCAACCTGCAGCTCCCTGTAGCTGAAACTCTGAGGAGGTTTCCCGAAACAAGGAGCCTTATGTTGGCATGAAAAGCACAATGGCGGAGGTTCTGGAGCTTCACTCTCAAAGGGCTCCCGCTTGCTATTACTCTCCAACGACGATGGTGACCCTCTCCGAGAGTTGACTCGGGAGCTTTTTCTTGAACCATCTCTGGACCTTGTCCTCAATGGCAGAGTCTCTTCTCTACACTGTACAATATCTATGCTACCTGTTCACACCACGAAAAATAATGTAAAGTCTACATTCACCATACAGCAAAGGAGAGGTTCCATTCATCATACAGGTGCAACAATCTAGAAAATTTCATATTTTTAACAGACTGAATGTGCAACAATCTAGAAACCTGTTTCATATAAAATTTTGCACATTCAGTCTGTGTTAAGTTGAAAATCACTTGTAAAAAGCTAAATGTCCACAGTTGAAGTGTTTACACACTGCCACAAATCAGAGTTCACCTGTACGGTCAATGGAGAATCTAATGTATTGTACGGTTAGTGGAGTCTCTAATTTAAGTGACGAGCATATGAGCGGGATTCATACAAAAACTAGAGACAACAGTAAGTAAACTCAACGTGCTTAGAAGGATTCTCCGTACCTGCGGGTGGTTTAGAGTGGTCCGCCGATACTCTCATGTTTTCTTGCTCAAATCTTGGTAACACGTTGCTTGGCGAGGAATCCGAGCTCAACATATCAGGCACGAAAATTCCATCGTCTATGTCGGGGTAGAAGGCTCTAAAAGAAACACCCTTTTCAAGGACCTCTCCTGTTACCATCTCCAAAATGACCCCATGGCTCACAAGGTTGTTCGAAAGGGGATCCCATGCTTTGCACGGTGAACTGTCGGAGCTTGATTTCGACGAAGTGTTTGAATCCTCCAAGGGAGTCATGACTTCCTCCGGGCTACTTAAATGTGTACTTGATTTCAGATGTGGGAAGCTGATTCTGGACAACGGCATCGGCTGATTTGAAGCTTCAGTTATCTCTAAGACGTTTTGGACTGGAGTTGTAGAATGAGGCCGAGACAGCAGAGTCGAAGGCTCAGATGCCTGAGAGTTCTGCTTCATATTCATTCGCAGTAACTTGGGTTCTGAGGGCTTCACAATCACGATGTTGCAGTGCAAGAGGTTCATGCAAACCTTCGCTTCTTTCTTCAAACGCCTGCATGGTTCAGTATGGGTGCATCTTAGATCTTACTTTCAATTGCTTCTATTTCCAAAATCATACATTAAATGCACACACCCCTCCCTGTAATTGCACATTCCCTCTCAATATCCATAGAATCAGTCATGTTGAGTAAACACCTCATTGAACAAGTTCCACATGTCCAGTTATGGACATAGATGAGTGCTAATAGCCTATTTGTTCCCCCGAAGCAGTGTCATTAGAGCAGGTTGGGTGTAAGATAGTGAGAAAAGCCGAAGGTGTACAAAGATAAGAACAAAGGGGCTGATGAATGCAAACCTGGTGAACCCTAAGGCAACGAAGGTCGTCAACTACATTTTCATGTAAGGCCGTAAGAGAACCACTTACCTGTCAAAAACAACGCAAGTGGCACCTAGTTTCTTCGCCTCTGTAGCCACAGTCTCTTGACCACCAACTTCTCGAACCTTCACGTTGAAGGTAATCTGCACATACAATTTAGGTTCACTATTTAACAACTTCATCCACTCTCTCAAAGTAAACGCGCTTCATGAAGACCAGCCTAAACACAATAGAAAGAAGCAACCCGATAGGACGCACCTTCTTCTGATCGCACAGTGACTGAAACTGCTGGATCATGGAAACACAACCATCGTAAATTTCCTCATCCACCTCTTTCGTTGCTCTCGAGTGATCAATCACACTGCGCAGAATCCGAGTTGATGCACAATCCTTTCCCAGGATCTGTAGTGACATGGGAAACCTCCAAACACTTCGCACATGACCTGCAACAATACCAACAGTCTGTGAGACATACACATGCATTATCAACATGCATCATCAACAGCTGCCCTGCGAAGGCGTTGTTGGCAGAAAAGAGCGGAACTCTAGGGTGCCAAAGTGAACAATGAATATCACGGCCTCTTGCCAAACCTACGTACAACCGTTACAAATGCTGCTCAAGGACACCAACACCTAAAATAATCACCTCTGGTACATTCTCTTCATAGAACAAGCACTGAGTGTCCTCTCAACTGCACTCTCGCCATTATCAAATGTGATGATAAGAATATGGAGGGAATAGCAGACCTAAAGTGCCCCCCTTGATAAGCTCCACAAGACCACAACAAAAGCAAAGACATTACTATTCAAATCCTCAAAAATGGAGAGTTTCAAGCACAAGAAAAAATTTCCTTCCATAGCTACCTTCATGTACGACCTGTCCCAAAAAATTCTACATTACGACCACCGCAAGCAAAAGAAACACTCTGCTAGAACTAAACCTCCCAGAATTGGATGTCGGGATTGGCATCCGGCGACTGACTGTCGCAAAACACGTTCAATTGTGTGCACACTGCATTCCGGGATCCCATTGAGCTGCAGTCTACAGTGGTGACAAGAGCATGGACAGAATAGTAGACCTAAAGTGACCCTTCATGAGCTCCATAAAACCACAACAAAAAGCAAAGAAATCCCCATTCAGAACCTCAAAAATGGAGAGTTTCAAGTCCAAGAAAGCTATTCCTTCCATGTCCAACACTACCTTGATATACGACCTGTCCCAAAAAATTCTACATTTCAGCAAAAAACGACAAGTCTGAAACTAAATTAGACTGCCCGATATAGGATGTGCACACTGGTATCAATCCTGGCGACTTTATGAATGTCAAGCGCAAATATGAAGCTCAATTGTGCCCGGGATTCCGTAGAGACAGTACAGCACACATACCGTAGCTACCCGGTGGGTACAGAGCCACGAGGGTGATAGATTCCCCGGGAGGAACTAAAACATTGTTAAGAACCCATTCAAGCGCATACTTGGTGATCTGCCGTGAACCGTCCAGCACCACCAGCACCTTCTCATGTGCGAACACTTCGTAGGGTTGAGCAGAAGGCCAGTCGTGGTTCACACCCACTGTAGTCGTCATACTCCAAAGCCTGGTCTCATATACTGCACTTCCTCCCCTGCATCTTCGACTGCTGGTCTCTTCACCCGAGACTCAAGACACCGACCTCGGTTGGAAACAGTCTCACATTCCTGTCGGTCTAGTACAGGACGTGGCGTTCACTCATAAAACATCAACAAGGGCTCAGAACTTTCTGCCTCACTGCAACAGGGGTAATCTCAGAGGATCGATCTCGTCTGTCAGAAGGAGATAAATCGCACCAAAGAATCGGTCAATACCTGCTAATAGAAATCCTTAAGCCAAAGCTACCATAACTGCTGCGTTTTTTACATGGGGTATAGTTGAAAGAGATCCGATGCGACCTCTGTGGCGACTTCCATGTCGAACACATCAGACTTTGGCCGATCGCTTCCTTGATACAAACAAGAGTTTGGAAATTAAGAGAATCCCAACACACAATAGATCCTGTTGACGGGTCGCTCCTTTGATACAACCGGCAAGAGCACTCACTCCATAAGCAATACAGATCCAGAACCCCCACAAAATTTTTGCACAATATTTCTCTTCAAGAGAAAAGTCACCCCACTCACCGACACTTCGCGAATGCTCTCGAAAACGAGTCCAAGAATCTAACCCAAATTAGCAGCCCAAATGAAATTTTCCTCTTTAGTAGGACATCGGCTGAAGCCTCGTGCGCTTTGACAGAGCTATTTTTCAATCAAACCCAACGGTAAAGCGTTCATTGGAGAGTGAGACAGAATGAGTGAGCTGCAGCTCCTTCGATGTCAAAGAAGATAATTTCTTTGACAACTGGTGGAACTGAACAGTGTGACTTGGGCAATGCTTGCAGTGAGGCTGCAGTGGACTTGACGACAAGGGGTAGCGATGGAGACTCTGGGTTTTTTTCTGACAACGGTGGGCAGTCTGGTGCAGAGAAAGACAAGGGGTCGGCACTTTGGGCGGCCCGAACGGGCTGCCACACCCACGGCTGGCAGCAGGCGTACTGTGAGTTTTAGGGCCTGTCCTCACGAGGTCCCAAGTGCCGGTGAAATTCTGAAGATGTGATTGGTCGAGAGGTATGGTGGGGACCATGTATTTGGTCTTGTATTTTACTCTTGGAATACGAAGTATGAATTCATATGTGGAAAGACATGTATTGTTGTATTGGAAATTTAGCAACAAACATTTTTCATTTGGAGGGTTTTTTAACCTATAAACGACGTTATGGTCATTTTCTGGTCAATGAATGAGAGAGAATCCTTCTATGTAGGACAGAAAAGAAACTATTCATCTTCATAATTTTGCATGAAAAGGGGAAGTCTTATATAGTAGTTTGACTTTCAATGAATGCTTTTAGATTTTTTTTAGACCAACTAATCACACAATGCCCCAAAAGATGATATCCACGATCACCAGCCCGTCTTTTGAGGGTTAATGTATAAACTCTTTATTATATTCAAATACAAGATAATACATATAGAATATGCGATCATTTTGCAACTTCTCACACATGTAGGAGGTACAATAATGATCTACATTGAAAATGTCATTTGTCATTGGGTCTGACTCAACATAAATGCAAACTTTTGTAAGTGTTGTATATGTCAATTTATGCATCTTGTATATCAAATACATTTCTACAATCCAAATTAGGCTTCTTAAACCTTCAAGGATTAAGAACCAAGACTTGTATTTTCACGCAAAGGGTGAATTTTTGTGCACCTGGAATTGGTCAAACCTTGCATAGAATTCTTTTTAAATTTAGTCTTATATGGAAGTGTACAGTAGTTGATAAAAGAAAACTGGAATTAATGTACAACAAAATTTTGAGAAGAGACTTATGAAAAGTAGGAGAGACAAGCTTTTGACTTTGAAAATTTTGTTTTTAAACATTGTACTTTAACTTTTTGGTTGTTTCTAGTTTGACAACAAGAGAAAGTTAATCCTAAATTATAGCTTTTACCTACTCACATAGGTGTGAAAGCATCAATCTAAACGACAAAGGCAATTATGACTCTAAAAATTTCAAAATCCACCTTTTTGACTCTAATAAAGCATAGACTTGTCTATAATCATCACTGGTCAAAATGAGCCCCCTACATTTGAATCAAGCAATGACACTAAAATATAGATATTGATGATACGACATGTATACAATCAAAACATGAAAGCAAGCTCAAAGCCAAGGAGACAATTTTTGATACATTTACAACATCGCTTTGAAATTTCATAATTTAGTTATATCTAATGTGTGTACACAATGCATATTAAAGTGCATTAGAATTCTCTTTGATTTTCCAATAAGATCCAACAAAAATAATACATAATTAATAATTATGTCAAATTGGCAAGTAATGCACATGTAGTTAGTTGACAAGTTGATTATTATATTGATGGTTATATTGCAATTAACTTATGTCCCAAGTCCCAAGCCCCCACCCACAAAAAAAAATTCCACATGGCATGTATACAAAAAAACATGTTGGCGGGAGAGAACAAAGGATCCTCTTTTCAAACCAATCATGGTGGATATTGACTATAACTAATTAAATCTCTTTGAAATGTTGGAAAAAAGGGTAAGATTACTAAAATAGACTCTTCAAGAGGACTTGATAACACCAAAATCCACGTGCTAGAATTTTTTAGGAGTTAATCTGTAATTGCTCAAATAACCAAATATAAAATAATATGTTTTTTTAAACTGGAATAAATAATAGTAATTCCTCTTTAAAATTTGCATCCTTGATTTATATACAACATTCATTTTTCTTTCTTTGGGATGCTTCACACTACTAGTAGAAAGGGTGGACTTGGAGCACTAAAGACTGGTGCAAAAATATGGTGTACAAGGCCCATGTTGGCACTAGCTTGTTGCCTATGTAGGCCTTGGGAACCACTCTTTGACACTATTCCTTAGTGCCCTAAGACCACCATTCTACTAGTGCATTACATTTTCAAGTCTCAGCTTTATAAATCTTGATTCCAAGCCAAATCCCAACTTTCTTGAGTTGAAGATGGTGAATAAAAAAAAAGTGGGACTTGGGACTTCATAGTGTAAAGGTCAAAGTCCCAATTCTAAGTCCTAGTTTATATCATGTTTAATATTTTGTAGCAATTAAGTTCTCTCAAAATGGATCAAAAAGTCAAACCTTGATTTTGGAGGCACTTGTAGCATCAAATTAGCTTTGGAATTTTTTTGATAGAATTTCAATCAATGAAGATGGTTTATATAGTATTTTGTCTTAATTTTATGTTCAATCAACTAGTAATTGGAAATTGGAGGCCGACGTGGGCCTCCACTTTTGTTACCTTAGGAACATTTTACTCTATATTCTAAATCCCAAGTTCCATTGAGATCTCAAAATTTGATTGGTGGAGAGCTAAAAATTTGGATTTGGGGCTTGGGACATTTCATACTACATCTCAAAACACATGACTCCCTAATGCTTGCATGGCAATACTTTTAGAAGTTTTGGCACCAAAGAAGTAGGACTTTGGAGGCCAAATTAGATCTAGCCAAATAGAAATCCAACTCAATCTACAAGTACTAATGTTCAATTTTTGGGAAGAAAAAAGGAAGAGAAAAATACTATATAAGACATCCTAATAGACTGAATTTTCCTTCAAATCTGTCCAATGTGTATTTGATGCTATAAGTGTCCAAAAATTAGGTTTCTGAGTTTGTGACTCATTTTAGGAGCAATTAATTGTTAGACAATACAAGAGACAAGTTGGGACTTAAATTTGACCTTCACACTATAAATCCCAAATTCCACATTTTATACTTTATGTTTGCCTTCTACTACCCCCAAAAGTTGAGATTTGGCCTTCAATTGGGACTTAGAAAGTTGTTACTTGGAACATAGTGTGAAATGCCCCTAGACCCAATTTAGCCTCCAAGTCCTACTTCCCTGGTGCTCAAACTCCCTCCAAGTATTGCCATGTAGGCATTTTGGAACAAGCGTGAAGCCCCAAGTCTTGATTTTTAACTTTCCACCAATCAAATTTTGAGAATTCAATGGTACTTGGAACGTAGTGCAAAGTGGCCTTTATTTGATCTTCCTTAAACTTCTTCGATGAATATTGATTGGATGAAGTGAACTCTTAAAACACTCATCATCCATATAATATGTGAATGTTTGAGCATTTAGTTGTTAAATGCATACAAAAATGGCCATCCTATCTATGTATAGAACCCGACAACCATTTTACAAACAACCTATTGTGCCATTCCAATAATCTTGCACAATATAGAATACAATTATAATTTAATTTTGCTATTTGACCTTTACCCTACAACTAATTTTATATCTTTGAGCAAGATGATACAATCACTTGGCCAAAATCTAGCTCAAATATAGAGATATTTATTTTACAAAGTTTAGTCATATGACACCTGACATTGAACTCTTTCTAGATCATATTTTTGTTCCTCAATACAGTTTTCTTAAATATGAAAGATTAAAATATGAATGCTTCCTACATTTTTATACAATCAAATTTGTAAAATTCATTGCCAATGTCTTTCAATAAGATATCAAGTAAAACCATTAATAGTTAATGAAACAATTTACCATAAACAAAATTTGTTTTTTTGAAATTGAGATTTGATATGCTTGATTGGAATTGTTTTAAAATTCAATGTTTATTGTATAAGACAATATAACATTCACTAGCATGGGCTATCTCTACCTTGGCTCTATAGTAGAAGCTGTAGAATATTCCACACCCAACAATACTTCGTCAATAGCTAACAATGAACAAGTGGAGTTCTAATGTGATGAGCAGGGGCCATGAAGGAAAGGCAATGGGCAAAAGGTTGCTAGCATGTAAGCCTAGGCATCTATGCTATAAGTCCCTACGTTATAGATTCCTATATTAGCCACCTTCCATGGTTACAAGGTACCTATGTTATAAGTATATATATTATAGGTACCTTCAATGGTTGTAAAGTACCTATTTACACCTAGGCTCAAGGCTCCTAGGCTCACATTTTTAGGCTCACACATGTGTTGTTGATAGTGGATATGAAAGCTACAAGTATTATGAAAGAATGCCAATAGTAAAGTAAGAGGCTATAAAAGTGCCTCTTTCCTTCATATTTCTCCTATTATTAGTTGGAGAATGGACATGAGGTGATGATACAAGAAGAAAAAAATTTATTGCAAGAGCCAATCATTGTCTTTGATTTTTGCACATCTCTTTATAAGTTGCAAGTGGATGGATTTTGAGAGACCTATGGTTACAAACAGGTGCCTATGTCCCAAATCTTTGAAAATTTATAAGTAATTAAAAATTACGTGGACAACATACAAAACCACTTGTAGTAGGTTTCACATCTATTTATCTTTCTCTAAAAAATGATCTAAAAATATTTTTGTCTAAAAAACCCTTTGAAAAAGGCAAACCAACCTTTAAATGGTCATTTTTAGAGCCTCCTATCTTGTATGTATCATGTTGAAATGGCAAAACAAGATGTCCAGAGCATGGTTGTTCTTAACCTCTAACTGCCCAAGCGACCATATATGTTCAATCTAAAATTTTAGGCTCATTTGGTGTGGGCAATTAAATTACTTCGGCCGTTTAAAAAAAATTACAAGCAATTTTTAGGGTTAACTATTGGAATCTTTTATTTTTCACTAAAAAAAGTTAATTATTTGATTATTGAGAGATCCTCAAAGGCATATATGTACCAATAATGAAGAGTAAAGTTTTCAAATTTTACTCAATTTCCAGACCTTGAGCAAAGTTTGCCAATTTCACTTGATTTGAGATCTACAAAATTGTGCATATCCATTTGCTTTGAAAATGGTCCCAATGGAAAGAATAAAGTGTTTTCATGATTTTCACTGTTGAAAATATAACCATGCAAATGTTAATTTGGAGTTATTTGCGATCTCTATTTATAATAAAAATTGCATTACAACAATTGCAAGGAGGATTGTGTAATGAATTTGATAGCTTTTCATGTGAAATTGATTTTTTTGAAAGTGCATTGTAGTATGCTAGCATTACTCGTAGTTGTTCATGTCACCTCCAATCCCAAAAAACTCTTATGTGCAAACATTGTGGGGAGGGGCAGCATATTAAAAATAGAAAACATACGTTTATCTTGTTATAATCTCACAAATCCTATGCAATTTTGCACTCAAAATTGGTTTGTTTATTAATGAGCAAGCTCTTTAAACATCTACATGGTTATATTTTGGAAAAAAAATCAATTTACTTCATTGGAGATAACTATAGGTTCATGTTCATTTTTCATAAGAAAAACACATTTCAAAAGGCTTAGGCATTTAGGGGTTAAGAAAAAATTAAGGCCTTGCAAGGGTTGTTAAGAAAAGGTTTCCTGGGTTGTGAACCTATGTAGTGCGAGCCAAATTATTTAATAATAAAATATATAATAAAATATTTTGCAAATTGTAAAAAATAAAAAATAAAAAAATAAAATCACAATCTGATGTAGTATTAGTAGTAATTTTGTACTTTTGGATTTAATTTAAAAATTACATTTTTTTAAATCATTTTTTTTTTCAAAATCTTTATTAAAATTGTCCTATGCCATCTAGGGCCAACCATTTGCTGAATTTTTTTTAACAGTAAATTTAATTTAATTTAAAAAAATTAAATTCATTTTTCCAACTAGCATTCTCCACTGTCGAGGAACTGGTGGCCCTCTTCAAGGCTCAAACATCTTGTAATGTGGATAATGTACGTACAGCGGCTTCCCAACAAAAAAATCAAGCCATTGCTTATAGTTTGACATTTTTAAACACACTTATCCTCTCATTTTTTTTTTTATAGGCTTGAAGCTGCCCATTTTTTTTGAGGCAATTGGGCATTAAATTGTCTAAAAAGCAGTACTAACTGTACTTTAGTCCTGCAACATCATCTCCAAAATCCTGGTTAAGGGTTGGGTACCAGGGCTTTTTTTTTTGACTTGTGTCCCCCTTGCTAGCTTCACTGGAGAGGCCAGTTTTTGGAGGGATGAAGCCAGATAGGTCAGATTTCTGACAGTCTGACGAAATTTCGCCCCCAAAAAAAGCCCTGTTGGGTACTGCTTGAAATTCTTAGAGCTTGCCACAACATTTGTATGGAATGAGTTAAATCATAGATGGCAATGAAAATGACAAATTCGCAATTAATGATGGTACAATTATCGCATGCTATGTCCATGTCCACTTTCAATGATATGCAATAATTTCTTGATTCATTGTTAGTACACCGTAGCTCTTCATGTTCCACCTCCTAGACAAGCAGTTAGGGATTTTTTCTTGAAGTCCTTTTTTGTGCTGAGATACTGTAATCAAATTCTGTCTTCAGTTGATGGTGATTGAACAACGATTTTTGAAAAATAAAAAATAAATCGTCAAAGTTGAATAAACAACGATCAAACAAGAAAATGAAAAATACTTCCTATTAAAAAAATTAATGGATAAGGTAGTCAACCCCTTTCCAATCACTTAAGCAATTCAACATATTGTTGTATGGGCATGGTGAAGGGAAAAAAATTCCTTGTTCATAGAAATAGATTTCAAAAGGATTTCATATATTTATTTTAAAAATTTCCTTGAAAACAAAACTACCATAAAAGATTTTGTGAAGATTCCGTTCAACCTATTCTGTTATGTAGGTCACCATATTTCCAACCATAGGTTGATTACAAAATTGACAGTGCTTCAATTGTAGCTTCCAATATACATCTTGTGATCATTGTATGCTTTTAGTGTACACCTTCCCAACATTTGTGTTGTATGAGTTGTCACCTAACCATGTGAGCTGTCACCTAAACCACAATTGTTTGGAAACATGGTAGCCTAACTAATAAAATGGGTGCCTGATTGGAAAGAGGTTGACTACCTTACTTCCATTGCCATGGCTATTGACGGCCCAAATTTGCCTTGCTTGAAGTGGCCTTCTTTACTTGAGACCACAATCTTCAAACCCAATATTAAGTGATAGGGGTCCCTATGTACATGGAGATTGAGATTTACATGCAAAAGACATGCCAATAGTTGCTAGATAAAATTATCTAAAAGACAATTGCACCAAATTGCATCCAAATAAGCAATTGAGTACAGTTTGTACTCAAGGGATCTTGTTAGAGCTTTTTGTCATTGCAATGTCAAATTGTACTAGAAAAAATAAAATTGGTTATAAGTACCTTCTATGTTTATAAAATATTTATATAATATGTGTCTATGTTATAAGCACTTTCTATGGATATAGAATATTTACATTATAGGTGTCTATGTTATAAGCACCTTCCATGGTTTATAAGGTACTTATGTCATAGACACCTTCAATAGTTGTAGAGTACCTACTTACACCTAAGTCGCCTAGGCTCGCATTTCTAGGCTCACATGCTAATGTCGTTGATTTTCTATCTAATATGCCAATGAATGTTAAATTTGAAGCACCACTACATCATTTTATATCGCCACTCTAACACTTCACAAAAAACTGAGTAAAAAATCCTACTTTTTATCATTAAATTGCTTATTTTTAGTTTGAATCTTCTTGGAAGTCAAACAAGTATTTTTGAAATAAAGTATGAAGAAATTGTGAATTTTTCAAAGTGCTGAAAATGACAAACACCTGAAGAATGACCCATTATAGTCTTGCATCAAACCATAACAATCCTTTTCCAATAGATGAGATTTGGGCTACATTAAGTTAAATTAGTAGCCACACATAATGTCTCGGATGATGGTGATGGATTGATGAGTGACTGCAATAAGAACTTCCACCTTTTGATTGAAAATCCATCATTAGAAGTGACTTTTGTAGGTCTTCATGTTGTTGCTACATTCAGAACTACTGTGACTACTTTAGATGAATAAGAATAAGATGACTATAATGGATACATTTTTTTGTTGATTTTGCAATAATCCAGAGACTCTATTGGGTCAACCAGACATCATACTTCTAAAATTCATAACAAATTCATACTTTATTAAAAAAGCATAATTTCAATTGCTCTCCCCATCAATGTTTTTTTTTCTTCATATTCCATGAAGTGGCGAAGTGGCAATATTAAATGTTATGCTGGTGTTCCAAGTTTCAACATTCATTCACGTATTAGATAGAAAATGTGATACCATGTATCTATAATTCCATTTTCATTCACAATGTGGCGATTTCATCCAAAATTTTACTAAAAATTTCCTATACAGGCTTGGTGCTAGGTCAAATTTTTTGGTGCAATTTTGCACCAAATCGCCAGAAAAAAACCCACTGCTCCCCATTTCTCACATTTGCCTTTAGTACATGGATTTTTTTTTTTAAAATTCAACAACACCAACACAGCAAATCCCTCATTCTGCCTGTGCTGGTTTACCTTCCTCCTTCCTCCAGGCACTAAATTTGGAAGCGAAAACTCGTTTCTCTCCGTCGAGAAGACATTGAAGTCAACGATTCATTTCATTACCGTAGGTCGGTAGGTGTAAAACAAACGTCCAACTCCAATACCAAGGAAAAATTCCAATTCATTATTTTGGAAGGTACTGGAGTCAGATGGCCTGCTGGCTGGATCACAAGCATGACACAGACTCTGGAACTTGGATAGAGCAGCGTTAAGTTATCCAACCAGGTTTTAACACGGCTGAGACGTCAAATGGAGACATTCAATGACTTCTTATTACGTTCAGTGAAAACTGGATGTTAAGTTAATTGGAGTGGAGACCGTCTTACATTTGTAACTTAAAGGAAGACTCACAGTGATTAAAATCTCACTAACTTCAATAAACTTAAGTTTAAGGACATCCATGGGGCTCTGGGGCTGAACAGGCTAACCTCATGGAAGAAAAGAGTCTGTAGAACCACGTAAGGTAAATCAGCCCATTGCCATCAGCCTATTGCCATTAGATGACCCATAGTGGATATCTCATGATCCCATGATGGTTTTTTCAGACCACAATCGATGATCAACTTGACACCTATGGAGTGATTAGTGACCTTATTAGGAACACCCAACTTTATCAGTGTAAATCACTGTAGGAAGTGACTTTTCATGGCATTTCACATTAAAAATTATTGTGACCACTTTAGGTGATTAAGTTGAGTATATTGGATGACACTTTTTATTGGTTATGGGGCAGCCTGTACACCATGTTGGGAAGATCACTTCAGAAATACATAACTAATTCACATTTTGTCTGAAAAATAAAATTTCAGTTGCTCTCATTGTTTCTCACAATTATCTTTATGTGGGGAAAAATTTGAAAATTTTCAACAATGGCATATGGGCAGACTCCAAATTCTGACCATAATGGGATGTTTTACCTTAGCCAATCGCTTAACCCTGATGCTTAAACTGGATTTTTTTTGGCAACATAGCAATTTGGGGCAACTCAATACAAATGGAGTTTTATTTTTATTTATTTTTAATTTTGCACAACATGTGTACAAGGAGTAGCATTTAAGGCCCCAAAAAATTCATAACTTTTGATTACATGGTTCAAAAGTTATTGTATAATATGTAGTTACATTGCTTGGCGGACAACTTGGGCAACTAAAAAAACTTCTTTAAAAATCACTCTCCTAAGAAATACAAATTCGAATTGAAATTTATGAAGAGTTTTGGTTTGCGGATAGTTTGTGGGTAGTTATGGAATCACTATTCTAAGATAAACTTTGAAGTCCTTGTATTAACTCAATTTTTAATATTTTTGAAAAATAATAAAAGCATTGGGTGTAGATTGTTTATTACAACATTACAACCATTGGATTTGACATTTTCAATTTCATAAATAAATAATTAACAACTTTGTATTTTGAATCATTCTCTATTTCTTTTTACTTACTATTTTTTTCCTATATATTGTACAATTCCAAATAATTTGAAAGTTTTCAAACTTGTAGCCAACTTGCCTTGAAGAATGAATCCAAATAAGCGCCACCATTTTGGACATTTCTTCATACAAATGTGACATTGTGAAGTACATCTACTCGTTTTTTCACAAGGTCAAGAAAAATGATTTTTGTCACTTCAAATGCTAATATCTTGCAATCTGCACAGTGGAAATTTCTGAATTTGTTTCCACATCTTCTCAAACCAACGTACTACACGATCCTATGGCCATATGTGTCTAAAAAATATTTAGTTTCCTATAATTTTGTACTTGCCCTAGAAATGGCAATTTTGGAGCATTTGGGTGAAAACTTAGTCCATAATGTCATTAGAAAAAACTTCAGCCAAGCAAAAGGCCGCGAGACTCCATGGCAACAATGCAATTATAACACTACAAGAGAAAGGGGGGGAATAGAAATTTAACGGGGCACTACTAGTGCCACGTCAAATTTGCGATTTCAAATTTATTATTATTATTTGTTTTAAAAGAAAAATAAATTTTAAATTTTAATTAATTAATTGTTATTTTTTTCTGTATTTGCACCGCGGAAGTGCCAAAAATGAAGGTCAAACAACCCTCTGCAAGGTTCAAATTTTTTTGTAATGTTAGGAGTTAAGCGATTCCACACATGTTTTAGAATAGTGAAAGGCAATGCAATTTTTTGTCTTGTAGGAAGATAAAAAATTAAAGGGAATACAACTTTTTTGGTAATTTTATGCTTTGAATTGAAATTACTATAAATTTTGGTAGCCTAAAATTCGTTTGATTCCATACCCAACGTGTGGAGTCTTCCAATTCCAATCATTCAAGAATTACTATTCCACTCATTACTTCCTATTTTCTTACTTCCTACTTTGAGACATGTGTTATGACCTTATTAGTCCCAACCTTGAAAAACACATTAAAAGCTTTGGTTGGAAATCTATTTAAGCCTTGGTTGGAATGGTTGCACCCTATAGTTGGGGTATGGATCCCTATCGGATAATGGCTGGTTTTACCATACCATCATCCCTCATATCTCCTTTGACCAGGATAACAATGAAATTTACATCCGTCTTCCAGCTCATTCAAACATATCAAGGTCAGCAATTCTTTGGAGGACACCAAGGTAGGAGGTTCTAAAAGCATACATGCTCCAAAAATGCTCCACCCCCCTAAAATGTAAACTATTTGTACATTTTAGGAAGTGGATGGTTTTGGAGCCTTATGCTAGTTCAACTTCAAAATTTCATAACTAATTCCACAAAGCTCCAAAAAAAATATGAAACGACTTGGATTAGATGCCAATTCCACTTCTCTATCAAGGAAAATGTACTGAAAAACATTTCAAAAAGTTTCACCTCCCCCAAATTTAATTCTAACCCTCAGGGCTGCTTCACACTATGGCCAACCAAGCCGAGAGGCGGTGGGATTGAATGGCCAAACTTTGTTGAGAGTCCAAAGAAATGAGCAATAAATAGGCAATAAAATGTATAGGAGTTGGAGCCTTTGGCCGGCCATAGTGTGAAGCCTCCAAAGGCCAAGTCCAAAGTCCAAGTCCAAAGTCCAAATCTTTGGCAATGAACTCCCACAACCTCTCAACTTGGATGGCCCAAGTGTGAATCCTCCCAAAGCCAAGTCCAAAGTCCAAACTCTTAGCAATGAACTCCCACCTACCAATCTATTCGTTGAGATCTTGTCATAAGTTGCCGACTCTCAACCATAGTTTGGGTCTCCATTTTTACTCAACCCGAACTTGCTTTGAGAGTCCGTCGCCATATAGACAATTTATTGCCACGTAGATAGTTAAGGGGTGATGGCCTTGAATGGGGAGGATTGTTTATTGCATTTCATCAATCGAGTCTGCACTCTGGCCTGGTGTGGCACTCATTCTCGCGGGCTTGGCACACAGAAACCACATGATCTCCTACCTAAACGTACTTCTACCATCGTAGTCATAGTTCAGGACAGACATAGAATTATGGTCCACAAGTTTCCCAACACCTGCTGCAAAAAAATGAGGCGAATGAGCGTGTTTGGTTCCATGATCAGTTTCCATCTACCCAGGTGGCGTTTCTCTCTTGGCCTTCCCCCCTCTCCAAGGCTGGACCCTCTGCATGAACCAGACTGATTGTTCCCTCTCCTTGTTTTTTAATGCACGTCGTTAGTTCAAAAAGAAAAAGAAAAAAATCTCACTAAGATAGAAGGCTCAAGAATAGTTCGGACATTAAGAACCGCCCACCTGTAAAATGTACACGATTTGTACATGCTGTTTTTTCATAGCCTTCATTGATATACAAACAGTGTACATTTCAGGGGTGGACATTTGGGAGCCCTATGCTTGTTCAACTTCAAAATTTCAGAACTAATTTCAAAAAGCTCCAAAAAATATGAAACGGCTTACGTTAGATGCCAAATCCACTTCTCTTTCTAGGAAAATTTACTGAAAAATATTTGAAGAAGTTTCACCTCCCCCAAAATCCAGTTTCAGCTCTTAGGTGGGCGATTTCTGGACCTGTTACCTTAACCCTAGACCGCCCAAGAGGACAGAAAGTGTCTTCACATAGTTTTAAGTTAAATTCAAAGTACTGTAACTTTTGCATCCGATGTCCAAATTCAGTAAAACTTGTTGGAGAATTTGCACCTTTTCTTCTAGTTTGTGTGGTAAAATTTTCAAATCAATATAATAAGTAATGATTTTATGAAAGCCAATCGAAGTTCACAAGCTCAATTTGATTCACCAAAGTGCACTTCATGGCTGCAACTTCGGGGGCTTGTATCTCCTTCATCCAATGTTTGATTTCAATAAAATTTGGTGGGTTAAAATCCCCTTGAAGTATACTTATTGTGGTGAAATTTTCATGTCAATACAAGTTGTTTTGAATGTTTGGGAGCAATTCAAAATTCAAAATCCCGTCATTTTGCAACTACAATGAACTTTGGCGGCTTGTATCTTCCTCATATAGTGTCTGATTTCAATAAAAAATTTGGGGGAAGTAGCGCATAGTAGTCTAGTTAGTGTGGCTAAAATTTCACATCAATCGAAGAAGTTGTCAATGACTGAGAAGCATTCTATTAGAAGGAGGTTCAGCTGTAGATGTGTTTTTTGCAACTTTTCTTGCCTATTTTTGACATTTGCAAGTCATTTGCAAACACATTGAATCAATTGAATGAAATTTTTTTCACCAATGCATTTGCGTGTTGGTTTTGAATCACTTTGTAGTTTAAAGTTTTTTCATTTGATTAGGTTTAGAGATCAAATTTGGCCTCTAAATGTGTTTTTAGGAAAATTTCAGCATTCTTTTTCAACACTAAAGCATTATAATCTTGCAATCTATGCGGTCAAATGACTTCAAATTTGATCCATGACATCTACAACATGTGTACTACATGATTGTACGGTTAAGATCTGTATAACTTAGTCACATTTAGATTTATAGCACTTCAAAAACTACACTGTTTTTCACCCAAATCGGCCATGGGCGGTCTAGGGTTAACTTACATTGATCAATGGGGTCTCCGTCGGTCGGTTTGAAGTTGGGAAAAATATCTGAGTTAAGTTAACTTAAAGCTTAATTAAAGGGAAACTTGAATTCTGTATCCTGCTGATCTCATAAGATGACATGCCAAGAGAGACAGAAAAAGACATAACTGTGCTACTTAAGGTGTCAGCAAGTACTTCTTAATTAACAGTAGATTCAAATTTGAACTGATTGTGACGGGCTGAATGCGTCTCTTTGCAATTAAGTTGATTAAGAAAGATGGAGTTATAGTAAGACCACCCATTTCCAACCAGGGACCAATTCCCAACCGGTAGTGCCCCTATTTCCAATCAAGGCTTGTAATGTGTTTTTTATTCTTTTTTAACTTTGGAACTAGTAAGATCATGACATATGTCCTAAAGTATGCAAAAAATAACAAGAAAATAGATAGTAGGAAGCTAGTTCTTGAGTGATCGGAATTGGAAGACTCTAGTAATTGGGAATTGGTTCAGAACACTTTTTGGCTCCCAAAATTCACAGAAATTTCAGTTTTGCAAA
Organism: Antitrichia curtipendula; assembly: GCA_951230915.1. Lineage (NCBI taxonomy): Eukaryota > Viridiplantae > Streptophyta > Bryopsida > Hypnales > Leucodontaceae > Antitrichia > Antitrichia curtipendula. Next base: position 42,651,375 of record OX579633.1, read on the forward strand.
AAAAACTCTGAAAATTTCGCAATCTTAGTATTTTTTATCTTCCTACACAGGAAAAAACTCCATCGCATTCAATTGCTCACCATCTGCGCCACAGGAGCTTAAGTGATTAGGTATAGGTGGTCTTCGAAGCTTTAATCAGCAACTGAAGTCCCAGTTCTAACTTAATCTTCAAACTTGTGAGTGGATGTGACTGGCAGTCGTCGTCGACTCAATTCAAAATGTCACATTGAGTCATGCTTGGAATTGCCATAAAACTGACAGTCAGACAATTGACAAAATTAACTTGAAAGGAGTCCTGTCATCAGGAGCTTAAGGTAGAAATGGCACATCAACCATCTAAGGGCTGGTTCGCCTTTTTTGTGTATTTCATTGGACGGGAATCATTTTAGCTCATTTTTTTCCAGACAAAGAGAAATAGACGAGGAATCTAACCCAAGTGATTTCGTATTTTTCCAAGCATTTTAGAATCACTTGTGAATTTTCAAACAAGTTGGGTCATAGGGCCCTATTTATGACCCTAGGTCTTTTATAAATGGCTTACTTGTAATTCTAAAGAAAGATGGGGAAAGCAAAGCAAATGATTGGCTCTTGCAATTGATAATGCTTTTTTCCTTTATTCATTCAATAACTATACATGTCAATTTCAAAACCAACTCTTGTCCATTTCATAGTCATTTATAGTCTTAAAGCTTGTTCCATTTCAGTGCCTCCTACCTTATATCATTTCCAACCACTTAAGATAGGAGGCTCAAAAACTGCTCATATAAGGGTTGGTATGCCCTTTTCATGTGTTTCCTTGGATGTGAATATGTTTAGCTGATTTTTCATACTAAGAAAGATACATGCAAAATGTAACACAAGTGGTTTCATATTTTTGGAAGCATTATTGAATTACGTATGAACTTTCAAACAAGTTGTGTAGTAGGCACCTATTTATGACCCTAGGTCTTTCATAAACTATTCACTTGCAATTTGTAAAGAAAAATGGAGAAAGCAAAGAGAATGATTGACTCTTGCAATAAATAATACTTTTTTCCTTGATCCATTCAATCACCATAGAGGTCAATTTAAGGACCATCCCATGTCCATTTCAAAGGTAATTATAGGGGCATTTGTTAGTTTTTGAGTAAATTTTGAGCCTCCTATCTGAAGTAATATAGCCTATCTGTGGAATGAGGAAGGTTAAAGGTTAAGTGAAAAAATTCCCCGTGTAGAGAAATAGATTTTACAAAGATTTCATAATTTTTTGCAATTTTTTTCTTCAAAATCAAAATTACCATGAATTTTTTCCACAAAAAATTTATTTGTTAGGATTCTTGATATTTAGGCAAACCTATTTCCAACCATAGGTTAGTTACTGAACCGATGTATTTAAGTGATCATTGTAGCTTTCTATGTATTGTACATGCTGTGATCGTTGTATGCTTTCATTGTACTCTTCCTAGACATTTGTGATTGGTGTATGCTTTTATCGCACACCTCCTAAACATTTATGTTGATCTTATTGATCCTACTCTATGTGAGCTGTCACCTAAACCACAACCACAATTGATTGGAAATCAACCTCCTAGACATTTATGCTAGTGAGCTATCACCTAAACCACAACTCATTGGAATTATACCTCCTAAACATTTATGTTGGTCTGTTGGTCCTACTCTACTTAAGTTGTCACCTAAACCACAATTCATTGGAAATATAACAACCTAATCTACAAGAATGGGAGATTGGTTGGAAATGGGTGATTTCCTTTGATAATAAGTAAGGCAGTCTTACATTCCTTTCAATTTTAGAAAGGGGGTTGTTGAATTTGGAGTCCACAATAGGAATAAGTAGGGTGCTCAAAAAGTGACCTTGCTCAAAAAGTGACCCTACTCTAAAAGCAACCACCAATGTAAAGGTATATTTTGCTTTCTTCAATGTACCAATAGTGTACATTTTAGAGGGGGGGGTACTTTTAGTGACTATGGCGTTTCAACTTCAAGAATTTGTAACTAATTCCACAAAAGTCCAAAAAATATGAAACAACTTGGGATTAGATGCCAATTCCTTTTTTCTTCCTACAAAAATTTACTAAACATCATTTCAAAGAGTTTAGCTTCCCTCTAGATACTTCCCTCCAAATGCAATCAGCTCTTAAAAGGTTGCTCTAAGAACAGACTACATTGTGCTACCTCATTGCTGCTATAATTTCTGGTTTGATTATGTGGAAGATTGAGAAAATTTTGATTTTTAATCTGCGCTATAATTTCTGGTTTGATTATGTGGAAGATTGAGAAAATTTTGATTTTTAATCTGCACAGCTGGTGTAAAAATTGTTTTAAGAGAATCATGAATTTGTTACTACTTGGGAAGAGAAATTCCCTCAAGCCTGTCAATGCCACCAATCAATCAATGAATCCTTGGATTGAAGTTCATAACAAAGTAGTTCACTATCCATGTGTTTAAAAAATCTTCACTTTTCAATTTTTTTTTGTTGTATAATGTAAAAATGTCCATTACCAACATTGCTTTAACCCTTAATCATCAAGGCAAACATTTGGCATCCAATGAATGACAGAATCTTTTAGTGTAGGACATAAGTGCAACTATTCATCCTCAAAATTTTGAGTGAAAAGGGGAGATCTTCTACAATACTTTGACTTCCAATGAGTGTTTTTGGATTTTTTTAGACCAATGATTCCACGGTATCAAAATGGATGATTTCCACGGTCACCAATCCATGTTTAAGGATTAAACATAAGACCTAAAATCTAAACATGAATTGATGCATGGAGATATGATAAAACCACTAATAATGGAAGCCAACCATCAGGAGAAGTCATTACATGAATCCACAATCATACAGTGGATGACTTTTTATCAATTATTGGTTGATGAAATTTTGAACTCAGACCCAAGTACTTGCAAGTTGGACCAGAAAAAGCTCAATGAATCATGAGCATTTCCAAGTTGTGTGCAACTAAGTATCAGATCTATACCGCAAAACAAGAAGAAGTGTCTGATCATTTCAAGCTTGGTAAGGAACAGTTACCACAATTATAAGTGAGTGACCTAGAAAAGTTCCAGACAATCTACAGTATGCTGTACTTCCCAGTAAACATACATCTGCACAAAAAAAAGAGCCATTAAGAATACCCAAGCCACGACCAATCTTGTCAACCACAACCACAATCAATTTCAGGACATTTACCAAATGCAATTTTTGTATATGGTATGGTATATCTACAAAAACAACACTCTTTGATGCATTGCATCTTTCATAAAATTTGCATATATGATATGCAAATCACATCTCTTTGGAGCGTGATGCCATCTTTTCATTTGCCAACAAGAATACCATTCAATGAGATTTCGACTACGTATGCTCACTGGCAAATGAAGCTGACTGACTCTGAGTGTCGCTACCCTTACCAAAATCTAGTTGTCCGAGAGGTAGTCGTTACTTGGGAAGGCCACTTCAAATCTAGGTTTGTCCCCGTGAAGATGCTCCCACATGGCTAAGTTGCCATCCCAGGAACTGCTGACGAGCACGGGTTCAGTGGGATGCCAGCTGCAATCTCGCACTGTGCCGCGGTGGTAATTCAACCTTGCCACTTGCCTTCCAGTTGCCTGAGCATCAGAGATCACTCAATGTTTAGAGTGCAGGAAATGAAGAGAATCCATAATGCCAAAGTCCGGTTTTCAAGGCAGGTTTGTCACCATTTCATTGGATAGTCATAAAAGCGTTATAACTCATAACACAAACCCTCTTTCTGTACCCTTAGATTTGCAAAAAGTACAGATATGGATGTTTGTGATGAACTATTAGACTTGGCATTATGTCCCATAATGCTCTTGAGAGCATTATCTAATCCATATTGCTTATTCAAAATTAATGCAAGGATAAAATCATCTGGAATGAGTGATCTTGTTCACTTTTCAAGTTAAGATAGGAGATTAAAAAATTGTTCAGGATTTGATCCGTCTCCCTAGTTACCTACAACACATTTATTTGTAAACTTGGTTGACCTTCAATTAGCAAGTGGTGTATGAAAAACTTTGGGTAAATGTCTATGTTCACTGAACCTTAGATGGAAATGGGATTGTCTACTATCCCTTCAATAGTGGTCTACAACCTCCTACTTTGAAATTGCATATGGTATACGTGGAGATAAGTGGAGATTACAAGATTGATCTCAAGAGAATTTGGCTCTTGTACCCAAACATCTCTGTATAACTCAATAAATCTCCCAAAAATTACACTCCCTACACATGTCAAAATGCTTAAAAGTGATGCAAATAATAGATGACACTTTAAACACAGCCTTTACGAAGGAATTGAAGAAGGTAGTGAGTTACCAGGTCATATATGTAAACACAACCGTCATGTGAACCTGTGTAGATATACTTTTGCCCAGTGCTGCATCAATACCACCAGTTGTAACAAGACTCAGTATGCAGAAACATGCCACTGATCCACAGATGAAGGTCCTAACAAACAAATAATATTTAGACTGTTACAGAAACTTTCAATATCATAAAACCAAATATTCTTCATGAATTTATATGAAAGATCCTCTTTGTGATATTGTCTAAAAGTTAATGAAACAAATGAAAATTTATCACAATACCTTATTAGAGGAGAGAAGTAGCAGCGAATAAGAGTGCGCAGCACCAAATGGCCCTTGTAAGTCATTATTGACTGATCATACGGATGGCGTACATCACGACCCATGCCAGGATAATCCATCCATCTGTAATCCCAAGCAAAGGAAGGGGCCTTCAATCGAGCTTTCCTGGTGCACAATGCCAACTCTTCTGCATCAGTGCTTCCACTTTCAACTTGAGAAATAGTAGCAGAATAACTACAAAAAAAATGAATACATTTCAATCCTATCAATGATAGAGAGAAAAGCACTACTTCCTAGAGTAGAGGGAAAAAATTATGGTAGTAAATTTTGCTTAAAATACTCTCCAACTTAATGAATGAGTACATCCTACTTTTCAAGCATGAAATCAAAAAGTTAAGATAGTTGAAGACTAACTTGCACGGCAGAGATCCTGATGCCATCTTTCGAATATCCCACAGTTTTATAGTCTGGTCCTTGCTATTTGAGATAAAATAACGCCCATCTTTTCTACTATCAATAAATGTGATTCCTTCTAAATGGCCAATGAACTGCCCAGCGGGTCGCCTTTGATCAAAACAACGACGATCCCATACCTGAGCCAGCACAGGAAAAAATGGACATGTTAAATAATACTTGATACATACAAGACAATTACAACTCAATTGACCAACATAACATTCGTAGGGAGCAAATTCAACACCCCTGAACCGGGAAGCCAAATTCTTCTTTTGCAGAAATTTGAGCCCATCTATGGTGGGAAGTACCAAATGCTAAAAGGAGAAGAGACGCTCTTAGCACCATGCATGAACTCTACAACGAATCAGACTTTTCAGTAATTTTCTGGGTGCCATTTAAGGTAATTGCATCTAAAATTGTCCGCATAAGCATTTGAGCATGATTACCATTCTTAAATTGTTCTGAATTTTAGTTGGATACTGATGGGAATCAAAATAGCAATCCCATGCATTTTTTGAACACTGACTATGAATTTTTGAAATAGGTGGACCATCAAAATCGACCCTCTTCTCTCATGTTATGAGGACTTACATTTCAGGCAAGAAATAGATGGGATGGCTTGCAAACAGGTCACAAATAAGTGCAGTTGCCTCAAAATGGAGGAGGGTAAGTTCTCACAACAGCTAAAGGATGTAATGAAAGCTTGCAGGCAGAGAAATTAGACTACTAGGATAAACATTGCAAGGAAATTTAATAAGATACCTTGCAGGTGTTGTCATCACTTCCAGAGTAGATTACGTTGCATGATTCATCAGCATACACTACAGCATTCACATCATCCTGTACCCATCACGAGCAAAAGTCAGAGCACAGGCATCAAAACCACCGCATCCAGTCAGCTCAATCTTCAATATCCTATTTATGACACCTTTGTTAGCTAAGGTAAAATCAAAATCATTCCATAACATTTCTTGAGGTTGGCATGAACGCTCTTGGAATCAATTCATGAAAAGGTATCTGAATTAGTTTTCAGCTCATCTAGTACTTGCAAATTCAGGTATTCATTGATGAGAAATCATTTAGGATTTTCTTAGCTTTATATGACAAACTCTCAGATACACTCTGGTAGCCAATAAAAGCAGGTTCTCGTAGATTAAGAAAGTCCCCATTGATAGCTCCACCACAGTTAAATATTTCATCATTTTGAGATTTACAATGGACAAGGTTGAGTCGTTCAAACTGTTCAAGAGAAAAAGACAAGACCTTGTGAGCATTGATCCTTAACACTGGCCTGTTGGCCTCCAAATCATAGACGTATATACACTTGTCATTGCTGCCAGCCACAAGCTCACGGCCATCTTCAGAAAATTGGAGGGACCACAACCCAAAATCATCTGTGTCTGAGCCTCCAGCGAAGTCCAAGCCTTCATGAATATCCTGCATTCCTCAAATGTACATAGATCAGTTCAACCCCTAAAGGCTCAACCACCCACATGGAGATGACAAACATTTTGAAAAGCCCAATTCAGACATCCAATTCGTAATAGTTCGTGAAGCTATGAGGTAGATCAAGTAATATAGAAATGGCAAGAAGAAAAAACGCCCTATATCATTGAGTTGCATAGATAATTTGGAGGACTTGATACACCCAAATCGTTATTTAGAATAGTTAAGCATAGAAAAAAAATTAAGCTCCATCAAAAATTGCTCAATACCCTACACAAAGTTCCTTTAAAAAGGTGAAATCCAGTGTCCATAAGAGCTCACACAGATATATATGAAAAATAGCATGAGCCCGACCTAAAGCACAAAAGGATTAATCAAAAACAACATGTGTTCATTCCCTAACTGAAAATACACGTAGCTGCAGCTTAATCAAGGATAGCATAGTATCTCAGAGGCACATCAGGCTACAATTCACAATAAGAGAACAGATGGTCCACAGATGCCCCCACAAGTAAACCACTACATAACACAGGTCTTTTGACTTCAGATTACCAAGAATCGCTCCAATCAGATAAGTTTCTCATCATTAACTCTCAATAATGCACTAATTTAAAAAAATCAATAGCAAGTGTTGCGGTGAAAAACTCCTTTGCAAAGAAAGCAGAACTCTTACTGTAATATTCGCAAGAGAACTAACGCCTCCACTTTCACTACCCACATTAACCAAGTACACCACTGATGAAATAGATGCATAAACCTGCACAGCAGGAATATCGTATGTCATTAAACACTAAATACACGCTGCTCCAGCACCTCTGTCCCTCCAATCAAAACAACTCCTAAACCATGGTTGGTTGAGCAAAAAAAGGAACAGAAAACTGTAGAGGGAACAATGATTAGGAATGTAAACATCCAGTATCAGTAAAACCAGTAACCATAACCTTCATAACATATCAAGCTTTCGAAGATATGAAGCTGCTTACAAGGAAACGCTGATCAGGTGACAAAGCAGTATCTGTAACAGTCCATCGCAGATTGCGAGCTTGAATATCCTTCTGAACTGCCCACCCATTCTGGACGTTGTAGATTCTTATTCGTCGGTCCTGTTCACCAGCAATCAACAATTAAAAAAACTTTGAAAAGAACATTAAAATAGCATAAAACCCCATAAGTAACACTCAAGACACAAACAACAGCAACGACAGCAGCAGCTAACTCGTAAATTCCCTGATCTTAAAACCATGAATAAAAACGTACTCTCCACAAAGAATCCAACATTTTCCTATTTGCTCTAAGGATTAGTCTTCCTTGCTCACAGACGCGCCCTGTAACATTCAAGTACATGACTATGGAGCACAATAATTATACTCTAATACCAAATTTGTTAAACGTGCTGAAAGTCATGTGCACGGTTCTCTGCCTTTATCACATTCCACTTATTTCACCTTCAATCTTACATCCACTGTGCATTAAACATGTAACCCAAGAAATGAGCATTCCTATTAACGTAAATTTTGTTATATTGACACGATTGACAGCTCTTAAACTAGAACTGACACAGATTTAGGATTCAAGGCACCCGCCTTGAAAAAGTGTCAATGCCGTGAATATCAATCAATAGAACAGAATAGACGTTTATTTGTCAAGTGTTCATCTTGGCTCAACTTCCATTTAGACATGTTCATAAGCAAAAGAGTTCAGATCCTGTTTACGAGAAGGGAAGAGCTTGAGCCAAAATCAAGAAAAACACCACACCAAAAGAGGTATGAGTTTTTCTTTGCCTAAACCAAGACCTAAATTTGAAGTTGAACCCATTCCTGAACTTTCAAGCTCCATTTCTGGCCCAAGTTTTGCACCGTCTAAAGTGTAAATGATGCTAGAGGGGGCACCTCCGTTTCCAATATCTTCGATGATTACTCTTGTGCAGAAAGTCTCAAATCTCAAATTAGGCCCATCCCTGACCCCAGTTTAACAATGTCTAAAGTTCCCTTAATGCAAACAAATGGGCGTAAGCGGCCATCCTTGCCCTGTTCCAATATCTTTGGCAACCTCTTTTGTGCAGAAATTGTGTGATAAGAATGTAAGCCATCTCACCTGAAATCCAGCCACAAACAAGGTGCCATCGCCAGAAAATTGTCCAATATAAGCCCGACTATCCAATCGGTCCACACACGAGGGACCATCAGTAGGCAGAAACCGAGCACCAACATGACAGCACTCCGCCCTTGAAAACCTTCCATTCCCAGAAACATTAAACTCCCGCCCGGCTAACATTGTAGCCACGTTCACTCGCTTCCCACGTTTCACATGACCCAACCTAATGGAGCCCTCACTCGCAGAATGCCGCAAAGCCGTGGCTTGCGCAATGACGTGGTCTAAGGGTTGCAAAGCTTCACTGCCATCACTTCCACTGGACATGACTCTATTACCACAGCTTTGATAGGATTCTTCACTACCCGACACTTGTTCTTGTTCTTGTTCTTGTTCTTGTTGTTCTTGCTCTTCGTCTTCGTCTTCGTCTACGTCTTGTTCTTCTACACCGGGAATGTAATCGTCGTCGTCACTATCACTGCTGTCTGTTTGATGTCGTGTTCCTCTACGGGTTCTGCGACTGTTCAGACCTGTGAAAATTCGCGATGCTTGTGCTAAGAAGCCTAGCGAGATACCTGGCTCTTCTTCCTCTTCTTCTTCTTCTTCTGACTCGTCATGGGGTTCCATGCTGCTGCTTGGTTGCTGGGGATCCAGTGCGAATCGATTCTTGACCTGAGAAATGCACCACGAACAGATTCAACAAAAATAAATGGAAATTAAGACCGAGGTAGTGGAAAAATATAAAATTATGACAAAAGTTTGAGTAAGCGAGAGGATACTAGAACTGTTAAGAACATGCCCATACAATCCTGTTAGCAACAGCGATTCATGTTTTTCATACGATTGTTTGGGCTTCGACTAGCGGGGTGGGTGTAATTGATCAATGATGAATGACACCCGGCGATGTTTATCACTATCACTTTAGCCTCCTATCACTTAAGAGTGGTCTACAACCTCGATCTCACTTCGAACTTGCATAAGAAATTCATAGACAGTGATAAGAAAATTGGTTTGAGTCTTATACTCAAAAGATCTCTGTATTGCGATGTACGCCTCAACAATCACACTCCTTCCTGCTTAGAGTGACGCAAATAGAATCCTCTACCTAAACATGCATTTACTTCTGAAAATATGTTACTGATATTTGTTAGGGATTAGGAGAAGACCACGCCCTTGGATCACTACTCATTAAAGTATGATTACCACGTACTCTTCATCAGTAGAAGCAACTTTCAAACAAATGGCTCACACTTCCAGCCGGCCATGCTTCAGTCTCAAAAATCAATGGTCGCACAAGTTTGGAACAGCTAGCTACGTACGCAGTCTCAAGCTACTGCTGAATGGGATTAGATAGGCCTAAACTAAACTGGAAATGGAGACTTCAAACGGCCTATTGTAAGACTTGATCTCCAAGTTTCATGCGAATTGCGAAGTCCAATACAATAGTGATAGCTTCAGGTACAAGCCTCCTGCCCCACTGTTGGACTAAAATTTAGGTGATCTGGCCGCGACTGGATTCGACCCAAATCAGCCCCGTTCAAGCAGACAAAGGTTCATGCCCACGGATAATGAACAAGTCCCAATACAGCAGTAGTACAGTAGAGTTGCACAGTACATGCTTTTTAGCACAAATCTGGCAATCAAGCTCCTTGTTAAAATATTAACCAAATGTCGTCATCGTCAGAAAATGCTCCAGAGTACAATAGTACTTATTCTCTCGAATTTCGAGCTCCATACAGATGCACACACTCGAGGTTCAAAGGAACGTGAAAACTCTGGAATGCAGAATCCCAATCGCTACTTTCACCACAAAATAAAACTAGTCTAAGTGGAAGGGGTCTGAATTGGAGTCATTGTTAGACGCTCATGGAGCTACTGTGACAAGAACAAGATTCAGAAGCATCAAGAGCCTACTCCTCGTAGCAATTCCTAACCGACAAACGGAATTACAAGTAACCAGAATCGACACTTGCCACCTTAAACAACTGCAACCAAAACTAACAATACCGGGTCTTGATCAGTAAGACGACCGCACAATTATTCTAGCACCAAGAAGCTGACCACACATTTCATTAGGGTCTCCCTCGCAATCGAAAAGCGACTCTTCCACAAGAATACAATTAATCAAAGACAGCAATCCTGTCTCTTAAAGAGAGACCTGCAAATTAATTCTAGTGTCTGATTCCACTTCCACCACAGAAACGAGAATCGAACGGAAACATCACTAACAACCGGAAAAATCCCGGAAAGTCCCGAAAGGAACAATAGGTCGTCAGTCTACGCCCAAGCCAAACGTTTCCCAACAACGTAGCTACTCCAGAATGGAAATCGATCAACACAGAAATGTCGATTCGTTTCCGTTTGCGAGACTCTCTTCAATGCGCACACTGCTGTGGTCGGCATACACACCTGGCCACATTCTCGGGCACACACTATCTCTCAAAGAGCGAGTACTGAATCTTTAGTTCCCAGATTGCCAATCCCGGTTTCCAGTGATACCAACAGACGAAATCAGTGCCACCCAAATAAAGTTTCACCGTCCACCGCTTTCGCCTGATTCCCAAGTTCCTAGACCACAACCTGAAAACTCCTGATGTTCCATTAGGAGAAACAAGTTAAGCACAATCTCCCTGTGATATGCGCCCATTCACTCTCCACTAGAACCCGGGAACCATGCATCCACCGCTTGAATCGGACTGGCAGTGAGACTGGCCTCACAACGACATGGCCAAAATGACGACCACAACAAGGAAAAAGCGCATCACGTGCGCGTGGTCTTCCCGGTAAAGTAACAATCTGAAACTCCCCGCACGCACATCTTAACAACTCGGTGATGAAGTGATGACGAGAGCCTTACCCCAAAAGAAGCCCTGACTAACGGGATGCAATTTTACGAGTAGTGCAAAGATTTGTGTTGCCGACCACTCGCCCCCAATGCCAGACCCACCATCACGGGCACCATCACTACAACCGGATGTTACTGAACTCCGGTCGTCAAGGTTCACCGATTGCCCGTATTAATAGGATTGACTCGATTTTGCTGCATTCCCGCTCTTCGGCCTCTTCATCGTCTTCCGAGACTCACATTATATAAGTTATTCAAACTAAAAGCACCAGCATCGCAACATTGCGAGCACAGTGTCCCGAAAGCTCGTGTTTGAAAGACTGCCTCCTGTGTCCAGTGCGTGGCGTAGAACAGCGGTGGAGCTCGGATCATTCTTATTAGGCGAACTCCACATCAAATTCGCATGCAACGCTATCGATGCTTCCGCGAAGACGCGGGCGACCCAACAACGGCTCGGCCCGCGCGCGTCTGCAGTGCGCATCCAGCGCTTACCACCACCGCTCCCCCCGCCGCTCCCCCCGCCGCACCCCAAATTCAGAACTGTCCTAGATTTAAAATTCCAGAATCTAGTAAGAATGTAGATACAGGATTTGGGTTCAAAATCTACGCGTGAGGAAGTTTTGGGACGTGGTTTAAGTTTGAGTGCGAGTCAGCTTTTGATAAGCTAAAAAGGGCCGGGGTGGATTGGCCCCCTCGCTCGTCCTGCCAAAGTCCATCCAGGGGTGCATATAAAAAAAAGTCCCCTATTTTGTGCCGTAAAAAATCTATTTTGTACAGTCCCCCTCGCTAATTTGGGGCCTCTAATTGCAAATATGATTCAGAATTTATAAAAAAAATCATGCATGGAAAATAAAATATTTCAGGGTTTTCCGAGGGGACGAGTGAGGGGGGCAGTTCACCCTGGCCCTAAAAAGCTTCCTAAGCTTCCTGTCGTCACCAAAGTGACCAAAGCAAAGCTGAACTGACGTCCACCCCAATTTCCGATTTTTCCTAGATTTCGTTTTCTCGTATCTAGGCAAGGTGTAAGGTAGGAGGTCCTAAAATGGAGCGGGTTCTAAAACCAATCAGGCTCTAGAGGTACATTTTGCACTTTTCAATGTACAAGAGGTGTGCATTTGAGGAGGTGGTCGGTTTTAGAGCCCACAAAAATGCACTTTTCTGCAACTTCAGAAATTCATAACTAATTCTACAAAGCTTCAAAAAATATGAAACAACTTGGGTTAGATGCCAATTTCTCTTGCCTTCAAGGAAAATTTATTGAAAAATATTTTAAGAAGTTCTACCTCCCCCAAAGTCAGCTTCAGCTCTTAGATGAGCGGTTTATGGACCTCCTACCTTAGAGGTTGAGTGTTTTGGAGTGGAATCTTGAATGTACACCACCATTAATTTTCAGCCCACAATGGGCTTGCTCCCATTTATTCCGTAATGAGGTAGTTTACCGAAATCTAGGAAAGGACAGCTTTTGATGAGTCAAGCCTATCAGTCTGTTGTCACCAAGGAATGCTTTTGGTGAAGTTGCTGTGGACAGGAAAGGCTATGGGTGTTGTTGCTGAGTTGCCATGGCGTGGTGAATTGTTGTCGACAGTGTTTCGTAATCCATATCCGTTTAAGTTGGGTGGCCGCTTCTCCACGAAGCTGCTTGGAAAGGACTCAAGCAAACGTGCTGGGCTGGAGGGAGCTTTGATGTTCTGATCTGTTGGTGGGGGTAATAACAGTCGTGGATGAATGGAATATGAAGCCGAGCTCCTGAAATACTTACTGTACCTGGTTGGTTGGTTGCTTGGTAGGTAGGTCGGTTCAAGAATATTCGCTAGGTTTGTGAGTCCGTGGCAGCATGACATTCACTGAAGTCTAGAAATATGGTAGAAGTACCTATTTCTGATAACTTAAGCATTCAGGCCTCTAGGATATGGGAAATTCGTTGATAAATTGAGCTCAGTGTGCACAAACATAAGGATGAATGCAAAAAATTAAATTAAATTCCAAAAAATGAATATTTTATTCAATATAAATGTGGATTTTTCACTTGGACCCATTGCGGTCTCATAGACTCACCTATTATAATTAGCTTTGGCACTTCTCCCTAAGCAAAGAGGGAAGAGAGATGAGTGGATGAGAAGGTACAAACAAAGAAACTTTTTCAATGAACAATGCATTCAACTGCTATCTACAATAGGTCCCCTGGCTTCTATAGTAGTCATGGGAGGCTGTCCAAATTAGGTACTTCTATTTTAAGCTATAGAATATATCAAAAGTAAGTGGACAAATAATTGGCACTGCTAAAGCGTGGAGCCTATGGTCGGGAAATCAAACTTGAAAGTCATTCACTTTGGATCCTCCATCTCTTTGTTATTTATGAGTGAATTTTTTTCTTTTAAGGGTCAAAGAAGATATCACATGCCTAATGTATGTTATAAAAAAAAAATGGAAAATTACCATTAATTTTTTAAGAAAAGTACAAAATACAAAACACACCTAAAAATTGAATTCTTTTTTAATAGAAGTAGATTATAGAGTAAAACATTGTGGTATAAAAAAAATTTAGTGCCACTCTTCGTGTTTTAAAAAATAGCTATAAATCCTCAGTTTCAAACTTCAATGAAATGCATATTTTTTTAAATTAACTGAAGAAATAATTTTGAATGTCAAAATCAAGTTTTAGAGAAAAAAAAAAGTTCAAAGCATTTAAGTACATTGGATAGTGTTCCATTTTTTTAATAAACTATCCTACACAAAATCAATGAATAATAAAATTGTCTTGAATTCAACTCAATGATGTGTATATAGCATCAACAAAGTTGCACACCAAAATTAGGATGAAAATCATCCATTCTTCAATATAAACAAAGCCTATTTGACCTCCCAAAAGACACAAAACATCATGGGTGTCCTTCCAAGGTTAAGCATATTTATTATTATTAAATATAAATTATTTTTATTGGATTATATTGGCAAGAGAACGTGAAAGCCTAGAAGAGTCCAACGCAGTTTAGTATATTATTTGGACATCATATGAGCAAGTTATAAATCTTGAAGTATTGACATTGATTATAAGTGTACCAAAAATTGACACAAGGCTCTTCTCTAGAGGCTTTCATGTTCAATTTAGGTACATCTTGTGTCATCAATATCTAGGTTTCAATGTTTGTTCTAGTCTAAATGAAGGAGTTGCATTTTGAACAATTAAAACTCTGAATGCACTTACCTTATGTAAGAGATTTCTTGTTCTATAGTCACTTTGAGGAATTATAAGTAATTTGTATTTTGTAGCTCAAAATGTATGCAAACTCAATACACTAAATTGGTATTATGTTGGAACTTAGTGACTTGCAAATGTTGACACTAATTACAACACTTGATTATGAGATGTAAAGTATGCTTGAATGATTTGCAACTATTATCAGTAGTTGTCTAGTTCCTACACTTGTTATGAAACTTGATTGTTAGAAATGTAAGGTGTATTGAAATGATTTGCAACGGTGGGCACTAATTAAAATATACGATTGTTAGAAGTGAGAATTTCTGTAGCCACCTTATATAGTACCATTGTGCCCTTTTTACAATGCAGTGTTCATTGAACATTGAATAAAGAGGAATCACAAAGGTTGAATTTGAGCATGATTGACATAATGTTGTAGTTGTAGTTGCAAGGCTGCCATTGTTGGCTTGCTAAGACATAATGATTATTTTGACAAGTGACCTTTTCAATTCATTTTGCAAATTAAAAATCTCAAGAATTGTGTATTGTAGCAGTGTTATATTTTTTTTATATGCTGTTACTAAAATTGCTTGAAAAGATCTGGCATATTCTACCAAATTATGGTTAATATGTACCATTATTCAATATATGCAAAAGAGCCCCACATAACTTAAAGAAAACTCAAATATCTAGCTAAAAGAATGTCATTTCTAAAAATGAAGTGGACTAACTTCTGATGTTTATACAAAAAATGATTCTTATCCATATAATTTGAAGAGAGCTCAATTATCTAATTAAAGAATGTCTTTTCTAAAGATGAAGTGGACTAACTTCTAATGGTCACACAAAGGATGGTTATTTTGAGGTTTCAACAAGGTTTTGGGGCCCCTAGGGTGAATGCAAGAAAGACCGTCCACTTTGCGTAGCGTTTTCCACAGTACTCATGTTTTTTTTCAGGAGTACTGTATAATTAGAAAAACAATTTAAAAAAAATCTGAAAAATATGTTCAATGTATACACCTTTAAGAAGAAGCTACCCTAGGAAGGAAAAGCATAGAAAAATTCTCTAAGTAGGAGAACTGAAAAAGTGCAAAATCTCATGAAAATAGGTACTTTCACATTTTAATTTGTAAAAAATAGGAAAAACAATTTTTAAGGAAACTAAAAATTTGCCATTTGGGAGGACTTTATAGGAAAGACATTTCACCAAAAAAATGATCTTGAAGCAATTTTGAATGTTCAGAACTGCGCGCGCAAGGGAGCCCTGTTTGCACGTATGTGGAGGGCATAAAATAAAATATTTTTAAATTTCCTTTGGTAGATACATGACTTCCTACTATGGGAATAGACCATAGAAATTTCAGATCTAGATCATTAGTTTTGGATTCTCCCCAGTACTAAAAACCCCTAAACTGCAAAGTGTGACAAATTAGCTAAATTGAAATTTAAATATAAAATGATTTTTAAATATTTTTGAAAAATAAGGGATCTAAACAAGATCAGGTTATCCATCTTCAAAAAAAATTTCAAGTTAATTGGATTCATTCTTCAAAAGTTATAGCTGATAACAAGTCTGACACGTCAAGTGTGACAAAAAATAGTACTAGTCTTTCTTGCATTCACCCCCTAGTGCATTATTTCTTAATGTTATGTTAGAGAATACAAGGGACAGTATATATATATTTGTACTTTCATTAATATGTATTACTTTATTATGTTGTGAACTAAGCGCCATTATTCTCTTGTCTTCAAACATGTTATGCATAATTCATGAAGATCTAGACCTCGTTGTTTTATCTCTTTTTCTCCAAAATAAAGCTTTACATACCTTTGCTTGAATAAACATTAATTTCAAAAATGTGTTTTTATGAAGGTTAGATAGTATTTTTAGTGTTTGGTGAAGCCAAGAGTTCATAACTTAGTTACCCCCTAATGACCCAAGGAATGTGTCACCTTTCAAAATGGCCAAAATTGCCAAGAATTTGAGCAATTTGTTTGCTCATTTTTTCTTGAGATTGGATAGAATGTACCCATAGGATCTTCAATTAAGGCCATATTTGTTATATTGAGATTTTGAGACAGAATGCTAGTTATTGGAAAATTCATTTAAAAAAATAGTAATTGAAACCAAAAATAACTAATGCTAAAATAGTGATTCTATAATGACATTCTAAAAGTTGGCGTTGTTACCTATTTATAAAAAAATATTAGTAAAGAAATAAAGCGGTTTATCCTTGAGTTGAGATAAAAATGAGACTACAAAAAGTCTCAATATAATGAATATAACCTTAATTTAACATTGAGAGTGAGCACCTCAAAAAAATTCATTATTATTTGATAGCACAATTTAGGAGATATTTAAATTTGAAGTTATATTTGGGTCAATGGAAATATAAGGTATTACACTTTGAAGGAATATATCTTTGTGAGAATATTTTGATATGATTTTATTTGTGCTCATTGAAAGATGATAGAGTTGAAAATGTACATGTAAAATTTCACAACATTCCAAGCATTTTTCAATTTATGGTGGAGTTTGCAATGCACAGTGGTCATTGAAATGAGAGTAATGTTTGTAAGGAAAAAAAAGAATGTGATACTTGTCTTCTCCTTCAACTCCTTGGATTTGCCCTTTTAAGATGGACAAGAATCACATTGGTTGGCTGACTTTCAGCCCAAATTGAACCTAAAACAATGAGCTATAAACTATTTAACAATAGTTAACTTTGAAAATTTCCACAAGGTGGAGTTTAACTTAAAAGTTGATGAAACTACTGTCAATGGATTAATTACGTAGTCTATTTTTTTTAAATCAATTTTTTTAAAATAAAAAATTGAGAATGAGAAGCTCAAAAAAGAGGGGCAACAACCAAAAAATGGTTGCTTGGGTCATTAGGAGTTAATATAATGTGTAAACAACTAAGTATGTCTTCAATGAATAAATGTCTGGGATTTGTAAAATAAATCCTGATATATCTTAAGAAAATTATTTTTTAATTACTCTAAAGAACTAGGAGTTTGTGAATAACCCTTAAAGGACCAAACTGGGTTTTTTTTTTTTGGCAATATAGTAATTTTGGACAACTCACTACAAATGAAATTTTTATTTATTTTCTTTGAAATTTTCACACAACATGTTTTCAAGAAGTAGCTTTAAGGCCCAACAATTTTTGTAACTCTTCACTGCATGGTTAAAAGTTATTGTATAATATGTAATTTATGTTGAACTACGGGTAACTTGGGCAACTCAATTTTATTTTTCTTAAATCACTTTTTAAAGAAATAAAAATTTCAAATTAGTTCTTTAGATTTATATATATGTGGAAAACTTTGAATCATTCCATTTTAATTATTGAGATGAGAGTTACAAGGAGTTTTAGTTTTGCAGGTAGTTATAGAATTTCTACTCTAAAATAAACTTTGAAGTCCTTTACTTTATTCAATTCAATATTTTTTGAAAAAGAATCAAATCATAGGATGTAGATTGTTTATTTCAACCATTGAGATTGGCCTTTTTCAAATCCATAAACAAAATTCTTATCAATTTCGTACTTTGAATCATTAGCTCTGCTTCTTTTTACTTACTATTTTTTTCCTATATATTATACAATTCCAAATGATCTGAAATTTTTCAAGCATGTAGCCAACTTGCCTTAAAGAATGAATCCAAAGAAACACCACTATTTTGGACATTTCTTCATACAGATGGGACCTTATGAAGTGTAGTTGCTTATTTTTTTGCAAGGCCCCCCAAAAGATTTTTGTCTTTTCAAAAGGCTAATATCTTGCAATCTGTATTTTGAAAATTTCTTATTTTTTTTCCACATCTTCTCAAACCAAAGTACAACAAGATCCTATGGTTACATGTGTCTGAAGAAGATTTTTTTTCCTTCTAAAATTTGATACTTGTACTAGAATTGACACTTTTAGAGTGTTTTTGGTGAAAACGTAGTAAAAAAACTTCGAGGGTTGATTTCAATTTTTTTTTGGAGGGGGGGGGAGGTGGGTCAAACATTGAAAAGAAGAAAAAGAAGAACTCAAGGCGACAGACCATGCAGCGGAAGATTCTATTAACTGTGCCACAAAGACATTTATAGGTAGCAAGTGCTACCCTTGGTGCCTTCTTTCCAAGGCAAACTCAATGACACTGCTGTGCGTAGACTAGAATCTAAAGTTCTTCCGAGTCCCGTTCTAGAAACAATTTAGTCAACATCAGAATGACAGACTGCTCATCTTTTCAGTGGTATTGTATGATATTTGTGCACAGCTAAGGTTCATCAACATGGAAAGTACTCCGTGTTTATACTCTGTAAGTCACCTCCGGTAGTTTCATTTGAATTTCCTCTGGAAAAGTGAGTGGACTTGCAGCTTTTTTTTTTCTTCCCACCCACCGTCACCATGGGAATAGAATGTGTCAGTTTCCGTTTGTGTCGAATATAACGACTCAGGTCAGTCACCAATTGTCTGTGCTGAAGGAGAGGTTCAATCTCAAGGAAACATGTTGTGATACAAAAAACTGAAGTTAGAGAGAGACGGGCTGAAGCTCTGATCGTCATCTTCTTCTTTACTTGTTCAGTCTGCAAGGAAACCAGCTGTCATTTGTGATACCAAAACTGAAATGAGAGTCGACAAGTAAGTTTTTTGCACGGTCAGGACCTCGATCACTCAACCGAATGGTTCCGGTAACTTCCTGTAGGTAGGACGAAGTTGTACCACGCCGGCTCTTCAACCCACTCACAGACATCACGAGTGAATCCCGGAACACTGAAAGCAAGACCTCACGAAGCTTCCTCCCCAAGGAAAAGTTTGAGCTTTGAACCGAATCTTCTTCCTACGATTTTAACTTACGAGCCTCTGGTGAAGGAGTGGAGAAGCTCACATAAGTCTCAGGCTACTATAAGTAGAGCCAGTTGACCTCGTGTGCCCCACCCTTTCTGAAATCTGTACACTTTGAGCATCAAATAATTGGAAAAAAAAAATACTTTGATCCTTGGCTTCCAAGCTCCAACCACCAATGCATAGCCACCAACTGATCGCGAACAGCAAAAGAATGACTTTTACACAAGGTCAGAGGGCCTACAGATGCAAAAAACAGGACCGATCGAGGGAGGGGAGGAACGTACCTTTCATGTAGGTGGCAATCAATCATGACATCTACGATGAATGATGCTTATGGTAGAATCACCCACTTAAGCAATTTCGTGCATGTTCTAGAGCAATGCAAGGCAACGGTAAAATTTATGGCATGTAGGAAGATTGTGAAATCATGGGGATTGCAACTTTTGGGGTAATTCAATGCCTTGAATTGAAATTACTATGAATTATAGAAGCCAAAAGTTGGCCTCAACCCATACATGATGTATAGAGTCTTCTAATTTCAATCATTCAAGAACTGCTTTTTCACTCACCGCTTCCTACTTTCTTGCTCACTACTCCGAGACATGTGTCATGTCCTTATTAGTCCCAACTTTGAAAAGGAGAAAAAAACATTCCAAACTTGGGTTGGAAATAATTGAATTCTATATGTTGGGTATGGATCCTTGATTGGGAACAAGTATTTTACCATACTTGTAATGGAATTCAAATTTGCCTCATCTATTATCAAGAGTAAAGTATGTAAAAATTGTCAAAAAGATCATAGAGTCGGAACAACTAGAGAGACTATAAAACAGAAGACAATGAACAACCTCTTTAAAGTTATCTCATTGACCACATACAATAAAAAAAGATCATTATGCACTACTCCTACTCCTACTATTATGCAAAACTACACTACTCCATATCCATTTTGGACATGACACAATGTATTGAAAAATGTCTGTCACTCTTGGTTTGTGATTCAGTAACCAACCCCCTCTGTGAAAAAAATCAATAGTTGTTGATTTTTAAAATTTTAAATGCCCCTCCCCGTCAATTTCTTGAAAAATCACAAGCCATTGATGTCCATCAAATACAATCTATGGATATAGATGTAGAATATGATAAAATATACGGATATAGAATATGATAATGGCTACAGATACGTATACATGGGATATAGATACAGGGAAGATTGTCCCATATTGATTGTAGTGAGTTTGGTTTCTAAAAATTACAAGTAGTTGGGAGGAGGGGAGGGAGAGGATGGAGTTAATTAATTAAATTAATTTTTGAAAATTGGTTGGAAAAGGGGGGTAATTAATTGTTATTATTATTTTTTAATTAAATTTTTTTGGGGTGCATTGTGACACAGTTTGTCACAATGCCAATACACAAAAAAGAGGCAGTAACTGCCTACTACCTCACTACTCCATAAATCCTAAACCCTAAACAAGTTTGTTGACAATATCATGTTTTATGTTGATCTGGGTACTCATTTTTTACCTTCATGTTGCTCATGAATGTCTTTGGAACTTAATGAGGAACTTAAGATCAATAGTCTCTTCTTCATTCAAATCAACTCCAAATGGAAAGGGGGGGGGGGTTCTTTTTCTTGATGGACATCCATTCTCAATTAACCTTGGATTAAAATTCTATGGAGTACTTGGTTTTTTGGATATGGTAGAACCACCCATAGTTGAACACTTAAGTAATTCCACACATGTTGTGGAGCAAGGTAATGTAAATTTTTTTACATTCAGGAAGATAGAAATCACAAAGATTGGAATTTTTTGGATAATCTTATGCCTTGAATTGAAATTACTATGAATTTTGGAAGCCCAAGGTTGGTTTGAACCCATACCCAATGTATACAGTCTTCCAATTTCAATCATTCAATAACTACTTTCCCGCTCACTACTTCCTATTTTCTTGCTCACTACCTCGAGACATGTGTCATGACCTTATTAGTCCCAACCTTGAAAAGGAGTAAAGAACACATTCCCAACTTTGGTTGGATGTGTATTCTAGCTTGGGTTGGAAATAACTGCACCCTACAATGTATATCCTTGGTTGAGATTGGGTGGTTTTACCATAAGGTAGCTGACCTCTTTCCAATCAACCTCCAATTTTCGCTAGTTAGGCTACCATGTTTATGATCAATTGTGGTTTAGATGCTAGCTCATGTGGTTAGGTGACAACTCAAGCAACACAAATGTTGGTGAGGTGTACATTGAAAGTATACAATGATCACAAGATGTACATTGAAAGTCACAATTATCAATTACATTATATTGATTTTGTAACCAACCTATGGTTGGAAATATAATTACCTACATAACAAAAATTGGTTGAATGGAATCTTTACAAAAAAAATTTGTAGTAAATTTTTTTGAGGAAAAAAGTGTAAAAAAACATGAATTTTAAAAAATCTATTTTTATAAATGGGAAAATTTTCCCCCTCACCATATGCAGACAATAGATATGCTAAATTGCTTATGCGATAAAAAAGGGGTTAGCTACCTGGAAGAATGTAGTATTCTCCTTGTCATACCATATACAAAAGTAGATAAATTATGAAAAAAAAAAAGACTGTAACATGTCATTGTAAACAAACACATAAACAAATATGAAATGTACACTAAATAGTGAAATTGGATTGCCTTAACCCCTAAAGGACCAGGGTGGGGTTCTAGGGAGACATTCCCAAAACTGCAACTTTTTCGTATGTTATTCAAAAAAGAAAATTGAAAGTTTTTTTTAGACATTAGAAAAAATTTGGGCCCCCTAAGGGGCTGCAAGTTCCCATAAGTTCTCCACAAGTTCTGCGCAGTTCCTGACTGCTGAAACTGCGCCACCGCAGCAGGGTGACATGGCCGAACTTCGGCCACATCAGATTTTTTTTTTAAATAAAAAATAAAAAAATAAAAAATTTTTTTTTTCTTAAAACGAAATTTGGTAAACAATTTATTTTTTATTTTATTTTATTTTATTTTTTAAATATATTTTTCTGACAGCCCATACCACTGTTCACAGCATGGGGATAGATTGGGGAACGGGCCTGAAACGGCCCTTTCTTGGGCCCAAATCCCTTCTAATGGCTTCAACCCTATAAAACTAAAGTAAATTATTTTACCAAAGTGTGGAAAAAATGTTAGCACTTTTCACCACGCAGATAGAAAGATTATAGCATTTGAAGTGAGAAAAAAACTTTTTTCCAATTGTGCAAAACATGGTCAACATACTTCGGGCCCATTTGGAGTAAAATTTTGTTCTACACAAACATGAGATTTTTGACCATTCATAAGTATATGATATTAGGTTCACTTGCCAAAATAATTTGAAGAAAATATAGAGTCTAAATTATTCTAAATCACCCTGCAACGTATGGAGGTTAAGTGAATTGGCAATACACTAGTTATTTTTTTGTGCAATGAGGAAATCAAAACAGTGAAAAATTAGAGATAAATATTTGGAATATGTGGAAAAAATTTCAAGAATTTTGACTTCATTGACTGCAAGATAATAGGGCTTGAAGCTAGAAGAAAATGTTTTTTCTTGAAACTACCCCAACATAGCTAACAAAGTTTGACTCCTCTTAGAATGTGATTTGACAACTAAAATTTGTTTTTTTTGGACAATTGTATGCCATGTTTTATTAATTACATACATGCCAAATTTCAGAACTTCATGATCTTTTTTGTAAAAGATTCTCTAAAGATTCCCAAATTATCCAAGTTGCCCCAAAAGTTCATGGCAACATAACTTTTGATCCAGGGACCCGATCAGAAAAAGAAAAAAAGTTTTTCACAGAGGAGGTACATGTTTACACATTGTTTCCAAATTTCATGAACATCTGACCCAAAATGACTTTGTAGGAACCTATCGGAGATTTTTGGCGTATGTTGAATGAACACTTGGTCCTTTAGTCATTAACAATTAGGTTGCCTTACTGAGAGAAGTTCCTTCATGACTCAGTACTTGTCCACATGGAGGCGCATGTGACTCTCTAAACTTGGGCCATAAACCAATGCACCAGTCCATGCAACACACATGGTTCCTACATTACTGCATCCTTCTACAATAATAGTACATATTCACATTATCGAGAAAGTTAGAGCATACCAATGTGGTGCTAACATGGTGCATTGAAACGCTATCAAGATAATTTGGTGCCAACCTCCATGCAAGCTCAATATCAAACTTAGCATGGAGGTTGATACCAAATTAGCTTGATAACATTTCAATGCACCATATTATCATGCCTTGAACTGTGTGATGATAGTGTAGAATGTCAAAAAACTAGTGAGGGGCAACCTAATTTCACTATTCAGTGCAAAGAAAATAGCAGAGGACAACCTAAAGAGTGCAAAATGAGGGCCGGGGTGGATTGACCCCTCGCTCGGCCCTACGGACAAATCCTGTTTTTTGCACATGATTTTTTTTGCAAATTTTTGAATTCATATTTGCGATCAGAGACCCCAAATTTGATATATGTAGTCAAGAATATACCCTGGAATGACCCGAAATAGTTTTTTTTTTTTTACATGCACCCCTGGTAAGGCCGAGCGAGGGGGTCAATCCACCCCAATCAAAATCAGTGGGTCAGCACTTAGTCAGCACATTCATCTGGTCAGCATGCATTGCATTGTAAGTACGACTGAACTGACAAAAACTGGTAATAAACTTATGTTTTGAAATGTGTGGTTTCTATTGGAAACCTCCGGGGAAGCAACCAGAAGGAACATAACACACTGCAAGTATGACACTGGCTGACATTAAAAAAATCCGCAGTGGGGACTCCTAGTACGCTTAAGTTAAGTTATCCACAACTGAATTGCATTTGAGAGAAATAAAAAAATTAGCCATCATTCTCCTAATAGGAGGAGTACAGTATCTTCCATCTGTCACAGATGGGTGTCTTGAGTCAAGGATACCTGGTGTCCAAATTGTGAAAAACAGCTTAGGTGAAAACACCCAAAACTGTCAAAAACAAATAATTCAAAATTGTTGAAAACAAGCAATTCAAAACTGTCTAAACAAGTGATGCAGTGTAGTTGGAGGCACCTTTTTCTAGGAAACAAACATTTTGGTGAGTATTAGCAATTGGAAATCATGGATTTTTGAAAAAAAGAGAATAGTTCTTGGATGAGATGTTGAAATTCTGTGAATTTTCAAAAGTAAAACTTCCTAGACTAGAGAAACTGGCACATAGCTTGATTATAGTATCAGAATCTATAAAGCCAGTAGTCAACTAATTGGTTTTAAATATGGGAACAGTTTAATTGTACTTTGGGGAATATTTTCAATGGATGTCTATTTATAGTATCAAGAACGGGTACTAGGATGTTAAGTTTGCCAAATCCATGGAAACTATTGTAGTGAATTATGATGTTTGGTTTGTTCTTTTGTAGAAAAATCTAGAAAAATGAGGAGATGGGGGCATATTTCATGTGAAATATATCATCCACTTGATTGAATTTTTGTTGAAAAAGGGCAAGAAATAAAACATACTGATGCCCTTTGGAGAGACAGCGGAAGATTTTTTTTTACATACAAGGATTCAGTTCCGATACGGAAAGTTGATGATGATTGGTGGAGAGAAGAGGAAGCCTGTAACCACGTGGGGGCATCTGATTGGATGGAAGATTCTTACGCTACCGTGGCGAAAGTTTGTAGGAAATTCTATGGAGCTTCCGTGTGGTGCGTTGATCCATTCACCCAGCTCGGTCCCATTGTAATATCCTGCTTTGTATTATCCCCTTTCACACCTCAAATGCACCGACTATCTCGGGATCACGGTATCAGGCGGACAGATTCCCGCTTATTGAGGCGGGTATACGGGTCTCGTAACCAGGTGGTAACCAGGCCGGTATAATCGCGGCTTTTGTGATTGCTTCGTGATATCACGTTGGGATCTGGGTATCATTCGTAATAATCAAGGCGGGTATAGTTCGAGGTATATCCTGTGTATCTAAGGTGGGTATGACGGCGGACATGCGGGGGCTTGTGTTCGTGCTAGATTTCAGAGAAGCAGTTATGGGGTTTTAGGGTTTTAGGGTTTAGGGTGAAGAAAATTACGCATTTTTGATTCGCGAATGAGTAAGTACTGTTGTGAATTTTTTGAGTTGCTCTGAGTGCGATTTTGCGGGAATTCATGGAGAAGTCTTGGTTATAGAACATTGGAAGCAAGAGGTTGGTGATGAGCTCTTGATGCCTGGTTTCACTGCATTGTGCCCTAGAAATTTGGAGGAAGTATTTTTATGAATATTGGGCTGCATTGGAGGCACATTGGAGGCACATTGGAGCTTTTAGGGTTTGGAATGAGACGTTAGTCTGGGACTTGAATTTGTGGGATAATGTGGCGGTGTCGATGATGATGATGAGGCGCGGCGTGCTCCTTCAAGGAGCACTGCGAGCGGCGTCTGTCTGGGATCGGGCGTTGCTTTCCACGTCCGTCGTGCGTCAGTCATGTCCTGCAGTCGAGGAATTGCCGGCTTCAGGTGCGTCTTTCTCGATTTCGCACAACATCTGATTGATTTTGGCTTTGAAATTGTGCTTTCAATTTTTTGTCAACAGCGTCGCCTCTAGACCGAATTTACGATCGATTCATTCAGAGAGATTAGTTTGCTGAACCATTACACCTGATAAACCCTAATTTTCATACTCGC
The DNA here is from genome assembly GCA_951230915.1 of Antitrichia curtipendula. Lineage (NCBI taxonomy): Eukaryota > Viridiplantae > Streptophyta > Bryopsida > Hypnales > Leucodontaceae > Antitrichia > Antitrichia curtipendula. The sequence goes on from OX579633.1 coordinate 42,677,551, forward strand.
CGTGGAGGCGACCTTCATTTATTATGTCATTGCCTTAGCAATACCACTTTGATGCTTGAACCAGTTGCAAACAGCGAAATCATGCTTGGAAATGGTTGAAGCATGTAGAGTCGTTCTGTTTGGGAACGATTGCAAAATTAGGGTTTTCATTTTAGTTATTAGCGAAGTACTGATGTTGTCTCAATCATATTATTCTACGTCTCCAAGCACTCGATCTCACACAGCGTGTATAAGTCTTTTTACCCTAACAAACGTTTTGGAAAGAATAGCCCATTTTTCATTTAGTCTCTCCGTTTCATTTAAAAGCATTCTTAGTATCTTAGCATTAAAATTTGGGATTGTAGTATACTATGGCATTTAAAATCCAAAATTAACCTTGCTATAATCTTACAATTGTGCAGATTCTTCCTAATACATCGACCATTTTATTGAATTATGCTTAGAAACGTCATCAAGAGGATGGTATATTAGTACTCGTAGGTCTTTATTAGCGATTGGTGATCTCATTAGGTAATTAACTAACGAAGCATCGACACCACCTTAAACCATCCCTACATGGTACACTTGTTAACCCTAATTATCTGAGCAGTTTTTCCAGAACTAAATTCCATTTACTTATGAACGTTGTGCACGGTACTCTCCTACCGGGATGCAGTTCACTTTGTCGCGTGAATTGTTACGAAATTTTTTAATGAAAAGGTTCCATTAGTAGAATTCCAAGCGTTTTCTAAGGGTACATTGACTTCTGGCACGCGACTGTGTATTCCATGTGGGGTTTGGTCATCTCTTTGATCTGGAGCTGTGAGTTGATAATAAAATGAATGCCACAGGGAATTCCTTTCTGAGAATCCCCGCATGGACTTTCTGTTTGACAGAAGCTGGTCACTGGGAAGATCTTCACGCGGCATCCACTGACCAGAATCGGCAAAGCAGCGACAAGCGCGGTAGTTTGAATAGACCAAATCGTTATGGAAAAGAAGGGCGTGGCAGTGTGCAGACGAGACCCGCGACTGAGCTTATCCAAGACCCCAGGATAATGAAGCTCTTCCAGCTTGCTAAGCAACGAAATTTTGCAGAGCTCAAGGCAGCTCACCAGCGGCTGCTCAATGAAGGAGCTGATGTGGTGGAAAGGCCTTTAGATGTGTACCTTTATTCGCGCCTTATGACCCAATGCGTAAAGCAAGTGGGAAATGAGACGGCCCTGCCTATCTTTGAGCTTATGGAACAAGCTGGAGTGACTCCCAATGTGGTGCCTTACACTATTGTCATTCGAGCACTCATGGAGATTGCGGTAAACTTTTGGGCTTTATGCGTCTAAAGTAATCGTTTCTTGTGATCATGCAGTGGAGAGGAAATATGCCATGCTTGTAAAGGGTACATACTATTGTCCAGTCGTAATATTTTTCGTCTATTGGCTCTACCCCAGGATGAGAGACTAAGTAGTGGTTCGAAAATGCTAAATGCCTTGGTGCTCAATGAAAACGAGACATTTGTTCACTGCAATATTAGCATTTTGGGGAAACCATCACTCCAAAGAATGAATTTCTTATGTCTAGTGGATTGTGACATGCGGTTGTAGAAACAATGTCATTCAAAGATTGCCAAATAGGGTTTTGAAGCTTTCAATCAATGAATTTATACCGAGGAATATGCTGAATACTGCACTGAGGATTATATGGAAGGAGACATATGAATACTATGCATATCTATTTCGGGGTAGGCACTTGCGATTTGCATCTTGTTCTGATTCTTCATTAGAACCTGTGAGCCTGTTTACGCGGCTATCTACCGTAATAAATGCTGCGCTGTGTGTATCTATTGTAGGATGATGAAAAGGTTCACCATTCTGGACAGCAAGGGTTACAGGAGGTTGCCAAGAGTGAGGCCGTGGCATCCAAGGCCGTGGAGCTTCTCCGTGAGATGCGGAGCAGGGGAATTCGGCCCAATGAACTCACCTACAAGCCAATTATGGCTTGGCTTCCAGCAAGGGGGCGTGACGCTCAATTCCAAGAACTTAAGCAGTTAATGGCCGAAGATGGAGTTGCGTTTAATGGAGTATTTAAGTTTTATGAGATTCGCTTGGCGTTAAAAGTTGGTGATTTAAATAATGCCGAGAGACTTTATATCGAAGCCAAGAAAGAAAACAATAACATTGCTTCTTCTTTGGATGGTGAGGCTTCTGACAACTCAAAAGAACTCAACCACTTTCGTTCATTCTTGCAACAACTTTTTCATTTAATTTAAATGGAAAACCGTTATTGTAATATTCTGGTTTGAGAAACATGATTACTGATGGGACAGGAATGATGCGATTGCTTTGGGGAACATGGTTGACACATTGAGGCAGCCCATTTTTTGGGTGTATTTTCGCAAGAGGACAGAGTGGATGAGCTCATAGACCTGCTTCCCAAAGTGTTGCCCGTAATGAACTCTGATAAAGGCACCGCAGCTGCATTCCAATGCATTGGAAAGCATGGTAGACATGAAGCTGCCCTCAGCTTTCTCACTCTTTTGAAGAAATCAGGTAAAAAGTCTCAGAAACTTTTCAAACATTCTTTGTTTTCCTTCGTTACTTTCGTTTGCACCGATTTCAATGTTTTGTCTAGATTTCACTTGATTGGATGATAAGGTTTCTTTTGTCACTCATAGTTCTGAGATCTAGTAGGTTATATTGTGGCTCGAACTCTTAGAAAGACTACACCCTGCTAGAACAACTCAGTTTAAGGGTGTGTGTATGGACGGTGTCTTGGTGCTGAGAGTTGTCTCTGACTGGAATTTTCAGGAGGAAGTACAGAACAGTTTAATCGCGCACTTGTAGGTTATATCTTGGGATCCGCAAAATCCAACTCGGTAAACTCTTTTTCTGCTTGATCCTGGTTAATGCCTTTCCTGCAGTTCTACTAATACATCAAAATATTTAATACGACTTTAGGAAAATTAAATTGACAGTGCAGGAGTTTACGTAAATTGTATAAATCCGGTAACTTGTGAAATCGCTTCCTTCGAATCTTCTCCCCCTAAACGCGGTCTTCTAAATTGATTTTGTTGTATTTGTATATATCATACAACCTTATTTTGCTCTTTCTTACAGGTGGAGGAGACATTAAGGGCTTGGAGGCAGGTTGAAGAGCGGTGTCAAATAGAAGCACCTCCTGAAGCTTTCAACATCCTTATTGATTCTTGCTGTAAGCATGGACATGTAAGTTATTAGTGGCCTTTTGTGGGTTATGTTTTGGTTTCAAACAACAAAATTGCTCCATGTGATAGTGGTTGTTTTCAAGAGCCTGTTTTGGTATTGCACGACTAATCAGCTAAGGTTGGTCTAGAAAGAAGTGAAGATGACCGATGATGACGGAGTTCAGTTTTCGATACGTGATTCGTCCGTGTGGTTGCTTTGCACGTCTCCTTTTCTGATATCATTGATGTTGTGATTTTCTCTCTTGCGACAGGTATCGTGGGGTTTAGATCTCCTGGATGAGATGCAGCAGAGAGGGACGAAGTTGTCTCCTTACGCATTTAATCCTTTCATACGTGACTTTGCACGTTGGGGTATGCACGAAGAGGTACTTCTGCAATGCAAGAGTAATGACAAGCTTTTTTTGAGTAGTACTTGGATACTTGATTGTAGAACTTGGGAGCTGCATGTACTTTATTCTTTTGAGGAATTTGCACGAGGATAATTTGCAGGCTTACTTTTGTCATGTGTGATGATGCAATCAGGCATTTGAGATGATGGAAGCTATGATCCGGCTTGGCGTGCAGCCATCAGTAGTGACGTACAGCACATTAATCAACTGTTGTGTCAAGCTCGGGGATGTAAGTTGCAGATGATGGAATCAGCAATGCACGTTAGCGAGTGTTTCATTATTCGCCTTAATTTTCAAGCTGCCCTTTTGCAGTAAACAAATGTGGGTTCTTGAACGATTCTAGTTCGTGTCGCAAGTCGACCTACATAATTTGATTACGAAGGACATTGCTAGTCGAGGTTTATGTCTAAAACGGCGCTCAACTATTTGCTTACCAGTAGATTAGTCTTTTATTATCCAGGAGGATATCTGGATCATTTATTTGATGAAAAGTCTGAGATTTTTTTGGCTTTGGATGCATTCTTTTATTATCAACAAGTGATCAAAAGTAAGCTCAGTCCATTCTTGCCGTGGCACTGTGGCACTTATAGATCGAGAGAGCATACGATTTACTTGCAGACATGCAGCGGGTTGGGGTGCAGCCAAATGCCCATTGTTATAACCCTCTTATTATGGGTTTCGGGAGCCAGGTAATGCTCACACTGAATTGAATGCTTAATTAGTGTCCATGCTGATTTGACCGATAAACCAAGCAATGAGACATTCAGTATGATTATTTGGAGGATTTAGCTAAGGGAGATGAGTGCAGGAGGTCGTGCATGAATATTTCAACTCTTATTTCACTGTTCAGCAAGTACACTCAGTTTTTAGCATTTCGCTTTTGCTTGGATCTTCGTGCAATAGTAAGAACTGCAACATTGTTATGGACTTTACCAATTCTACTCTACATTTTAGCGTTGCATTATGTCCGTTTTCTTGCACTGATATCTTGGAACCCTTACATTTTATAGGGATTAGGGTTATATTATGTACTCATGTTTCTTTGATTTTCAAAATGATTAATCGAAGGAAATTATGTGGGCAGAGATTGCATTGAAGCGTTTCAGGGGTTCCTCTTGTAATGCCAATGCATCGAGATATCAAGGGATCTCTATATAATGTCTACCTTGAATCATCCATACAAATCCGTAGATGCTAACTTGGAGGGGTGGAACAGGAAAGGTTAGATCGAGCTATGGTGGTTTTGAAGGAAATGGTTGCTGCTGGAGTTCAGCCTGATACTTACACATATTCAATGCTAATTTTTGCCTGCTCTATGGTGCGGAATGAGAAAAAGGCTGTTGAGGTATAAACACTAACCTAAAGCTATCAGTTGCAGAATAACTGTCAGGTCCTCAAAGCTCGCAGTTGCAAGTCTTATGATTGGTTCTTGACAGCCATCTAAAATATTAAGTGTCATGTAGTCTCATATGTGGTTTTAATAATCTTTATCTCCAACTTTGTGGAAGTAGAATTATCTCACGACATGGAATCGGGGGTCTTGAGTTGCTCGCGTGTTTTCTGACGGTCGACAATACCGGAATCTATATCCTGACTTTTTACTGTGTGACACATTGTGTCGGGGCTTGCAGTTATTTGATGTAATGCGTCAGCGTGGGGTGCCCCCTAATGCAGCCATATATTCTGCTATGGCCTCTGTGTTTGCAAGATGCGGAAATCTCGAACGTAGTATTGAGGTACCAGCCTAAGCATTTTGCTACTTGTCGTGGTGAACATGGTTCTTCTCTGAAACTGCTGATACGTGAAGGATCTCTCATTGTGGAGCGCATGTATGAGTTGAAACTCGGTATACGGAGTGTTACTTCTCATGGGTTGCTTTATTCAAAGAGACTTTTGATTTAGATCCTCTCAATTTACGCAACTTGTAATTTTAAGTTCTGCGGTTAAAAGTTCTTGTCGACCTCGTTTCAATCAGGCTGGATTTCCTAAGCAAGTGTAAGTGCATCCTTGATGTTTTCCTTCCTGGATATACCAAGATATGAATTACAGTCGAGAGATTCCTCGATTGTGGAATTATTAGATGTGCATTTTTACAAGATCCAATTTTTTGTCGTTAATGTGTTTGACACTTGAAATGCCATATTATCTTGCAGATGGTCAAGGAAATAGAGAGAAGAGGTGAAATAGTAGGCACCGAGGCAAAGAGTGCTGTTTTGGCTGGTTTAGCTTTGGCTGGTCGTCTTGAGGAAGCTCTTGCCTTGTACGGAGCTCTTAGGAGGGAAGGTGCTTTTCCAGAGGCTTATGCAGCTGGAATCTTACTGGTAGGTGGTTCGTGACTTGTTTGTGTCGGGGGTCAATGTATTTGTTCCTGAGTGAGGGGAGACAACCATTACTGTCAGTTGGAGCGATTTGGATACTTCAGTAATTTCTTGTTGTGATATTAGAACTGCACATATCTGCCTTGTTTGAATTTTCTTGTTCCTGAATAAGAACTCACTTGTTATCTTCACTTCTCGGATTTGGAACGACAGGTTGCTGTTGGAAAGGCCGGGGATCTGAATCGCATGTTTAACATCTTTGAGGATTGCCGCAAAGAGAATCAATGGACGAAATTGACCTACCAACAACGTGCCGAATTCCTGAATGTTCGATGCATCAATGTGGTGCTGGGCTGTATACGGCATAATCAGCTGGGGTGAGTTGACACAGTAGGTGTGTAGGCGGTACTATTTTAATACCCAAGTGCGCAAACTAAAAATAGAAGTCCACTTTTGTAGCTTTAGAGATATGTCAATAGTAGTGGGGTGAAATTTGCGTCACGCAGAAAATTAGTGTCGCCACAAAATTTTGTTTTTGTGGAAATTGGTACAATGGAAGATTCCAACCTGCATTAATTCAAAACAGTGTGACTGGTGAATTAGCGTCACACTCACTATTAGGACAAATCAGGTTTGTAGTTAGTCAGGGTAACTTCCAAAACGTATTTCTAACTTTCAATAATGTAGGACATAATTTATTCTTTCTATTCTATTGATACGTTTTGTCACCTTCCTTTTTGCTTCATAAGTGATGTATTTCAACTCCTGTATCCAAGTTGGTGGGGCTGGGGATTGAAACAACGTCTTATGTCCGGTGCATCTATTCATTGAATTCATGATCTTGCTTTCTTAATTCTTATTAACTGGATCCACATTTTTTTCTCTGCAGACGAGCTCTTGAATTTCTTCGCAAAGTGAAAGATGAAAATGTTGTAGACGTGGGAGTTCTCTTTGACAAGGTGCGATCCTGATTTTTTTTCACAAGTTTAAATAGGGTGATCTTTGCATGCCATGCCATAGATTCCACGACTGCCAACCTTACGTCACATTTTGGAATTGTTGTTAGATTTTCCTTCACATCTCAAATGGAGGAAAAGACGAAAACGAAATGTGCTGGTTGGACGTGGATGATGGCTTTACCGTTGTTGCAGCCATGCGCGAACTGGGCTTACGGCCTTCACGCATGGCCTTAGAAGCTCTTCTTGATGGCTGTGCTTCCATGAATGACTCCGAGCAAGCGCAAAGAGTTGTTTCCGAGATGGAGAAGGAAGGCTTAGCACTGAATGTCTTCTCGCAAATCAGGTGCCTGATTTCTTGAGCCTCTGATCGCACTGAAATAGTGATTAATTCCTTCGTGCCGAGAAGGCCAACACTGATGACTTCCATACCTTTAGGAGTTGAAACAAATTATGTCGAAAGCTTCAAGGAAGGTAGAAAAGTATAGTGACAGAAAGCAGGAATTATGTCGTACGGTTTGGAAGGTAGAAACTTGTTTTGTAAGTCAATAGTATTAGCTATATTCTTCAAAGTGAACTTTCTACTTGTAACCATATACCAAGAGGTTAAAAGTTTCCTATTTATTTTTCTATATTATTTTTACTCTCTTTATTCGTAAAAGTGATTATGCTAGTAACCTAAATCTCATATGAGACTTCATTTTCTATCCATGAGTTCTTGCAGGGAGATCTAATATTTTTTCTGATTTGGGGCCACCTCTTTTGTATAGATTATTTCGAGCATGTGTAGCAGCAGAAGATGAAGAGAGAGCACTGGAGCTTCTCCAACAGATTGATCCCTATGATTGGCAAGACGCTCACGTGCAGTTCATCCTACACCAAACTTTGCAGCCCCATTTTATGGCAGCGCAAGACTCTCCCGAGGCTGCACAGGCTCCCGAGACTCTCCCCCAGGTTCGGCTCAAGTTGGAAGAGTTGATAGAGCGTTATCCTTATCGACAGTGCATGGATGATTAGTGTCGGAGGTGTGCCACATTTTGCTACATTTTCCAGTAGCCGAATCTGACTACACCTCTGGGGAAACAGTCCGTAGTTCCAGTTCATGCTTCAGAGCTTCAGAGCTTGATCATTCGTATTCATTGCCTTAAAATAAGACATGGTCTGGTGCTCTGGCCGGCTGAGATATGAATGATTGAATGGAGATAATTAGTCTTATATTGTCCGGCCTGCAAGATGTTCAATCTGTCTACGAAAGAAATTCTTGAAAATATGTTTCAAGAGGTTTTACAAGATGTTCAATTTGTCTATGAAAGAAATTCTCGAAAATATGTTTCAAGAGGTCTAAAAGTGATCAGTCCTTTGGGTACATTCACACTGAGCGTGAAGAGAAGGGGTGGGGTATAAATTGACCTTGTGACGTTAACAAGGGTGTAAAATGTGACTCATCTGAGTATAAATATTCTTACTCATATTCTTCACAAGATTGAGAGTTAGTTCTCACAAACGGGGAAAGGACACTTTTAGGGGTGAACAAGAGTTTAACCCCTAGCATTCACACGACCATTTTTTGGTCGCTGCCCAAATTTGGGCAGAATTTTTGGGCAAAAAAACCCCTTTTTCTTCTTCTTTTTCTCCAAAAGATTGGATTATCTTTCAATATTTACATTCAAAACTAAGATTGCTACAATAAATAAAAAAACTATAAAAGAAATAGCATAAAGTGTTTAGAATTGGCTACTGTTGTAAAACTTACTATTTAGAAAAGTGTTGGTATTCTCGTTTCTATAACTTATGCATTTTTTCACAAATCAATAGAAACTGCAATTTTGACCAAATAAAATAAAATTCAAATCCTAAAGGTAGAATTTATATTTTTGGTAAATTTTGGAAGTTATGTCTTCAAAATTCATTTGAAGAGAATCTAAAAATAATTATACAAATACTTTCTATTTTTGATGCTTCATATTATCTTCTTTGATGCAAACTTCAAAAAAGTTATAGAGCTTATATTTTATAACACATTTGTATTTAGTTTGAACCCCTTGGGGTTTTAGGGGTTAACCCTAAAAAGACATTACAAGCCCAATAAGCATTTTGAAAGTCAAACCTAAATTTTCACATAGTTTTTGGTTTTTATATGTTTTTGAATTTAATTTTTTTTTTAAAATCTAATAATCTATTTTTCATTCCATATTAGATTTTTTCAAAATTGTTAAAATTGCATTTTTTGTAACACTTTGAAGATAGCATCTTCAAAATTCAAAATATGCCATTTTTGAACTTTTTCTATCAAATTTTCTTTGGTGTGAGTTGAAGGAGTTACAATTATACCATTATGTTTTTTTTATCACTATTATTATTTTTTATTTTTTAAATTTTTTTATTGTTTTAATCATTTTTACAATTGCTATGATTATTACAAAGATTTTTTTCAAAAAATTATACAAAATTTATTTTGATATTTATATATATATATCCATTATTCCATTATTCCATGTAAAAAATATCAAATTTTTGAAATGTGTGTTTTAATGCAAAAATCAAATACAGTTTGACCAAGCTTAAACTTATATTGTTCTTTAAGGGTCTAAACTTATTGACTATGTTCTGTACTACATTAGATTAGGGCGACGATTTGTCCCTTTAGTGTGAACAATTCACTTGAGTTTGTAATCTTCACTTGTATTTTATATTTCCTTGTCAGGTGAGAATGTACCTTGAGAAGGACTTTGCTAAGATTCCACCTCAATTCCACTATAAGAAAATGGGCACATATGTTGGTAGAAGAATGATTTTTTGTCCAGAATGATTAAAAAATGACTTAGGCTCCCTAATTGCACTAGTGTTGCTTGCTTTGAGTCATTTGAGTCACCCTATAGTTATTGGCACAACTTTGAGATGAGGAGTTCACGAGGTTGAAGCTTCATCCATTGTATTTTGTTCATAGCATTGTCAAACTTTTGACGTGGACACAATAAATTCTATCATGGAGGCCCTAATTTAAAAAATTAGACCATTGTCATATATTATGTCTGGAGCTTTTCTCCAAGGTGACTACGTAATGATTGATGTAAGGTGGAGGCACCTTAAAGCATCCCTGCACCCAATACCGTCAGTATCCATAAATGGAAGTCATTTCAGAAGTTGCATGTACGTAAGCTTAACAACACTTATGATTATTGACTAACACCATTAAGTCATGTAAGCATGACTCACATCTGCCTTTTACAAATGACACCCCTCTAAAGATACTGGCGGCATTGGGTGCAAGGACGCTTTAAGGTGCCTCCACCTTATCACTGCATAATAATAGCTACTTTGACATAAAACAGGGACATTTTTGAGGATGTTGTTATATATCATGTTAATGAATTCAACTTCTAGGAGATCATGTGTCATAAAATAACATGTAAATAATTATTAGACACATAAAGAACCTCACCACCTACTTACATTGAATATGTACTGAGAAGAAGAACCAAAAAAAATTTAATCCCCAAAGTCCCATTGTCCCCTTGAGGGACAAAATGGATTTTGGGTAGGCTCTTGTGGTCTCAATATTTGTCTTGATATTCTGAATTTTTTTGAAAAAAAAGAACAACATATTAGTTTTTTGTGAATATAAATTTTATTTCAATTGAAGCCAGGGAGCAAAAGTTATGGCACAAAAGCCCTTTTTTATAGTTTGGTGGGCAGAAAAAAAAACTTCAAAAAAACTTCAAGTAAAAAATTTGAAAATTTGATTTACATAGATTATATTTTTGTGTACATGGTAAGCTTTGATTCATTCCATTTGGATTTGTTATGTGAAAGTTATGGACAATCTTGTTTTGGGGGCAATCAAAGCATCTTCTTGAAAAAATAACTTGTAGGATTCATTTCTGACCTCAATTTTTACAATTTCACAAAAAGAAAAGTTTTACAAAGTTAAGACCTCTTGCTAGAACAATCTCACTATTGAGATGAGTGTATTTCAATTCCGTATTAGAGCTATTAACAATTTAGATTTTCCTTCAATCTTGAACTCTCTTCTACTTAACAATTTTTTAATGCATAAAAAATAAGTGCTTCTATTTTTTTTTTTTTTTAATCCTAGATTTTGAAGTCAATTCTTTATCATATAAAATTTTAAATTTTAAATCAGTAGAGTAAAAATTTTAAGTCAAGAAGGTTCAAAGCTGAAAAACGTAGTTGAACACCGTGCGAAAAATAAATAAAATTTCACTTTAAATGCAAATATCTTACAATCTTCACAATCAAAGTTTGTGAAATTTCTTCCACACATTCTTATCCTAATCTTGTACAAGATCCTACGGTCAAATATGCTAAAAAATCATTAAACTTTTTTTTTTTGCTCTTTGCTATAGAAATGGCAATCTTGAGTGATTTTTGATGGAAAAGAGGCCTTGGGACTTTAGGGGTTAAGATTTGCTCTTTACAAATGTTGGTGTCATTGTTGAAGGGAATGAGATCAAGTAATTACTTAGAGTTTTAGAAAATGATGCATTCTAGTAGTTTCTTCATTTTTGTAATGTCTTTTTAACTTTTTAAAACTATTTGATAAATTTGTATTTTTTCATCATTTTTTTCATTTATTATTATTATTATTACTATTATTATTATTATTATTATTTTGTAATTTATTTGTATCTATTTTATTGCTTGTGGTTTTTTTAAAGTTTGTTGGTTTTTATTTTAAAAATTCTCTGTCTTCTTTTATTAAGTTTTTTTCTCTTTTGTGTTTTAAAAAAAAATCTTTAATCATTTTTTTGTCTTCTTTATTCTTTGAAATCTTCTTTTATTTTTCTAATTTTTCTAATATTTATTTATTTTTATTTTTTAAGACTTTTTATTTTTAAAATAAAATAAAATAAATCTTTTTTATTGAAATCATGCATTCATGGTTGCCTTTCTTCTTTGTTGTTATATATTGTTTTCTTCCTTAAGGTTTGAAGCATGATTTATTTAATTTTCTATGAATATGGAAGCAATGATTTTTGTCAATTGGTGTCATTATCATATGACAACTTCTGAACATTTCATATCATTTAACTCCTAAAATCCCCAAAGTCCAAATGAGGGACTTTTGGGATTTTGGGTAGGCTTGTGTGATTTCAATTTTTGACATGATTTTTTGAAACTTTTTTTGAAGATAGGTTATTAGATTAGCTTTTGCGGAATATAATTTTTGTTTCAATCAGTGCTCAGGAGAAAAAGTTATGCCAACCTAAGTCCAAAAAACAATTCAAGGGTTAGTCCAAAAAAATCACAAAAATTTGAATTTTTAAAAAACTTTAAATTTTTCCTCAAAAAATATATTTGTCTATATTTGAAGCTTTGAATCATTCTAGCTTTGAAGTCTAATGATGAGAAAGCTATGGACAATCTTGTTTTTCGCACAATCTAAGCATTTTCTTGAAAAAAATAAAATTTCCTCACTTTAAATGCAAATATCTTGCAATTTACGTTGTCAAAGTTTCTGAAATTTCTTCCATGCATTCTTATACTAGTCTAGTTTAGGATTTTGTGGTTAGATATGTTTAGATATTCTGTGGTTAGATAACAATTTTAAAGTTTTTGGCTCTATACCATAGATATGGCAGTTTTGAGTGTTCTTTGATGGAAAAAAGGCCTTGGAATTTTAGAGGTTAAATTTGAATTAGTAGGGGTCCCAACAAACATACACCAAGGTATTCTAATAGTACTAGCAATAGTTGTGAAGTCTTGCTTCCCCCTTACATAATGATGCTAGAGCAAAATGTGCATTTTGGGGATCATTTGCATATTGTTCTATATTGGAGCAGTCTAATTGGATTGTCTAATTAGGATTATTCTTTCTTTCTTAACTCCAAGTCAACATGCAAATGTAGGTCATATAGCAGTTATAATATAAATAATTGCATGTAGAGGATGACTATAGATCAACTAATAAATAACTTCAAATCAAATTGTAAACAACTATTACCTCTCTCTCCCAAAATTTTCCATCTTTCTTTTTTGAGTGGGCTGATTGTACTATTTGATTACGAATAGTCATTGTTTTGAACATTGGACGTGAACATGGTGACTTGTACAATAATTGAAAGTTTTTGGATGTGCTTACGCTTCTTGTATTCCAAAGTTATAAATTGACTACTAAATGATTGCAAAGTAGTTGTGCTTTGATATCCTTTGCATGGTAATTAAATGGTAGAAATAACTTTTTTTTAAACAATTTACATTCCTTCTAACCTGTTATTCTTTTATAAACATATGTAAATCAAATTAGTTTCATTCTACAAACCAAGCTAGTTACAACTTCTACATAAAGTAATCAAGATGTGCTACATCTAATACTTAATAATTACCAACTCATTTTTTTCTTTTGACAATTTAATGGCACCAACTAGAAAGGGATCTTTGGTAGTACTAGGATCTCTTCATAATTATTGAAGCCCTTTGTCTCCACTATGGCAAAGCAAGAGGTTGTGGGAGGTAGAGCAATATGTCGCAATTTGTAGGACGGAATTTACAACTTCTCTATGACATATTTTGCCTTTCTATTTGATTCACTATGTATTACCTTAATACTTCAATGCGTACAATTTGCGACACAACAAATCTAAATGGATTGCCACAACAGAGAAGAGGGGATCGAGGCCTTCAAAAAAGGAAAAATATCAAAATATAAGCTTGTATAAAATAGGCGGGGCATGGTGGCTGGGAGTTGGAAGAGAAATTGAAGCTCGTATAACAAGCAAGCAGTGAATTGTGATTACTAATCTTCTTTCTTCTCCGGATCTATGAGCACTTTAGCATTGTTGCAAATTTGTGGTTTTCCAACTTGTTTAGGTCTTACAATTTGTTTATAAATTGTTTTAAATGTCTGCCATAGATATGTTCTTCTAGTTGCATGTATGTAATTTTTCAATTGTTCTTAAGTTGCTCTAGAGTTCCACAATAGTCATTTTTAGGACTGAAAGTTGTATAGTAGTCACTAATAGATACATCAACAATTGTATTGCAATTAATGCAACAGCTAGAGTGTGACATGACAAACACTCAACCTACAAACGCCAATTTAAGGTTTCCAATGGTCCAAAATTTGTCTCTTTTGATTAGAAGGGTCTAAAACTCTAGTTCCCTACCATGGTATCTCTGCCTTGTTTTCTCATGATTTCTCCTAGTGCTTGCCTCTTGTTTCTACTTGATGTGTACAAACTTGAATCTAAACCTTATATTTGCTTAGAGTTTGTTCTTCAATGCAATCAACTTTGATAGTGGAATAGCTTTTAGAAGGACATGCCATCTTCTGTGGGTTTGATTGAGGGATGAACAACAAGTTTCAAAATCTTTCTTGGTTTAGGGTTGGGTTTTTTTTGCAGTCACATGCTTTGTGCAACTTAGAGTAGGGGATCTATACTCTATAGTTTAGAGAGGTTGATTAAAATATTTCTATTTTAAAAAATTGCATTTGCTTAGGATTTGATTTTCTTTGCATTGGCACTCTTTGTAGAGCTAGAAGTAGGGGCAATTCAATGTAGGTTTGGTTAGTGAATGAACTTCAATTCTCAAAATTTCTCTTGGCTTAGAATTAGTTGCTCTTTGCTGTGACATTCTTGAGCAACTAAGAGTAGGGATAGCTGCAATTAGAGGAAGTAGAAGATGAACTCAATTTTTAGAACCTCTTTGTGCTTAGGGTTTGGTCTTGTTTGCAATGACATTCTTAGAGGAGTTGAGAGAAGGGGTAGTTTAGTGTGGGTTTGGTTAGAAAATGACTTCCAATAAATACCTAAAGTGTATAACAATTGCTCTTGGATTTGACATGGATGAAAAAGTGCAAGGCAAATGAAATTGTGAGTCAAGTGGTTCATGATGATAAACACCCCTTTACCTTCTTTGAAATGCAACATTAACTTTTGTATACAAGTGTGTATTGAAAAACACAACAAATCAAGAGATAAGGTCTAAGAAGCATGCAAAGTAGAACGTAAAAGCCGCCTCTAAATGTCCATTGAAGAGCTTTCATATTTTTCTCACCATGTGAGTCATTGAGAAGTGGAATAGTAGTCACAATCAATTGACATGAAGTAGTTTTTCTAGTTATAGTTAAATCATATATGACCATAACTTCTTTTGGCTTTATAGTGTAGTTGTAGCTAAGTTGTGGTGTTGCATTTGTATTCTACTTTATTAAATAGAAAATAATTTTTGGGATAGTTTGTCATGAGGTAGGAAGTGTGCCTTATGAATCAAAGGATCTGTAGACAAAAGAAAACTTTGAAAAAATTTCATTTTACCTTTTGTTTGTTTTTGTAAGTGTCCAATCATTCCTTTCTAGTTTTGAAGAGGCAAATAGTCAAATAATTCATACTAGTATGAAAATAAAGATTTAATATTAGATATGAATAAGGTCAATTTGGGAAGATGGAAAGAGTGATGAATAGGCCTGGTGGTTCTTTATATCAATTATCAAACCGGTCGTCATGTAGCTCTTGAAAACTATAAAGCTATGTTTGATTAGATTTAAAAATAGTTCATACCAAAGTTTATTTGGCACATATGGCTTACATATTGACAAATTGTATATTTTTATTATTATATTCCTTCAATCAAATTGTTATTCTATCAAATTGCAGTGATTGCAAATTTGCATGTATCTAATTGCCAAGTGATGGCTAGATTATTATTGTGTATATGAAAAATTGTTGGTGAGTAAGGCAATTTATATGTTAGTGATGTAAAGTGGTGGGTGTAAAGCCCTGTGTGTATAGCAATTTGACAGTGAAATGATTGAAGTTGAAGTCTGAAAAGGACATGTGAAAAGATGTAGACCGCAGAATTGGCCCAGTGATTGTTAGCGGATGTAATGTGTGCAAGATGAGATTTCCTTGCCAAATTATATTGATTGAAGATGAATTTATGTTTAGAAAGATGCCGTGATTGCATCTACTTGCTTGTGTTGTTTTAAGATAGGATAGCCGTAATTGAGTCAAGTTGTTTTATGCAAATAAAAATAAATTGTTAAAGTACGGAATGCCAAATCACTTTTAACTAGACAAATTGTCTTGTAGGGTTTCTACAGTACACTATAAGATAATTTTGTTGTCCATTTGTCAAAGAATCCAAGTTTTATAATTTTAAAAGTAATGAATTGGGTCTAATTGCTAAATGTGGTACAAATAGAAGTAAGAAATTGTGAGGAATTTATTGATGGTATACCAAAGCCAATAGTCTTATACATGCTATTTGTTAATAAATTGAACAAAATAAAATTTTATTAATTTGAATAGTTGTTTCACTTGTTTGAAAATCCAATTGTCTAGCAATTTGATCAATTGTAATTTTACAATTGACATTTAATGGTGAAATGTAGATTTATTGTGTAGACCACACCAATAGTATAATGTGTTGAATTGTTTGGGTTGTGGTACATATATGTGGAGACAACTAATGTGATGTTGTATTCCTTGTGACAAATTGATTTGAATTGATTAAGTCTAAATTGAGGAATCATGAAAGAAAAGACTTTTTGAGCAATTCGATGTTTTATTCTCAAAAATGATATTTTGAAACCCCATCTACTTGACTAGTGACCTTAGATACTTAAACAATAGACTAATTGACCTTTCTCCAAAAAGAACCCCTATACTTATGGCTTTGGATTTTGTTTGTGAATTAGAAAATCTGAGCTTACAGGACCATTAAGCCAAAAATAATGTCCAAAAAAATTAGGAACTTTAGAGGGACACACAAATTCCACTTCATTACCATTCCATATTAATGATTCAAAATAGATGTTTATAAGATACTTGTGTGTTGTAGATGACACTAATGTTTCAAAATAAAGACGTCGAGCAAGAGAAGGTGAAACATTGTGGATTAAAAAGTGCAATATCAAGGTAAAATGTGAAGTAGGTTCAACACTTGCATGAAGTGAATTTGTATAGTAGGGCAATGATGTACGTAGATTTTGATGTAATTCTTTAAGGACATTTTGGAATAAGGATTCAAGGTAGACATATGTTTGATTTTCTAGCCAAGAGTGTAGCTCATGTATCCTAATGAAGATGTAGAGCAATTAAACATTGAACATGTAAAGGGCTTCGCTACAATGTAGATGGACAAATACATAAAATCATGCAAATGAGGACACCTTTCTAAAATGGTTCATAGATGGGGGAGACAAGGAGTACTAGATCTATTGTAGTAAGTGGTAGCACTAGGATAGTGTTGGACATGTTGCTCAAAAATTACACAAATGTCTTTTGAAATAGCAGAACTCTTTTTCTTTTCTAAATTCCAATGTCAATGAATGTTGCGCATGATGTTCAACGACAAAGGGTAGTGGTGAAGTTATGCATGAAATGAAATAGCGCATCAATCTAATGCGTGAGTCATTTGCAGTGGTGTCGTACTCATGTAGAAGTCATGTCGTCATTGCATTAGTGATAAGTCAGTGACAAATTAATCACTCATTTGTACTGAGTAAGCCTCTATGCACGGAAGAAACCTTCTATCACCACAAAACAACAAGTGTACTTGTAGGGGACTTCATGTCAACTCTTGCTCAACTACACCAAAATCTTAATATTACTTCACAATTGTAAACGTATCATGGAATGGGTGCACGTTCACTACTATTCAAGAACCTTAGAGCTACGTGCTATAACCTGCATGTAATTGCACTTGAAAAATGATTTATAAGTGATTCATAAATGACTTCTACAATAGTAGCTAAGTCATTGTTTTCATTAACTACAACATTGTTCTCAATGTTGCCATCGGAACTAACAAATGATTGTGAAATGAATTAACACATGGCATTCCAAATCAACACTCAGAAGTCACCCATCCAACTTTAGAATGACTTCTAACATGGCAGTCCACGTCAGCATCAACTAGACACTATCATAACTGAAGATGACTTGCAAATGACTGACACATCACCTAATGATTGCACGTGCCCAATACACACCTATTCCATCTCACTTGCCATGTATACTTCTTTCATCACTAATACATCCAAGGTAGAAATAGATGGTGATAATAAAAACTCAAGCCATTTAAAAACAACTTGTCTACAATGACTCTAGAAGCTCAAGTCATTTTCTCAATCAATATGCAATCAAATGTGTCCAAAATGACTACTTTGTAGTCATTTTCTAAATTCACTTGTTCCCTCATCTTTTTGTAGTGTTCATATTTGAAAAAAATGACATGTGCTTATTTGAAATCTCTAAAAAAGCCAATTGTGAGCACTTTGATGTCCACTCTTGACATACAAGCATAAAACAATCAAGTTCTTGTCTTATAGGATAATTCTTACTCTATTGGGTGCCTAACGTCGGTCCATTCTGCCTTCCAATTAAAGGATCTTTTTCTAATACCTAAGTATCTTAAACTTTGTTTGAATATACCACAAACTCCTACTTAATTGCAAAATCTAACCCTAGCGGCCAAATGACTATAGCTACTGTGGTTGCCTAAGATAAATGATTTTAACCTAAATTTAACCATATAAAGTGGAAAAAAATTCTTGTTTCATTTCTAAAAACATAAAATTCTAAATAAATGGACCTTCCTAACAAAAGATATGGACAGGTGAAGTTTGGACCACTAATCGGTGTAAGGTAGGAGGCTCTGAAATGGAGCGGGCATTAAGAACGGATCCTACAAATGGCTGTGAAATGGACATGAGTTGGTTCTGTAATTAACATGTATAGTCATTGAATCAATCAAGGAAAAAAGCATTATCAATTGCAAGAGCCAATCATTTGCTTTGCTTTCCCCATCTTTCTTCATAATTGCAAGTGAACTGTTTATAGAAGACCTAGGATCATAAATAGGGACCTATGACCTAAGTTGTTTGAAAATTCATAAGTAACTCAAAAATGCTTAAAAAAAATACAAAAGCACTTGGGTTAGATTCCTCGTCTATTCTTCTTTGTCTGAAAAATGAGCTAAAATTATTCCCATCCAATAAAATAAGCGAAAAAGGCGGACCAGCCCTTAGATGTGCCATTTCAGACTTCAGAGCCTCTTACCTTATCAAACTTCATCCATGATTTTCTCCTAACTTATAATTGAAAATCTCCTTTTTCTTTCACTTCTGACCTCTGATAAATTTCTAATTTTTAATTCTTGTTCTTTATAGATGAAAATTGCTAAATTTCATCCATTCTAGGTTCTAAACTTCATCCACCTCTAAATTTCTTGTTTTAACTCCGATTTTGACCTACTTTATGTTTTTGGAAATATCTAAACTTCTACTATAGGATTCTAAACTCAAATTGAACTTGACTTTATGTCTAAGTGGTCTGACTTGCGTCTAGGCCTCGGCCCTAATTAAACTTTGCTAATTAAAGAGAAAGGGAGGTTTAGGAACATACCTCGGAGTGCGCTTCATCATTCTGATATTGGAAGCCCCCCTCAAAGTCTTCCGCTTGGTCCATGGTCCTTCTCTTCAAATTTTAATTTTTCTTGCTAAATGTTTGTTGTTGTTTTATTTTTATTTTTTTCTTAAATTTTTATTTATTTTTTATTTATTTTTCAATAGGAAGTCTTTAGCTTTTTTTACTTCCTTTCTTCCTAAATTCTTTCTTTCAACTCTTCTTTTGACTTTGAGCACTATTCTACTCTATTTTGAATTTTCTATTGATTGACTTTAGAGACAATGGAATTTTTTGCGTTTATTTTGACAAATTGTGCATTCTTCCTTTTATCAACGCATTCATTCTAATGTATTTAAAGACTACTTTGCATCTCTCTAATCTAAAATCCTAAGTTCAATCATTCCTCCATCAACTCTTCAATCTTCTCCGTGCTTCTAAGCGGTTTGAAAATTTGTGTGTCAGAGAGTTTGGAGAGAATTGTACTCTAGTGGAACTTAGTTGCAAGGTTTCCACCTCTAATTGGACTTCTACACCTTCTAATCTTCCTCCACCCTTTGATAATTATAGTCTAATTTTTGTTGTAATGTGCATATACTCATTCTAAAATAAATAGAAATTACTTGTCGTGGTATTCCAACCTAAAGAAGGAAAAACTTGTCAAGTTTTGGAGGTCTCCTGCCAAGGCTACTAGAGCTTGGCCCATGGCAGGTGGAGAGCTCCAGCCAAAGCAGAGGGAACCTGCAGTTAACGGAAGAGCCTCTATCGCGGTGGAATCACGCAGAAGAGCCCAACAAGCGGGGAAGTCCTTGTCTCGGAGCCCCTGACCAATTGGAGCTCCTAACTGGGGGAGGCTTGATCCTTGCTCGCCCCCAATTGCTTCCCTGAGGCTTGGCTACCTTGGGAAGTGTAGAATAATTTAGGGACTAAATTAATAAAACCCAAGTATGTAGTAAAGTTCGTTTGGGGGAGACTATTTAATAGGAATGCTTCTATTTTAATTCTACTAGGCTATTGCAACAATTAATTGGATAAAAAAAATGTTCCTTTATCACAATTACGATGTAGTTTTTCTCACAAGGTAAAGCTAATTGCTTAATTTTTCTCTCCACTCTTAACCCCTAAAGGTTTCTGACTATGTTTTCACAAAAAACGCTCCCAAACTGCCATTTCTAGTACAAGTACCAATTTTGGAAAAAAAAACATTTTTGGACACATGTAAACGTAGGATCTTGTAGTAAACTAGTTTGAGAAGATGTAGAAAAAATTTCAGAAATTTCCACCGTGTAGATTGCAAGATATTAGCATTTGAAGTGACAAAAACCCCTTTTTTGTCCCTGCGAAAAACCGGGCAGCTGCACTTCACATGGTCACATTTGTATGAAAAAATGTCCAAAATGGTGGTAACTCTTTGGATTAATTCTTCAAAGCAAGTTAGCTACATGCTTGAAAAATTTCAGATCATTTGGAATTGTACAACATATAGGAAAAAAATAGTAAGTAGAAAGAAGTAGAAAATGATTCAAAACACTAAATTGTTAAGGATTTAATTATGGAATTGAAAAATGCCAATCCAAACGATCATAATGTTGTAATAAACAATCTACACCTTGTGTTTATATTTTTTTCCCAAAATATTGAAAATTGAGTTAAATAAAGGACTTCAAAGTTTATTTTAGAGTAGAGATTCTATAACTACCCGCAAACTACCCACAACTAAAATTCCTCATAACTTTCATCTCATAAATCAAATTGGAATGATTCAAAGCTTTCCTTGTGCACATAAATCTAGAGAACCAATTTCAAATTTTTATTTCTCTAGAAAATGATTTTTAAAGAAGTTTTTTTTGCTGCCCGGGCTGCCCGCCGAACAATGAAAACTACATATCATACCATAACTTTTTAACCATGTGGTCAAAAGTTATGAAAATTGTTGGGCCCTACAGCTACTCCTCGGGCACATCTTGTGTGAAAATTTCAAAAAATAAAAATAAAAATTCCATTCGTGGTGAGCTGCCCAAAACGCTATGTTGTCAAAAAACGGTGTTTGGTCCTTTAGGGGTTAATGGCCACAAGGGAAGAATGTTATCCCAAATTGGTTGATCTTTATCTTCTCTTCATTAAGTCCAGTCTTTCTCATCAAGTTGGAATATTTGCTTTACGGCACTGTAACAACCTGACTTGGAATTCTTTCCCTTTCACCAGCCCGTCACTTGTCTTCTTCATCCCAACAGAAATTTCAAGTACCAACTCGGAAATCTTCCTTTTAACTTCACAACTTAACTTAACATAATTTTGCTTATGACAAAATTTACACTTTTCAACCACCAAATTAGAATTTTTCTTCTCAATCTGCATAACACTCACACTTAGACATATCACTCATGTAAGGTAGATTGAATAAATTAACTCATAGCTTAAAGACATTAATTTTCATTTGATAATTTGACAACTTCCATGCATGCATAGACAGACTTGCTCACAAAAAAATTCTCAACTCCACAAGTTGGTTACTGTACAGTAACCAACTTGGATCCGAATTGAGTAACCACACAAGTACACAACAAATTCCAATTAGGCTCATAGGTTCACTCATTACATCTCTATTCAATTTGATAAATTGAACATACGTACAACTTGGAATGCAATCTCATTCCAATCAAATACAGTTCAAATCTTCAAAACACATACACAGACAAACAACCAACTCGATTTGAAATTGTATCATATGAACCGAATTGGTGAATAAATTCACCGTTACACATTTAAACTGGTTCCGCTAATACAATCCAATTAGGAATCTAATTCATCTTCACTCATACCACTAGGACTTTTCAACTTCTAACTTCCAATTCATTTTTCAACTAGGACATAACCATCTCCATTTCATAATACACAGACATAGACATCACTCCACATTAACATCAACTCATAACTTCCCACATACAACTACTCACAAATTACAACTTGGTTCTAAACATTTCCTTCACCAATTTCTACTCCTCTTGTATCCTAGCACACTCTGATTTGATGCATCTGTGTGCAATAGCAAACTTGATTAAAACTCACTCCATCCAAATTGGACGCAATCTAAACTTCCACTCACCTGGATCATCCTCATGATACTGCAAGCTCTCGCAGTCCAAGCACCAACTTGGAAACACAAATAAAATAAAAAACACACATAAAACCGAAATCCACCTACTAGCTAGACGCACTGGAAGAACTCGCAAAAACAGTGGTCCCGAACAAGACAAAGAAAACAGCTTAATATGAAAATTCCCAAACTGGGGGTTACCAACTTGGAACAAAATAGTTGCTATAGCCTCTGACAGTTAATTGCCCGATTTGGAACTTGTCACCAATTTGGAACGTCGACTTGACCAACCAACTACTCCCTAAGCAGTCACTACCAATCTCCACAAAGTCTCAACTTGGAATCCAGATCCCCAAACACAAAATCAGAATCCAAAACTGTACCTCCAATTTGGTAAAATCAGCTACAAAACAACCAAATTGGAACAAAAACTAACATTTAAATAGAAAAACAATCCAATTTGGAACTCAAATACATAGCAAAAAAGCGAGAATCAGAGCCAGAAAGTCAATCTATATGAAGCTTGGCCCTCCCCAAGGATTTGGCTCCTTGAGGCATTTTAGCATTGATCCTAGGGACTTGACCGCCTTGGGAGTTCGGTGTCAAATTTTTGGTTTTCCTTCCTTCAAAATAATCCCTCATACATCAGCAACAAGTGACACTTTCAAAACTTTGAAATTTTGGACAACTATTTTACTTGTAGGAATTGGGCATACACTTGAAGAATTGTCTTCAATTTTGCCAAATTCTTCAAATATTTCTAAAACTTGAAGCCAAAGCTTCGCCATCTCTCAAGGTTTTTTCAAATTTTCTAACACTTTCTAAAATTCAAAGCCAAAGCTTTTCCGAACAAGAAAATTACAGGAAGTTCTACATATACAGAGAGTTAGCAATAAAGCCCAACAGTTACAACATTTATTAGTACGAAAATTGTTAGTACAACCATATATTAGAAAAAAAACTTGTTTATATAGAAATTAGTACAAAAGCTTGTTAATATACAAAAAACTTGAACAAAATCACACTAGAAGCCCTCCAAAGCGACATCGCCAAGGTATGGGAAGGAGATTTTCTAAGATTAATACAACAAAACAATAGAACTTCAAATTTAAACAAACTTAAACAAGTTAGAACAAAACACTACAATAAGTGCAAAACAAGTTGTAAGATTTGAAGGAATCCCTTAGTTCTTCAAAGCTTCTCAAAACAACAACAATTGGAGCTTGAAATGCTCTAAAAACACACAAAATTGGTAGTTTAGTTCAAAAGGCCAAAAAAATTCAACTAAATGGATCCAAAATGGTGTCAATGCCAAAAAATGGCTACAAGAGGTTACAAAAGAGGTGTTTTGAGAAGAGAAGAGGTGCCCTTATATACTCTCCTAAGGTCACCCACCTCCTCCCATTTCCTAATGGTAATCTTATCAACTAAGATTTTCATCTTAATTCTCAATTTTTTACTTTCTTCATTAATCCAAATTCTAAATTTTGGAGGAAGATTTCAAATCACAAACGGATTATGCCATTGGCATCCGAAGGCCATTTTTAGACTTGTAGAAGCCTCCACTCTTTTTTCCTACTCAAAAAATGCAACAAAATCTAGCGCCAACTTAACACTATAAAAGGTTAAAAATTCAACTTCTGGCATTTGATTTTTCTGTGAAAAGTAATTGGCCTAAGCCCTTTAGTGGGTATAAGGGAGTAACTAAAGACCCCTCTTTCACCCCATTCTTATTTCATGCTCCCCCAGAATGTTAGTCAACTCCACAAACTTTCATCAAATTCACTTATTTTGAAGAATTGTAATGGTTCATGTACTTCTGGCTATTGGAATGTCTTGAAACTTGTTGAAAAATCATATTAAAATAAAATAATTTAGATTTAATTTTAGTAAAATTTTAATACACCCCATATAATTTCTATGAATTTTCCATTTTGAATTTGGGTGGTTGAATTTGAATTCTTCTTGTTACCCGAAAATTATGGAACTTTTTGTGGAACCTCTCATTGAATCCCACAAAAATGTGCAAACTCACATTCTTACCTTGATCATTTAAAGAAAGAGAATCAAATGTTGTTATCTCCTTTAAATTTTGATGAATAAAGAATCTTCTTTTTAGAAGGGAATCTTAGCGAATCCACTGCGTTGTTGAACATTTGGCATGATTTCCACTTCAAATCATTATACTTAGGTTATAGATGCCCTTTACTAGTCCATCTTCAATTTCCTTCACTTGTAGACTAATTATTGGGGTTTCTACTATTTCGTCAATATAATGGAAAAATTGAAATTTATATCTTAGACTTGACCTAAGGATCTCACTAGAATTTCTTTGGTCCAATTTAGCTAGTATATGTCACATGCATAGCAGGTTTAGACAATTTAGACAATTTCTATTTAACTCCTAAACCCCCGAAAGTGTTTTTTTGTCAAAAACCATTCAAAACTGCAACTTTTGCTGCATTCACTAAGGAACCAATTTTTTTTTTTTTAATTTAACCATAGGATCTTGTACTTAACTTGTCTGAGATCATGTAGTAAAAATTTCATCAAATTTGACCGTATGGATTGGAATATATACTAGCATTCAAAGTTGGACAAAAAAAAATTTCTGAAGAAGATGCTTAAATTGCCTGAAAAACTAAGATTGTCTATAACTTTCTCATCCCTAATCCAAATAGAATGAATCAAAGCTTCCCGTATAGATAAAAATATAATATTTCAGGAAAAAAATTCAAAAAAAATTATTTCCATTTTTTGTAATTTTTTTTGGACTGCCTGCCAATCTCTATTTTTTGTTTATTATGCCATAACTTTTTCATCCAACAGCCAATTGAAATAAAAATTATATATCCACAAAGATCTCACAAAACTACACAATTTCAAAAAATCTCAAAAAAATTCATTTCAAATTGATACAATAGGAACCTATCCGGACTCAAATTGTCCCCCAAGGGGACAAACGATCCTTTAGGTGTTAATACATTTACTTTGTACAAATTTTGGATTTCTACCCTATTTATATGCAAGATTTGGTTGTAAGTAAGAATAAACACTTTCCTTAGGACCAAATGTTATATTAGCATGTGACATACCCTATTTTCATTTTACACTCTATTGGGGGCTTTTTGTATATAAAACTATACTCAAAATTATAAAAAAATAAAAAAATAAATTCATAAGTATATAGTGATGAAATGGGAATGCACACCAACATCATAATCTCTTTACACTCATCTAACAAAGTGTTGAATAATCATTTTACAAATTTTATACATTACTGATATCACTAAAATACCCATATCCAATTAGTCTCGTTAAATCTCTAGTAAATATTCTCCATCACATCAAAATGTTATACTCTTACTAGTACAAAAGTGGTTCACTCAAACAATGATTGTATGTCCTAAGCAACTAAGAAGTGATTATAAGTACAAAAATTGGCGTAGGAACTAGCTTCGCTAACAATGGAGTCATTGAGCAGTGATTTTGTAGATGGGTGGATGGCAACATGATGAAAATCATAGCAAAAAGAAGGCAATGAATGGTTCTATGTGAAGATTTTGTCAACAATGGACCTGTGGCATGGACGTATTCATAAGGTAGTAGTTAAACTACGACTGTTTATAATCATTGATTACAAAATGACTATATTTTTTTGAAGACAATGGATAACGTGTAAGTTTTAGGCATTTCGATTTATTTTAATCAAAAGTGAGAGATTGAGACTTCAATTCGTCCCCTACAATGGTCCTGCAATCATTCTAATAATGACCATGTCAATTCCTTGGAGTAATTTCATAGTTTTTATGACAAAGATTTATGATTGCAGCCCTAGTACAATATAGTCATTTCGAAGTCATTTTTTGCAAATGAAATTAGACATTAGACATCAATTCTTTAAGATGGCTAAGTTCATGTGCACCATAAATTTATAGCTGCAACTAGATGGATGGCTTAGATGGATAGATCAGATGGGCAATTGAGATGGACAAACCAGATTGTTTCTTTGTTGAGCGGCTCAAATGGATGGATGAAATTGCATCTTGAAAATAAATGGACGACTCATATTGCATGTCAAAAACAAATAAAAGGCTTAGATTTTAGGTCAGCCGCCATATTTTAGATCAACTACCTTTCCACTTTTGTGGCGGTTAACAGTGTGGTTTAGGGTAAAAGCATCTCATGGATTGATCATTGTGCAATCATTGTGCAGTCTTTAGTTAATCATTGTGTAGTTATTAGTTAGTCATAGAATACATTGTGATGTGGCATCCACAGATTGCAATTACAGTTGCTGAAGATGAACGATGGAGGTTTTATCTCATTTATAGATGGAGATTTGATTAGCAACCACCTCCTTAATGCATTTTCTTCTTCTTCCTTCATGCTTTTGGACTTCTTCTCATTTTTTCTTTTTGTTAAGGCTCCAATTTTCCTAAGACCTAGTGTAGTCATAGTGTAATTCTAGTGTATTCATATATAGTTTAATTATAGTGCAATAATTATGCAATCATAGAGAAAAAATACAATTATAATAAATAGTTATAAAAATGTAGTCACATAATAAATGTACAAATTGATTTATTAATGACATTCTCTTATTTTTTGTTTCTCTGTTTGTGACTACAAAATAACTAATGAATGATTGCAATATTCATCTATTCAATTAGTGTGTAACCAATACATAAATAACTAAATAATGCTTGTCATATCATTACTAATGACTATCATATAATTTAGCAAAAGAGTCATAGTTTCCTACAAAGACAACATGCCAACACTATGACAAGTGCTATGCCTACCAATGACATGTTGCCATGCATCACAAAGTGGGGCCCACATGACCTCACAAAATCACTTCACCCAAACTTGGTTGATGAATTTTTACTTTACTGGATAGACGATCAAAGATCCCTCTTGTCCTAAACAACTACAATAGTTAGAATAACTTGTCCACTATAACTCTAGCCTTGGCATGGTTCTTGCAATCATTGAGCAGTTATGCGTGTCATGAACAACCTTTGCAATGGCCTATATATAAACCTTATATAAATGACTAGTAAGTATGTGTTCTATGTGTTCACCAACATGAGAGATCTTCATTGCTAGGTAATTGTTCATAACACTTGCACCATTTGGGATAATTTGCTCAACAATTTTTCATGCAATATTTTAAAACTACAAAATAAAAATAGAACATGGTCAATGTGTAAATTTCAAAGAAGATTCTATTTTAGAAGATTAGGTGTGAAATAATTCTATAAGTAACTTCATAAAAGTACAATTTTTCAAGAAATTAATTACTTCAATGGATTAATTTATAATACATAGAAATAAAATTAAAAATAATACATTTAAAAATAGGCATTGCTTCATAATCAACAACAAATATGGACTGGTTTGAGTGAAGTTATATTTGAAATAAGAACATCGTGGACTAGGATAATTAAAAATATCTTGCACAAATTTCTATGAGTTGAATTTATTGGGCTCATAGAGTAATAGAGATTTGTGGAACCAAAAATGTCAAAAAAACTCCAAAACAAATGTGAGCTAGACAAATTGTTTGTTGAGAAAATCAAACACATGAATTTTTCAAAGGATAGGTTGTATAGAGGTAGAGCCAAAAAAAAAAACTATTTCATGTTCAAAGCACTAAAATGTTAACAATATGTGCAAACCTTATAGAATTCAAAGCTTGATTGGAATGAGGCAAAAGAGATTTTATTTCAGCAAAAAATTTGCCACACAACAAGTTTAAGCTTTTCCCTCCAATAGTCCAATTGCTACACAGACATACATTCAAGACATACATTCAAGAGAGATAACAATATGGCATACCAAATTGTTTGGTTCACAAAAAAATTGATCAAACAAGTTTTATCAAGCTTACCGTACTTTGAGATTTGTAAAGTTGTCAATTTGGGGACATACTTTGACGAGTATCAAAATTTCAATTATATATTATTTTGCATGATTTAAACAAAAAAATTAATATCATAAAGCAAGTGCATGATCAGAAGGGAGTAGACAATCTAAAACTCTAGATAGGAAATTCACTATAATATGGATAAAATTCACATAGCTCAATAAAGTCTCTTAAAATTACATACAACTTCATTTCTTGTCAAGAAATGGCCAAACTAGAAGATCTTGCACATAGGAGTTTTTTGCAAACATTTAAATCAAACTTTGCAACTTTTGCAATTAATTGTAAATTGGGTTATATTTTTGAAATGAAAGCAAGTGCATCCTTTATCATTATTCATTATTCACATGAAGTAAATGTTAAAGTGGCTAGGTCGAAAATGCATAACTCTTTAAGAAAATAATACAATTTTACTTGAGAAATTGACACTAAGTTGTTGAGATGGTCAGAGAATCATTAAATTTTTATTTTTATTAATAGTTGACAAAAAATGTAGTTTTTTTTTTCTCATTCAAGATTATCAATACATATTGTATCATACATTTGAAGTACCAATTGTAATATAATGTACATGGAAGATTTGGATTAACAAGTCATTGAAAGATGAATTACAAATTTGTAATATCATAATTCTATTGTGTTATATATATGTATTAGATATGTATGAATGAAGATAACACTTTATCTTTTACAATATCATGTTGATAATGTTTATAAAGGTAAATTCATACCAACATTACGATATGAGAAGTATTTTTTGTATGATTCAAATAATAATTTTTGAATTGTTTGTTATATCAAATTCATGATTGTACAATAAATAGTGAAAATTAAATGGCTTCCCCTTTCCTTCCTATTTGGATAATTTTATAATAATAAAATATTAATTGATTTTTAGAATAATGTAATTATGGTAGAACCACCTATTATCAACCAAGCATCCATATCCAACCTACAGAGTGCAACTATTTCCAACCACGGCTGGAATCGATTTCCAACCAAAGTTTGAAATGTAATTTTTCTCCTTTGCAAATTGGGAACTATAAATTATTAAAGTCATGACACATATCATGATGTAGTGAGCAAGAAAGTAATTATAGGTTGAGGCCAACTTTTGGCTTCAAAAGTTCATATTAAATTAAATTACAAGAAAAAAATTACAAAAAATTAGGAATGCCCATCATTTCTATCTTCCTACAGGGCTATAAATTCACATTGCCTTGTATTGCTCCGTAACACATGCGAAATTGCTTAAGTGGTTGACTATGGATGGTTCTATCATATCATATTTTTATTATATTTCTTTTGAAGGCATTTATTGTAATATAAATTACATTAATAAGAAATATTAATAACTTAAATCTACTAATAATTATAAATAAAAATTTGATAAATATTGAATTATAAACAAAAAATTGTTTTGGAATCATAGAATAATTCAATTTAATTCTTGAAGAATGATGAGGACCAAAAAAATCTGATGGATGACTTCCTTGTTCACTGTAGAAACAAAAAATGCACCTATAGATCTAATAATGAGAGCATTTTGGTGACTACCTTGGTTTTGTCCTTCAAGGATTAAATAGATAACTAACATTAATTTCATGATGTGCACATAAGGTAGAGCCACCCATCACCAATCAGCACCCCATTGGTAGTTAGTAGGGTGGCAAAAATGAACGTGAATTCTTGATTTCCAACCATCAGTCCCTCCATTCTTTTTATAACTGATCTACTTGGTTTGTACTTAGTTTGGAGTGCCAAAGTGAACAAGAAGTAATCTATTAAATGAGCGGTTTTATAATAGACTACACATTGGACATAGGTCTAATGCAACTTTTACCTTCTAAAATTCACTGTAAATTCACTTTCAACTGATAAAACTACAAAACATTTGGCAATCTTCCTCATTTCTATCTCTCCACCTGTAGAAATATTCTTTTGCCTCACTATACTCCACATCATGTCCACAATTGCTTATTTGATTGGTTATAGGTGGTCACACTTTAGTATTGAAAAAAGTGTACACAAAAACTTGGATGAAAGAATAAAAATGCCTTTGTTTATTTTGTCAACTTTAGAGAATCATCAATCTCTTACTACAAAAGAGTCAACATCAATAACCTAACTGGTGGGGATCACTATACTGTAGCTTGGGGTTACCTTTGGCAAAAAATAATTAAATTTTTTTGAAGCCGTTGAATGGTTTTGTAAATTAACAAGCCACTTTATTGAATTCAAGGAAATTTAAATATTAATTTTTTTAAATGTTGGAAAAGATATATGTACATCTTGATGCTATGACAAGTCAACTAAATAATGTGAAATCCAAATTCACATATCTAATTTTACTAAGCAGGGATATTATGAAAAATAATGAGTTCATTGAAAGCCATGCCTATCACTTTTCCTATGGAATGAAGAAAACCATTCAACTTCTAATATTATTTGAAGGTTTTCTAAATGTTAAGAAAAATTATTTAATAATTGCCGATAAGGCGATAACTGATTATTTTAAAAATGAATTGCTAAACCAACACTTCCAATTTTAAATAATTATATAGCAAAAACGTGCCAAAAGTAACCTCAAGTTATGGTATCATGTTGCAAGGTAGTAGGCTCTAAAAGCAACCCTTTAAGGGCTGATTTGCCTTTTTCATAGGTTTGCATGATTAAAAATATTTTTAGCTCATTTTCCAGAGAAAGCCAAATAGATGCCGAACGTAACACAAGTGGTTTCATATTTTTTGAAACATTTTTGAATTAGTTATGAATTTTCAAAGATTTCTGATGTAGGTACCTATTTGTGACCCTAGGTCTCCCAAAATCTGTCCCCTTGCAACTTCTAAAGTGATTTGAGGAAATCAAGGTCAATGATTGGCTCTTGCAACAGAAAAACAATTTTTCCTTGATGCATTCAATAGCTAAAGTGGTCCATTCAAGGATCACCTGCAATCCATTCTACAACTAATTATAGGATCGTTTTTTTGTTTTTTGTTTTTCTTAAACAATATAGGGTCGGTTTGAAGGAGAGGGTCGCATTTACAGCACACTACCTTAGTTGGGTTGAATGTGAGTCCAGTACTTTCTGTTGCAGACAAAAAATATCTTCCACATTTACCATTGCACCCAACATTGCCCGTAGCAAGCGTATCGGACCTTCCAATCTTCAAGCATCATTAATGTGACACTCTTAACGATTCTCTAATTTATCGTCACTGGATATGAAATAAAAACTTGTGATTACTATCGTTGGAGGTGTATAAAAAATTTAAATAAACACAAGGAAATTTGGATTTGAAAATTACACAACCGAGACAACTAAAAACAGAGCCCATTAAAAACAAGCTAAAAGACCCAAATTTTTTTATTGTGTCATGGCAAAACATGCTTATATAAGGCAATAACACTTTAAGTTTTGATTGATGTGGAATTAGAAATTAAAGAATATTAATTTTGAAACCATATCAAAAATCACTTGAAGTAGATCCAAAATTTTTAATTGTTTTGAAAATTGAAAAAACAAAATAGACCCCATTTTAAGCAAGCCAAAGGAGAAAAATTATGAAGTCAAAAGAAAATCATAGCTAATAAAGGAAAATCATGCAAATGGGATGGCAAAATAAAAGACAACCAACTCCAAAACTATGACTTACATTTGAAATAATACTACAAATAGGTTCAATATTCTTACAAATTATCTATTAAGCCATTATTATTTTTTGCATAATACAAAATACAACTAACATTTTTTGTCTTGAATAATTAACATTCAATTTTTATGGAATCCCAATCAAGCATATAAAATTTCAGTTTCAAAAAAGCAAAACTCTATTTTTGGTGAATCATTTCATTAAATATTCGTAGGTAGACATGATAATTGATTGAAAAACATTAGTGATGAATTTTTTTAATTCAATTGCATAGATATGTAAGAAATATCCATTTGCACATGTTTTTTTCAACAAGAATCTCCAAAAAAAAGTTCAAAATTGCTATTGTAGAGATTTCAATATTCAAATGATAATGCCCAACTTTTGTAAAATAGATTGTTGTAATATTTCTTTATTGTATTTAGATTTATCTATTTGACCCTTACACTTCAAATATTTGAGCATGATGGTATAAATACTTTGCAAAAATCTAGCAAAATTCTACTACTATCCATTTTACAAAAGTTGGACATTTTAATCCAAAATATCTAGAAAGGGAATTTTGAAACTTTTTTTGCAAATACTTTAGAAAAAATTTGGGCCCTCTAAGGGGCCGCGAGTTCCCATAAGTTCTCCACAAGTTTTGTGCAGTTCCAGACTGCTGAAACTGCGCCACCGCAGCAGGGTGACATGGCCGAACTTCGGCCACATTAAATTTTCAAAAAAAATAAAAAATAAAAATAATTTTTTTTCTTAAAATGAAATTTGGTAAACAAAAAAAAAATTAAAATAAATAAATAAATAAATAATTTTATTTTAAAAAAAAATTAATTTAAATTTTGTTTAATTTTGTTTTTTGAAAATATATTTTTCTGACAACCTATACCACTGTTCACAGCATGGGGACAGATTGGGGAACGGGCCTGAAATGGCCCTTTCTTGGACCCAAACCCTTCTAATGATGCTTGTTGAAGGAAAGATGTGCATATGGATGCTTCCAAGAGTGCTTTTTGTGAGCCTTAGAGCATGAGCTTGGGAACTTAAGAGAATGTGAGCCTCAAATTTGTGAGGTATTTAGTTTGTTGTTTGGATTTTGGACCTATAATTGTGGTTTAGGAATTTAAAATCTTTACACCTTGCGAACTTCAAAGAATATGTAAATTGGCTTGAAATAGAGTTGGGACACTCCAAATGTTCTTTACACCTTGTCCATTCATCCTATTCAATTAAAAAAAAAAATTCCTTAGTTGCAACTCCATTATTCCCCAAGAATTAAAGATTGGACCCTCAAAAAAAATTATATTTAAATTTTTTATTTATATTTATTTTTATTTATTTATCTATTTTAGTTATTTTGTGTCATGACTCCATCACGCCTTAGAAACCACTCTTTGCACTGAGAGGCGCCTTGGAGTTTTAGGTTTAGGATACTTTAAATATAAAACCTCACAATATATATATATTTAGATTAAATTAAATTTTGTTTTGTTACAACTTCATCATCCCCTAGAAACCTCTCTTGGTCCTAAAAGGCCCTTTACGGGTTCCTAAGGTTTGGGACTATAAAAAAGAAATTCAATTTTTTATTTCAATTTTTTATTTTAAAATTTTTCAAAAAATGTATAGAATTTTTATTTGCAACTTCATCACCCCCTAAAATTCCTCTTGGTAACAAAAAGCCCCTTGTGGGATTTGGAGTTAGAGACTCAAAAAAATTCCATTTTTTTTTTTTTTTTTGGTTGCAAATCCCACCTGGAGAGTTATGGCATTTTGAAATTGAAAAAAATGAAAAAAAAACCCTCTTGGTACGAGAGCTCCCTCAGGGAGGTAAATTGAGACACTTAAAAAACTCTATTTTAAAAAAAGAATTACAATTTTTTTCTCTCTTATTTTGGTTGTGAATTTGTCACCTTGTAAGATCTGCTAGGATTTAAGACTTCCATAAAAGAAATTTTTATAAAAAAATTCAAATTTCATTTTTAAATTTTCAAATGTTCAAATTTGTTGTTTGTGTATGTGTGTAGACTCCGTCACTCCTAAACAAACCTCTTCTCACTAAAAAGTTCCTTGGAGGGTCTGGGGGTTGGAACACTCTAAAAATTTGAGCATGTCATAGGAGTGATGCCTATTGCATGAGCCCTCCATCACTTGTCCAAAATATTTTTTTTCACTTGGAACTCCTATTGGAGCTTGAATTTGAACAAATGCTTTTGTGAGAAGAAAAAAAACGGGCTTGAAGTGAGTTAACCCCTAAAGAAGCGTTCGTTTGTTCATTGTACACAATAAATCTCGGGTAGGCTCCTGCAAAGTCAATTTTGGTTGGATGTTCATGAAATTTGGACACAATATGTAAACATGTACCTCCTTTGTGAAAAAATATATTTTTTCTGATTGGGTGCCTTAATCAAAAGTTATATTGTCCTGAACTTTTAGGGCAATTTGGGCATCTTTGGAATCTTTTGCATAAAAGATCATCAATTTTTGAAATTTGATATGTATGTAACTAATAAAATACGCCATACAATTGTTCAAAAAATATATAATTTAGTCCTCAAATCACATTCTAAGAGGAGTCAAACTTTGTTAGCTATATTGGGGTAGTTTCAAGAAAAAATATTTTCTTCTAACTTCAAATCCTAGTATCTTGCAATCAATGAAGTCAAAATTCTTGAAATTTTTTCTACATATTCCAAATGTTTGTCTCTAAATTTTCACCATTTGGATTTCAAATAAAATATTTCCTCATTGCACAAATATAATGACCAGTGAATTGCCAATTCACTTAACGTCCTTGCGTTGCAAGGTGATTTAGAATAATTTAGATTCTATATTTTCTTCTAAATTTTTTTGCAAGTGAACTTAATATCATATAATTATGAATGGTAAAAAATCTCATGTTTGTGTAGAGCAAAAACTGTACATTAAATGGCCCAGAGTCTGTTGACCTTGTTTTGTAGGATTAGAAAAAAGTTTTTTTTCTCACTTCAAATGCTATAATCTTTCAATCTGCATGATGAAAAGGTTTGAAATTTTTTCCACACTCTGGTAAAATACTTTACTTTAGTTTTGTAGTTCCAAAAAGTTCCAAAAAGTTGGTTGAAGTTCCAAAAAGAAGTTATGAGTTTCTTTTTTGAATAACATACCAAGAAGTAGCAGTTCTTGACAATGTCTCCCTGAAAACCTCAATCGGCCAGTCTTTTAGGGGTTAAAACTATTGCCTAGAACTAGCGTGCAAAGCCAAGCTCAGAGTGCGTTATGGCCACTTCCACAATCATCAATCCACGGTATAGTGTTGAAATTTTATTACTGATAGTAAAATTTTGAAATGCTTCCACTTTTCTTTCTGTTGGCATCAAAAATTTCAAGTGTTTTTTTGGTCGCCACTCTGGGCTCACAAAATATACACTCACAGCTTTTGAGCTTGCAATTTTAGGCTCACAAATTAGCATTGTTGTGGATGTTTCCTATATCTATGCAATTGAATTTTAAAGAATCTTCACCAATGTTTTTCAATTAATTGTAATGTAGAATTATGAATATTAAATGAAATAATTCACCAGAATTGGAGTTTTGCTTTCCTTAAAACTGAAATTTGGAATGCTTGATTGTTATTGCATAAGTATTTAATGTTCATTATGACGACAAAAATGCAAATTGTATTCTATACTACACATAAAAAATTGAATGGCACATATTTAGCAACAATTTGTAAGATTATAGCATTGGACCACTACTTTATTTCCCGCTTTATTTAAAGTTTTGCAATGATGATGCTTTGAAATAATGGCACCATAATAGCAAGATCCACCTTGGGAATGCCATTAATTTGGGGACAAAAAAAGTGGTAGTGAGCCTTTTGTAAGCCTTGGAGGAAAATTAACCCTAAGAAAGAAACAAATAATATATTAGTGATCAAATTAGATTCATATTTGTAAATGAAGATCCTAAATTAGTTTGAAGAGATTTTAAAATTACAAAATTAGCCACTAAAATGTAGGGGTTAGGTTTTTATATTTCTCTATGAATAGAGTAGTGAAGGGATTAGTTCTCAATAGTGTTGATTTGAGTGGAAACTTTTCTAACATTTGAAAAACAAATGGTCAAAAATATCAAAAAATTTCACCTAACAATAACTGATAATCATTATTTCCTAAAGGACCAAGTGTTTGTTCAAGGGCTATTACAAATTTGGATAGATGATTATGAATTTAAAAATGACCTAGTGTTTCTTAAACCCTAAAGTTCCACTGTCACCTTTATGTCAAAAAACACTTAAAATTATCAATCATTTTCAATGCAAACAACAAAAAATTTAAACTTTTCTTTTTGTATATACAACCATAGGACCTTGCACTGAACTAGTATAAAAATGTTTGGAAGAAACATTGGCTTGAAGCATGCAATATTCAGCATGCAATAATTTGAATTTAAAATGTTTTTTTGTTTTAGCTTTGATCTTTCTTCTTTGCTCCTACTTAGTAGCAAATGACTGCTTTTAAAATAAACTTTTGAAAGTGCATTTCTAATTTTTTTAAATAAAATGTAGAAATCTCATTTTCTAGCATAAATTTGAGTTTATGGCTCAGTAGCTTAGGAACACAAAAATACTCAATAGTACTATTGGGGGCCAATAGTGCTTCTAATTTTTAATTATAAATTATTTTATATGAAAAATTAGATATTGCCATCTATCTTTGTCATCTAGTGATGAACATTACAAGTTGCCAAAATAACAAATTTAAAATCCATTCAAATGTCCAGATTTCATGTTCTATGCCCACAATAGTACTGAAGGTGCCTTGTTTTACATAAAGTGTTAAAATGCTAAAAATAAAAATTACAACAAATAATACAAATAATAATAGTGTTTCTTGCAATCACCTATGTTTAGTGTGTTAGATGTGCTTGTATAATATTCTCTGATATTCTAGATATATTTTTAACTATTCCCAAATATTTTTGGTATATTTTAAATCTGTTAGATAGAAGGGGGGGGGGGGGGGGCTACTAAACGGGAGATCTACTAGACATCGCACTAGAAATGTTGTGGTGTTCAACAAGAGAACTTTGCTCTTGGAACTTTAGAGGTTAATTTTTGACACAAGATGGATACATTCATTTCTTTTATAAGAATGTAAACAAATTCCAATAAAATGCTTAGATCGAAAGTTAATTTGTCCAAAAAAATTTGGACAATTTGGGCATCTTTTGCTAATTGATTCCTCATCTACTTTAGAAATTTGGCATGGGTGTAACTAATATGATAGAATGTGCAATTTTTCGCCAAAAACTTCTTTTAGTGCAAGAGCTAAACTTCTTTTAGTGCAAGTGTAGTCAAAATTCTACCAACCATGTTGGCAAGTTTGAAAAATAACATTATTGTCTAACTACAAATTCTACTATCTTGGAATCTATCTTTTCAAAATTCTTGACAATTTTCCACATTTTTCAAATGTTTGTCTTTAATTTTTTTGTTTAGTTGGATTTTAAACAAAAAAAATTCTAGTTGTACAAGAAATCATCAAAGAATGACTAGTGTTTTGCTAATTCACTTGACCTCCTCGTATTGTAAGGTAGTTTAGAGTAAGGTAGACCCTTTATTTGCTTTTGAAAATTTCTATAAGTGTATCGAATAAAACATAGTATTTGTTGGTATAGAGAAAAATTTTCATTCCAAAAGAACTTGAAGTCTACTGTCCTTATTTTCCAAAATGAAAAGAAGTCTTTTTTCACTTCAAACATTATAATCTTCCAAATCATGTGGTCAAATGGGCTAAAAAAAATTCTGCACATTTTTATAAATTCTATTACACTTTTGTACAATCAAAGCTTTAAAAATAAATAATAAATAAATAAATTTTGGCCAATGCACAAAAAAATGAGTAGTTTTAGACAATTTCTCTTGAAAAATGTTTTAGTCCATTGGAGGTTTAAAATGGAAAGATCAAAATTGAATAAGTGAAATGCATATATAAATTAGGCAAAAATTAATTTTTATCCCAAAGTAGCTACATTGAATAGTAAAATTAGGTTGCCACACACTAATTTCTTGACATTTGGCACTTTATAAATATTTATTGTTATTATGCAAGAATGCACTACATTTGAATTAAGTATTGTTGTAATTGAGACTCATAAATCTTTATTAGGTGTACAAATGAAAATCTTTGTAGAAATATCTATTGACTTTGAAAGTAACCTTGTAAAGTAACCTTCTTGGGATAAAGCAACCTAATTATTCAAGTCTCCTGATTTCACTATTTATGATAGAAGTACCTATTTCCAATTACTTGAGCATTTCAGCCTATAGGATATGGAAAATTAATTGAGAAATTGAGCACAATGTGTGCAAATATAAAGATGAGGAAGAATGCAAAAAGAATAATTAATTTTTTTTCAACAATGAATATTTTATTCAATATACATATGGATTTTTCATTTGATCCATTTTGGTCTTATAAATTCACCTATTATGGTTAGTTGTGACACTTCTCCTAAGCAAGGAGGGAAAAGAGATGAATGGATGAGAAGGTACAAACAAAAAATCTTTTTAAATGATTAGTATTATTGACAGTAGGTCACTTTATATAGTAAAACCATCCATTTTTGACCTAGGACCCATATCCAACTTGTAGGGTACAACTATTTCCAACTAAGGTTGGAACAAATTTCCAACCAAAACTTGGAATATGTTTTTTATTCTTTTGAAGGTTGGAACTAATGAGGTCATGACACATGTCTTGAAGTGTTGAGTGGGAAAATAGTTTTTGAATTATTAGAATTAAAAGGCTCTATTCATTGGGTGTAGGTCAAACCAACTTTTGGCTTCCAAATTTTTTAGTAATTTCAATTCAAGGCATAGAATTACCAAAAAGAATCCAATCTCCATGATTTCTATATGTCTACATGACAAAAAATTTATATTGCCTTATACTACTTTAGAACATGATTGGATGAAATTCTTTAAGCGATTGGTATGGTAGGAAACACCTATAGTCAATGTGTTAAGCAATTCCACCCATATTCTAGAACAATATAAGGCTATAATTTTCTGCCATGTAGAAAGATAGAAATCACAAGGATTGCAAATTTTTTGGTAATTTTGTGCCTTGAATTGAATTTACCACGAATTTGGGAAGCCAAAAGTTGGCTTGAACCCATACTTAATGTATAGAGTCTTTCAATTCCAACAATCACTCAAGAACTACTTTCCCGCTCACTACTTCCTACTTTCTTGCTCACTACTTCATGACATGTGTCATGACCTTATTAATCCCAACCTTGAAATGGAGTAAAAAACACATTCCAAACTCATAACATTGTTAACGGGTTGGGAATGTACCTCCCAGTTGGAGGTATAATCCCCTCCTAAATACCTAGAGGGGAATTCAATTTAAGGTTCAACCATTGTATTGGCTGATAGAGGTAAGTTAATGTGATGGGAACGGATGACGGGTGGTGAGCTGGCCCGGGCATCGGCGACTGACAGCCTGCAAAGGTTGTAAAGTTGCTACAGGGTCGCAACTTTTTCAACACCGGGAGCCAATTTTCATGGATGATTTACACGCCATCTAAGGTAAACCAGCCTATGACAGGCAGATTGCCTGGTTTGCCTTGTTGACATATTTGAAATTTTGAATTTTTTTTTCATATAAAGGCAAACATGAAAAATTGGTAGAGCAATTGTAATTTTATTTTTTTGACAAAGTATGAATTTGTTACAGATTTTTGAAGTGAATTGGCCAGATGGCTCAAAACAGTCTGTAGACTATCCCACAACCATCAAAAACTATACCCATGGTGGTCATCAAACCACCCAATGCAGTTACAATATTTCCTAACATGGTTGACATATTTTCTAACATGGACATGATATAAAGGAATAAAAAAAGTTAGTTCATGTAATGAATTACACTAGAAAGGGACGAGTTCCTAAAACAGTCTCTAACATCTCCATCACCATCATACAAAACATTGATTTCAGCCATCAACCTACCTAATAAAGTTTTGCTTACATTAATTGGAAAAAACCTAGCACAGATTGATGGAAAACTGTAATGGGTCATCTTATAGATATCTGTATTAGGCACTTGGCCTGTCATAGGCTGGTTTACCTTAGTAAGTTTCCATGCTGGGGGCTCCTGATTTCGAGGGGAGGAAAAGGGACCCCCAAGCGTTGGTTAACAATGTTATGTTTTTGTTGGAAATGTGTTCCAACCTTGATTGGAAATGGATGCACCTTAAAGGTTGGCGACGGATCCCTGGTCGGGAAATGTCCGAATGGGTAGTTCAACTATATATGATGGATTTTGTTGTCGCCACCGACCCAAGAATTTTCTTTGAATTCTTACAGATAACATTAATTCTCGATCCCTGGCACTGACTACTGAACTGCTTGTTAATGCTGCTCATACAAAAGTAAATTATAATATAATGATAACTTGCGAGTTGAATTGACCTGATCGAATGGGTTAGGGCATCCCCACTCCAGCTCAACATGTGACTCAAACTAGGCACATGGCCGTGCCCAGCCAAAATGGGTGCTCCACGGCAGACACGGCAAGTCCCAGAGAGTGGCCGGGCGCGGCAAAATCTGGAGAGCGGACGGGAAAATACTGTTCGTTTCCCGTGGCTGGGTATGTCAGAGGACACAGGAATTGAGGTACGGAGCGCAAGTTTTCAGGCAGGTTTCCCCACGAACGAGCTCCAGGCTACGCATGACAACCTACTGTATTAGGCACACCAGGCTACTGCCATATTCCTAATAACCAAGAAATAAATCAACTTAAATGATTTATATACCAATGTCACTATTCCTATTACAATCAATTATCATCAATATAAATTGGATGACAAATTGAATGAATAGTTTCATCAGTAGATGGTGAAAAGTAAGGTTGGAGAGGTAGCTTTTATAGAGAAATTCATTGTCCATCGTGAGCCCTCAAAAAGTATGGGATAATTAGAATAAAAGAGCTTGACTCCTCATTGTAAAAAGTTAGAATTGTGTTGAAAGTAGAATTTTAGACCTAATTTAGTCACAATACAATAACTTTTTCTAAAAAAATTTGAACTAAGAAAAGTTGTTAAATAAATATAAATTTCACCTCCAAAAATCTGTTTGAGATTTGGATTTTCTAATCAAAATTTATGGACAAAATTCACAAAGGGGGTGGAAGGGAATTTTTTTTTGACATTTTCAAGCATCCTCTCTGAAATTTGTCCATAACTTTTTATTGGAAGATTCAAATCTCAAACGGATTGTTTGAGGTGAAATTTATATTAATTTAACAACTTTTTTTAGTTCAAATTTTTTTAGAAAAAGTTATTCTACTATGCCTAAATTAGGTCTAAAATTCTATTTTTAACACAATTCCTATTTTGACTTAACTATGAGTGGTTGAGCTCTTACCAATTCTAATATTATTTATCCCACATGGGTTGTTCTACCTCCTATCACCCCATGTGTATATAAAGAGATTCTCTCCTCCATCTCCATCAATATTACAAAATGGAATTGACTTCAGAAGCGAAGGAAGTTAGTCGCTTAATTCATTTCTCTCAATGAATTAAAATTTTAATATTTAGCCTTTTAAATCGCGAAACAATGTTGCAGTGTGGGGTTCACCGTGTTGCTGTGGACCACACTCCCTTCCCACGACCCGGCCGCATTTCTCGAACACTCCAAAGAGCCACTTGGAGTGTCTTTTTGCCAAGTTGGAGTGGGGATGCTCTTACTATTCTTTCTTTCTTTCTTTCTCATTAAGTTCCCGAAGATTCCCTTTTTTATTAGTAAGTTGCGGCCGCAATTTTTGGGGGTAAGTTGCTTCAGCAGCTTCTACTTGCTGTCAATTCAATACTTGTCTCCCCTCGCTGCCAGCACGTGCCATGGTGCTTGGATCGATCGGTACAACCAGTCAAACGAGCAGAATGAAGATCGAGCTCTACAGACATTTGTCTGGAATCATGAAAGTCCATCGCTCATCACCGAGTCGAAAGAGACACAAAAATATCGATACTAGCTTACCACACATTAGCAGTACGTACTGCACAGACAAATTCCGTCCGTGAGTCTGTCTGGAATTGATCGAACCTTTTCACGGGTCTTCCTCAATTTACTGATTTCCCATACAGTACTGCAGCCTCTGCTTGCGTGCAGTGCTGAATCACTGTCTACAGTACAACTGCAGTGAGGATGGGTACTTTTTTGATCTGGATCACTCAGGCTAGCTAGGGCTTTGTATTTCTTCGTCAGAAATTATAATGACTGCAGACTCGACCATCCTTGGCATGGGAAGCTTACACACACAGAGATCCTCCCCGAGATCCTCACGCCTCATTTGTCTTGGTCTTCACTCTTTCTTTTGGGTTCGAATATGAAACTTTAAGAGAAAATTCGGTGCACTGTGCATGCAGTACTAGAATCCTCTCTGACTCGGCACGGAAATGACGCGCCAGATGCATTTCCGAGGGTATTTTTAAGGGCATGTCCCCCACCTTCCTGTGCTGTCACTAGTGCAAAAGGGTGGTTGAAATGACATTTGAAATGACATTCGGATGTCATTTCAACCACCCTTGGTGGGGGTTGAAATGACATCCAAATGTCATTTCAAATGTCATTTTTTTGATGTCATTTAAACATGGAGGTTTAAATGACATTTCTAATATGTCATTTCAACATACTTACGGTGTACATTTTAGTTCTTTGAAATCATGTTGAAAAAGAGGTTTTAGATTTTGAAATCTATCCATAATGTAGATTTAGTTTTTTGATATCTTACTATTATGTAGATATTACTTTTTAAATCTTCAAAAGAATGTAGATTTGTTTTTCAAATTCTCCAAAAATGTAGATTTTAGTTTTCAAAATCTTCACAAATGTAGATTCTACTTTTCAAAATCTCCAACAAAATGTAGATTTTACTTTCTAAATCTTCAAAACATTGAAATATTGTTTTTGGAATCTTCAAGAAATGTAGATTTCTTTACTTAAAAATCTATGTATTTTGTATAGGGCAATGCCCGAGGAGGAGGGGATTGCATGAAAGAATGCACCTCCTTGTCGGGCTCCGCCCTCCTCGTCGGTCCATTTTTTCACGCAATCCCCGCCGACGAGGAGCCATTGCCCGACGTAAATCACGACCAGATGGATGACAATTGGGGATGAGAAATTGAAGCCGGATGAGAAATCCGTAATGCCCGATTACGCAGGAAAATCCGCGTAATCGGGCATTACGCTGCAGAAGCCTCCCGCAAAATGAACAGCGCAAATCCCGGGAGTGGTTTACGTACATATGTAAATTTCTTCACATTCATTGTTTTGAAGAAGAAATTTATAACTTCGACAATTTCCCTACTCCTATATTATTTATTTCTACTACTTGTCTTCCCCATGGCAATCGTCATGGGATAATGTTTTCTTCTAAAATCTACCAAATTTGTTGGTTGAGATGAAATTAACTTCATTCTTAATTGAAACAAACATAATCGGATCAATTATTCTTCTAAAATCTACCCAAATGTCGAAAATGTCATTTCAACAAGGGTGGTTGAAATGACATTTTTCCAAAACATGGTTGAAATGACATTTTTCAAAAAATGTCATTTCAACATGTCATTTCAACCATCCTTTTGCACTAGTGTGTGAAGACCCACTGCATATGCTGCGTTGGTGCACTCCCATTAAGGTAAGTTACCTAGTAACCTCGGGCCATTGTACATCACCTATCTCCAGCCACGTGGCACTTGTTGCTGCTCATTGCCATGTTTAGAGCATGTCTGATAAAGGGATATTCCTCAATCCACCGTTCTTTGGCCATGGGGCAATTAGTGGTGCTCATTGCCATGTTTAGAGCAAGTCTCACAAAAGAATTGTCCTCAATCCACCATTCTACATTAAGGAAGAGGCACCCAACTACCATACATGAAGGTATGATTAGGCACTTGGGTGCCCAAATTGAATTTCCACATCAAATTCTCAAGGGTCCACATCACCTCACACCAATTACAAGATGATATTTGACACTTTTTACAAAAATGACCTACTTTATGTTGAATCTAACCTTCATGTAGGATATTGAATAGCCGGGTCATTTTTTGAAGAACCTAAGCTCAAGTTTATCTTGGGAGAGCAACAATGGGGTGCTATTTCATGCAAGGACCCTTTGGAAGGTGTCGAGGCCACACCCACAATGCCTAGGTGGCTCTCATTAGAGTTTTTAACCTAGGACCCCCAATTTCAGTTACTTCAAGGTGGTGAGGATTCTTCTACCACATAGGGAAAAAAATGCTCTCTACGTCATTTGACCTTCTTGGAGATCTGTGACTTCTCATTTCATGGTGTAAAACCATTTTTCAAAGACTTTTTGATTTCATCCATCAAAATCTTCAAATTTTTTGTTTCTTAAGCTTTGGATTTTATTTATTTATTATTTTTAAACATACGGCCTTCAAAGGCCACAGGTAGATTGACACGACTCAACTAAAG
Source organism: Antitrichia curtipendula (assembly GCA_951230915.1). Taxonomy (NCBI): domain Eukaryota; kingdom Viridiplantae; phylum Streptophyta; class Bryopsida; order Hypnales; family Leucodontaceae; genus Antitrichia; species Antitrichia curtipendula. Next base: position 42,721,952 of record OX579633.1, read on the forward strand.
GCCTCAGCTTTGAATTTGGAAGAAATCAGGCCTAAGAATCCAAACATTATCATTGCTTGAGACCTTCTAAAATAGAACTCATCTAATGGATCAAGTCCCGGCCCGATTAACAACATTACTTTAGAGAGGTTCAAGGCATTTGCACACCACATTATGTAGGAAGTTGCCTTTGTGGTATACATGCCACATCTTCAAGCCACAAAGCTTGTTAAAAAATTATTTTTCCCTTTTTTTGGCAAGGTGAGGTCCATAACTAAGTGTTTGGCCTGCTCTCATTAAGTGCCACCACTTATTTTAATCCGGAAGCCAAGACCGCTTAGACCTATTACATTATGGAGGTTTATTCACTCATAAAGGATGCATTTATAAGAGTTCTATTGTATCTGATATGTGAACAAAGATCGTTTGTCAAAATACATTCTTAATCCTTAAATACTCCAATGTCCAATTTGTGGATGATGAAGAGATTCATATTCTTGTTTCTTTCTCATTATTGCTTACATGAAAATCATCTTAATTTGTGGAGATACTTTATCAAATTCTTGTCCTATCTAATGGTTGAATTTAGTGTTAGTAGAGGACATATTTTTCTAAAATTACAAATATGGAAGTATATCAAGTGGTTCACCAAGTCAAAATTGCATTGACTCTTATCAAAACATTAGAGAAATTTGAGGCCTCTGGAGGGCTGCTCTGCAACCCTTCTTAAACCCCAAAGTTTAGTTTTTTTTGTCTTATATTTTTTTTCCCTACACCCGCTCACCTTTCGTCGGGCTGTCGGATGACTGTCACCAATTCAAAATCCAAATATTTAATAATCAAGGTTTAGGGATTCTAATTCATCTTAATTTTTACTTAACTCATCTTGATTTTTAAATAAATTAATTTCGTATGCACCTTGTATACTAAATAAATTGTAGAAAAACAAACAAATGTCCAAAATATTTCAATAACCATCTACCATCCAATTTCTTTTATATGGCAATGTGAAGTACATACTTCATGGACATTTGAGAGATTGAAGATGAGAAGAGAAGCACTTTATACAAGTTGGGTAGTAGTAGTTAGCACAATTCATGTGGGATATGTATATTAGGCTTAATAGGAGCTCAACCGCTCGTAGTTAAGTTAAAATAAGAATTGTTTTCAAAGTCAAATTTTAGACCTCATTTAAGCATAGTAGAATGAAATTTTTCAAACAATTTTGAACTATAAAAAATTGGGGAATTAAACTAAATTTCATATTTAAAAATCAGTTTGAGGTTTAGAGCCTCCAAATAAAAGTTATGGGCAAAATTTAGAGAGGGTGTTGAAAATGTTCAAAAAAATGTTCCTTCCAATTCCTCTTTGAAATTTGGCCATAACTTTTAATTGGAGTCTCCAAATATCAAATGGATTTTTGGAGAGGAAAGTTTACTTGATTTTCCACATTAACTTAATTCAAAATTGTTTGAAAAATTCATTCTACTATGTTTAAATGAGGTTTGAAATTCGACTTTGAACTCAAATCTTATTTTAACTTAACTATGAGTGGTTGAGCTCCTATTAAGCCTAATTTACATATCCCACATGGATTGTGCTAACTACTACTATCCAACTTGTATAAAGTGTTTCTCTTCTCAACTTTAAACATGCTGCACTAGGTGGTTTGTAAAGCTAGTTAGAAAACTTTAGAGTTTCAGAAATTTAATGGCAACTACCATTAAAAGTCATTTCACTTTGTTTAATTTCACTTAATTCGTTTATTTGCCAATTAATCACCATGCACTTTGATAAAGGTGAATATTAAAGAGAACTTTGCAACATGCCTCACTACAAGCTAATTACAAAGTCCTGACATCCTTTGTGAAAGTCATAGCATTTGACCACCTATTGTAGCTAGATTTGTCAAGGAGCCTATTTTCAATTAATAGACTGATTTGGTCACTTTCTGGCGGCCTTCCTAAGGCCTAATTTTCTCTCAAATACTAGATTTGTGAAAATGAGGTCGTAGATTTAAAGTACACAAAAATTTCAAAAAATCACCATGTCAAGATAACCTCATTTCAAATCCATTCCAACAAGTTTTACTCCAAAAATAAGGAGATTTTGTTTGTAATTGAATTTAGACATAATTTTAGAATTTTCCTTTCAAAATTCATAAAAAAAAATACTAGTAATAACATTGGTGAATCTAACTATATAGATGGAATCTAAAATTCAAAATCTACAACTCTCATCCATAAATCAATTCCAAATTATTCTTCCAAATAGTACTTTACAATGATGTTTCCCTAATCGTCAATTTTGGAGAAGACTTTGGACGTTTAGGGGTTAACAATATGTATCAAAATTATTGGGAGACTTTATATTTTTCATTGAAGGTCAAATCACAGATGAAATAAAGAATTTTCAGAGAATGTTCAATTCCAAACGGTAAGTGAACCCAAGTGAAGAACAATGAATAATTTACCCAATGTCAGGGCCTGCACTCCTGCAGTGGGTCCGGCACCGACCAGCTAGATGAGAGCCAAAGTAAACTTGTTTGAACTGAGATGAATGTGCTATTATTTGCTCCGAAAAAAAATAAAAAAAATAAAAAAAAATCCGTGATCCAGCTGCAACTGATCGACGACTTCGTTGTCGAATCAAGGCCTCTCTAGCTGGGAAGCTGCGCTTGCTGCTGATAGTGAATGACGGCAGCAGGCGTACAAATTCTTCGGCAGGTTTAGTCCGGAACTTGTTGGAAGTCGCTAGAAACTGCTGGAACCAGCTCACTGGCAATGGGTAATACTATTAATTTTGGCAATGGGGTTCAACCCCAGGGCTAGATACCTATACACTACGTCGTCTATAAACGGTGCAGACTTTGTCATTTCAATTCCCAGCAGTCAGGAACTCAACCCCACTCTCTTTTCTAGTGCTTTCAGATAACCTAGAGTAGTTGAGAGCCGTACTAAGTTCGATCCTTTGCGAACATTGACAGAGTGGATGATCGATCAGTTTGAAGCATAAGCTTCATTCCAAGATTGTAGGAGGCATATACTCGGTTTTGGATCCTGGAATTCACGATAGAATCACGACATTCAGTCTGCGAGGAGGGGAGGGTTAAGGGTTGTGGGTTGTGGGTTTTGGTTGCAGAGACCGAAATTCGAAGAGAAAGTGTCGGTGAAATTTCAGAAGGATTGCGTTGATGTGATCCTTGCATTGAACTCGACTTGACACCAACTACTGTATTTGTAGGGTGAACTGCAAGTTCAGTGAGCTTTACCGTGTTCTCGTGTTGCCGGATTTTTCCGGCATTGGAATCCACAGGCTGCAGCTACGACCGGAATATCATGGCTGATGCATCCAACAACCCCGCAAATGCAGGCAATGACCCTGCTGCTCCCCCGGCAAACCCTGACCCAACTGCTCCCCACCCTGAGGTGCCAGTTGTAGTAGAGGCCCCTGCTCACGACGATGTGCCGGGTCAAGTAGCGGTCCCTGCACAGGGAGATGTGCCGTGTCCTGTAACAGTCCCTGTTTTTGCTCCTCCAGCAGTACCTGATGAAGTCGACATTGCCGGAATTTGGCTACCCGACCCGTCTCAAACAGACTACATGTTCATCGTCAGCTTACCGGTGTTATATCGCTAAGCGATAGAATCACAGTACAGGGGAACGGCTGGTGTCGAACCCGGTACAACCTGGTGGGTGCACGCACGCACGGCAAATTGAACTGCAGGGTGCACTTTGCCATGTTCCCCTCAAAATGAGACTTTCTCCCGTACGCTGTTGCGGCCACGTCACTACCACGTACTTATAGGCGTACTCAGCACTCAATCTTTGTTGCTCCGGATTGACGATTTTTATCAAATGGTGCCCTTCATCTCAAAAAGGACCTGTGCCAAACAATATTGATTCAATATTGTTCTGACATGATTGTTGATTCAATGTTGGTCAAAACATACTCATGTACATTGGGAAAATGTTGTTCATTCATTCTTTTGTAGCACTAAGATTATTGATTCAATGGCCATATACAAATATTGATATAGCATTGCTTGAAATAATTATTGATATAATTATTGATACAATGTGGAAGTGGCTTTGTTACATATTGATTGATCTAATGATGAAATCATAAAATTGTTTGCATATTCTCAAAGTTTCATGTCAATACTATTACAATTTTTTTGATACAAGATTGCAATGATGTTGTAGCAACTTGTATTATTCAAATACATTGATGGTGAGAGTTGATAGGATATTGAATCAATGTCAGTCCAATTCTACATCAATATGAGTTCAATGACATATTAATATCGTTGTATTATTGTGGTTGATTGTTGAATCAATGTTGAAACAACATTGTGTTGGAACTAACATCAATGCTTTTCCAACAATTGGATCAAGTGTTGTTTTGGTAGCTTTTAACAATGTTGAAACATCATATTAGGACATGCATCAGTATTTTCCAAGCATGAAGCTCAATGAAAATTATGGATCATATAAAAACCAATATCCTAGAATTTCCATCTATTAATCCCTAAAGTTTTTTAACTATGATTTTACCAAAACGCTCCAAAACTGCCATTTCTAGGACAATTACCAAATTATTTTTTTTAAACTTTTTTGAACACATGTAACCGTAGGATCTTGTAGTAAACTAGTTTGAGAACATGTGGAAAAATTTCAGGATTTCCACCATATAGATTGCAAGATATTAGCATTTGAATTGGAAAAAAAACTTTTTTTGGCCCTGCAAAAATTGGGCAGCTGCACTTCAGATGGTCACATGTGTATGAAAAAATGCCCAAAATGGTGGTCACTCTTTGGATTCATTCAAGAAGGCAAACTGGCAACATGCTTGAAAATTTCAGATCATTTGGAATTGTACATCATATAGGAAAAAATAATAAGTAGAAAGAAGTAGAAAATGATTAAAAACACTAAATTGTTAACAATTTATTCATGGAATTGAAAAATCCCAATCCCAATGGTTGTAATGTTGTAGTAAGCAATCTACACCTAATGTTTTTATTTTTTTTCAAAAATATTTAAAATTGATTTAAATAAAGAGCTTCAAAGTTTATCTTAGAGTAAAGATTCCACAACTACTCGCAAACTACCCGCAAACTTAAACTCCCATAACTTTTATCTCATTAATCCAAATGGAATTATTCAAAGCTTTCCATGTATATAAAGATCTAGAGAACCAATTTCAAATTTTAATTTAAAAAAAAATGAATTTTCAAGAACTTTTTTTTGTTGCCCAGGCTGCCTGCCGAGCAATGAAAACAACATATTATACCGTAACTTTATAACCATGTAGTCAAAAGTTATGAAAATTGTTGGGCCTTAAAGCTACTCCTCGAGAACATATTGTGTGAAAATTTCAAAGAAAAAAAACAAAAGCTCCATTCGTAGTGAGCTGCCCAAAATTGCTATGTTGCCAAAAAACATAGTTTGTGCTTTAGGGATTAACAAAATAATGGTCAACATCACAGAGTTGGTCTCCAAAATGTGGAATAACATGTACAACTTTCAAAATCTTTTGAATGTCAATTAAAAAGTACTTTGACAATCAAATTGGCCTTCTAATAGTTTCACTCATGCCCAAGTTTTGAGGTAATGACCATGAAATATGTGTGCATTGTGTGATGGTGCTCAATATGTCTGAGTCCAATACGTAATATGGACACACAAATGGAAGATCCAAGGTCATTTTTGTATATCCATCCTCTGTCTTTTGTTGACATTAGCACAATGAAGGAAGAGATGAACCTCTACATAACAAGTGTAAAGGGAATGTTTAAGGTCTTCCATTTGCAATGTCACATTGCTAAACCATCGGCCCCCATGAAAGTTGTTTGTGGCTCTTGCATACATAGCCCAATCACCATAGTCATCTCCTAGTCCATGAGGAATTTTCAGTGACTTGATTACACCAAACACTTGTAGATAAATTGATAAGCTACTTCAATAAGATTCACTTTGATGAAGGTCTAAGTAAAAATAAAAAAAATAAAAAATCACAGTTGGTCAATTCTAGTACGACATAACCAACACCATATTCATTAAAATGAGAGTTTTCCATTGAAATGAGAGGTTATTTAAAAAAAATCAACTAAAGGTTTTATGTCAATTCAGCTAAAATTCGAAAGGTTTCCTATCAATTTAACTCGATTTGAGTCAAATTAACATAAAACCTTTCAAATTTGACCTAATATTGAAAGGTTTTATATCAACTGAGATCAAAACTCTCATTTAAATGGAAACTGTTGATTTAGGTGTATGATTATTTTAAGAGGTCTCCAATCTCTCATTTTAATGAATATGGTATTAACTCCAAGTAGTCACACACACAAAATTCACAATTTAGTGTAGTTCAGTAATGTTGTGATTATCTCTCTAATGTTTACATCATGTGCCACTTCATATGCATGTAAAGCCTCATATAAGTGCTTACGGACCTCTGGTTGTGCTTTCACCAAATCTCATATAGGTGTAGGTACAACCGCTACTAAATATTGTCTCTTGCGTGTATCATCAATGCTTGAAGCTGGGGTGCAATATAAGGAAGTAAAATTCCTTCATAGCCATGCTCTGTGCATGCTAAAGGCTACTCCAACAACAACATTTATGTCCATCTCTATTGCCTAGAAAAACAACACACAAGCACAAGTTTGTTATTTATCAAAATTGTGGAATACTAGAGGACTGAGCCAAATGTGGAGCATCTAGCATAAATTACCTTATGAAGAGTTGTTTTCTTATCAACTTTTGAATTTTTCATACATTTAACTTCTTGCTTAGCAATTCTTAGAGCTTCAAGTCTACAATTGTGTTTGACGATCTGTGCATTTGCCTTTCTTTTGTTACTTGCTAATGTTGCCATGTATGCTCTCTTCATAAGTGCAATGTGCATTTGTTCAAACTTGTTAGTAGAATATTTCCAAGGCAACCCTAACCTTTGGATTGATGAAGCAGAATGTGACATGGCATGAATCTTGATCGTATTAAAATTTGATTTTTGCCATTCCATCAAAGCCCTCTTCAAGGCCAATACTGCTCTAAACAAATGAACCAAAAAAAAGGTTGTATAAAGATCTTTTGCATAAATTTGTAAAGAAAAAACATAAACCAAGTTGTTGTTTTAGTTGTCAATCACCATAACTTACGAACAATATAGACATGTAAATAAACCTCAACTCACGAACCAGGTCTTCAGTGAAGGGTCTACCTTCTTTACAACAAGCCATCACTCATAATGGACTAATGGAGGCACAAAATGAGATCAAAAATCCTACCCACAATATATATGCACAATCTACATTTCTTGGTGAAGACAAAAAGACAACAATATCGATGATTACAAGGAGAAAAAGTATCCACACTTGATTCAACCCCAATGATGCATCAATTGATGTTTGTGAAATTATTAGCTCAAATGAGGCAACAACGAGCTCATCTTTATGGACAATTGAAAGTTTTACTAATAAGTCTGTTTACGTTGGTGAAGTCTGCAGAAACAAGACAAAATCAACATGCAAATAACTATTAGTCCACACTCTTTGTTTCTCTCCCCCACTCTTTCTCTCTCAAGAACTAATACTAGCTCTAAATAAGCAAAGTAATCAAACAATTTATAGAAACATTCAATATCCAATACCTATCCGGACTGCGGTGGAACTATAGGGTGCGGTAGGACTATAGGATATTATAGACTCTGGATATTAACAGTACAGCCCTAAAACAACTAGGATGTACGCCGGATTTCGTGCCTTGAGAGTCAGCAAGCATGCAAATAGACTAGCGAGGTATTCCTACGGTTCAATTTCCTTATGAACAATCTCAAAAAAGTAAGTTTCAAGACCATGTTGATCAATGTTAAACTTAATTCGCTTTAATAGATTTTGATCCAAATACTTTTTAAGTGTTGTCTGGGGACACTAAACATCAAAAACATTGAAATTGCCTCCGCACAAAAACAAGACCGGTTTAAAGCATACTCCAGAGGACCTTGTGGACCAGTTCGCCATGATGCAATGGACTTCTTGACTTGAAATAGGAAGGGGCAAAACAGAGTCATAGAAACAAGTGGAGTGACGATAAGTGATGGAATTCAAAAAAGACTATGGAATGGTTAACTGAAGCTTTGGAGGCACTCCATCTCACTCTCTCTAGTACCAAATAAAAAACAATAAGCCTTGTTCTGTTAGTGCTCTTTAATTCTTGCTAAGGATCTATGCACATAAATCGTTTTTGCAACACCAAGTTTTATTATCTCTCTTTTTCATCTTTTTTTAAGTTGATCTTAAAAGATGATTCATTTGCTATGGATGCGCATGGACTTTGAACAAATTCAAATTTTGTACAACAAACATGGAGGATCAAGACAGTTGCAGAGTGAAGAGTACTTAGATCACAAATTTGTTGCAGCAACGGTGATCACAAACATGAGGTGAAAGGATTTATTGTCTGGAGAATGCTTGCGATCCCCTAACAATAGGTTCTTGCATCTCATCATGTAACTTACACTAGAGAGAAGAAGGTTCCAGAGCTTCCAAACCTCTGGTTTAGGTTTGGCCTGGAGGTTTGGCCGATTGAGTGGGAAGCTCCTTGATTGAATTTTCAAGTTGCATGACAAGTGCATTCCACTTGTGGGAAGTTTGAATGCGTTCAAGTTGCATGACAATTCTTTTGCATGACAAGTTGTGCTTTAGGTGAGACATGTACTACAATGATCTCTTTGTCTTTTATGTCAAATTGAATAGTTTGTTTGAGTGAAGATTGGTATCAGGTTCAATTGATTCCAAAAAAAAATACAAGATAGATCTATGTGAAGTTTGTAAGGTTGAAGATCCATAACTTTGATTTTGAGTTAGTTCACATCTGTTTGTGCAGGGGCAAGTTTGTATAATATAAAGACCTGGAGTTGGACCTGGACTCTGCTTCTGGAAAATTCTTGACCAACTGCATGTGATCATGCGACTCTTTATCATCTGTTTATTCCAACAATTCTATGACACATAAACTTATAATTGGAAAGATTGTTTATCACTCGATCTTGCTAAGTTCAGTTGACTAAATTCCAAAATTCAACTGTTGACTCATGTGTGATAGCTAAGTTTCCTTCACCTACTCACTGTACTTTTCGTTGAACTTGTGCAAAATCTAATAGCACCTTCAGTGCCTAGCCAACAATAGTCTAGACGATTGGTTGCCTAAAGGCTCAATTTAAAACTCCAATGCACAGAGAACGCCATTCAAGCACCATTGCATCTCATGGAAGCCAGTCTAGTAGAAAACCAACCATTCCTAGAGGAGCAAAAGATGATGTCATAAGAATTGTTAGTATCAAATTGATTGGTCGGGAGTGTATGGGACTCAAGACCTAGATTGCCTTCCAAGCAATGGACTCCCTATCACAATTTACTCAAAATTCACCCAACAAACTTTCAATAAACTAGGCACATAAAATTATCAAATTGGGCACCTTAAACCTCCAAATCACCCAATCATGGACTAGAGTGGATTAGGGCTTTAGAATAATATGCCAAAATCTCACTAAAATTTGCACTTAAAATCTCTAAATGGGTGAAATTGTCACTCATCTACAATTCCAGCACACCAAGACTCATCAAAAACACCCAATTTCACATGCATAGTCCCAATTGTACTCTTTTTAAGATTTTATTATTCTAACTTTATATTTTATCTCATTTCTTCAAGAAGATTTTATGCAACCATAGTGAATCATTTACTCAAACATGCAAAAATACCCATACATTGTAATAAGCATGACATTTAAAATTCAATGTCACCCAATAAGAACAAGGAATTAATAGTAAGGCAACCAATCCCCGCTAAGGGCAACTGATTTCTCTTCACAAAATGGGCCACCATTGCCTTGTCCTTGATCCAATTGGATCAAGCTTAATATCTACAAAAAACTAACTCCAAAGCACACCACCTCTCCAAATTTCAGCTCCATCCACCTTGACAATCTTCCGCAATCGCCTACCGAAGTTGGCGGTTCCATTTGAAGGTGGAAGCTGACCTCTCTCCACAAAAACGTCCACCATTTCTTTGTCCTTGCTTCAAATTGGTCAAACCATAGGTTTTTGAAAAGTTGACTTCAAGGCACACTACCCATCTAAGTTTCAGCTCCATCTACCTCGTTGATCTTCAACAATCTCCCATCAAAGTTGGCGGTTCCCTTCCAATTTTAAAAAAAACATACATCCAAAAGTTTTCAAGAGAGGATAGAGAGAGAGCTTGCAATTCTAATTTTGCTAATATCCACCTCCTAGCAAATTATTTTTTTCTAATTCCGTTCATCCATCACTACTTTTATTATAAAAACGTTAATTTAGTGTAAAATGTGCGAAATTAGTTGTCATGTTATTCAATGACGAGTGGCTTATAGGCTTTGTAGGACAAGACATGGATTGGTTGTGAACTTAGAGTAGCCAAAATGGCCATGTATTGGCCATTGGGGGACTTATTTAGCATTTTGAGACTGTTAGAGGTGTGAACAAAGTCATTTTGGGACTCTTTTGGGGTGATTGTAATTCTAGGCCGCCCTTTGGCTTCTCCATTCTCTTCAAGTCTTGCAACTTGAGTGATTTTTGAGTTGAGAGGAGTTGGAGCATGTTTGTGATGATGGTTGGTGTTTTGCCAATCTTTTACTGAAGTGTCACTCCTTGATTCAAACATTTTAGCAAGACTAATCCAATTGAGACAAAGTAGAAGCAAACTAGGAGATTTGGGATGCTTATTGTTGGATGGTTGTTCATTCATGCCTTATTATAATTTGGATTTGCTTTTGGACATGTATGTATGTTCCAATACTTGTAGTTTATGATACCTAATGTTAGCGATGCAGAGCAACACGACATAGTGAAAATTGTACTAATTTGGCATAAACTGTGCTAATTTAGTGTAAATCCCTCTAAATTATTGTTTTTACCCTACTTTAGTGGTTCCTTCACTATTCTAGTGTTCTAGTAGTAATAGTTTTAAGTAAACTAACTTGTTTCCTGTATTTTCATGTTTATTATTTTTTGTGGTTTTCATTTTATTTTTAGCTTCATTTCCTACTTGTAGTATTTTTATTTTTTTTATTTTTTTTATTTTCAATTTTTTATACTTGATATTTCTTTTTGGTTTCTCTAATATCATTTTTCATTTGTAGGATTTTGTTTTTCTTTTCCCAAACATTTTACTAGTTGCCTAATTTGATTACTTTACCAAATCTTGCTTAAAGTCTTTTTAGTTTTAAACCCCTATTTTTTCGTAGAATTTTCCCTTTGTTTTTCCCTAATTGCATTTTAAAGATTTCACCCTAAACTCCTAAAGTTCCTATGATTATCTAACGGGAAACTCCCTAATTCATAGTTATGATTTAATCTGGACTACTAATACATCTTGACTTGTAAATTCACAAACATTGTTTATACTTTCCATTTTATAAAATGTGAACCAATATGGTGGTTCACAAGAAATGTAAAGACATCATGCCTTGTTGCAATCCAACACAAGTGAAGGTAAAATCCTCCCTGGAAAACTATATATACTTATTGTTGGTACTGGATTCTATGTTTGTATTCTACTATTGATTTTTTTCTTCGTAACTACAAGCTTCTATAGAATTGCTAAGAGAATTAGATAGTTTATTTACTCATCCTAACAGTTAATGTCACATTTGGTTAGTTTTGTTCATATAAAATATATTAATGTATAATTATACATTAGGAATAGTGTATATATAACATTAACATAATGTAAAATATCATGTATATACAATTACCGTTATAGTATCTAGATTAAGATTATTTTTGAGGTCTTACTTTAGTGATGTTACTTGCATCATGTTAGGAATGTTGTTAAGCTATCAATGAAAAGTCTTTGAGACTGATTTTTACAATTTACAAGCTGTAGTGGTTGAGATCTTTTGTCAATCATAGCTTTGGTATATTGGTTGGCTATTAGTTTTTGAATTCTACATGAGAGCCGAGTGAATTTATTATCTAGCTTCTTTCCAGATGTTTATTTATCTTATTGAGTGAGCCTTTATTGTAGAGCTTGACATGTTGTATCTAATTAGACCTTCTATAACCAAGATCTTCATTGCAATTACGTTGAACATATTACATTTTGTGAGAATTTGATGGTGTTGCCCTAATTATCATATTAACACTATTGAAGCCACTATCTTTTCAATTCAAGCAAACTAAGGTTGTAAGCAAACTCCTTCTTGGGAGATTTTCAAACTCCACAATGTACCCCTCTAATGAGGTTCTCTTTGAGGCCATGATGACCTCCTTTGACATTGAAGAGAATGATTTGACAAAGGTCAAGTTCTTAAAAGCCTAAGGACCTCTAGGGCCAAGTGTTGGCCTATTAAATATGGTTAATAAGAATGTGAGGGATCGTTTGAAGCAACTTGATTCAAGATGCCAAAATAGAGCTTTACATGAAGTTAGGTTGTCCTAAGCCAAAGAGGAATGCTTCTCATTAAAAATTCCAACATTAGTTTGATGAGCTTGAGAGTCATAGTGAAGGTATGTATGAACTTGAAGTTAAATGGATGCTAATTGAGTAGTGACAGAAATGATATATCTCAAGCTCAATTTGTTGTCCAAAAGGGCACATAAAATTTTCTAGCATTTTGGTTAATTTTGGGGTGAGTGGATAATTTGTAACAATTGTCACTTGTTCTAATAATCTAATCTTTTCACATCAATAAATATTTAGCAAATTGATTGAGAATTTTAATTGATTAATTAATTTAGCATTCTTCACGATTTTATTATTTTCACTCCTTTAATAGTCTTTTGTCAATATGGTGTTATCGACAAGTTGGTTCGGTATGTGGAGGCTTGTAAACGTGTGGTGTTTTATGCAATAGTTGGAGGATTTGTGGCATCTGAGTATGTTTGTGAAACGTTTAACTTTAAACTCTTTACTTCCTTATGACTCTTCAAGTCATAACATCAATTTTTGTCTTTGTTGTCAGCTCCCATAAGCCATGTTGATTTCTTGGCAATCCAGATCTCACTTGCAGGGGTCAATGGGACTCAATTTTACACAAGATTTGAACTTTGTAACTTATACTGAATTTGTTGTTACTCAATTTGTGATTTGTTTTGAAGGTAACAATTGGAGGATTCAAATGCATGAGTTTGGCTACACAAATTGTTTTAAAAGTGATGCAGTGTATGGTGCAATTGCACATGCAATGACTAGAGAGTGCTATGATTTGCATGGGGTTGTTGAAGTTACAACAGAGCTAGGTAGATTCTTTTTGTGTGCAGTAAGTTTTTGCATGACACATTTTTTATTGTATTTTGAAGCCTTGTACTTTAATTTTGGTTTTGCAAATGGAGCTAGAGCTTTCAATCCATACTTACATATCAAATTATTTTGTATTAACAAATTCTGGTTCTATATTTGTTTTTAGTTAGAGGTAGCAATGTTGGAGAAGACGTTTAATCCACTAAACATATCTACTGCAAGATCACAAATGAAGTTAGATGAAGTGAAATTAATTGAAGAATCCTCAAACATGAGGAGAATTTGTTTAGTTGACAAGATTGCAGTTGATGATCTAGAATTTGACAATTGAAATTAGTCACTTCACGGTTTATTTCAAGTGGTATGTATGGTTGTTTTCATGAGGTTTGTGATCTCAATTTGATAGTCTTTGACAATTCACCCTACTTTGCACCACTTAAAACAGGGAGAATTTTGAGAATTCAATAACCTCCAGCAGTGCCCCCATATTCCAAAAATTTGGTTGCAATTGCACATTGTTTTGCATGATTGCTCAATTGCTCTTTGCTGAATGAATAGATGTAGCCATTTTGGTCATGCCATATTGAAAGCGAGTGCTATAGAATGAACAATAATGAACTGCAAGTAGATTTAAGCCAATTCTAAGATATTTTTCCATCTTTTGTGGCTACAAATTTTCTCCCAATTTTCTCCCATTTGTTAACTAGTTTTGGTACATTGGCCAATTTTAGGGTGACTCATCCACATCAGATGGTGAATTACATTGGTTTGTCTGATTAGTGTGATATTTTTTCACTACTTTGGATTGATATTGTTTTAATGAAGCAACATGAAAAATTGGATAACATTAAATGAGACATTGTTTCAATATTTCAATAATTGGCATTAGAATACCCAATCAAGAGATGATGTTGCATTGACATGTAACCTACATAAGATTGTATCGCTATTTTTGATTTGGTATTGTTTGAATGAAAAAACAAGAAAATATTGGATAACATTGATGTAGCATTGTTTCAATAATGAAGGAAGCAAAAAGCAAATAACATTGTCCAATAGCTAATTTATAATGTTTAAACACTAAAAATTGATATAATAACAATATAGCATTTGAATAGTAGCTATTATGTGATGTTGATATGTTTTGTAATGTTTCAACATTGTTATGGTATTGTACCCTACAAATGTTTCAATACCCCAATCACAACATTGACTCAACTCTGGATCAATGGTATGAGAACTTTGAGATGTTAATGGTATTCAGTTCCTTGAAGTAGAGTAAGCATAATATTCTAGAATAGTGGAGCTAGCTGCCTTTGTTCTAATTGAATGGTGTGGAATATTCCACACCAAAATAGAGCTCTAAAGTCACGCGTCAATATTTGTCAGTTGTATAAGAGAGTGAGTTAGTGATTAGGAAAAGTGAAATGAGTAATGTGAAGTTAAGTAATACTTTGACAAATTTGATGAATTGATGTTAAATTTTTCATTGTCTGCTTTTCATGGACATCGACTTCCGGCCTAAGAAAAGAGTAAGGTAATAGGTCCATAAATCGCCCACCTAAGGATTGGAATTGAATTTTGGGGAGATAAAACTTCTTGAAATATATTACAATCAATTTTCCTTGAAAGAAATGTAGATTTGGCATCTAATCTAAATCATTTCATATTTTTTGGAGCTTTTTTGAAATTAGTTATGAAATTTTGAAGTTGGATTGGCATAGGGCTCCAAAATCATCCACCCTTGAAATGTACAATGTTTGTACATCACTGAAAGCTATGAAAAACAACATCTACAAATCGTGTACATTTTATAGGTGGGCAATTCTTAATGCCCGAACTATTCTTGAACCTTCTACCTTATTGCCAGTCACTTAAGTGAAATTAGAATTCACATGCCATGTAAGCTTACTAGTAAATGAATGCACTAGCTCCATCATGAATTGCACTTCCAATCATTGAAAACTAGCTCCATCGTGTCTATTTTGCAACACACATGACATTCCTACTTTATACTATGAGTTCTGTACTACCCACTCACCACGACGTCAGGATGAATTTCATTCAGGAGAGCTCTAGAGAGGGAAAGGCAGCCCCTCTGAAGGCTCAAGAATGTTATGAGTTGATGATCTGGAGTTTGCTTTTAGGAAAAATATTACGAGAAATTTCGCGGGTTTGAGTGAGTGATCGGGAGTTCGCTGCAAAAAACTATTGGGAGAAAATTTGCAGGAGCGAGTCGTCGATGAGGAGTTTGTTGTAGAAACTATTAGGAGAAACTTTTATAGGAGTGAGTTAGTGATCACGAGTTTGCTGCAGAAAACTAGTAGGAGAAAGTTTTGCAGGAGTAAGTTGATGATACGGAGTTTGGTGTAGAAACTATTAGGAGGAAATTTTGCAGGAATGAGTCAATGAGGCTCAGTTCGCTGCAGACATTATTAGGCGAAGATTTTGCAGATTGGGCCTCTGAGTTTCGTTTAGATTCTACTTACGTTACGGTAGTCATCCGGATACAAGAGAAAGGGGTGTTTTAAGTAGTGTCTTAGACATCACGTCTTTTAAGTAATGTCTTTTAAGTAACATTTTAAGTAATAATTTACTAAAAAGACAGTCTTTTTAGTAAAATTTTACTTAAAACCTTACTTAAAACCTTACTTAAAAGATGTTACTTAAAAGACGTGATGTCTAGGACACTACTTAAAACACCCCTTTCTCTTGTAGTGTTTCCGTTCTTATGGCTTTCAGCTGCCAAGAGTGTTTTCTATTATCGGAGTGACAAAAAATTGGCCACCTTGTCTCCATTTTCAAGAGGATTCAATGGATTGTAAAACTTATTATCCTCATACTACATATGGTATTAAAGATGTGTACTTTCGAAGTTTTGTCTGTCTGGTATAGCTCCTTCTATGTCTTCAGCTAGCGTCAATGACTTCCAATGTATGCAGCTTGCAAAAATTGACCTGAACTTCACTTCAGTCCCCTCAGAAAGTTCATGACGATTCCAACTCTTCAAATCTTCTACTCCTCTTCAACAGTAGGGGTAGTCACCCCTTCTTCACTCCGCACTTGGAGAATGGAGAATGGAGATGTGGCGGCTTTAGGTTGGCTTCATGTTGGCCCTCCACGCTAGAATATTCTTAACTAGTTATATCTTCCGTACTCCTAGTCTTCACCTCCGGAGGTGAATAATGGGAGTGGTGAAGACTTGTTCATTTAAGTATATTCTCCATCTTGCGTTGTACACCGTCTTCATGTTCATCCTACGCTCCACGTCAAATGTTGGTCTCCGATTCTCCACTCTCGTTCTCCAAACAACTTTTGGGGGTGTCACACCTTCTTCATCCACCGCGGCTCCCCATTGGTTCCTCCAAATCTTCATGAACTTGTCATTCTCCATTCTCCACCTGCCTGGGGAAGAAGGTGTGACTACCGCTACTCTCTGTTCTCTTTCTGTTTATGTGAAATCCCCTCCGAATTTCTGAACCCTCAGTTGGAGAAGAAAAACACTCTCCGCAATTCTCTGTGTCTGTTCTTTGCTCCATATTGCTAAACCCTAAACCCCTAAATCCTAAAAAAATCCAACCCCTAATCCTAAAACAACAGCCAATGCAATCTTGACTTCAATCTCTCTGGACACGTCTCATACAAGAATCGTTCCCTTTGAGTTATTCAGCCACCTTCCGACTATGTCCGTGCTTCCCTCCGAACTGTTGAATCTTAATCGAGCAGATCTCCAAGCAGGCCGAGAACCAAGAAGTCCACAACTCTCCATGCGTGAAAGAAGCTTAAAATTTTGACTATAGTGCTAACAAAATAATCATTTGCGAGGTATTTTGCTCTGAAATTGTCCTGCTCGTTAGCAAAGGTATACCCAAAAGTGATCCGGACAAGCAAATCTGACACAGCCAGAATAGATGGTGAGACACCACATGCGTCAGCCTCACCACCCTACCTCAGGACCTGATTCGAGATTGAATAAACTATTGCAATTTGCGACGGTGTTTCAGGGTTTTGAAAATCTTGTTCAGTAGCCATATGCAAGATTCTTGTCGTTGATGAAGGCTAATCAGTCGGGTTTTAGAATCCAAATTAAAAAAATCTCTTGATTAGTAACAGAAGTGGAAGTCCTGAAACCCACATTCTGAGGAATCCTGGTCCCCACTCAAAATGGTGTGTAAGGTAGGTGAACCCATACCCGTCTGTTTAAGGGTTTAGGGTACTTAGAAGAATCCAGGAAGTCAAAGGAAACATTCAGAAGATTAGCCTTTTTACGACCAGTCCAAGGATGCAAGAAAAATATGAAATAATAGCATGAAAATTACTGCATTGAAGTTCAAAGTCAGGAGTCATTGGTTCCTATAATCGCCTGTAGGCCAACACTATAGCTACATCATTTTGTTCCTATGGTGGAGACTTTCCAGATAGATTACTGATTGCTACAAAAATTAAATATAGTCAATAAAGGACCCTATCCCAACCCCTACAGGACCTTCATTCTGACGAAGGCAACACTGCCAAACTTCCAATCAATACTTTGATTACAAATGTGGAGCACATCATTCCCATTGTTGACCTCTTCTGTTGGGAAAGCCGCAATAAAAACACCAAAATCAGTCCTTTGATCCCTCCAATTCAGAGTCTACTTAACCTCATTTGCGCTTGTTTTACTAGGGGCATGGTTCACAACTTTCAATTGCATGGTGAGAGGGCCTTCTATAGGGCGTGGCATTAGGGCCCAGTCGGAAATGGGTTCACCTACCTTAGATCGCCACAACACCATGGACCCATGTCTACAAACATTATGAGGATCCTCTGGCTCCTCGGAAGTGGTAATATTTCTTCAAATGTGCCTAAGAAACTCTAAAATAGAGTCCTTCAAAATACAGTACAGAACGGTAACTCCCGTCCAGAATATCATGATTGAGGTATCAGTAAGTTCTGAAAACAGGGACTCTATAGGAATGAAACTCAGCCACGGCAACGAAAAAAAATTCCGAGCTTCAGTAGGAATTGCCTCCAAATTCTATCCATTAAGTTAGGCTGGTTGTTTGTTTTGTTTGTTACGTTGAGATATCCTTGACCAAGCATCCCCGCACGCGTTCTTGGTATCATTGGAAAGTTCTTTGTGAGGAGGGGTGCATGGGCTTTGTTTCTTGGCGTTTTGACTCATGCTGTGAAAGTTATGGATTTTTTAGGTTTTTTTTTTTTTTAATTAGAAAATCCATACCTTAAGAGTTTGTTTGTTTGTTTTGTTTTATTTGTTTATTATGGTGAGATCTCATGGATCATGCGTCCTTCAATCGCGATTTTGGTACTGCCAGAAAGCTCTTTGCAAAGAAGAGTGCCCGGGCTTTGTTTCGTGACATTTGAACTTACGACATAAAAGATATTGAATTTTGAAGTTTTTATGAGTAAAAAAAATTAAGAAAAAATGTACTTCTATTTTGATTGTGGCAGCAACATAGGACACACTAGTCCATACTTTAAGTTAGGCTATTTGTTTGTTTTGTTTGTTATGGTGAGATCTCTTGGACTGTACATACCCCAGTTGTGTTCTTGGTATCATTTGAAAGCCCTCAACAAGGAAGGATGCATGGATTTTATTTCATGTCGTTTAGACCTACAACGTGAAAGTTATTGAATTTTGAAGATTTTATGAGTTAAAAAATTAGAAAATAAAAAATTACTTTTCTTTTCATTTTGGTTTTGACAATGGCACATGGCACACTAGTCCTTCCATGAATTAAGGTCATATTGTTTATTTGTTTTATTTGTTACAGTTAGAGCTACTAGACCATTGTATTCTTGGTATTGTCAAAAAATCCTCAGCAAAGAGGGGTGCATGGGCCTTGTTTTGAGGTGTTTGAACCTATGGTGTAAAAGTTATTGAATTTGAAAGCTCTTATAAACTAAAAAATTAGAAAATTACTTTTATTTTGATTATGGCAATAGCATAGGGCACACTAGTTTGTATGAATTTTGACTAGAAATGCCAACCATAAGTATCACTAAAGAAAATTGTTAACAGTCTATCTGCCCGTTGAAAAGGCAATAATGTTTGTAAACCATGGTCATGAAATTTACAATTCATTTTAGGACAGATTACGGTAAACTACCTTAAACTCTAAAATTCATTACGGGTATAATGACCAACTAGTGCAGTATGATATTACTATCTACAAAATTTGGGATTAAATTTTAGTGGTGCATAAGCAATAAGAAACAACATTACAATTTAAAAAATAATTTTTAGACTTCATATGATTGTTTTTAAATTTACAAAAGGATGGTGCCTTAAACATCCCATAAAAGCCTATAGATATGCTTGTCAATGTCAAAAAAAAGCTATGTAGGGCTTTTGCCAACCTATGCTCAACATAACACATGTCCAATTCGGTCCATAATGACCTCATTCAATAACAATTGTATACGTCTATTGCCAAAATGAATCAATTTGAGCCTAATTCGGAGTGAATTGATACTAGTGTGTAATAAAGGCATAGATTTTATCCATTCTAGATACATGTTATCCTCATTTTGTGTAATCATCTTTCTAAAGCAATCAATTTTTTCCTTTATTTGCATTTCGTACTTTTTAATACAAACAACCTAGAATGGAGCTTTTCCTACATGTCTGGAATGGCAGTTTGAACTTGAATGGAGTTGTTTTATTTTATATACCATAATTAGGGTTTCAAGTATGATTAATTGGATTTGTTCGCTTAATCAAGCATCATGACTTCTTTGTCTGGATTGTATTTTCATAGTTCTCAAGACTTTTTATCATTTGTTTTATTCCAAAAACTCTTTGTCACCTATGCATTGTTTGTCTCTATTGATGCATGCTCAATGAAAGTGATCGGTTGCTCAGATCATTTAATCAAATTGGATTTAGTAGTTTTTGATATGCAGCAATTGACATGTAAAAATCTTAAGCCGTAAAGCCCATGTCAGAATTCAGAAACAATGCTTTAAGAGGACATATTTTTAGGTGTTGTAATCTTTAAGTTGTGAAGACCATGTCCATAATCTCAATGCAAGTGACTTTTGTTGTCATGGAATGTTTCAATTGGTTAATATCTAAAGTCTCAAAGTCCCTGTGAGGGACTTTTGGGATTTTGGATAGGCTCGTGTGATTTCAATTTTTGACATGATTGTTTGAAACTCTTTTGGAAGATAGTAAATCAAATTAGCTTTTGGGGGAATGTTATTATTTTTTTCAATCGGTGTTGGGGAACAAAAGTTATGCCACTATGAGTCAAAAAGTTTAGAACACCGCTCAAGCTGCTTTTTGGATTGCCCCTCAAGCTTATTGTGTTTCAACTCCATTTTTTAGTTATCCCTTCAATCTTGAACCTACTTTTACTTAACAATTTCTTAATGAGTGAAAATTAAGGGGGGTTTTGTTGATTTTTTTTTTCTAGATTCTTAACTCAACTATTCAACATTAAAATTAGAAAACCAAAATCAATAGTTCAAAAATTTTAAGTCAAGGAGTTAAAGCCAAAAAATCTAGTTGATCAAGGTGTGGAAAAAACTTGTTTTTTTCACATTATTTGCAAATATCTTGCAATCTACTCAATCAAAGTTTTTGAAATTTTTTCCATGCATTTTTATACTAGTGTAGTACAAGGTCCTACAATCACATATGTAAAAAAAACAATTTTAAGAGTTTCATGCTCTTTGCAATGAAAATGGCAGTTTAGAGTGGGTTTTGAATTGTTTTGATTGGTTGAGCAATCAAAGAAGTCAAATGGCTCAACTCTTCTACATTGAGATTATACTCAGTAATTGCAAAGTAGACCAAGTTATAAAAAATAACTGTATATTAGTACCAACATGGACGCCTGCAATCAATAGGCCCCCATTGACAATTATTTTTGACAACTTTGCTTGCTTTGCAGTTACTTAGTTTGTAATAATGCTTTGAGAGCACACGACCTCAATTGCAAATATTCCAACCTTCATTATATAAGCTTGAGGTCTACATATTGCTTGAGCATTCACTTTTGGGAGCATCTTGATGCTTCAAAATCGTTGATAAAATTCATGTCATGATAAACATAATGAGATTTTTAATTCCGTTTTGCATATTCTTACACTCCTAGCCATTAATCTCCATCACAAAGCTACTTTACATGCCAACATATTTGAAGTAATTTTTTCATAGCCCCTAGAGAAGTACCAAAGACATATGGTGCAAACGAGGGTGGCTAGCATGTGAACCTAGGATCTTAAGTCCATGAGCCTAAATGTTATAAGCACCCTCAATAGTTATAGGATATTTATGTTATAAGTGCCTATATTATAAACACCTTCCATGGTACTAGGGTACCTACGTTTATAAATACCTATGTTATAGGCACCTTCAATGGTTGTAGAGTATCTACTTATACTTAGGCTCAAGGCTTGTAGGCTCACATTTTTAGGCTCACATACGAGTGCTATTGTGGTGCAAACAATTTAGGTCATACTAAGAAATAGCAACAAGGAGATATTATCACAATTTTAAAGAATTTTACAATAGGATTACAACTTTAAGGATCTCATTTTAAAGTCTAAAAGTCATGCCATCAGAAAGCCAAGATTGCACCACCAATAACTGAAGTTTGTTTGATTGAAGTAAATATTGGTTTGGAAAAAAAATAATTTTTAGAAGGCATAGTTCAATACAAAGGGAATTAACCTAATTTTTATTATTACCTTGGAAGGACGCCAAGGTTAAATGTTTTGTATCCTTTGGAAGGTCAAATAGGCTTGTGTATATTGAAAAATGGATAGTTTTCATCCAAATTTTTGTATGCAGCTCAGTCTTTGATGTTATATCTACATGGTTGACTTAATACACACTTGATGTTCATTCTTAAAAAATTGCTAAATAAAAGTAGGTACAAGATTGAATGAAAATTTATCACTGAATACAAATCATGCTTAAAAAATTTCAAATTTTCACAAAATATTTAGAAATGTAATAAAATTTTCATAAATATTTTTTTCACTTTTTTTAAAAAAACTAATGGTAATTTGAAATTTTCACAAAATATTCAGAAAATTTTATGACATGTACTTGACATGTGATTTCATTTCTAAAAAATAAAATAAAATAACTTCAGTCGTAAATGTTGAAAAAAGTAACCATGTAGTAACCATGTTGAAATCTTCTCGGGAACTTAATAAGAAAGAAAGAAAGAATAGTAACCATGTTGAAGAAAGTAATCATGTAGCCAAAAGTTATGAAAATTGTTGGGCCTTAAAGCTACTCCTTGTGCACATGTTGTGTGAAAATTTCAAATAAAAAAAATAAAAAATTTGTTTATAGTGAACTACCTCAAATTGCTATGTTGCCAAAAATGGTATTTGGTCCTTTAGAGGTTAAGTTAGTTAGTTTATTTGTTTTGTTGAGATCTCCTAGAGCATGCGTCTTTCGGTTGCAATTTTGGTACTGTCAAAAAGCTCTTTGCAAGGAGGGATGCATAGGTTTTATTTTGTATCATTCCAACTCATAGTGTGAAAGTTATTGATTTTTTTAAAATTTAGGAATTAAAAAATTAAAAAATTACTTTTACTTTTATTTTGACTATGGCAACAACAGAAGGCACATTAGTAAATTAGGGGTTTTGTTTTGTTTGATACATTGATATCTAAGAAGTCGTGAGTCCCCTAGTTGCATTTTTAGTACCGTTGATGAAAGCTCTTCACAATGATAGGTGCATAAACTTTGTTTTGTGGTGTTTGAACCTACAATGTGAAAGTTATTGAATTTCAAAGTTTTTATGAATTAAAAATTTTGAACTAAATTATATATCTTTTATTTTGGAAAAACCATAATTTTCACATTCATTTGCATGTCTAAACAAAACAAAACAAAGCCCTTGCACTCCTTTGTGCATAAAATTTTCTATTCTTATCAAGAACACAACCTCTCACACTGTAATAAAGTCCTTGCGCACCTTCATGCATAAAAGATATTGAATTTTAAAGTCTTAAAAAATTAACAAGACGTGTGGGTCCTAGAGAATCATATAAAAAATAATTCAATAAAGCAAGATACTTTGTGAATTGTATGCTTTTTGTATTTGTGCATTGTCATATCGATCTTCCTTTTATCCATTGAACAATAAACATTTGTTATTTCATGTGCCATTCAAGGATGCTCAAGGATTAGGAATGGCCTATATAAGCCTCAAATAAAGGAGGTAAATAAGTAAATATGACTAATTAGGTACAATACTTCTCCCTCTGGTTTCAATATATGTTTTGGAGTACCATCCTAATGCTGAAGTGATACCAAAGAACAATGTCACAAATGCCTTAACCCTTTAGCACCTTAATCTTTTCATGAAATTTTGCATATTTTTGCATATATCTTTATAAACATATATTATTTACTTCAACTTCATCAAATGAATCATATAGAAAGTGCTTTTAAAGAACTCAACCATTGATTTGGATGAATGAAGTTTTGTGGTCATAAAAGCTCCCTGAAACTCTTTGTTCATCATTCACATTTTGAATGTTTGAGCACTAAAGGGTTAAACAATATGAAAACATGTCACTTCTTAATAATGTGTTATTAAAAGGAGTAGTAATGCTAAAGAATATAATATGATTTCTAATGAACTCAAGGCATGCATAATTCATTGACTCCATCTTCAAATGAGATAAAGTAGGCATATCCATTATGGCCCTTCTTCCAGTGCCGTCTTCTATCTACATTTGTCACAAATCTTAGTCAAGTGTATATAGAGGATGCAATTGGTAGGGGGATATGCATACCTTTATAGAATGGTATATAAGAATTGATGTTCAAATAATGGCTTAACCATCAAACAAACTCTTTGGGGTGATTGCAAAAACACTTGTATTGTTTTGATGTCACATATTGTGTATCTATTGTATCTTGAGTCTTAACTTTAGAGGTACTCATCCAATAGAGCCAAATTTTGTAATTGAAGGTAGATGTAATCTTTTAAAATATAATAATTATTTTTTGAGTCTTAAGAAAATCCTTATCTACTTAAAGTTCAATTTTGCTAATTCATCACAGTTTTAGGTTTCATGATTTTTAAGACATTTGAATCACCATAAAGAAAAAAATTTGAAAGTCAATTTTTGAGACTATATTCCTAACATATGCATGTCTTTATGGTGAAAAAAACCCCTAAAAATGGCAAGTTTATGTCTACCGCATGGATGTAACTAAAGATTTATGCACAGGCATTTCTGAACATTTAGAAACATTTCTCCATAATTTCTTTAGTTGAATATTATCTCTAGAAAATACCTTAGGATTTTTAATTTTTGTTTTATTTCTTTGACCACTTGGCTGCTACTTCTAATATTTTAAATATTGAATGATCTATTTTCTTGAATTTTGTCATGTACCTACTTTGTGAATAACTTTTGGAGATTTATTTTAGCCCTAAATTTTCGAGGATTTATTATTTGCAGTGTTCTAATAATTTTTTTTATTTTATTTTATTCAAAAAAAAATCCATAAATTCAAAGTGCTCCTAGTTTTATTGTAAATGCAACAAAACCAACAAGGATTCTTGCAATTATCCTATGTTCCAAAAATATGTTTGAAAATTTGGAACACATAAAAAAAAACATGATTTTAATGTTGTGTTAAGTTCTTTGATGTTAGGGTTCTTTCTTTAGAAATTATAATCTTGGGATAATCTTAGGTTTTTTTTCAATTACTAGCTCATATGGTCGAAAACCTTTTGTGTCCTTCCAACAAGAAACCCTTTCCATTGATTGATTCCACCCCAAGCTAGGACTACAACAATGCTACAATGCAAATTGTGATAGTAGTTTGGCGGGGATTGTTAGCATGTGAACATAGAATCCTATAAGCTCAATCCATGAGTCTAGGAGTATGTATCATATATATCCTCTATAATTATAGGTGTCTATGTTATGGGTACTTATATTATAGACTCTTTTCATGTTGTGATTATAGTGTACTTAGACTATAGGTACACATGTTATAAACACCTTCAAATGGTTGTAGGTATGTGTACCTACAACTAGGTGTAAGGCTTGTAGGCTCACGTCTTTGCACCCACGCGCTAGTATTTTAAAAGTCATTGGAAATTTGAAAAATAACATAACAAATTGGGATTAAAGAAGATTGCAATCAAACAACCCTTTACTTTTGCCTACAAAGTATTTTCAAATTTTCAAATAATGTTTTTATTTTAAATATTTAAAAATACCATACACCAAATAAATACTGAATATTTTCAAAATAAAAAAATTTAGCTTAGATTAGCCTTAAAAACTGATCATGAAGCATGAAAACTAACCATGAAGCACAAGACGACGAGATTGCGATCCTCTACACCAACATTTCTTGATAGCAGCCATGAATCCAATGCTCCGAAGCATTGTGTTTTGCAAAAGTTGAATTGTATACCAGACCCAGATCACCTTCTTTTACTGATTGCAAGGCGGAGGTGATTTCAAAAGGGAACCAACTGCTGCTACAAGCCCACGGAGTGGGAAGACAACTTCCGCTGACAGTCAGATTTTCGGCACTCCATTTTTGTTTTGAGTTGGATCCTCGAGAAGAGGGGTGAGGGCTGCGCCGGCCAAGGAAATAGTGCAAGACCAAGGCGACACGCTCGGAGCCGAGCAGCAAGCTGCCAGATGGACCCGAACTCTAAAAAAATTAGATTAATATCATGGGACTCGATGAGCCCCGTATCAGATATTAAACTGATAAGAACAGATACTACACTTGATCTTAGCCAAAAGGCCGAGAAAGGTATGCTTCTTAGTTCTCAAGCAGACCTTCTTGTACCTTCACCTCGATGTCGCTTCGACAGAGCATATGGGACCAACACATGGACTGCCTCTTCTCCGATGGTCCTGCTTCTGAGCTTCAGACCTCCTGGAAAAATGCAGACAAGAAGGAACCAGTTTATCTCAAACCCGTGCGCATCAAATTTCGTAACCACTCCCTCTTGTGTGCCTCTGCGTTGTAGAAAGTAAAATTTCTTTCCCCTCTGCTGTTTATTTCTGCCTTTCCAGTACTGTCTCCGAGGAATCCGTTACAGCCAGCAGGTATAGTACTCGGACGGGTTCTCAGTAGCGGCACTAAGAATCTGGGTGCAGAAAAGATTTGACGAACTCACGCACTTGGCGATGTGTTCAGTTGCCAAGAAACGAAAAACTGAAACTTTGTTGTAGGAAGAAGAGTCATTCTGAGCTCATTTATGTCGGTATTGACCAGCAGTCCAGCACTGGAACCCTGGTCTTCCTCGAGACAGAATTTAAGGAGAACGAGCAAATTATAAAGAATGTAGGGCAAAACATCACAACAATTTCAAGCAAACATCATGGAGGATCGTGCCCAGTCGAACCACATACATGAATACACCAAAAGTTAAAAGGTATTAGCTCTTGCAAAAGGACAAAAATCGTCTGTTGATAGAGAAATACAGAAATATCACGGCAACAGGTTCACGGTAACAGTTCTGGGACCTAGATCCTGCCGTTGGACACCCAATTGTGTCTGAAGTTCAAATAGAGAAATCTCTAGTAACATTGGGCCACTTTAGATTGCATACGAAGAAGCAAGAAGCTTAAAACTTGAACAAGCATCGTATACGAACAGAGGTGAGATTAATAAGCTTAATAGTCAATTGTAATTTTGACACACTTGGAGTACACTTGGAGCACACTTGAAGTAACAAGTGCCCGATCCTTGAAACCTCAAGTAGCTTGTTATCTCAAATAACTTTTGGCATGCCACATATGAGCGATGTAACAACACCTCTACATGCTGATTCTTGGTAAACAAATTAAAGTTTGATTTTTGCACCAAGGAAGGTGTAGGATTTCTTGTTATCTCAAGCTTGCCTGTTGCTTCTACCTGTGCAATCTAAAGTGGCCCTCAGTGTCCTCCACAGAGTACTGACAATGTGGTCGAAGTCACGAGTCGCCAGCCCCGAGACACCCAAATGTGACTCAAGCTATAATAGCAAAATCTCACACATGCACTCGAATCTGTGAACATTGAGTCCCGGTAACATACTAGAGTCAGCAGCTTTTGCTCCTCATAACCAAACGCGACCGAAGTTCAAAAAGAAAAACTTCATCTAAGTGCATGGTCTGAAACTTCATCAAATAAAGATGCTGCCATGACTGTTATGCTGCAGGACAACCCCAAGCTCAACCTTCGCACTTACTCTTGCGATGCGTCTGCCTGCAACGTTTCGAATTGTGAATCTGATTTAAATTTCTGTTAGTGTCTGCATCCATTTTGGAAATTCATAGGGTGCAACACTAGGTGAGATACCCAAATATATTTGAATGGTTGATTATGAACAAGGTGTCCTTTCCGGGTGTGATGACCTCGAAGGGAGGGAAGAGGCATGCGGCGGTAGGCATTGATGCTCTACGAGAATTGTTTTTGAGAAGGTGTATAATTCCTGTGAATGTAACATGTTGCAGTGTCTTGAATTAAGATCGATGCATTGGATTGAAAATCAAATCTGTAGGAAGTCTTACGCCTTTGTTACATTTATCAACAGGTGATGGGTGACGAGGATAACATTTTTCTTTTAAAGCTTCTGTCGATTAAATTTTATGTTGTATGTTATGACTCTCTTCAAATTTCTGCGTGGTAAGTTGTGGTGACATTCGTCATTAATAGCTTTTTTTTTATGGGGAAAAAATATCTGCAACAGCTTATTGCCAGATCGAAAGCTTAAATATCTTAATCAGTAGCCGATCCTTCAATCAATCAGCCGGTCAGATTGTGCAATCGTTCCTCATCGCTTTGAATGTGTGGTGATGCAGATCTCGAATGGAAACTGACATACGTGGGCTCTGCTGAGGATGATCAAGTGCTGGAAAGCGTTCCTGTTGGTCCTGTGAACGTTGGGAATTACAGATTTGTTTTTCAGGTACACATCATTCTATTCACTTCGAGAAATGATAAGGTTCACTACAGTTGCACGGTTGGATATCTCGATTTTAACCTCATTCATGGCAAGATTCTCGCAGTTCCTCCTGTCGGTGTGATTGTATCATCGATGTCGTTTTCACAGTAATTTGAAAGGTTCTGAAACTATGTTGAGAGGTTTCAGCTCACAATTTCCTTCCGCCAAGAACATGATAGCTGAATTATGTGTATTTTATATTTGTGAGGGTTTGGTTATTTAAGTACCTTCTCACTTGATTTTAGGAATAGTGGTTATTGAGTGCTCTATCTTCTATTGTTGGCAGAATAAAACCTTTCCCTTTTGTGGTGGGCACTCTCTGAAATTTGTTTTGTAGAGTTGCCAAGAAGATTTATTCACTCACCCTACTAACGAGTTTTAGGAAACTTGACTGCGATTTTGGCGATTACAGGAACTGAGCAAGCCAGCATTCGGCAAGAGTGTAGCCATCGCCACATCGAACAACGTCTCCAGTGAGTCTGAGTCTGTAGAAACAGTGCTATTACTACAAAACCATCGATTATAAGCGGATTTCTATTACTCAATTCTGCAAGAGAATCCTCACTAGGGAAATGAGGGTGTCAACGAGACTATTAATGCAGGAACTGGTGGAGTGTTACACCGAATTACAAAACCTGCACACCTCCGAGTGACCCCGAAACACCATAAATTATATATCTTTTATTTTGGAAAAAACATAACTTTCACATTCATTTGCATGTCTAAACGACACAAAACAAATCCCTTGCACTCCTTTATGCATAAGAATTTATATTCATATCAAGAACGCAACCTCTCACACTGCAACAAAGCCCTTGCGCACCTTCATGCAAAAAAGATATTGAATTTCAAAGTTTTTAAAAAATTTAAATTTTTTAAAAATATTACTACTTTTACTTTGGTTGCGGCAACAACACATGGCACATTAGTTCATACCTTAAACTAGATTGTTTGTTTTGTTTGATACGCTAAAGACAGCTCCATGGCAAGCTCTCTCACTACAAAAAAATGGGGGTAAATGTGATTGCAAAGTCACAGGAATCCGGAATTGCACTTGTGCGTACAATTTCTCAACCACGGTTTGCCCACTGGCCGTTGGTGCCATGTTGAAGGATGCTCTAAGATCTATAAGATTGTGAGTCTACTAGAAGCATTCTTAATATCATTGGAAAGCTCTCTACATAGAGGGATATACAAACTTTGGTTCATGACATTAGGACCTATGGTGTTAAAGTTTTTGAATTTCAAAGTTCTTATAAAATTAAAAATTCAATTCAATTATCTTTTGTTTTGGAAAAAATATAACTTTCACATCAAATGTTCAAATGCTACAAAACAAAGACCTTGCATTGATTTCCTTCATGCATAGAGCTTTGTATTAGTATCAAATGCAACCTCTCACACCACAACAAAGCCCTTCTTGCACACTTTCGTGCATAAAAGTGAATTTCAAAGTTATTATAAAATTAAAAAAAATTTAATCAAACTTCTATTTTGGATGTGCCGTTCACATTAGTCTAGGTGAAAAAACAAATATCACATTCTTTTGTTCCATTGTGACCTAATGTGAATTTTGTCAATGGTTTTAGTGTTGATGACTTGGCTTGCTTAGTCATTACTTGGCATAATCTCAATATGAGGCAAGTATGAGCTGTATAAATGACCTAAATATACTTACTCCAAAAACAAAAACAAAACATATTTTTATTATCAAAGCTTTCAACTTATTATGTGCATACATTGTGTCGAATCATGATGCTCATTGGTGTGGTCCATTGTTTGACTTCTTGCATTATCAATCTTTGATTGCTTCTTCATTACAAACAAAAGCTTCCTACAACAATAAAATTTGCCTGCATTGAGATTGTGGTACAATTAACATATTGACTACACAACAATGCACTTTGTCATACTTATTTCTTAAGAAACGATTTTAAAACATCTATCAAAATACTTTGACATTTCCTACAATATCCAAATGATGTGTTCTTTTGTGAATTGAAACCCCCTATCATTCGCAAACTGATCAAAATATATATTTTTTACTAACCTAATACGATAATAGAAATTGTTCACAGTAGAAAAAGGTGGCAATTTAGGTGTCCCAACCTTATGGTTTCATATGCGGTAAGATGCATTCATTTGGGAGTTCATACCGGTAGTTTTATTCAGTCTATGTTCCAGACAGCTCTCTGGTTGTCTCTTGGGCTCCTTGCACCATTTAAAAGTAATTATTTATTCATGGTACTCAAAAAGTTTTGATTTTTAGTTTGTTTTTTCATCTCTACAAAAAAATAAAAGAAGATCAAGAGATTGGGATGAAAACATGCCTGAAAATAACCATAAAGCGCTTCTTTTTTTTGTCTAAAAGATCAATGATTCTAGAAATAAAATTGCTTCACCGAAATATTAGTAATTGTCATCTTAGCATTTCTTAAAAACAAACAAACAAACAAACAAACAAACAAGGGTTGGTTGCGTATCTTCTTCACTCAATTCAAATTGACTTTGTCCAGGGTAGTGAATCACTCTCACCACAATTATTCATCTCAATTCTGAGGATGGCAGGGGTTATTAATTTATTATTAATTATACCTTTTGTTTCAATTTTTCAATGTCTTGCGCACTGTATGCTTTGCATTCTGTTGTTGCTAACATACAGTCAAACAATTTGTTAACCCCCAAGAGAGCCTGTTGCTGCAATCAAGCACTTTCAATTGTTCACGTACAGTATAACTTAAACGGCTTCCCCCAGACAGTCAAACTTGTTGCCTAGCTGCCTTGCCAAGAGAGTTCTAGGCAGACCTTCGAACTAGCTCCTGCTGCTCTCCGACACTCACTCTCCCTTCAAGCATCTGTCTTCTAGGGAGGCAGAGCGCACAGGAATTGCAGAAGCTCCACTGGTGGATCGGCATATCTGTTCACGATTTGGAATAAGAGCTTTCTAGCAGCCAAAACCACTGGTTCTTGAATTGAAATCTGTCGTTGCATGTGCATACCGTAGCTCAGTCCACGCTTGGGTTTGAGTTCTTTCATGTTGAGTGCGGGGTTAGCAGCACCTCTGTTGGTGTCCGACTTGTGTTGGTTTTTCATGCGCGCGCATGCTTTGAACAAACTAGCTTCGCTTACTAGCCATCAGATCCTTCGACATCAGCTTAATTTGCTCGTGTGAATATTTAGAGGGTCAATGGCCAAATGTTGCTTTGGTAACCGTGATTTGCTAAGACCTCTATAGTTTCAGATTTTTACCTTGCTTTTGAAGTACTTGTCCAATGTTTAATTTTGAATTTTCTTGAACCTTCTCCAAGTTTTTTCCGATGCGCTTCCAGTGAGACAATTTTCAAGTTCTAATTATTTACTGTTCAAAAGTTAGTTATACCGATACCGGGCCATATAGAGGGGCTGCATTGCAGATGCTCTTAGGACTTAACTAATTGTTCCATTCTAGCAATGGGTGAATGTAATGTATAAGCTTACTATGTACTATATGCATTCAAAACTTGAAATAAAAGGTAGTTAACACCTAAATGCCCAAACTACATTTTTTGGGCAACATAGAGATTTTAGGTAGCTCACTATGAATGGAGTTTTTATTTATTTATCTTTGAAATTTTCACGCAACATGTGCCCGAGGAGTATCTCTATGGCCCAACAATTTTCATAACTTTTGACTACATGGTTAAAAAATTATTATATGATATATAGTTTTCATCTCTCGGAGGGTAGCTTGGGCAGCAAAAAAAACGTTTTAAGAAATCATTTTTTTAAGAAATAAAAATTTGATATTGGTTCTTTTCTAGATTTATATACACGTGGAAAGCTTTGAATCATTCCAATTTGATTAACAAGATAAAAGTTATGAGGAATTTTAGTATAGGGCAATGCCCGCAGAGGAGGGCATTGCGCCAAATAATCGGCCGACGAGGAGGGCGGAGCCCGACGAGGAGGGCTGATTATTTGGCGCAATGCCCGACGATAAGGGTATTGCCCGACGTAAATCACGACGAAATCACGATGAAAACGCAGAACCGGATGAAAAATACGTAATCCCCGATTACGCTGTTTTGCCTGCGTAATCGGGGATTACGGCACAGAAGCTTCCCGCCGATTGAACGGGACATTTCCCAGGAGTGGTTTACGTTGTGGGTAGTTTGTGGGTAGTTATGGAATCTCTACTCTAACTAAGATAAATTTTGGAGTCATTTATTTAGTTCAATTTTCAAATTTAAAAAAAAAAAAAAAATGTTGTACATTGTTTATTACAGCATTACAACTATTGGATTTGCATTTTTCAAGTCCTTAACTAAATTCTCAACAATTTTGTATTTTGAATCATTCTCTACTTCTTTCTACTTACTACTTTTTTCCTATATGTTGTACAATTCCAAATGATCTGAAATTTTTCAAGCATGTAGCTAACTTGCTTTGAAGAATGAATCCAAAGAGTTACCACCATTTTGGACATTTTTTCATACAAATGTGACCATGTGAAGTGCAGCTGCCCGGTTTTTCGCAGGGACAAAAAAAGGGGTTTTGTCACTTCAAATGCTAATATCTTGCAATCTACACGGTGGAAATTTCTGAAATTTTTTCCACATCTTCTCAAACTAGTTTACTACAAGATCCTACGATTACATGTATCCAAAAATGTTTTTTTTCCAAAATTTGGTACTTGTACTAGAAATGGCAGTTTGGGAGCAATTTTTGTGAAAACATAGTCAAAAACCTTTAGGGGTTAATCTTCTAACAATCTATGGGTGGAAAGTCATTTTAAGTTGGGTACTATTCCCATGTATATATAGTCACTATTGGTGACAACCTATAAGAATAGAATAATAGGCTTATAAGCATTGACAAATTTAGAGTGATTTGTAGAAAACCCTAAAATATTCAATTTATGTACATTGCCTATTAGAAAATTAGGTTTCTAAAAGTTTGATTTGTAAAGATTTCTCAAACTTTATTATATTATGTATCATTTTATACTCTACAAAATTTAAATTTGGATGCATGATTTTAATCTCTTCTATCTAATGCATTACAATTTGATGTTTGTTGTTTTTTATAATGATGTACTTTGTTTTTGAAGTCATAATACAAGTCTAATGAACACTTGAACAAGTCCACCGTGGTCTAAAATGGATTTATGGTCAACCTTCATTAAAATTAACTAAAAATCGTGTTGAAACTAACATGGAGTTATTTCAAAACCATTTTAGTTGATGGTGGAATTGTACTAGTGGAATTTAAATAATACATAATTTTGTGACCAATAATTATAAATTTTTGATGGAAAAGTGAAGAAAATATTATGGTAACAATTGACAAAAACAAATGCTGAAAAAGTTCAAAATAGAGCAACATTAATCAAAAGTCTTTATTATTTTATATTTAAACATGTATTAACCCCTAAAAGACCAGCCTGCTACATTTGGCAAAATAGCAATTTTGGGCAAGTACGCGTGACTGAAGATTTCAATGTTTTTGGCCCAAATTTTAATAGAAGGTGTGGACAAGGATTATCTTTTACGCGTATTAAAATTTAGGACATTTGGAAATATGAGTCAAAAGTTATGCCCTAATATGTAGTTTGTTTCTCAACTTAGGTAGTCCAGACAAATCTGAAAAAATCACTTTTTAAAAATAAAAAAAATTGAAATTGATATTCTAGACTTATATATGTATGGAAAGCTTTGAATCATTCCATTTTGATCAATGAGTCAAAAGTTATGAGGAGTTTTAGTTTGCGGGTAGTTATGGATTTTCTATTCTAAAATAAACTTTGAGGTCTTTTATTTTACTCAATTTTCAATATTTTTTGAAAAAAATAAAATCATAGATGTAAATTGTTAATTACAACATTTCAACCATTGGGATTGACATTTTTCAATTCCATAACTAAATTCTTAACAAATTTGTATTTTGAATCATTATCTACTTTTGTCTGGTTAATATTTTTTTCCTATATTTTGTACAACTCCAAATGATCTGGAATTTTTTTAAGCATGTAACCAACTTGCCTTGAAGAAAGAACCCAAAGAAGCACCACCATTTTGGAAATCTTTTCATAGAAATGTCAGCTTGTGAAGTGTAGCTGCCCAGTTTTTTGCAAGGCCCAAAAAATGATTTTTGTGAATTCAAAAACTCATATCTCGCAATCCTCATGGCGAAAACTTCTGAAATTTTTTATGCATGTTTTCAAGTCAGCATACTACAAGATATTAAAGTTACATGTATCCGAAAATGTTTTTTTTCGAAAATTTGGTACTTGTACTAGAAATGGCAGTTTTGGAAAGTTTTTGGTGAAAATGTAGTCAAACAACTTAACCCCAAAATGACCCTGAGGACAGAATGTGTCCTCGACCAATTTTTGAAGTTAAATAAAATCTTACCAAATTACTATTTTTAGTAGTTTATATTTATATAATTTTATTTGTGAAGTTTAGTTTTAGCTTCAAAAATCTGATTTTGAAAATGATTGATTATGATTTTTCTAATCAACACTTTGGGCACGGGTGTCTATTGCAATCTTGACATTTTGTAGTGTTGAGAGCTCTTGGGAATGAGCCTCAAATACACTAGATCTTTGAGAAAAAATCACTTTAGAAATTCATTTAAAAAAAATGTAGAATAGATTTTGAGAAATCATAAATTGATTGGGGTTATGCATGTTAGGCCCTTTAACCTCATATTTTTTTGGTGACCAACTTTTTAGATTTGACATGTAAAAAGAGGATTGAAAGATTTCAAATCACTTTTACAATTTTAACACCCTCATGTTCAAACATTCTAATCTTTCAATCCATAAGAGATATTGTTGTGTTTTCTTTTCTAATGTGATCTCTAACATGTCTAATTTGAATTTGTATGGTTACAATTCAAAAAGAATTGATATAACTTATCAAAATGTTGGCTTTTTGTTCAATTTAGAGCAAATTCCTAGAAGCTCGGGAAAGTCTAGGGTCATTTTGGGGTTAAGGGGTTGAAGAGGAAGTGTCAGCTGTACATTGTAATATTTGGCCATAGGTGAACTTGGCTTTGTACTAAGAGAGATTGAGAGAACACTAAATCTAGTGAAATTAATTTTTTCCTAATTGATTGTTTAGCTTAATAATAAATAAAGGAAAAAATTAAGATGTTTCAAGTTTCTAGATTGTTGTAGGGGAAGACTCAGAGTTCACATGCACGGTGAATGAGACCTCTTTGTACATAATTGTATGGTAAATTAAGACTTTACATTAGTAGTAGATTTTCAACTTCAAATTGCAACAAGGAATTCATTTTCAGATTTTACAAGGAATTTTTACTCCTTGTTGGAGCTAAACTTGGTATGTTTGGGAATTTTGTTGGTAAAGGAAATTTTTTTAATTCCTTTGAAAGTTCTTATCTAGTTTTTAGAATAAAAAATCAAATGTAGCAAAACATGATTTTATGGTTTGTTGTGTTTTGAAGCAAAACTCCACCCTAAAATAAGAAATCTTGCTTAAACAATAAAAACTTGCATTACAAAAAATTTGAGCCCTAAAGAGTGCTGTCAGTTCCTCGACAGTGGAGAATGTTACATGGAAAACCGGAATTTTTTTAATTTAATTAAATTTAAAAAATAATAATTAAAATTTTAGCAAACTGCAACACCTGGATGGTGTAGGATAGTTTTCAAATCAAATTAAAAAAAATTTAAAATGGTATACAAATATAGTTTTTAAATTAAATCCAATATTAAAAAACTTTGACAATCTAATGTAGCACTATTAGTGCCACATCATATTGTGATCATCTTATTATTATTATTATTATTATTATTATTATTTTTTATTATTATTATTATTATTATTATTATTATTATTATTTATTCAAAAATAATAATATTTTATAATTATTTATAATTATTAAATAATTAGGCCAGCATTGTGCTTGTTCACAACTTGAAGATCCTTTTCTTAACTTGGAGAAAATTTTCCTAACGATTCAATGATGTGTACAGGCGTTAACAAAGTGAGACTCATAAAAAAAATTGATCATTTTCTTTTGTTTTTTTTACCACTTAATAATCATTTTTTGGCTCTATTGTCTTTGCAATATTGATTCTCATGTACCTCGAGAGCCAAAATTTGGTTTATAAATGAATTTAGACACACAAAAGGCAATGATCAATAATGTTTTTTTTATCAAAATTCTTTAAGATTTTTTAAATGTTTATTGCATTGAAGATTTTCTTAGTGAGGTATTTTTATTTTATATAGAAGAAGATGCATATGCCATGGATCAACTTGTAGTACATTTTAGTAAATTCTTGTTTTTTACAAGGTATCTTAATTTTAGCCATCATCACAACAATTTCTTTTGTATTAACTACAAAATGGACCAATTCTAGAAGGTCCTACTTATACTAAAACATACTAAAACATAAGTCTCAACTCTATTGTACATGTAATGTTATGTAGATGTATAGTTGTATACTAAATTTAATTTAGTATACAAATTTGTATACTAGATTTGAAAAAGAAGAAAGTTAATCATGGTCGGATGTAGTGTGTCTATTAGGACATAGGCCCTCTAAAGAATTGACTTTTTTCTCTCCTTAAGAAATTTTTGGATTCCCATATGACATCAAGATCATTTGAACCCCCATAGTAAGATATACTATGGTTGTACAACCCCCTCATGTACACTTGGATTTGAACTCATGACCACCTCATTGTTGTGCCAAGCCTCAAAATTATCAAGCTAAGGCCACTAGTGCTTAACTATAGTAAACAATTTGGAGTGTGGTATGGGACATTGATCTTGGCAATAAAAAATACGGCCATAAATTTGATGCTCCTTATGTTGCATACCTTCTAAAAATGATTGGAAGTGCATAATTGGTCATCTTAATGAATCACTAAAGCTAGCTCGCCTCATTTGTTCTCTTTAAGACAATTGCACCTAATTTTGACACATTTGCAAAAACGTTCCATCTAAATTCATGCATAAACTCTATATACTTTAGATGCACCTATTTTGAGCACTTTGAAAACTCATTACACACTACTTCCAAAGTCGTGCCTCCATGCAAGAAAATGGTAAAGAATGAATCATCATTTAAGTGTTCCAATTTCCCAAAAATTTTAAGCACTAGCTTAGGAATTCTCCTCTCTAAAGATGGAGTGGAAGTGGATTATAACTAGTCAAACGAGTTTCTTTTGTTCTTTGAATTCTACCTATTTTGTCTACATCTTTTCTTTATAAATAAAAGAGCAACTCTAAGAACTTATTGCCAACGCATTTCCTATGGTCGCCTCACTTACTCATCATTTCCTATGGTCATTGCTATGTAATGTCACTTCTATGGAGATTGTACAATAGTTTGCTAGCAACACCAAATTCCATGAGATAATTGATAGACCACTCATTGCATTGAACACAAAAATGAAGCCAAGGCAATTCTTTGCTCCCCTTACCTTGACATAGGTTGATCAATGTAAATGCAAACCACAATGGCACCTCTTGTTTCATTTTTTGGTATCTCTCTAAGCACCTCCAAACTAGAAATGAACATGCATGACATCTCAAATGTTATCTATGGCATTCCAAATTCCATTACCAATTCCTCCGTCAAGAATGAACACAATCTAATTGACGAGAAATATATCAAGCACTTATTATCTAAGTCAAGGATTATGAGCCACCTCATATGTTGATTAAAGAAGTCCTAACCAAAATTGCTAGGCTATTCAATCAATATCATTAGCAAGACCATATTGAGGATTTAGAAGCGGGATTAGTATTTGTTGGTATATAGACACATTGCTACTGAAGTTTCATCTAGAAGATGAGGTTGAGTCCGGCATAA
Organism: Antitrichia curtipendula; assembly: GCA_951230915.1. NCBI lineage: Eukaryota > Viridiplantae > Streptophyta > Bryopsida > Hypnales > Leucodontaceae > Antitrichia > Antitrichia curtipendula. The sequence goes on from OX579633.1 coordinate 42,760,003, forward strand.
GTAAAAGGCTTTGGATATGGATAAGAAGGATATACCATTGTCTAATAAAAAGATCATTCATTCAATTGTTGCCCACATAAACATTTCAAAGGCAACCCTACATCAGCAATTCTAAGACAACAATATCAAGTATCATTCAAATGCTATCAAGCTATTTTTGACAAAGCAAAAGAAGATTATTTGTTTTCAATTTTGCCTCTCAATGCTAAATTAAGCCCATCCATCACAATTTCAGGACATAATGGACTTGATCCACATTGATGAGAAGTGTTTTTACCTCACTAGGACAAAGACCACCTTCTACTTGATGCCCAACAAGGAGCCACTATTGAGAATTGCAAAGAACAAGCGTTTTATTCTCAAAATCATGTTCCTTGTAGCCATGACTCACCTCTGATAGGTCACATATAAAAAGTAGATATTCAATAAAAAAATTTGGGATAATCCCTTATATATTTAAAAAGTAAGCTACCCCCCCCCCAAAAAAATAAGAACTAAGCTTGTGGAACAATGGAAACCAATCCTATCAAGAGCATTATCAAGGAGGTTGTGAAGTCAATGCTAATCAAGAAGTTTATCCTGTCAATTTAGATGAAGTGGTCACTTGTGTAGGTCGACAAAACCACAATTGGTAAAAGTATTATTGTTCAATAGGATAATGTCAAGACTCATCCTAGTAGCAATGAACTTGATTTGGCAATCACCCTAAAGCATGATGGCTTCAATATTACAATAATTGCCAACCTCCCAACAACTCTGAATGATATGAACGTTCTCAATTTGGCCCTCTTTTCACTACTAAAAAATTGCATTTTTTTTGTTGATTTGGTTGCATTGATCTAGGGTATTTTTTTGGTGATTTGGACAATTATATGTTGAAATTTGTTGAAATCAACATATTACTTCCAAATCAACAGAAAAGTGACCTAAATCAACACAACCAAATCAACAAAAAAACGCAATTTTCTAGTAGTGTTTGTACTATATAATTGTTGCAATATTAGCTTCCACAAAAGGACATTGGCTTTCTGATTGATGCCAAAGAGAAAGCTAAACAATATTTTCTTCTCTTCGTAGCAATGCATGGTTTAGGTCATGCTATTAGACAATGACAATTACTACCAGCTACCGCATATAGGCAAAAATAAGATGCAATGTCAAGAAGAACTGTTGATTACTTTGTAGTGCCCATATGACACCATAAAGCATGTCCAATGATTCATTTTTGTCAACCATTAAAACATTGAACTCACAAAGGGGGGCACTCCATGTGGGGGTTTGTACATGAAGTTTAGGATTTCTATGACATGCGGTTAGGGTTTTTATTGGAGGGTATTTTGATGACCATAACCAATTAAATGGATCCTATTATTATTTAATTCTTTTATTCATGGTATTTTATACCCCCATACAATTCCTTGCATTTATAAAATAGAGGCAATTTTACAAACCTTTACTTCATTATTTAAAAAAAGTGTAGTGAAAATGGCAAATACAAAGAATAAAGACAAAAGCACAACATATGAAGTAGAACACAATATTCAGATTAAAAAAGAAGTAAACAAGACAATGTTGCACAACAACACCATCAACTACAAAACCCTATGCAATATACAACAACATGCAATAAAATTACAAATGTCTGATGAAAAAAAAAGTAAACAAGACAATGTCGCACAACAACACCATCAACTACAAAACCCTATGCAATATACAACAACATGCAATAAAATTACAAATGTCTGATGAAAAAAGAAAAAAATCCAAAAATGTTTGAAGCCTATACAATGCACAACATCTTAAATGATATATAACACAAAACCAAAAGAATTCTAAAATGTAATCTTAATACAATTCTAATTGCATAATCCAAATCATCACCCCCTTCTTATTGTACAATATTCAAACAAAATGCTTTAAGAACACTGTATTCTTCCATTTAAAGACAATTTTACATTATAATTAATTTTCACATTTCAACATAATGGTATAATTACTTCTCCAAAATCTAATTAACATATAGAGAAATCTATTTTAACATAATTTGGTCATATGACACTTCACATTGAACTCTTCATAGATCATATTTTTGTAACTCAATGGTGTGTTTTTTAATATAAAAATGCTTCTATAGATGTTTCCTATATATCTATTCAATTGAATTAAAAATTCATCACCAATGTTTTTCAATCAATTTTCATGTAAAACCATGAATATTAAATGAAACAATTTACCCAAAATGAAGTTTGCTTTTTTGAAACCCAAATTTGGCATGCTTACTTGGAAATTGTGTAAGAATTGAATGTTAATTATGCAAAGATGAAAAAAATCAATTATAATATATATTATGCAAAGTTCTTTGAATGACAAACTTGTAATATTTCTTTCTAGGAATGTAAAATATATGGTCTTTGTAATGGAATGCAAAGACATTCCCTAAGGTTGCAATGAAGAGTTGCAGCAATAGAGTACCAACTTGGAGTAACATATTTAGGAGACTGATTGAGTGACCTTGCACATTGGATACAAGTTCTTGTGGCCATTAATTAGTTATAAATATGACCCGTCAACATGCATTTGGCTGAAAACAAAACATGGTTGAGAATTCAGAATTGTTGATTTATTTTCTTATTGGGCTTTACACTGGACAATAGATACTCACATTAATAATAGGTAGACTGTCGCAACCAGAATTTTTGGTTTTCATTTGTTTATCTAGAAGATGGAACGGAAATTGACAATTAGTATTCGGATTCAGTTTAGAAACAGGAGAGAACGGAAACTTAAGAAAGGCATTAAAGTAACGGATTAGTTGGGTCTGATCCGGTCCATGTTATAATACTCAGGAACCAGAATGGAATTAGAACCGTATCCGGAATGGTAGAGGATCGGATTAGGGATAGACCAGAATGGTGGGACCGGACTGGTAAAAGTCATCATGACTACTTTTAGGTCATGAAAACTATAAAAGGCCAGGACCATCTCAGTCACGCCCCTTTTCCAAACTCCGTTTGGCGAAAGTGGTTTCTTCGCGCTCCGCGTTTTCAGCTCTGTGTGTGAGTGTGTGCGTGTTAGAAGTGTGCTGCAGGGTAGGTTTCCGGATGCGTACCAACTGCTGTGTGGGTTTCCGGTTGAGATCGGAGAGAGAAAGTGAGGACGGGACGTGCGGCTAAGAGTAGGTGAGGTAGAATCGGAAAGGGATCGTCTAGATCTAGTCTGAGTCCATGCCGCAGCTTAGGAAGCATAGAGCAAGGGCATCCACATCAGCCACAGTTCCGGTTAAACTCCGGAAGGTAGTTTCGGATCTCCCCGCAATAGAGGAGGAAACAGAAATGCTTAGAACGGATCTCACCCAGATGGGATGTCAGGGTCTGCTTGATAAACCATGGGGGTTTAAGGATAAGCGGATGGTGAGAGAAATCTTAGGGAAGTTGTCAAACCAATTTGACAACACACTTAGATGCGTTCCGGCCGACTGGACGGAAGAAATATGGAGAGAGGTGTACCAGCTCCGGTTAGGGGGGCACGGGATGGCGAACCGAAAGGATGAGTACATCTGGAGCAAGTTCCAGGGAGCGGTCAACCCCAAGGACGGATACGCGGTGGAGGACTGCGTGGACGATCGGCACCGGAAGCTGCTGCAGTTCCTGATTCCAATCCTGCATCCAGAGAAGCCGACGAGGGTGACGATAATCCTCGACAACACCATATTCGGTTCCTTGAGCGGAGACCGGAAGGCGGACTGGGCCCAGATCATGTTCGATCTGGTGGCCCAGCTGGCGACAAGGGTCGGAAGGAGTAGGCCGACGCCGGTGTGTCCCTACCTCTTCCACCTTTACGAGCATCACCAACTTCTGCTGGACTCGGAAGAGAAGGAATGGAAGATCCAAACAACTCTCCTGAAATATGGAGAGTCGGAATCGAATGATGAAGACGAAGGAACCGGATCCGAGACCGAGAAAGAGGAAGAGACGGAGAGGCCGCCCAAGCGGCATAAGACGACATCTCCGACCGGAAGAGGATCACCGATCGGGGACAAGACCACTCCAGAGAAGACACCGGAAGCGGATAAGCTCGGTCCCTCGAGGAAAGATCATACAGATCTGTTCGAGAAGTTGGTCAAGATCCTCTGCGACATCCGAGGAGATTGGAAGGCCAAGAGGCGGATCCTGTCGAGGATCGGAAAGATGGTGCACGCTGCACCGGACGGCGAGTTACCGGGGAAGGTGGCGGATTGCATCACAAATCTGGCCGAGATCCGAAAACAGGAGGCTAAGATCCGTCGACTTCAGGAGGAAGTTGACATGTTGAAGGTGGAAGTTTTGACCTTCAAGGAAGATATGGCGGCCACCCGGGAGATGGCGGACGAGACTCAGAAGGTGGTGGAAGCAGAGAAGGCTACTTTCGGCGAGACCAGAAGCACCACCGTCAAGTCAAGGCTCTTCGATGAGAAGGTCTTGGAGGACAAGAAGTTATCCGGTTCCCGGATAGTTCGGATCCCGACGGACTTCTCTGATCAGGTTGAGAAGACAATGGTGAAGGCGCGAGAGGCGGCAAACCGGATGGAGGAGTGCACGCAAAAGCTGACTGGATCTATGAGGGTCCACTTGTCGGACATCTCCATGTTGGAGTCGTTTCCGGACGTGTCGGAACCAAGGGATGGAAAGGATCAGACTCCTCAATCAAGGAAGAGTCAGTCTTTCCAGACCGCGCCGATCAACTTGGATTCATCACCCGTATCCAATCTACCAAATCCGATAGCCGGAGAGCGGAACAGGAACTTGGGAGATGTCTTCGAACAACTCGAAGCGGAGCCCAAGAGTCCCTCATTGGGACGCGGAATAGCCATATAAATTAAGTTAGTTTTTTGTAAGATAGGATAGGAACGGATCCGGATTTGCAATCCGATCCGGTAGTGTTAGGACGGACCGGAAGTTAGGATCCGGAAAAAGGTTGACTTTTACAGGCACTTTTGCCTTTTGTATTTTTGGAAAGTTTTGCAAGTGTATATAAATCAGTCCCTGTGCTAGAGATTGGGAGTCTTTCCTCTGCATTTTTTTTGTGTTTCCTATTTGCTCTCTTATTGTACGTTTCTCCCAAGTGTGGCAGGTTGGTATGAGAAGGAGTTAGGGAGGTGCGAGTGGATGTGTTGGGAATTTCTCCCCTTGGTGTTTTTCTTGATTCTAAGTGCATGTGAGCGGATAGGATAGAGTTGAGAGTGAACTTCAGTGCCTCAATGCGTCTAAAGTTTTAGATTCCGGGTGAGAAAGTCATTGTTAGGCTAGGCGGATAGGGAGGGATTCCTTAGTTGCGCTAGAACTCCTGGGTGGGAAATCCGGTCGAGTGTCCGATCTCTTGTAAGGTCTCGCCATCTTAGCGATAAACGGAAGAACTCTAGTTGATGTTGGAACGGACGGGTGCACTTGTAACCGCCTTAGCTTTGCACGGATTAGGATTGGCATCACGGTCGTTGTAGTATGAGGGGATTGTACGAGGGGGTCTTTGTCTGACCTGTAAACCGGGTGATTATCCGGGTTGCTGTAAAGAACCAAACTGGATCCGTATTAGTCTAGGAGAGTAAAGATTAGGAAAGTGGGTCTTTAGCCACTATAAGTCACGGAAGGTGTGGTAGGCCTACCACTCTCAAAAGCAAGCGGCAAACCCTCTGATGGCTAAACAGAGGTAAAACCAAACCGGATAGGAGAAAAAATAGTTGTAAGTCGTTTAGAGCGGATTGGTCTAGACGGATACTAGGACCGGAAGTGGTATGATCCTGGGGTTGTGTTGGATTTGACAACCAGAAGGCTAGTTGGAATCGGAAGATAGACGGAATCCGGTCATTAGTTTTCTTGGTGTTTGTTGTTCCGGTCTTAGAAAGAGAACCGGAAAGAAAGGATTTTGCTACTGACTTTGCTTAGTTGATTAATAGGGCTAGATACTTCACAGAATCTCGTGGGTTCGATCTTTAGAGTCACTTAGTTATACTCTAGGGTGATTTTTGTGAGTATAATGGGGAATTTACCTATCCTATGCTGCGATATAGACTATTGATGGACAACATTAAAACACACAAGGCTTTAAAGATACATAAGACATATTACAAAAAAAAAAACTTCATTAATTTAAGTATGTCAACAATCCCATGATCAACCCTACTCACAATAAATTTCTAGAATTTTTTTCTTTGAGGCTATTTTAGAATAAAATTAAAAAAATGTGAGATATTATTTATCCATATATCTTACTTATAATTGAGTATACTTAATTTGTACATTGTATATTACCTCAAAAATTCCTAATGTTTGGACACTCCGAATTCTTGTATGAATTAATACCTCCATATATTATACCGCACATTGTTTGGTAAGAAAATCTAAGTGGTCCCCCATAATTTAATTTAATTTTTGGAAACCAATTTGCCACAACCTTGGATTTCTTTTGAGACAAGCAAGAAGATAGGCAAGGAGACAAGCAAGGAGATAAATGATATTGATTGTTTACTAGAACATTCTTATCATTGAAATAAACAATTCTCAATTTCTTGTAAAAGTTAATTATGAGTGGTTTAGTTTTTATTTATTTATTCAGTGTCACTTTCTATTTTATAATTTTTAAAGAATGAATACAAAAAGAAAAATTGGTTATAATTTTTTACGTATATTTTCAATCCATTTTCCAACATATAAATTTAAATATTTAATAAATTATAGAACATATGTGTTTTTTTCTTTAAAAATTTAAAGATAGAACTTCACCTTTAAGAAGAGCTAGAAAAGCCTACATTTAAAAATTTAGGCACATTAACTTGCAATTAGTGGGAATATTCACTCTAAGATTTTGAAACAATGTTCTTAAACAAAATAACCCCTAAAGGACCAAACACCGTTTTTTGACAACATAACAATTTTGGGCAGCTCACTATGACCGGAATTTTTCTTTTTTTTCTTTGAAATTTTCACATCAGATGTGCCCAAGGAGTAGCTTTAAGGTCCAACAATTTTCGTAACTTTTGACTACATGGTTAAAAAGTTATTGCATGATATGTCATTTTCATTGTTTGGCGGGCAGCCGGGGCAGCAAAAAAAACTTCTTTAAAAATCACTTTTAAAAAAAACTAAAATTTGAAATTGGTTCTTTAGATTTATATGTACGTGGGAGGCTTTGAATCATTCCATTCCGATCAATGAGTCAAAAGTTATGAGGATTCTTAGTTTGAGGGTAGTTATGGAATCTCTACTCTAAAATAAACTTTGAAGTCCTTTATTTAACTCGATTTTCAATATTTTTGAAAAAAAATAAAAACATTGGGTGTAGATTGTTTATTACAACATTACAATCGTTGGGATTGGCATTTTTCAATCTCATAAATAAATTCTTGACAATTTAGTGTTTTGAATCATTCTCTACCTCTTCCTACTTACTATTTTTTTCCTGTATGTTTTACAATTCCAAATGATCTGAAAATTTTCAAGCATGTAGCCAACTTGCCTTGAAGATTAAAACCAAAGAGTAACCATCATTTTGGACATTTTTTCATACAAATGTGACCTTGTGAAGGGCAGCTGCCCATTTTTTCGCAGGGACAAAAAAAGGATTTTTGTCAATTTAAATGCTATTATCTTGCAATCCACTTGGTGGAAAATTCTGAAATTTTTTCCACATCTTCTTAAACAAGTTTACTACAAGATCCTACAGCTACAAGTGTCGAAAAATGTCTTTTTTCTAAAATTTGGCACTAGTATTAGAAATGGCAGTTTTGGAGCGGTTTTGGTGAAAACATAGTCAAAAACCTTTAGGGGTTAACCAAGGGATCCTACAATTGAATTTTGTAAAAAAAAAAGTTTAGTCTTACTTTCAGGATGGATATTTTGAAGCAGTTTTAGGCCACTAAATATGAAAGAATTTTGGGGGTTAAAGATGAAATTTATTTGTAATAGAAATTTTATTGGGAAAAGCTCATAAATTTTTTTTGCCACCTTTGTGCAGCTTGGGAGGTGCAAGTGTGTGACTGAAAATGCAACTAAAATGCAAGGAAAAGTTTGTGTGGCTGTCTTTTGAATGGATAGGATAGTGAGGGACATGTGCATTTTTATTAATGCAGCCCCCTCTGCATTCACTCAAAAGACCTCCCCCTCAATTTTCATTTTATATTTATTAGTCCCCCTTGCCCCTTTATTATATTTGTGATGATTTTTTTTTCATATCTCTCCGCCCCCCTTTTATTTTTTAATTTTGGGAGATGGGAAGGAGTTGTAAACAATATGGGATATGTGAGCCCGTATTCATATTCCGTATCTATCCCATATTTGTGTCCATATCATGTATCCGTACATCAAGCCCCAAATCCAAGGATCCAATGGTGCCTATTTTTTAACCCCTAAAGATTTTTGACTATGTTTTCACCAAGACTGCTCCAAAACTGCCATTTCTAATACTAGTGCCAAATTTTAGAAAAAAAAAACATTTTTGGACACTTATAACCGTAGGATCTTGTAGTAAACTTGTTTAAGAAGATGTGGAAAAAATTTCAGAATTTTCCACCATGTGGATTGCAAGATAATAGCGTTTGAATTGACAAAAATCTTTTTTTTGTCCCTGCGAAAAAACGGGCAGCTGCCCTTCACAAGGTCACATTTGTATGAAAAAAAGGTCCAAAATGGTGGTGCTTCTTTGGATTCATTCTTCAAGGCAAGTTGGCTACATGCTTGAAAAAGTTCAGATCATTTGGAATTGTACAACATATAGGAAAAAAATAGTAAGTAGGAAGAGGTAGAGAATGATTCAAACCACTAAATTGTCAAGAATTTATTTATGAAATTGAAAAATGCCAATCCCAATGATTGTAGTGTTGTAATAAACAATCTACACCCAATGTTTTTATTTTTTTTCAATTTTTTTGAAAATCGAGTTAAATAAAGGACTTCAAAGTTTATTTTAGAGTAGAGATTCCATAACTACCCTCAAACTAAGAATCCTCATAATTTTTGACTCATTGATTGGAATGGAATGATTCAAAGACTCAAGATTCCCACATACATATAAATCTAAAAAACCAATTTTAAATTAAATTTTTTTTTTTAAAAGTGATTTTTAAAGAAGTTTTTTTTGCTGCCCGGGCTGCCCGCCGAGCAATGAAAATGACATATCATGCAATAACTTTTTAACCATGTAGTCAAAAGTTATGAAAATTGTTGGGCCTTAAAGCTACTCCTCGGGAAAATGTTGTGTGAAAATTTGAAAGACAACAAATAAAAACTCCAGTTGTAGTGAGCTGCCCAAAAATGCTATGTTCTCAAAAAACGTTGTTTAGGGCTTTAGGGGTTAACATTGACAACAGGGGCAAGGGGAGGAGGTAAAACTCTACATTGACAGCTCGTGATTTTTAAACTCTAGATTGTCAAGGGGCGGGGAGATTTTGAGGACGTTTTTGTAATCACATAAGATAGTATGATTATGTCATAGTTCAATGAAATTTAAAGGCAAACATCAAAATTTGGCTACCGATTATTATAAATTTTCAAAAGAGACCTTATAGTTTTTATTTTATGAAAAAAAATTAACTATCTTTCACACATTGTTTAATAAGACTTCCATAAAAAATTTGAAAGAAATACCCAAATATCTAAGTGCAACAAATAGTCCCAAATCCTAAAAATCCATTATACAAATTTGAAACTTGAAGGATTTATTTTTAACATGAATTTTAACTATTGAATTTGGTACTTTGTTTTGGTGGGACCTTGATCTTTGTAAATATGTACTAATGAAATGGTCTATGAAGATCTAGAGGATGAAGTTGGAGGCAAAAATGGAAAACCTATAAGTAGAGGAAGCAAAATAGTAGGGGAAGTAGGAGCTGACCTTGAGACTCTTGAGATGAACGAAGTGGCTTCTCGCAATCTTTTAAACCCCTAGAATGACATTTTCCAATTTGGAGAGTCACTAAAAAAATCAATGTTTCTGTCTTTGTTTTAGAATAAAATACAAGATTAGTAAATGGTTTTGCTCATTATACAATAAATACCATTAATAAGGCATGTGCATCTTTTTTTTGTACCTTTTCTTAATATTTGTTGATTCTTCGTTTCCAACATCAATGCCACATTTAACTACTTCTGAACTATTCAATGAATTTTGGACTAAACATCCAAAGATAACTGGATAATAACATTGTGAGATCTTCCAATATTTGTATAGATTTCTTGATGTTTCAGATTATTTCTTGATGACCATTGTGAGATCTCTCGATGACCATTATTAATTTTGGACTTTCAAAAGTCTAGAAGTAGTTAAATATGGCCAACATATCATGCTCTTCTCTGTAAATTCTCATTTTGTAGTCATATTCTATATGAAATTTATATTCTTTGAGAATCTAGGTGTGACAAATATGCCAAGACTCTATTGTCTCTATGGCAACACTATTGGATGAATTTTTGCAATCAAAGTGCATTTCATTTGTATTTCTAGTTAGTTCACACAATATTCATTCATTACATTTTCATTATCAAGACCTACTTCTAAGGGGCATTTTAACTTAAAGGCTAAACTAAGAAACTAAAAGAATAAATTAGAATAGTCTTCTTAGAGATGTCAAAACTTCCCACTTATGAGAATATTTAGAAATTCCAGTTTCCAACTACAGTAACTACACCTAAATGCATTTAACCCCTAAAGTCCCGAGGTCTCTTTTCCATCAAAAACTACTCAAAATTGCTTTTTTTATAGCATAGAGAAAAAACATTTAAATTTTTTGTTTTTTCATTTCTAACCATAGGATCTTGTACTAGACTAGGACAAGAATGTATAGAGAAATTTCACAAACTTTGACTGGGTAGATTGCAAGATATTTGCATTTAAAGTGAAGGAAATAATTTTTTTTGCACCTTGCTCAATTACATTTTTTGGCTTTGAACTTTCATAACTTATAATTTTTGCTCTATTGGTTTTGAATTTCTAATTTTATATGATGAAGAATTGAGTTGAGAGTCTAGGAAATTAAATTAAATTAAATACACATTTAGTTCTCACTCATTAAAAAATTGTTAAGTAGAAGTAGGTTGAGATTGAAGGAAAATCTAAAATGTTAATAGCTCTAAGATGGAATCAAAAAATACTAATCTCAACAATGATATTGTTTTATCAAGAGATCTTAACCTTTTGAAACTTTTTTTTTTAAATTGTGAAAATTGAGGTCAGAAATGAATCCTACAAGTTATTTTTTCAAGAAGATGCTCTGATTGCCCAAAAAACAAGATTGTCCATAACTTGCACATAACAAATCCAAATGGAATTAATCAAAACTTTCCATGTACATAAAAATATAACCACAAAACAAAATTAAATTTTTTTTTACTTTAAAGGTTTTTGAAGGGGTTTTTTGGCCCACCAAACTAAAAAAAAGGGCTTTTGTGCCGGAATTTTTGCTCCCAGACTCTGATTGAAATAAAAATTATATTTTTAGAAAGCTAATGAATTTTTCTATCTTCACAAAAGAATTTAGAAAATCATGACAAATATTCAGACCATAGGAGCTTGCCTGAAATCCATTTTGTCCCCCGAGGAAACAATGGGACTTTAAAGGTTAAATAAGCAATTGCAGATTGCTTCTATTATTAAATTGCCTAATTTAAAAAAAAGTCAAAATCTTGTTGAAAATCAAATTCATACACTAAATTCTTTACTTTAAATTTTTTACGGATACAATATCAATTAATTGTAAATTTTCAAAGTGTTCAAAAGAGGTGTACTCAAAAGTGACCCTTGGCTTTCTTGAATAGAAGCAGAACATTTTAGGCAAAAAATCTAAGAGGGCGATTTTAGAAAGGGGCCACAAACTCACAATCAGGTGCAGGACTGCAGGTACCTTATTAATAAGCCTCGCAAAAGGGAAAGTTTCCAAACAACATGACGTGGCAACCAAAAAATAGTCATAAACCACGTTCCTCCACAAAAAAATACAAACACCAACGACCATAAAGTTCCAAATCCGTCCCCCAAATGAAAAAAGAAAAGAAAAGCGCTCTGCCCGTGTCTCTCTCTCCCACCACAGAAAACGTTCTTTCCGATGAACAGAAAAACGTACTTTCGAATGAACAGAAAATATTCGTACCTGCCTGACGAGTGACGACCGAAGAAGCTCGTCACGCCAGCACAGAAACGCTGTGGTCCGGACAGCTCAGCTCGCCTGCTGTTGTTCTGGTACTGCGGAGTTCACCTCTCTGTCGTCCTTTCCTCTCTGCCGATCCTTTTCCGATTCTTCCCTGACAGATCTTCACCCCATTCAATTGAATTCCCTTCTACGACGCCCCCGAATCAATTTCGCGAAGCTGAACCACATCGGGTTCCTTCACGTATCTGTCACCGGTCGTTTTGATGCCGTGCCAAGACGGACGAGAATGTCCGAGGATGGAGCTGCTCTGACGCGATGGTTGTTTGAGGATTTCAAGCACGCGTACGACGCGCAGTTCGGGCGCAAGAACTCCTCCCAAAACAGAGTTGCAACCAAGGCTCCCATGGGGAATGCTGCGAGCAACTCGGAAAGCACCAATGCGGCGGTGGTGATGAACGGGACAAGACGAGAGCGGGAGTTGGCGCCCTATGAGAAGTATCAAACTCAGGGGAGAGTGGGAGTAGTGACGGACGGCAGTGGTGAGTTGCCGAATGGTGGGGGCGTCGTGGTGGGGAGGGAGGTGAAGAAAGGATGGCAGAAGCCATTGCCGGAATTTGCGACACTGGAGATGATGGCGCTCGCGGATAGCATCATGCAGGACATTGTGAAAGGGGACCTGGATGTGCAGTGGGAGAGTATCAAGGGGCTGGAGAGTGCTAAGAGGTTGCTCAAGGAAGCGGTGGTGATGCCGATCAAGTACCCGCAGTATTTCACAGGGTTGTTGTCGCCGTGGAAGGGGATTCTGCTCTTCGGACCGCCGGGAACTGGAAAGGTAGGAATCGCCGGTTTTGATTGATTCGTACCTTCACGAGTTTTAGAGATATAGTATATGAGTGATCGTCGCTAATTATGAGTAATCGTTTAGGTTTAGTTTTTTGGAGAGTTTCATGGCGGGTCTCGTTTCCCTTTGTGGAAGGTACCTCTCTTGAAGCTGTTGACTTAAGTGCTGGGCTGAAAAATGCTTGAGGAATTTTTATGTGAAAGGCAATATGGAGCTGAAGTCAAATTGTTTTGAGCTACACTGAATTCGTTATGAATTTTCTAAGTCACTGTGGTGCCTTCGCAAAACCATCTGCTTCAGATGAGAAGGCTTTAACCTTATAAATTTCCGAGATTAGAGTCTCATGAGAATCTCGTTACGCTGTAGTTTTCGTTGGTAATTAATCTCTATCAGTGTCGCTGCAGACTATGCTAGCGAAGGCAGTAGCAACCGAGTGCAGGACCACGTTCTTCAACATCTCAGCTTCGTCCGTAGTGAGCAAATGGCGGGGCGATTCCGAGAAGCTGGTGAAGGTTTTATTCGAGCTTGCCCGTCACTTCGCTCCAAGTACGATTTTCTTGGACGAGATCGACGCCTTGATAAGCACACGAGGGGAAGGCTCCAGCGAGCACGAGGCGAGCCGACGGCTCAAGACGGAGCTTCTCGTGCAAATGGATGGATTAACCAAATCCAAGGAGCTTGTTTTCGTTTTGGCTGCCACGAATTTGCCGTGGCAGCTAGACGGTGCCATGCTCCGGCGTCTGGAGAAGCGAATTCTGGTGCCGTTGCCGGAGCCGGAAGCTCGTGAGGGCATGTTCAAATCGCTACTTGGAGGGCAAAAGAATGGACTGGAGAACCTGCCAATAGAAACGATGGTGGATGGCACTGAGGGTTACTCGGGGTCCGACATTCGTATTGTGTGCAAGGAAGCGGCCATGCGACCTCTGCGGAGGGTCATGGCTGTGCTGGAAAATAGGGAGCCTGTCTGTGAAGATCCTCTGCCTGAGTTGGGGCCGATTTCTCGTGACGATGTCCTCGTTGCATTGAAAACCACCCGACCTTCTGCACATTTGTCAGCTGCCAGATACACTCAATTCGACAACGACTTTGGCAGCAAAGCATTTCAGGAGATGTGAAGTACATACAAGTGAATTTTGATCATACTGTGCTTCTTACTAGGCTGAGCTTTTACCAGGTTTGTGGATCCAGCACCATTGAGGTCGACGTCACTTTGCAGGCAAGGTGACGTGGTTGATCCAGTCATAAACCCTAAAAACGGAGCCTGATTTCATTGTTGATTACTTTCCTCACTTTTGGGGTGAGTGGGGTTAGATTTAGATTGCCTGTTATCGCAAATGAACATATTGATTAGTCACTCTGTTGATGCCTCGAATTCTTTGTTCATATTGAACCACTCAATTGGTCAAATTTTTTATAATAGAGTTGTTCCGCATTGTACTGTTCATGTGTGGTAAGGCTTTTGTGAATGGATCTCCGTTGAAATGTGACTCTGCCTTGTTAGAAGTTGAATAGATGCACAATCTACTCGCAGGTGTTATTGGGAGAGCTGACTGTCTTCATGTCCAGGATATGGTTTGCGCGGAAATCATGCTTCTGCCTTTGAACTGGAATGTTTCCTGGGGTCATGTTCCTTGCATTGCAAAGACTGGTAATGGAAATTTGCTTTTTGTCTGCAACCTGTCATGAGTATGTACAATACAGTGCCCTATCAAAAAGATAAAAAAGATTGTCTTTTGTTCACTGTCATTCAAAGAAATTGCGCAATATTCTTATGATAGCTGAACCATTTCCAACCACCCCCAAATTTTTAACCTGTAGATTGCTCTTTATTCATGGAGTTGTGGTACAATTCGAGAAGTGGTTGTGGTGCATTATGATTGGCTGCAAGGCTACCAATATTGCAACTAATCCTTTGTCGATTTTGCAAGCAGCCTATGGTCAGAAATAGAAAGGTCTATGTGACCATTATAGGTCAAAGAGAATCTTTCACTAAAAAAATCATAGTAATTACATTTCGTGTAATTAAATTCTAGATGAATATGCAATCCTTTCAAATTCTATTTTTGTACGTGGAAAAAATTTGTCACTCAAAAAATCTGTGCTTTGAATATGTGAAATTGTTTAAGTGGTTGAAAATGGGTCGTTTGCCATAATTACTAGTGTGTTGCACAATCGCTCAAACAATGGAAATTACTTGTGAAGCACAATCAACAGCTTGTTTTGACACAATTTTCACCACTCTTACCAAATTTCAACTTTGAAGGATTCTTTAAATTATTTTTTGGAACTTTAAAATGAACAAAATATCCCAAGTATGTTTTTGTTATTATTAGACTGTGAAAATGTGAGGAAATTCAATGTTAGACACCTTAGACAAATTTGAAAGGTATGCCAATCAGGGCTTTTTTTTGGCGAAATTTTGCCAGACTGTCAGAAATCTGACCACTCTGGCTTTGTCCCTCCAAAAATTGGCCTCTTCAGTGAAGCCAATAGAGGGGACACAGGTCCAAAAAAAAGCCCTGATGCCAATGTGTATTTAAAAACCTGATTTTGGACACGTGCACCCAATGGGATTGTAGTCACTATTCAAGTGTTTGACTTCCAATTTTGGATCAATGAAATAATTACTAAAGAGGAAACAAAATCTAGTATCCATTGAGGTGCAAGAAAAACTATTCGGTTCCTTGCTTGGACTTAGAATTGTTGGGTGGAACAAATTGTTCTGAATTTAGAAAAGACATATTGGTATGAATTCAACTACCCTACATGTAGGTTAGTTTTGTAAATAATTAGAGTAAAATTGGAATATGTCTAAAATTTGAAAAATTATATAAGTATTTTTGAAAATTTGAGAAAATTTCATTGTTACTAAGGTTCATTATTTTCAAAAAAAATCTTAGAACAAGAGCACATTTATACATGAATAGACAAAAAACATTATTGCAATGAGAAGTGTTAAAAAATTAGCTTATATCTCCTTCATTAACTTCTTCTTTTTCAATAAAATTTGTTGGGTTATATTTCCCTTGAAGCCTAATTATTGTGGTAAAATTTTCATGTCAATCCTAGTTGTTTTGAATGTTTGGGAGCAATTCAAAGTTCAAAATTTCAACATTTTTGGATTAGAGTGAACTTTGGCAGCTTGGTTCTTCTTCATTCAATATCCATTTCTAATAATGTTTTTTGGAAAAGTGCACATACCAATCTAGTTGATGTGGAAAAAAATTCATATCAATACAAAAAATTATGAGTGACTGAGAATCATTTTTCTAGAATGAGGTTTAGCATCAAATGTGTTTTTTGCAATTTTTTGACATTTCAAAGCCATTTTGTAGACACAGTGAGTTAAATTCGATGATATGTTTTTTACCAATGTGTTTGTATGCTAGTTTTGAATCACTTTATAGTTTAAGTTTTTTTCATTTGAGTAGGTTTCAACTCCAAATGTGTTGCTAGGAAAATTTTAGCATCTTTTTTCTACACTAAAACATTATAATCTTGCAATCTATGTGGCCAAATGACCCCAAGTTTGATTTAAGGTAGGATGCTCTAAAAGGGACCATTTACGGGTTGTTACACCTTTTTCATAGGCTTCTGTAGACCTTTAGATTTTTTGCATATTTTACAGGAAAAGATAAATGAATGCGGCATCTAACACAAGTGGTTTCATAATTTTCCAAGCAATATTGAATTAGTTATGATTTTTCAAAGTTTTTTGTTCTAGGCACCTATTTATGACTGTAGGTCTGGCAAAATCAGCACAGATGCGGCTGATAAAGGGAGATGAGGATACCAAGAATAAGCATAGGGATTTGCAATAAGTAACAAGCAAGGGTTCTTAAAGCGACCATACTTATATCCAATCAATTTCAGATTTTGCATTCTCCAAATAAAGTAGTTGGCTAGTTAACTTTTTATTTAAATACATAAAGGTCCACCTATCACTACATTTAAAAATGAACCTAACCACATGCTTTAACCATCCACATTTAAACTTTAAAGTGATCTTTAACACACTTTAAGTTGTTCCCACTTTATCTTCAGTTTATTAAAAGTCTGTCACAGATCCATATTAGGACCACTTGAAGTTCATTTTATATCTAAATATAGGGGCAGTTTGAAGAAGATGGGTGCTTTTAGAGCACACTACCTTACATCATCTACAACACTTACATTACAAGATTGTACAATTAAGATTTCTATACTTTATTGACATTTTGAACTATAACACTTCAAAAGAAATGATGTTTTTGAATCCAATTTATATGAAATACATTTGGCAATCCCATATATCCCATATTGAATACTGTCTCAACTACTTCCTGAAAAAATACAAATATGGAGGTGGGTGGGAGGTGGAGGTAGGTTAAGAAGCACAGTTAGTGCTCATTAATTAAACATAAGTTATTTTGAGTTCATTGTGACAATATATTACAATGACAATGAGCTCAAAAGATGTAGTAAAGTAGTCTAATCTTAAAGCAACCATTTAAGCCTGCCCAACTCATCATTGATAGTAATAGATATTTCAAGCAACATGTCACTCATTCCTAAATAGGGATTGCATTTAGAACATGGTCACTTTTAGAGTACACTAACTTATCCCCTAAACGTCGGAGACTATGTTTTCACCCAAAAAAAACAGTCCAAAACTGCCATTTCTGATACAAGCACCAAATTTTAGATAAAAAAAAACATTTTTGGACCAAGTAACAGTAGGATCTTGTAGTAAACTAGTTTGGAAATATGTGGAAAAAATTTCAGAAGTTTTCACCGTGTAGATTGCAAGATTTTAACGTTTGAAGTGACAAAACTCATTTTTTTAGCCCTGTAAAAATACGGGCAGCTGCAGTTCACAAGGTCACATTTGTATGAAAAAATCTCCAAAATGATTGTGCTTCTTTGGATTCATTCTTCAAGGCAAGTTGGCTACATGCTTAAAAAAATTTAGATCATTTGGCATTGTACAACATATAGAAAAAGTATAGCAAGTAGAAAGAAGTAGAGAATGATTCAAAACACTAAATTGTTAAGAACTTAATTATAAAATTGAAAAATTCTAATCCCAACGGTGGTCATATAGTAATAAACAATTTACATTATATGCTTCTTTTTTTTTTTTTTTAAATATTAAAAATTGAGTTAAATTAAGGACTCCAAAGTTTATTTTTGAGTAGAAAATTCATAACTACCCGCAAACTAGAGCACCTCATAACTTTCAACTCATAAATCAAAATGGAATGATTCAAAGCTTTCCAAGTATATATATATATATAAAGAGCCAATTTCAAATTTTTATTTTTGAAAAAAGTTTTTTTTAGATTTTTTAGATTTTTTTTTGGGCTGCCCGTCGAGCATTGAAAATTAGAAATCATGCAATAACTTTTGAACAATGAAGTCAAAAGTTATGAAAATTGTTGGGCCTTAAAGATAAACCTCGTTCCCATATTGTGTGAAAATTTCAGCAAAAAAAAATAAAAACTCCATACGCAATGAGCTACCCAAAATCGCTATGTTGCCAAAAAAGGCAGTTTGGACGTTTAGGGGTTATATACTAAATCATACTAATGACACTATATATAAAACTGTCTTGTAAAGCAGGATGCAATTGGTATTTGAAACAATACTCAATAAACATTATATTTTGTATTCCTAGAGCCTTAAATTTAATCAAAAATGGAAGACAAAACTCATTTTAATAAATGAGCCCAAATTTAACTTCATCATTTATTAACAAAAGCTTATTCTTGCTTAATTAAATTAAAAATGTTCTCATAACTTTAGAAAAGTCTAAAATGGATAAATTAATATATAAATTTTCTATACTATTGTAAAAAGTGAACCATCCGTCTATCAAGTGTTTGTATTATTCATCTGTGTTGTGTATTGCAATAATCTAAAATTTGTGATCTATCATATTAAATGAGTTGGCCAATGGTCTTGCAACATGTTTTTTTTAATAGGAATTGTGTATTTAAGCTTGACCATATGTAGAATTAATATATTTCATGATAAATATCATATCATCAATTCATACAACTATATGCTTAGAATTTTTTAGCTTTACTTAGAATTTTGCAACATTAAATCCTTAATTACATTTATTCATATTACATTTTGCTTTTTTATTAGATGAAAAAAATTGAAGAAATTTGGACTTCATAATCTTTAATAAATTATCTATATACTATTCATAGGGAGAGAATTAAAAAAAAAATAGACACATACTATTCAAAATGCAACTTGTAGTTCAAATTATTTAAGTTTTTTTTAAAAACTATTTAGCAAGTATGTTTGATTTGAATAAAAAATTATAATATTGATTTCTAAAAATATATAATTTATAAAATATAATTTAAAATTTATAAAAATATAATAAAAATAATAATCATAATCAATTGCATTGAACTTTTTGCTTTAGATGCAAAAAAGATAAAAATGCAATTGTAGTCATCTAAATACATCTTTAGCCATGAGAAAGATAAATAATTCTAACCACTCTAACCACTTGGTGCAGTCAAAGAGTCACTTCATTAAGGATCATAACCTTCAACGGTCAAATTGTGTTTATCTATATTTCTATACTATTGAGATAAACATTTGTTTTGTTTTTGACGTATGTTGAGATTTTCTAAAACGTCAAGTCGATGAGGAGTGCATACATGAAGCAAGTTTTATGGCATATTTTTATCAATAGTGACGAGATGTAGCACTAATACAAGGCATACTAGTTATACTATTCAATTTTGCATGATAGCTAAAAGTTGCAATAAATCATTCAATATTTAATTTCAAAATGATCAAAGGTCCTTACATAACATAGAAGTTGTTATAAAATATTTACTTCAATTTTATTTTTTAAGGTAGCCGAGAAGGTAGCATTATAGAATGAAATGTTATGAATTATAATTCAAAATTATTCATACAATCTGTTTTATATAGTCAAATTAATGTTGAAACTAAGTATAAAATTGAGTCTAAATTTGGCTTTGTCCCACCGTACATTGGATTCAGGTTCATTAGACCCCATCCCAAATCATTTCTTATTGGGTTGAATGTCCTTTCATTAACTAGATTTAGAAATTTAGAAAATTCATTTCACAAGATTTGAAATACTTCGTGATCTTTAGGAAGGTCTTTACAACTTTATTGTGATACTCAATACTTTACCAAATCTTTTGTGACTTTTAGCAATAGGGTCCTCCCAACTTAATTAGCTAGCAAAAGGATTTGTTAAGAAGTTAGCAAAAAAATTGATTAAGTTTTAATCCCTCTCAAAGTTAGCAAAAGAACTCGTTAACCCCTAAGTGCCTAAGCCTTTCCAAGGGTGTTTTTCCTATGAAAAAAGAGCATAAGAGAGTAGTTATCCCCCATGAAGCAAAATTTATTTTTTTCAAAATCTGACCGCATAGATGTTTCTAGAGCTTGCTTGTTAGTATGTATACCAATTTTGAGTATAAAATTCAATAGGAGTTGTGAGATTATAACAAAAGAAAAGTATGCAATCTATTTTTAGTGTGCTGTACCTCCCCACTATGTTGCTGAAATTTGCATATAAAAGTTTTTTGGGGATGGGAGGTGACATGAACAACTACAAATAGTGTTAGTACACTAAAATGCACTTTCAAAAAACTTAATTTCACATGAAAAGCTATCAAACTCATTATACAGTCGACCTTGTAATTGTTGGAATGCAATTTTGTTTGATAAGTAGAAATTGCAAAAAACTCCAAATCAACACTTGCATGTTTAAATTTTCAAACGGTGAAAATCACGAAAACACTTTACTCTTTCCATTGGGACCATTTTCAAAGCAAATGAATATGTACAATTTTTTAGATCTCAAATCAAGTGAAATTGATGAGCTTTGTTCAAAACCGAGAAATGAAGTAAAATTGGCAAGCTTTACTCTTCATTAATGGTACATATATGTAGTTGAGGACCTCTAGAAAATCAAATATTAACCTTTTTCAGTGAAAAATGAAAATTTTCAATAGTCAACCCTCAAAACTGCCCGTAAATTTTTTTTAAAACGGTCAAACGTTTTTAACTGCCCACTCCAAAATGAGCCTGAAATTTCAGGTCGACCATATATGGTCGCCCAGGCAGTTAGGGGTTAAACTTCAATCTCTTTCAATGAACACAACATAGTGTCTCTTTGAGGGGGAAAAGGACTAAGCTTAGTAAGCTTATATATTCCATGATTCTTTTACATTTATAAAACAATCACCATGTATGATGTAGGTTAGAATTTACAATAGATGAACCATTGATAAATTCCTATAGATAAGTTTGTTTACAGGGAGGTATGGATGCACTTAGGTAATTCTCAAAAGGTAATGAAGGCCATATTTGTTATATTGAAACTTTTTGCAAATGTTGAGACAGAATGCTAGTTATTGGAAAATTCATTTAAAATAATAATAATTGAAACCAAAAATAAATAATGCTAAAATAATGATTTTATAGTGAAACTCTAAAAGTTGGTATTGTTACCTATTTATAAAAAAATTCTAGTAAAGAAATAAAGCGGTTCATCCTCAAGTTGAGGATAAAAATGAGATTGTAAAAAGTCTCAATATAACAAATATGACCTTAATGAATCAATCAATCCCCTAAGTTTATGCACAATTAAGGAAAGAAAGAAACTCCCAACTTAAACAATTAACAATAGAACAAACTCTCTTTAGTACAATTTAAATCCAAGTTGGTAACTTATCCCATTAATTGTTGATTGCTTCCCATAGCTTTAGCTTTACTTCCTAGCTTCCTTGTCAGCCTCTCCAACTTCTCCTATTGTATATGTACTATCTTCTATCAATCCTTATTCAATTGTCCTACATCCCCAATCGATTATTTCGCTATAGTAACCTTCCATTTTCAAGAAATTCCTTCACAATAACTATTAATTCTTTCTAACAAGTCCCATTTATCTCAACAACCCGGTCATTCTTCCAAAGACAATTAATTTGACTCATTCTATAGCTTCACTTCCAATTCAAGGAATAAAATACTCAATGGCATTATCTTCATATTAACACATAGACACATTCCATGCACTCAGTCTATTCAAAGTTGATAACACAATTAAAACCAATCACATTTCAGCATTAACATTTAATCACGACAATGGTTATTTCCTCACAAAACTAAACCCATAGATCTAATACTCAACACCGATAATAAAATATACCATTGATTCATTACAATTTCCAACATAATTTCCACTTTAATTAATTTGCAAGATTACAATTGTTCTATATTTCCACTACAGCCTACTCCTCTAACATCACCCTGGTACGATACATTCACTATCCAAACACAAGTACAATAGAAAATTAACACTCCACTCAATCAATTTTCACAAAAGCAAAAACTTTATCATCCACACACTAAAGTAATGTACTCATGAACCGACCCTTTAAAGACTGGTCTATATTTTTGATCGACAAAATATGCACAGAAGAATTTTCCAAAATTTTTCACAACAAGAAAGAGAGATGCGGAATGAAATAGAAGTGGCGTCATAATTTTCCGAGCATTTCTGAATTAGTTATCAATTTCCAAAGATTTGAGCCGTAGACATCTATTTCATATCGTAGGGATCACTAAAGCCACAGTCAATGAATGCATAAAAAGTCAGAGACGCACCAAAAAAAAGACAAGCTGTAAGCTTAAAATAACATAGATGGTTCCAAAAATCGACCAGAACAAAACAAAAATGGATCCTATGCTGCACATAGAAAGAGGACAGTCTGACAAACTTAACGTTCCCTTACTCTGTCCCAAGCCTTATTGTTGAATGAGGCACCTTGGAACCAGGAAAGCACCTGCGTTTTCTGTAAAAAGAGCTAGCTGTATTCCTTGAATGGACCCCTATGCAATGCTTCAAGATCTGTCTGCAAGGCACACTCGGCGTGGAGCAATCTAGAATCTATTATGGATGAATGTTGCAATTTGTGCATCCTTCGTTTGTTGACGACCGTTGCAGCCTCTGAAGTCCTTAAGACAGTATTGACAACGATCAATGTCCTATCTTTTGAAGCATTCGCTCGACATTCTTCTGGAGCAATCTCCCGGCATGCTTTTGCACTAGTCTCCCGGCGTTCTTCTATAGCAATCTCTCCTTGTCTTCATGCAGCAGCCTTTCGGCATTTTGCAACAACCTTTTGTCGATGTCCTGTAGCAGTCTCCACATTGTCGCCCTCACTACAGCTAGCCCTTCCCATTCCTTTGTTGCCTCAGCTTTTCGTGTATGTGTTCTAGCTTCGTTGAGCCTTGACCCTATTTGGTGGTGTGCATTGTCTGTGTGCACTCTGTTTTTGGTACATGGATCTTCAACAAGTGGTTGAGGACTAGCTTCCTCACGAATTCTTCCATTCTATCGAGGTGAGCTATTTTCTAATTTAGCTTCTGAGCTTCTGTGGACGTACTTGCTTCTACCATCCTGTCGTGACCTGACGTCCTTGCTTTTGCCATCCTGCCGTGCTTGTGAAGAAGCCATCGAAATGTAGCCTGAAGTTAATATATCCTTGTGTGCTGCACCTTGGGCTACTGGAGTTTATAGCGTCGTTGATGATCCGATCGGTGTTTCCTACTCCTCAGCAAACATCACTTTTGTAGGTCCAACACAAGTAACTTCTGATGTGCCCTCTACATCCATGATGCTTACTTTTTATGTTATGTTATTGCTCCGTGATATTTGTTTTTTATTACGATCTTACCTACATGCTCTATTTTATTTTCTTGTTTGGAAATAGAAGTTTCTTCGTTGTGACGTCATGTTTCACATCAATGTTGTTGTAGGTCAAAGGGTTGCTTATCTCAAAACACAGGATCTTCTCTTTGTTGTTTCACTTCCTCTGTTCAACTACACTAACTGATGAACTTCAAAGCTCCTTTATCTCTAACTCTGTTACCTTGTTTTTGCAAATAGTAGGTGGTGGTTGGCAACTACAACAGAGGAGTCTCTTTGCAACGTTGCTGGTCGGCTGCAACATTGGAGTTGTTTGGGCGCATGTACAACATCTTTCCCTTGTCTATTTTTTGCCTGCATTTCACAACTCGTTTGCAATGTTGCACAGAAGCATCAGTTGTCACAATTGTTGTCCTACTAGTAGACTTGAATGGCCTGAGCTTGAAGCTTGATTGAACGGCGATGTCATAGGAATGTTGGACCTTCTTCCAAATGACACGGAGGGATAACCACTGAAATGTTGCCAACCTTCATATAAGTAAGTTGGGCTGCTATGAAGATGAAGCCATGGTTTAGGAACTTCAAGTACTTGAGGTAAGGCACTTGCATTGTTTGTTTTTTTTCTTGTTGCTCTTTTTGCCATTGCCCTTTTTTTATTCTCTTTACAAATAGGGGGTAGAAAACCACAATTGGGTGCTTTCACCCTAGCTATTGCCGTATTTGATTTTATGAACGCATGAAGGTTGTCTCCATATGCTACTATTGCCTTCACAGACCATGCTTGATTATGTAGCTTCTTTGACCTTTGTAAAGATTGACGCTCCAACCTTGCAAGCTCTTTGTCTCTTTTTTCAGCATCTTTTCTAGCTTTGTTGGACTGTACATCTAATTGTCTTCTCTATTTCTCATGTGCAACCTCCTCTTTCTTATTTGCAATCTGCTCTAAGGACTTCAGGTACTCCCTTTGTGTCATCCAAATTGATTTTGAATAATCAATATGGGGCTCACCATCTTTAGGAGTTTTTTTCACCATTGGCAAAGTTGTGCTAGGCAATTCAAAGAAGTTCTTCTCAATAGAGGACTGCTTTTCTTGAAGTAAATTGCAATCTTCACTTTCTTCTCCACTGGCTTCAGAATTGTTGTCTGTGTCACTTCCTATGTCAACGTAGTATTGGTTACATAAAGGCAGAGAACCATTATTTTCCTCATATATCTCTTCCATTTGCCATTCTTGCAGGTCCTCGTCTTCCTCTCCAGTGGAGCAGTCTGCATCATTTCCCATGTCACTTCTGTTCTTGTCATTTGCACCATCCTGTTTAAAAGTAAAACTTGGTCCTACTTTGTCATCCATAGCTCTTATGTTGAGTGGATAAATTCTTGTAACTTTGAATCATTTTTTGATATTATCTTCAGTTAAAACTTTTTGAAGACCTAAAGAGACCCAAGTAGCTAGGTCTTTTTTTCGCGGGGCTTTTCCTATGTGGGTAGTTGCAAGAAACACTTGTCCTATTTCTTGACCCCTTGCCCTTGGATGGGTACTTTTTGGCTCGTAACTTTTGCATACTTTGTCCGATGGGCATGAAATTTGGAGTGAAGGTGGCTACAAAAGTTTCAAACAATCTTTGATTTTTTGAATTTCTTAAAAATTAGTTTACTATTCTTAAGCTGCCCCCGATTGGGTGTCTACCTTAGGCATTTGGGGGTTTTTTAGTCCTATTTTTGACCCAAAATTGCAAATTTAAGGCCACAAATTGGACACATAGGAATTCTACTAACATTACAAGGATTGATCAAAGTTTTTTTGAAAATAGCAACATGTCCGTTGCACAAATGATGTCAAAGTGACCTTCCTTTGCATAGAGGCTACGAAGAGGAGAAAAATTTCCTTCATGAATTTTTTGGTGCAATGCAAGTGTACTCTATTCTAGCAAAATGGATTTTTTTATGGAATTTTTTTGAATTTTTTTTGAATTTTTTTTGAATTACTAAAAATGAAAAACCCCACATATCCCTTTTCTGCTATTTTCTGCTCCTAGTGGTTTCTATAGTACTTTGTAGTGGTCTGTAGTACTGCATCTAGTACAATATAGTATTAAATCAACGGTTAGATCTGCAAGCGCTTAGAATTGACGGTTGAGATTTGCTAGGGTGTTGCTAAAACATAGTATAGGTAGTACTGCATAGTACTGCCAGTCTTGTGGCCAAAAAACGCAATTTTGGCCAGAAAACATGAAGTGTTTCTTGCAATAGCCCATGTGCTCAATAGTCCATTTGTCCTTGAAGGCTCGAAAAGCTACTCTGGAGGGTTTGAAACAAGTAGCATCGAGAGGTTGTAAGACATGAAAGGTGTGACTAAGAAAGGTGAGCAAATCTATTATCTATACCACTTAGCATTGCGATTTTAACTACCTCCAATGTTACATGAGAAGTATGCCCATCCAGAAATAGGAGATGTCTAGTAGTATGTGAAATGCCATACATTTCTCTCACATTTTTAATAAAGTGTCTCATCCATTCTTTAAACAATAAATGTGTCATCCATGCCTTGGGTTGCATGGTCATTGTAGCTTCTTTGTCACCGGTTCTAAAAAGATAGTTGAACTTGCATTTTCTTCCTTTGAAAATGTAAAAATTAGGCAGCTTCTCTCCATTGGCATTAATGCATGCCAAAACGGTGAGCCATTCTATTTGGTCAGGGACTACCTTATGGACATTTCTAACCCCTTTTGGGGCTAGGACAAATCCCCCCCCACCTTTACTGGCTTGAGCACTGGATTTGTCACAGTTCCAGATCTGATAAGGTTTGTATGCATGCTTTTTATATAGAGCGCTCAAATTTTCATAGAAACTAATGACATTTTATAGACACAAAGCTTTAGCGCGATTTTGTTCTAGAGGCTATGCCTTCCTCAAAGTTAGCTCTGGGTGCCTGTTTAAAAAACACCTAATCCATCCACATCCTGGAAGTCTTTCTTTAAAAGGTATTACCCTAGTTTGCGTGAATGCCTGCATTTTGGTTCAAAATTGACCCATGTTCAATGGATAACCTATTTTTTGCATTTCTAATAAATATTTGACAATTTTGATTTCTTCTTCATCGCTCAAAATCCCTTTTTTTCCCCTCCTTTTGGATGTCGTAGTACCATACACATGGCCCCTAAAAGTACTAATAGGAATTCCATGACTTCTTGCTGCCATTTTCAAGGGATCACCGCCATCTACATCTTTTAAAGCCTCCTTCAATTGTGCATCCTTCCAATTCCCATTTTTTCTTGATTTTCTGTGATCAGTCTTTCTAACCAATGGTGGAGGAATCAAATTTACCTCTGTTTGAGGCAAATCGCAATCCCAAGCCCAACACTTGTTGGGCAACATCACTCTGCCAGTGCCAAAGTCGGAGCTTGCATGTAGTTCATTGTTGTTGCCAAATAGGTCCATGCTCATAGTTGGCACGACCTCATGCGTCAAGTCAGATTCATTCAATTTAGATGCGTAGGTGGCTGATGACCTTCTGCAACAGCCCTCCCTTTTATCATCCATTGTTGTTGGGCTCATCCGGCAATTTCCGTCACTTTCACCCTCCAACTGCAGTTCCATTGCTTTGAACCTTCATAGGTACTGCAGTTCTAAGGTGGCCTCCATCACTCTCACCCTTCGTTGCTACCATCACGTCTACTCCATTGTAATAGCCTTCATGCAGTAAGTTGTCCCCTTCGTTTCTCTGTAGTTGGAAGTACTCGTTAAAATCACTCTGCCCCCTCCCATGTTCATTTTGCATATCATGGCTTGGGTTGATCCAATCTCCATTGATGTTACTTTAAGTATTGTAGGCTTCCGAATCATTGGTCCTAAAGCATGGGTAGACGATCTTCCCACAGCTCGACGGTTTTTGTCTAGCAAATAGAACCTATCATTAGAATTTTCATTGGTGTTATGTGGCCTCTGATTATGTTATCGGCATTGCTTCAATCGGCATCTCCATTGTAGTCACCTTCACTTGAACCCCAACTGTGCAGTCTCTTCCAGGCACTTGCTACTACCACTTTCTTCACTCTCGTTTGACATGTCCTCAAAAGAAAATAAAGGGTGCTTTTACGACTATGGCCTACCACATTCTACAAAGCAACATAAGTGAAATTTAGAAGCAGTAGAATTGAATTTAAAGACTTGAGGAGCCCCCATTTTGATTACTGAATTTTAATGGAACTGTCTACAATTTTTGCGCCTTCATATGTGAATTTAATTTAATTGTAGAATTAAAGTAATGAGCTTTAAACTAACACACAAAGGACAAACAACAATAGTACACTCTTGTTTCTATTCTAAAGAACTTTTTGACAATTGTAGGCAATCAAGCAAGGAAAACTTGTTTACGATCTTGACAAATAGCCGTCAAGAGTGCAAAATCTTGTAGAAACTATGAACTGTATCTCCAACTATGGCCTACCACATTGCGCTGTCCTCTATTGTACATCATGATTATCTAAGATTCTTCACAATGCACTCGGAGGTAGTTGAGCTATTTTTTCTCTTATTTAAAATTTTATTGGATATGTTTACACTTCCTTCCAAATGACCCCATTGAGGCTCTAAAACCATCCATTGACTAACCTTAAACCAATATCCAACTAATTTTAAAGCACTCTCATAGTATCTATAGATAATTTAGTGAATTTAAACCATCCATTTCACAAACTTCTACTGTCCATTACATAGCCTGTTGTAGGGACGATTTGAAGAAACAGGTCACAATTAGAGCCACTTACAATATTGGTCTCTCACTATGCAGGAGCACTGGACATCTTTCCAGACTGTTCAACCAACAATCATAATTGTCCTTTTTGCCTTCTTCAACTAGCTAGTTTATAACTATTTATAACTATCACAATAGTTTGCACCCCATTCATCCACTTCCATCCATCTATTAATGATGTTCTGTAGTAAAGTTCTTCCTAATTGGTAACAACTAAATATTAATAGCTTCAAGACAATAACACTATGGAAAATAAAAAAATTGACAAATTTTTTACTTTTGTGCACTACTTATTCTATAGATTCTATGACTACATGTGCATATTATTTTTATTTTTCATTGGACTTTTTTAAGAATTTAAATTATTTTTAATAATATTCTCTATACTATTCAATTGTGCCACGTTATAGTTTCTGAATTAGTAATGCCATATTTAATAATATTTCGAATTATTTTTTAACGAATCTCACCCGAGCATAGGGTAATCAGACTAAATACTGACGTCCAGTAATTTGTTAATAATCAAAAGTAACAGAATAAGACGATTCCAGTCGGAACGGGACTCCTGTTTTCGTCTTCAAGCCCTTCGTCTCTGTTTGCCGGTTGTTTCAATTCACTTGTTGACGGAACTCACTCATTCGCAGATTGCTTGAGGCGTAGTTTTTTTTTCTCGCGCTTCGCCAGGATTGTGCCTTCTTTCGGTTGAAGCCGTAGCGGATCCCGGTGAAGAATTTTTGCGAATTTTTTTGACTGGTTTTGGTGACAAGATGAGTCTACAGGAAATGGAGGAGTTGAAGGCCAATCTCTCCACTTACAAAGAGCAGCTTCAACAAGTAAGTGAATTTAATTTGAGATTTAAGATTTTTTCGTATACGAGGATTCGGAGTTTGATTTGAAGGGAAAAAAAGTCGGGAGTTTTTCTCGAGAGGATTGGCGGTGACGGTTTTAGGGTTTGGTGTTTGGAGCGCAGGTGAAGGAATTTCTCGTGGTTGATCCTGGAAATGTCGAGTATCAAGAGATGGCGAAAGGTCTGACTGAGGTAAGTATCCTTTTTAATCCTGTGTATAGCGATGCTTGTGATTAGATTATGCTGGACAGTAGGTTATGTGAGGAGGTCATACAGCGTCAGGTGTATCGTGTCGGCAGGTAGACGGACGGACAGACCGATTAGGAAAATTAGTGAGTGTTAGCTAGGGTTTGGAACTGTCCTAAGGATCATCAATGTTGTTCAAGCAGGGCAGCACGACTTCGCTGCATGCGAGAGAGGACCTTTGTCGGAGTTGCTTTGCAAGGTGAGGTGGTTTGCCCTATTGGCATTCGACAGTGGTCGGGATTTTCTTCTTCGCTCGCCTCTTACACTTTGCTGCGATGGACGTAATAAATGATGTTCATCGCCTTCCTGCAAGTATACAGCAATTGAATCATTTAATTTCAGTCGCACTAATATCTGTAATTTTAGGTCTTGTTGGTATTGCTTTTTCCCCCTGGTATTCAACAAATTGATCTGCCAGTTAATCTGGCTTCTTGCAGGTCTTAGAGTTGACCTACGATCTGCTCAATGAAGCACAACAAGCCAAAGAAGATGCGGAGCAGGAACAGCGTGAAGCTGCGGCTGCAAGCACTCAGAGGCCTCCTCTTCATCCTTCTGCCACTTACAGGCCGCATCAGGTGATTTAATCGGCGTAACCCTGGTCTTGTTTACATCAGTTGACATGGATTGTTGGTCTTTTCTTTAGATCAAGGGGGCTTTGAAATAGAATGCTCAGGATGGTTACTGTTGTAATGTTTATCACGTCTAAGCAGTTTCTTTGGAAGGCAATCTAAGCCTGCACTTTCTCTTTTTGGATTAGGAATGAGACAAGTCCTCTGATTATGGGTTGGCGTGTTCTTCTGTGCAGGACAAAAACTCGACACATAGTATTCCCGGGAGACTTCCAGTTGGGACTAAAGTTCAAGCCATTTGGAGTGAAGATGGAGAATGGTAAATGATTTTGTCTATCGATGGAGTTCGTTCTTGTCACCGATTCTAACTTTAGAGCTAGTTCACCTCCTTGTTCGGAGAATCATGCGTGTATTGATTTTCATTTTCTTCTGAGGTCTGACTTTTTGGTTACTTCAACTAACTGAATTTTTTTCTTTTATTCTACTCTTAAGTAATTGTCCCTCTTTCGTTTTCGTTTTGTCTTTTGGAAAGTTATCATTCTTTGAAAAGAGAGTGATTCTGTTTAAGAAGGATCCTTTGTTTGTTGAAAATTTCTCCTAT
Organism: Antitrichia curtipendula; assembly: GCA_951230915.1. NCBI lineage: Eukaryota > Viridiplantae > Streptophyta > Bryopsida > Hypnales > Leucodontaceae > Antitrichia > Antitrichia curtipendula. Next base: position 42,790,668 of record OX579633.1, read on the forward strand.
TCAGAAAATGACCTTCGGGGCGGTGTGCAGGTATAAAGCCACAGTGGAGGCGGTCACTCCAGGAGGCTACTTCGTCGTTTACGATGAATGGGGCAACAAGGAGGAGGTGTGTGGTCTAAGTCTTGTCGACTTTGTGATGCGTTGGTGCTCTGCTAGTTTTTACACTCATCTATGATTTAATGGTTTGACCCTAAAACTCTTACTTGTCCTTTGCAGGTAGATGTTTCAAATGTAAGGGAATTGAATATCCCAGATGTTGATGCGGAAATTTTAGATCAAATGCTTGATGGAGCTCCGGCAGCTGACAATTCAAATGTGGATCCATTGTTTGATGCTGAGCAAGAAGCGAATCTCACTAAGCGTGCCTTAAAGGAAAAGATCGCGGCTGCCGCAGATATTGATGCTATTTCCAGGGACTTGCCTCCGAAGTTGCGAATCAAACCTGATGATTCTGAGGATGTGGTAAGTGCTAACTGGTTCAGCAACTAAGTAACTTGTGAAATGAAATTTATAATGCTTTTCATGCTTACGTGCTTCATCTTTTGTGGAAAGAAAAGTAGCTGAAATGTAATATATTTGCAGAGAGCAGCGAAAAAGAAAAAGATTCATGCTTTCAAGTCGAAGGCAAGACTTGAGCAGATGGAACTGACACAGAATAAGCGTCAAAATGCTTGGCAGCAATTTCAGACTACTAAAGGGAAAACCAAAAAGGTTAGTGCCACTTCATTTTTGCATAAGTTCCAACTTCTTCTTGTCAGAGTGGATACACTTAAATCCTTAAGTTTTAATCTATTTCTGGGTCGAACTGAACAGAGTTGGAGGGAACTCTAGCATCTTGATTTCCGGGGGAAATCAAAATTAGTGGTTGCTGCGGATCTTAGGGAGCTGAATATCGTGTCAGAGATTGGAATGTGTTTATTGGACAGTCGCTGCCTTCTTCTAATGTAGCTCATCGTGTGTGTTTTCTAGCAGCAAACGGGCTTCTTCACAGGGCGCAAAAGGGAAAGCATTTTCAAGTCACCAGATGATCCCAAGGGGAAGGTAGGTGTTACAGGTAGTGGGAAGGGAACTACTGAATTTCATAAGCGTGAGAAGCATTTGCACTTAAAAGTAGGTGGCGAAGATGGGGACGATTATGTTTGAATAAAGGTCCGCTGTAAAGAAGTGGCGTTTCTCTTGATCCATGTAGTAATGTTTGATGCTCTCAAGTCTGTCATTGAGAACTCACAGGCAGTATATGCGAGCCCTTGCAGTGCCCTGCTGCCCTGTGCCCCTTTTCTATCTTAACCTTCCAAATGCTACCATCTGTTATAGGGTGTATCATATTGTGAGCATATGTAGACTTCGTTATTGTCCCACTCATTATGTGGTGCCTGATGTGAGTCGAATGAGTTTAACATCCCGAAACTTAGTCCCTCAGTGGGATTGAAGTATTTGCTTTCATTTTTGTGACTTACAGTGACCAAGATTAAGAAGAATGTATGCAAATATTCTGATCTCTTTCGGATCTGAATCCATCATTCCTGGAAGTTCATGTCAGGCTCCTGGAATCCCTGCTAACTGAATTGGCTTTGTATTGGAAAACTGTGCAGTCAGATATTTTTCTGAGAAGGCTGTCTATTCTCGGTCACGTGTAATGAACAGTTCGTTTATTGATAGCTGAATTTGTATCATTAATTGCCTCCAAATCTGCAGACATGCACAAATCTACTCGTCTTCTGAATTCGGTTCTCCAATTGCATGTTTCATCACTTTCACATAAGGCGGCCGACCTCTTTCCGACCATTTAAGCAATTTACCGCATTTCCAGTATGCATTTGGTGGTGAGGGGAAAAAATTCCCCCTTGTGGAGAAATAGAATTGAAGAGGGTTCTAGAATTTGTTTCTTTTTTTCCCTAAAAACAAAATAATTATGGATTTTTTTTTTGGAAGATTTTGTTTAACCCGTTCTTGTTATATAGGGCACCGCATTTTCAACCATAGGCTAATTACAAAATTGACCATGCTTCAAAGTAGGTGACAATTGTAGCTTCCAATGTACATCTTTTGATCATTGTATGCTTTCAATGTACACCTCCATGATATTTGTGTTGCTTGAGTTGTCACTCTAAACCACAATTGAATTGATAGGGCCTTGAATATCCCCTAGGTGGTAGACTGCTGGCCGATGTTGAACTGGGAGTAGTGCGTCATGGGGAGCAAATTGCCAAGGAGATTGAGAAAAGGAGTGTCCATGTGGGCCCTCTTCAGAGGGAGAGTCATTTGGATCACATGGTTGGATCACAACTCCATTTGTTTTAGCAATAAGCCGTGGTCCACTAGCAAGTTGGAGAACATATTCTAGGAAGCCATGTTTGATCATGCCCAGTGGCTTGGTTCAAAATGAGTAAGCTGTGCAAGCAATATTTGAACAAGGTGGGCATTTTTCTCAGAAGATTCAACAATACTTGACTTCAATCCGATTTCTTTGGAGTCCACTCTTACAGGGAGATTCAATGGCACTTGGCTATTCCCCAAATGGGGCAATTTTAGGTCTGGGTGTGGGCGGATAGGCTAGCCAAGTTGGCTGTGGCTGGTGCTTTGTGTTTGTGTTTTAGGTTGTCTGAAAAGCTAAAAATCTCTGCCGAGGCTTTGTGCTTCTGGTTCGCTGTATTGTTTCCCTTATCAATGGAAATCGACCATGTGTTTAAGAAAATTTTTAAAAAAAAAATGATTGGAAACAAAGCAATCTAACTAATGAAAAGAGGTAGTAGTCGGAAAGAAGTCGGCTACTTTACGTGCTTTATTGGTTTGAGTGATATATGAAAGACCTAATTCTAATTGTCCTATGACATGGACTCCCTACCATTCAAATTAAATGTTGGTATAGTAATGGAAATTGTTGTTGATTACAACTTTTGAAAATTAAGGTAGAATTATTCATTACCACATAGATTTTCTATCTAGGTACTTTGGAGAAGCTACATGTCAGCTACCATTTTTCATAGATTGAAAAGTTTGAGAGAAGTCAATAGCAAAAAGAATGAAGACATTCCAACAAGTGAATTTTTGTGATTTTTCAAAGCTAAAATGTTAAACTGTGAATAAACCCTTGTTGAAGTATGGATAGATCCTTGTTAAAGCATGGGCTAATGTGTCTACTTCCCAAGTGCATTGCCACTATGATAAAGGGTTCCAAAGATTGTAGTAATAGATGTGCCATTGATGCAATTGGAAGGATTCTTTAGGTGCTGGAATTGGGTGGATGGTGATATTAGGCAATTCTACCTTAATGCCAAAATCATCTCTTCCAAACCAAGGCAAGATCTTTGTCTTTCTTTATGTTTTCATCAATCTATTCATAGGATTTTTGTTTGAATTATGAAGTTTCAAAATTGAGTATACAAAACAACCTTAGGTAGTATTTTAGCTTTCATTCTTGGAAAACAAAACTTTTAAGGAGGGAATGATTCAAAGCTTTGTAGATAAGGTACCTTTGTATACAATCAAATAAAATAATTTTTAGACAAGTTTCAATTCTAGAAATAAGTCACAATTATGGTAGAACCATCCATTCCCAACTAGGGGTCTATATCCAACTTGTAGGGTGCAACAAATCCAATGAAGCACTTGGAATAAATTTCCAACCAAAGCTTGGAATTTGTTTTTACTCCTTTTAAAGGTTGGGACTGATAAGATCATGACACATGTCCTAAATTAGGGAGTAGTGGACAGGAAAGTAGTTCTTGGATGATTAGAATTGGAAGACTCTATACAATGGATATGGGTTCAAACCAATTTTAGGCTTCCAATTTTTTTTGTAGTTTCAAATTAAGGCATAAAATTACCAAAAAACTTGCAATCCCCATGATATCTATCTTTCTACACAATAAAATTTTTATATTGCCTTATACTACTCTAAAACATAGGTGGAATCGCTTAAGTGATCGGCTATGGGTGGTTTTATCCTAAATGTAGTTACCCTAGACAAAGATGTGCACTCACAATCATCAAACATTCAATTTTGATTTTTGGTACACTCACAAGCAATAATTTGGAATTTCATTACTCATTCATTTGGTGTTCAAGTAATACATGTTAAAGTACATTGGAATCCATTTTCACTTACCAATAAGATCCAATAAATATAATTTATATTTTATAATATTAAATATTCATAGTTGCAATTAGTATTGATTATAGGTTAATGTGTTTAATAGCCATTCAATTGTCTATCATAATATTTTTCTATACTACCACTATTCATCACATTAAAATAGTCACATTTTGTAATGGTTTTACATCCAAAAAGTAGAAGTTCCTATTGTCTTCACTAACTCACTACATTATTGTCAATTTAAGATTTTCTTGTGATTAGTACCATCCTACTATTATCAAAATTTCAATTAATGGCAAGAATGGACATTTTAATTTGAATACATTAATATAATTAATTAATTCTTAGCTACAAGGAATGGCCAAAATGTACAAGGATACAACAACAAATAATATTGATTACACTTTGCATAGACTCATCTTCAACATACAACCATCAACAATTCGTACTCTTCTTGAGATCGAATGATATTGCACAAAATTGTGCAACTGTATACAAAATTGTACATGACATTAATAGCAAGAAAGTATGCTACAAAGCCAAATGAGAAATTATTTATAGATACTTAATTTTGTTCAAGTTTCCTACAAAATCTTTAGTAATTGGTCCAATAGTCTTTATTCTTCAATGCAATGGCAATTCTTCTTGGCATGCTCTCATAAAGTGCCATGCAATCCTCTTCACTGAAATTGGGATACACATAACACACGTGCTTTCACAATTCTTAAATTCCTCTTGGAGGTGTTGTAAATTTGTTCAAGCGCCATTTGGAAAGTGTCCAAAGGTGTTCAATAGGATTCAAATTAGGAGATTGTGTAGGCTATTGAAGGAGTTGAGATGGTTGTGAAACCAACTACTTTTGCACAATCTTGCTTGAATGTTTGGATCATTATCTTATTGAAAGACCAATCTACTTGGATTTGAATTGTAATTTTGTATAGTAGACCACAAGAAGTTTTCAAAAATAAATTTGAATAGATGCATATCCATCCTATCTTCTATTTTGTACCATGACCTACCAATTAAACCTATTTATCATTTGTCTCATTGATGAAAATCACACATTTCAAGTCATCAGCAATCCCATTCACCTTTGAGCAAACCTCAAGCATGCAAGAACATGTTTGTGACTCAAAAAAAAGGCTTCTTTTGTTGCACTTGTGCACTCAATCTAGTCTCTCTCAAACCATGCCTAACAATGATATCAAATAATAATTTATCTCTTTCAAAACAAAGTTGTTTTGTTGTCTAACTAAGATGTAGTTCCAAGTCAACCTTCAAATGAATAAGTAAAGTGACACAACACCTCTTGTCTTGGACTATAAGAAGCTTTGGACGCCCTCCTCTTTGTCTTTCAATCTTGCTCACTACATCTTTCCTAAGATGTGCTACAAATGATTGCCTCATGCCCAAAGAATCAACAACTTTTCGTGTAGACACACCGCTCTGGAGATGCGCCAAAGCTTGGTGCTTTTGTTCTTCTTGAAATAAGCCAGAGGCAAGTGGCCATAAACACACAATACACAATCTAAGTAACATAATGCAAAAGAAAACTTATAGTGACCTAATCGGAACAAAGATTTGTTAAGGTAGAAACACCTGAAAGCGTTTGTATTCCCATTCATATATTCTAGACTTCCATTAATGTGTCCTTCAAATACATTAGTAAATTATGTCCATATTTGACTCTCATTCACTGATTGCTAATTTTTGGATATTTCAATTTAAGATCCACCTATATGACAATTTCAGTGGTCTAGGAAGCTACCAATTTGAAAATTAATAGAATTTTTAAAATTTTATTTTTAGTATTTATGAATTTCAATTGCTAATACTAAATATATTAGTTTAAGAGAAAGGTGCATCCATGTTGAATTGTTTATATTGACGATTTTGAGTGTTTCCATTGTAGAAGAAATTTGAAGGCATAGGAGGGCCATTTCAAGATTGTTCCCCTTGTTGTGCACCATCCACTGCTATTAGATATTTCAATAATTAAAAAAATACTTTAAAATATGATCTTACATAGAAAGGTCTTGGCCACGTCAAATTGTTGATGTGACACAATTTCTATATTTTCAGTGCCCGGAAACTTGTGGTGTTGTTGATGCCTCAAATTTCTTCTAATGAGTGACTGGAGTGACACCGAAGTTGAAGGACTTACAATGGAAGCTAGAAGACTTTGTAAGTTCCTTATTTTAGAAATCCTAATTCCTTTTCACTTTTTGGTTTCACATTGATGAGCTTGACTATTTGGATTCATGCTTTGATTATGTAATCCATATGTTTATGATTTGAACTGGTTGGAAAATGGGTGCCCAATATAGTTGTGGTAGGACCACCCATTACCAACGAGGCATCCATATCCAACCTGTAGGGTGCAGCTATTTCCAACCAAGGTTGAAACAAGTTTCCTACTAAAGTTTGGAATGTTTTTTTTTTCTCCTTTGCAAGGTTGGGGCTATAAAGTCATGACACATATCTTGATGTAGTGAGAGAAAGGAAGCAGGAAGTAATGAGCGGGAAAGTAGTTATGGAATGGTTAGAATTGGAAGATTATATATTGAGTATGGGTTGAGGCCAACTTTTGGCTTCCAAAATTCATAGTAATTTGAATTTAATGAAAAAAATCATGAAAAATTTGGCAATGCCTATCACTTCTATCTTTCTATATGGCAGTAAATTTAAATTGCCTTCTACTGCTCCAGAATGTGCACAGAACCGCTTTACGGGGCACCCATGTGTGGTTCTACCATAGTTGGGTTCATTTCAAGCGTACTCAGTGTTGTTCCTACCTATAGACCTTCCCAATTCAAAATTTTGAGGAAGAATTAATTCTTTGTTTGAAAATTTTCAGAATTTAGGGAAACCTTTTGAGAAAGAATTTTTCAATCAAGCATACAGTGTAAGTTGAATCTACTGACCCCAGTAGGACTGCACTACATTCGACTTTCTCTAATTCCACACTCCATAATTGTACTCCACATTCCACGTGCTGTAATCTCTCATGCAATTTGTGTACAAATTTGATGAGACATGCCGAGCAGTGCTAGAACTAAGCTTACTGTACTTCACGTCCAGCAGCAATCCCCAGTCAAACTTTTTGAAACCCCCAAGGAAATGAGTCCCTGCTCTGCTGCTGTCAGTGTTCTATGATTCGAATTCCTGCAACTTGCATACGCTTGCATTATCAATGCTCCACTGTTCAAGCGCAGGTTGCTAGACTAGGCACCTCAAAAGACGCAGACACTGCCATAGCGTAGCTTAGCTTAGCTCTGTGACCAGAGTCATCAGACAAACGCTTTGTAGGCTTGTAGTCAAGCTCTGCCCTGCAAAGGCCCAGACTCCCAAGTAAGTTAGGCAAGTACCAACTGCACGTCCACTGCCCAAAGCTCATAGACAATTAATAGACGGAACTGAAGGATTTGACTGACACTTTGGCATACAAAAATCCAATTGCAGACCGGAGCGCGTGATTGTGTTGTACGATCGATCAATAAGCTTACCATTGACGGACTTCAGCAATCTTCGTGACAAACACCAAAGCCCAGCCTGGCTCTCAGCTTGTGGCTGGAGGGCTGGAGGGCTTTTCAGTTGTATTTCGCCCTGTGCAATGAAATTACGTTTCACTTGTTTAAAAAAATATAAAAATATAAAATTAAAAAAATTAAAAAGTCCCAGTCTGGCTGTCTGCTGCCCCCCAAAAGCAAGTGCATTTGGTTTTGGTGTCAGAGAAAAAGAGGAGCACACATTATCAGACCCAGCTACCGTACCTATTGGAAGTGCTTGATTGCCAGTCATGCATGCATCCTTCTTCGGCGTGCAGAGATGAGCCTCTGCAATTCTTGTACTCTTGGGACCGCTTTTAGAGTCTTTGAGCAATAGGCTGCAAGCTCCAGGTGCTTACATTGTAAGATTTTTGCAATAAACATCAAAAGGTGATGGGGTGGGGTTTGGGCACATTGAATGTTGTTTTTGTTTTTTTAAAACAAATGAAATGGAATTCCATTGTCCAAGGTTAAAAAGTATGATACATGCCTGCCAGCCAGCCGCAGGTGGCCTGGAAGGAAGAGAGACAAGACAAGGATGACAGCAAACAAGACCTAACGGGACCATTGAGGAACGAACCACCAGCATGGAAAGCAAAGGCCGAATAGAATGTCTACTTTCAATTGGTGGCTCCATAGCCAGATGACCTGAATGTTTGCTGACAGTTTTTGTTTTTGTTTTGCCTTTACCCTGGAAGGATGCGGTCCTATTATCGAGGTAGTGGTGTAGTCACCCAAAAGTGATCGTCTTCCAAGATGAATGAGTGCGTTCTTTGTGACTATGGTGTCCTTGAAGGCCTTCATCATACACTTTTAGTCCTCAACATCTTTGCAAGGTTAGAGCATCGCCACCCATTGACAGGGAAGCTCCCCGGCCCAGGCTAGGCCAGGGCCGGCCTCCAAAACTTCTCCCACCATGCACCCGGTTAGGGACAGAAGGAGCCCGGTCACGCCAAAATGGGCGTTGCAAACTACATGACCTCTTCCCCTCCAAGCGTGTTGACTGAGGAAGTGAAGGTGTTAGTTTTCATTTTGTTGTGCTACGCAATGATGAGGCGTGGGAGGCTAGTGCGTGAACATGAGAGTTTTGATCATAACAAAAAATTTGTTAAGAAATTCTACTCTCAATATATATTTTTTTAAAAGGACGCTTGAGGTGTGCTTCAAGTGGACCTCAAGCACACCTCAAGCACACCTCATTGCATTTGATTAATAAAAGATTAAATTAAAGTTTCCTAAGAAAATCTATTCTAAATCTTCAAATAAAACAAAGAGTGCTTGAGGTGTGCTTGAGGTCCACCTCAAGCACACCTCATTGCATTTGATTAATAAAAGAATAAAATAAAGTTTCCTAAGAAATTCTAATCTAAATCTTCAAATAAAACAAAGAGTGCTTGAGGTGTGCTTGAGGTGGACCTCAATCACACCTGAAGCACACTTTGTTAAAATTAAAAAGAATAATGATAAAAAAGTTTATTACGAAATTATACTCTCAATATTTTTATTTTATTTTTAAATGCTTGAATTGTACTTGAGGTGTGCTTGCGGTGTGCTTGAGGTCCACCTCAAGCACACCTCATTGCATTTGATTAATAAAAGATTAAAAAAAAGTTTCCTAGGAAATTCTATTCTAAATCTTCAAAAAAAACAAAGAGTGCTTTAGGTGTGATTGAGGTCCACCTCAAACACACTTCAAGCACACTTCATTAAAATTGAATTTCTTGTCATTGATAAGCGTGTGCTTGATTTTTTTTTACAGTGACCTTGGGCTGGGAATGAGTGGTGTGTCTACCCGGGGAAAGGAAGACCTGGGAGGTACAGGACACCCGCCACCCATTTCCCCAGCCTTGTTTTCGGGGAATGGGTGGCGATGCTCTTAGAGCATCCCCACACCAGACGCACCATGCCAGGGCGTCAAGTGGGGTTTGGCGTGCTATTTTGTCAGCCACAACCTCGCTGCTCATCCTTTGTCCCACCGCTAACGCTCCAGAGAGGGGCACCAAGTGGGGTTTACATCTTTAACATTGTTTCGCAATTTCAAAAGCTAACTATAAAACTTCAAACTTTAAATTCATTGAGAGAAACGAATTTAGTGACCGATTTCCGTTACTTCCAAAGTCATTTCCATTTTGAAATTGTGATAGAGAACGAGAAGAGAATCTATTTATATACACATAGGGTAGTAGTAGGTAGAACAATCCATGTGGGATAAGTAATATTAGAGCTCAATCGCCCATAGTTAAGTCAAAAATAGGAATTGTGTTAAAAATAGAATTTAGACATAATTTAGGCATAGTAGAATAACTTCTTTTTTTTAACTTTGAACTAAAAAAGTTTTTAAATTAATATATATTTCACCTCTAATAATCTGTTTGAAATTTGGATCCTCCAATAAAAAGTTATGGACAAATTTCAGAGAGGATATTTGAAAATGTCAAAAAAAATTCCCTTCCAACCCCTTTGTGAATTTTGTCCATAAATTTTGATTAGAAAATCCAAATCTCAAATAGATTATTGGAGGTGAAATTTATATTTATTTAACAACTTTTCTTGGTTCAAATTTTTTTAGAAAAAGTTATTCTATTATGAGTAAATTAGGTCTAAAATTCACCTTTCAACACAATTCTAACTTTTTACAATGAGGAGTCAAGCTCTTTTATTCTAATTATCCCATACTTTTTGAGGACTCACGATGGACAATGGGTTTCTCTATAAAACCAATATTTCCAACCTTACTCCACACCAACTACCCATGAAACTATTCTTTCATTTTGTCACCCAATTTAAATTGATGGTAATTGATTGTAATAGGAATAGTGACATTGGTATATAAGTCATTTAACCCTTGAACGGCCCTTGGGCTCGTGCGATGTGGCACTGTAGAGTATAAATGCAGGCACCACCTCAAAAATAAGAATGCAAAATCGACATGGAAACTAAAGTTCAACCGTTCCGATGGTTTAGGAAGGTCGTCGAGTTCAAGCAGAATTTTTGGCGAGGTGCGACATGGACGCAGTATGCCAAATCTTCACGAAATGAGCTGTCAGCGATCACATTCTCGTTGACATCCAGCATTCTCATTTTCTTGAAAAATTGGGAGTGACCTTCCCGAAGATCGGTCCGGTAGATTCCTCCATAGCAATTCAAAGAATACTCAAAAAAAAATTGGAAGCGAAATTGGATGCATCGCGTCGTGGATTGCCTCTGAAGTGACCGTATGCGAAGAAGGGCGGGTTGCCCGGCAATCCAACGGGCAATTCGGTATACAAACGCCAACATGACTTCCCAATCTTGTACAAGGCCTTGTGATTTGTACATGCTGGCTCAAGGTATGTCAGACGTGTCTGGCGGTAGTGTAACGTCGTAACTATTTTTAGCAGGATATCCTGATGAGCTCTGTCTTGTCGTTGGGACATGGCTAGGTTCGATAAGGCAGGATCAATTTCATTTCACAACATTCAGACATAAATCTCACTTCATGTCCTCAAGCAATTCACATTACACCATCTTCCAAATACAGTGTTTTCGTATACAATATGGAAGTCATTACAAAAAATAGAGAAAAGTCTGAATGCCACTGTCATTCCTCCCATGTACCTCCACTGAAACTTGCATGTCCTGCCTTCCTTGGCGGCCAAATTCAAGAAGAAAATAGCGCTAATTAGGTGCAATAGTTCCACCGACCTTATTGACTGCAGCTACGTGACCAACAACATACCTACAAAATTGCAGCTACATAATCCTAACATGAGGACGGAATCAACAGTGCTAAACTCCTCACATGCCCTCCTTGTGCTCCTTGAACTGATCACCACTAACTTGAGCCTGCAACCCGGCCACAGACACTACTTCTCACCACCATCTACTCACAAGGCAACAAACTCTGCTCACAAGAATGCAGTTTCATTAGCCACATCACTGAGCTTGCGGTACACTCTCCATCTTCAACTGGACGGAAATTAGAAACCTGAATGACGCATCCTCCTCAAAGGAGAATTGTAAGAGAAGAGCTCCTGCCAAAATCAAACTCCTCCCGCCTTTCACGCAATGGCCACAAACACGTCGACCCACTGAAACCCGGAAATCCCTCGGCTGTATTTTTCTACGCGCTTTTCTACGTACCATATGGAGATTTTTGTATTCTGCTACTTAGCCACTCCTCACACTTGTCTTTCACCGAGCAAATCAGACCATTTGATGCACTGTCTTCAGGTCCGAAACCTTTGTGTACACTCCGTATCCATCCTAAACCTCTGTGTTGCCCATATACGTAAAAAATGCTTGCATACAGCCATAAAGGGCGTTTAGGCCGTTGTCGTGATGTGGGCCGTTTACTAGTTAAAAGATAGGCATGTTACACCATCTTTATTGGTTCCAAATAGAAGGGTGGTTAGGCTCGTTGGAAGAAAGTAAAAGGTTGAGTTGGATTGAGCATTTGTCCCATATCATTTGTCGCCTTGAGTCCCTTCGTCAAGTACTTAAAGGTTGGCCTTCCTTCTTTGGAATTCTCCTGTATTTTGCTTTTGGGTTTCCCTTGGATTTGGTTTAAATTAAAAGGAGTTGAGGTTAATTTATACTTCATTTCTATTTGGAGATCACATTCTTTTGTGAGTTGTGTTTATGTGAGAGTTGTAGTTGAGCGTTGTTTTTACTTTTGTAGGTTTACACTTTATGAGCTTGAGAAGATACTCAGTAGTCAAACTTGAAAGGATTTAGGTGCTATTGTACATATCTTGTAGGTCTTGTGAGTTGTATTCTTAAGTTGGACTATAGATGAAGGATTATTTACTACTATAATAGAAGATTTACAATACATTTGAGGGATTTAGATACTTTTGGATTCCCTAGTTTGGATTAGTTGTTTGGTTGTGTTTACTTTAGGGTTTTGTTACTTTTTCTCCCTTTCACAAACCTTTACTACAGCTAAGAGCCCCGTGCTTTTCCGGATAGGCAACAAAAACCTCACGACACCGTTTAAGGGTTAAGTCAATTTATTTCTTGGTTGTTAGGAGTATGACAGTAGCCTGGTATGCCTAGTACAGTAGGTTGTCATGCGTAGTCTGGAGCTCGTCTGACGGATATCTGGTGGTCGGTATATAGGAAGTTGTGTAAAATTCACTTGGCGAGCCGCGCTCAAGGTTCACCATTTGCCTGTCCCATCTTCAAATATTAGCGTGGCCTGGCATAAATTTTGACTTGGCGTGTCTGGCGTGGGGCAAAACTCAGAGCAGGCTCGCGCACTGGCCATGTCATGGCCCCTTGGCACTTTGCCGTGGGGATGCTCTTGAGAGCATCGCCACCCATTCACTGCCAAGCTTCCAGCTCAGGGTTTGGGTGGGGCTGGCCAAATAAAAGTGAGCCACCCATTCACGGGTGAGGGACAAAAAAAAACCAGACTCACCAAAAACAACACTCACAACACCAACTTGTCAGTCTTGCTAGTTGTTGGCTTCATGTGCATTAATTGTCATAATTCTATTAAACAATAGTATTTTAATGTTAATTGGGCCACCAAACGGAATTTCAGCCTCTAAAATAGTATTAGTCGACCATGTCTACTGGCTTAGTTGGCACATCAAGTTGTTAGAAGCAAGAGTGTAGCGGAAATGGGTGGGGAGGAAAGTAGGTCCGGAATAAAAGTCTATCACAAAGCCTCGGGGAGCCCATTTGGCAAGGTCCATTTGGCCATAATGACTGGCGATGCTCTAAGATGTGACTACACCTAAAGAAAACATGCTTATTATCAAGCAAATTTGCTAACCAAGTACTTTGGAGAAGCTATTGCTCAACTCACGTATTTGTAATAGATGGAGAAGTATGAGAAAAGTCATTTGCAAGTAGAATCAAGACATTCCAACAAGAAATGATATTTTGTGATTTTCAAAGTTTGTTGGGACTAAATTGGTAAAGCAGAGGTAGACCCAATCATGATAAACCACATGTTTACATGTCCTCTCCCTTACAAGTGCATTGTCATGATGCTAAAGGATTGCTAATTAGGATTGTGATAGTTGGAGGGTGATTGATGCAAATGGGAGGATCAAGGAGATGTTGGAATTGGGTAATTGACGACAATGAGTTGTTCTAACTTAAGTATAAGTCCTTTCTAAAATCATTTAAAATATATCGCCTCTATGGAGACTATGTTTTTGTTTTGATACATCTATTTTTAGTACTTTAAAAATTTATAGTTTATTCAAATGATATCCAAAAATTTCATAAAAATAAAATCTAGAATATTCTTTTGACTTCCAACAACATCCAATAAAAAAAATTAGATAATTTAATAATAGGAACAATCCTCAATTGCATACTTGGATGCAATTAGATGTAGTTATCCTAGATTGTTTGCAAGTGTAAAATTTGCAAACCCAATTTGTCCTTGTGAAGGTGAAATATTGAAATTTCTTTTTTGGATAATAAACTCTTAATCTTCAAAGAACTATACAAGTTGATTCAATTAGAACAAAAGTTTGAATGGTAAAAGATTCCTTTGCATTAATTTGGCTAATTTTGGATGATTATAATCTAATTAAAATATAAAGCTTTGGATGAAAATTGAATGAGAATCAGAATATTGAGACAATTTGAAAATAATGTGGACCACACTATATTGAATTTATCTAGAATACTATGAACTATTATATTAAGATGCCTTGTAAACTCAAATAATTTTTAAATCAGTGTAAGTTATTGTAGTGTTATTAGTGTGGGATGCAATAATAGAGTCAAAATTTTCAAGTATTCAACTATAATATTTTAAATTTAAATTTTTTTTTTTTTTAATAAAATATAGTTTTTTAATTTAAAGAATGTACAAATCAGTGAAATCACATGTTATATAAATTCGATTTAGTATTTTTCTTCTTAAATTATTATATATAAAATAGTAATTAAACTTGGAGCTTGAGTTGGATTTTTATTTTTATTAGATCCAACTCTGACTCTAAGTTTGATGTCCTTGATTAGAAAAATGTCCAAAAAGTATTGCTATGAAGGCATTTTTAAGCGTATCAAACTTTTAAGATTTTGGATCTTAGTGTGAAGTCCGAAGTCGAAAGTAAATTATAATTCTCCACCAATTAGATTATAAAGATTTGGTGGGACTTGGGACGTAGTGAAAATCGGTCCTAAGATAAACTTTGGAAGTGAACATCCCTTCATTTTGAGTAGAACTGTTCTACTTTTACTTTACTTCATAACTTTTTATCTTCAAATTACTAGAAATTCCATATTTTGGTCAATTTCTATTAAATTGTTGAATTGCAATAAGGAGCAAGTAACCTTTAAAGTTTCTTGAATTATTTTTCAAAAAGTATCCAAAATTGTGACAATTCTTGCATTCAAACACAATCCACTCAAGCTTAGACCAATTAATAGTTGCATTATCAACAAAAGAGGTAACCTCGATTGCAATTCTTTATGCAATAAAAATTCACGAATCCAATTGGAATGCTTCACAGTGGCACATTGCAAGGTGTATAAAAGCAAGTAAGACTTGTCACAACATTCAATAAGGGCAAAAAATGAGATGTGGTACAAAAATATGTAGGAATACAAAAATGAAATTGTAGCACCAACTTATAATGTTTGCATTATGGAATATAGAACAAAAATCAACAACTTTTGAACTTGATATGGTTCTTCATTGACAATGTCACACAATGTGCCGTTGGCACTAAGGTGAAGTGGGCTCACAATTTCCTCTTTTTTGAAATTTTGGCCTATAGCTCATGGCACAAAAGTAATAAAATTTGAAATCTTGACTCTTGAAGAATTGAACTTCAAGTTGAAATTAAAATAAGAATGTTCATCTACTTTCCAACCCTTTAATACAAAGGCTATGGTAGGGAATACAATTACAACTATTTCTAATCCATTTAATAGTGATGCGCACCCCACAAAGCAACTAAAAAAGACCATTTAACATAGCACTAATGTGCCTAAGGCTAAATTATATGAGCCAAAGTTTAAATTGAAAAGAAAATGAAAAAAAATGGTTATTTTGATATCATTTAGTTCTAGGCACATACAATTTAGCCTAATGTGCCTAAGGCTAAATTGTATGATACTCAAAGAATATTGGGTTGTTTGGAATCAATTTAACCCCTAAAGGTCAGAGACTATGTTTTCACCAAAATTGTTCCAAAATTGTTATTTCTAATACAAGTACTAAACTTGGAAAATTTGGAAAAATATAACCGTAGAATCTTGTATTAAACTAGTCTAAGAAGTTTTGGAAAAAAATTCAGAAATTTCCACCGTGTGGATTGCAAGATAATAGCGTTTGCATGATAATAGCGTTTGCATTGACAAAAATCCTTTTTTTGTCCCCGCAAAAATCCGGGCAGCTGCACTTCACAAGGTCACATTTTTATGAAAAAATGTAAAAAATGTTGAAATTCTTTAGATTCATTCTTCAAGGCAAGTTGGGTACATGCTTGAAAAAATTTAGATCATTTAGAATTGTACAACATATAGGAAAAAAATAGTAAGTAGAAAGAGGTAGAGAATGTTCAATACACTAAATTGTTAAGAATTTAAATATGGAATTGAAAAATGCCAATTCCAACAATTGCAGTGCTGTAATAAACAATCTACGCCCGATGTGTTTTGTTTTTTTCAAAAATATTGAAAATTGAGTTAAATAAAGGATTTCA
The DNA here is from genome assembly GCA_951230915.1 of Antitrichia curtipendula. Lineage (NCBI taxonomy): Eukaryota > Viridiplantae > Streptophyta > Bryopsida > Hypnales > Leucodontaceae > Antitrichia > Antitrichia curtipendula. The sequence goes on from OX579633.1 coordinate 42,806,972, forward strand.
AGTTTATCTTAGAGTAGAGATTTTATAACTACCCTCAAACTAAAACTCCTCATAACTTTCAGTTCATTAATCAAAATGGAATGATTAAAAGCTTCCCACCTATATATGAATCTAAATAATCTATTTTAAATTTTTATTTTAAAAGAAAGTGATTCTTAAAGAAGTTTTTTCAGTTGCCTAGGCTGCCTGCCGACCAATGAAAATGACATATCATGCAATAACTTTTTAACCACATAATCAAAAATTATGAAAATTATTGGGCTTTAAAGCTACTCCTCGGGCACATCTTATATGAAATTTCAAAGAATTTTTTTTTTTGGTTATAGTGAGCTGCCCAAAATTGCTATGTTGTCAAAAAATGGTGTTTGGTCCTTTAGAGGTTAAACAATCTTGATAGGTGTTCTAAGTCATTTTTTCAAAACACACTGCTATATTCCAAAAATAATATGCATTGTAAAATTGATATTCAAAATCATATTAGTAAGAAAATCTGAAAATTAGCTTTGGCATATCTACTTTTAGTAAAAAAATTCCCTATTTTTTCTAAAAGTGGGCTAAAAAATCCTAATTGCCTTTTGCTTAATGCTCAATACTCACATGCTAGTGTCATTGTTTAGTTAGTGTAATAAAATTAGAATGGAAAAATGATAACAATTACTAATCTTTAAATATTTGAATGCAATGAATAAAGTGTTCAAAATTAAAGTAAACCCACAAGTGTAAACATCCAAACATTATTTGTAGAATCTAGGGCATGATCTCCATGTAAAGACTCCTCAACATTGATGATGAATAGATGACATGAATGAAATTCATTTATATATGAACTCTATAGTAGTAATGGTAATTGTTAAAGATGGAAAATAAATCTTCATTTGTGGACTAGCCTTCAGCCTCAAACCTTAACCCCTAAAGGACCAAACACCGTTTTTTGACAACATAGCGTTTGGGGGCAGCTCACCACGAATGGAATTTTTTCACACAAATGTGACCATGTGAACAGCAGCTGCCCGTTTTTTCGCAGGGACAAAAAAAGGGTTTTTGTCACTTCCAATGCTAATATCTTGCAATCTACACGGTGGAAATTTCTGAAATTTTTTCCACATCTTCTCAAACTAGTTTACTACAAGATCCTACGGTTACATGTGTCCAAGAATGTGTTTTTTTCCAAAATTTGGTACTTGTACTAGGAATGGCAGTTTGGGAGCGTTTTTTGTGAAAACATAGTCAAAAACCTTTAGGGGTTAACTTGACTCCTTGAAATCACACTTATTGCATTATTCAACTACTTTTTGACATAGTATTTTTAATAATTAATAATTTGGAAATATGACATTACTATTTTAGATTTGACATTATTATTTTTAGATCTCATAGTAGCATTTATGACTTTAATAAACAAGGTTCCATGAGTGCTCAAGTCTAAATGTTTGTCGCTCATTGCTTGTTGCTCTCTACTCACACTCTAGTGTCATTGCATATATTTCCAATCTATCAAAACTAGGCTCAATCTATTGAAGTGATGTCAAAATTAAAAGGCCTCTCCCATGACCAAATATTTTGCTAATGTCAAACTCCATTGCATCAAGTACCAACATTAGGATCTGTTAATGCCATCACCAACCTAGATTCTGAAGTTCATGGTAGAGTAGAGTTTTAAGGAGGCAATAAGTGATTCTAAATTACTATGATCACTTAACTAGTGGAAGGACATGCATTTAAAGGCAACATTAAGTAAATGAACAATGCATAAGAGGATAAATAAGGATCAAGAAATGTATCTTGTAAAGATTGGCATTGTCGCGAGGTTGGGGTAGTTGTGGTAACAACAAAATAATTGAGCCTCATTTCAAGCCTAAACTATATGTAAGACTGGATAGGGTAAGCTGTAAAATCACCATGGTAGCACGTTAGAGGTTGCTAGCCAACCTAGGTGAAGAGAGAGGGCATAGCATGCAACAACTGAACAACCAAAGAATGAGGAAAAAACATTCATGAAAATGACCTTGGCAGAAGAAGATCAAGGAGTCGATGGCACTCTTTGCCAACATTAATAGGAATAGCAATAGATTAGGGGCAACATGAGCTTGACTAAGGTCCACAGAGATGGTGGTGATGGCAGCCACATAGAGAGCCTTCATAGAAGTGTTGCATTGGCTCTATGGGACTCCTAAGAAACAAGCACCAATGAGTGACACATTGGAGAAGTCCAAACTCTAAAGACAAGGTTTTACAACAAACACAAAAAAAATGTGGAAGGAAACATGCATTCCTCAATGTGTATTGGAACTAGAAACCAAAATCTAGAGTCAAGGAAGCGGATTTGCTCAAGGAAGCTGCAGGCACGCACCCCGCTAGAGCTGTTGCACAACTAGAGTGAAGGCCTTTTGTTAATGTAGAGTAGAAGGAGCAATGTGTAGAATCAACAATATACAAGTGGAGTGGGAATCTCTACAAGAACAAGAAAATGTGCAAAGATCAACGACGCTAGCGTGCAAGCCTAGAGCAGCAAGCTTGTGAGCTGCGAGCGTGGAGCTTGTGAGCTTGTGAGCCTCGAAAACTTAAAAAGAATTAAAAATCCCCCTAAAAAATTTTCAAATGAAAAAAATTTAATTTAACCAAAAAAATGCTATATTTAGTAAGTTATAGGTACCTATGACCGCTAATCCTATAACCGTGGATTTAAATTAATTTTTTTCAGGTCTTCCAATTTTCATTTTCCAATGTCAATGGTCAAAAAATGGTCAAAATTTGAAATAGAAATAAAGAAAAAAGAAGGAAAAATATAATATAAGAAAATTAAATAAACAACAAAAAAGATGGAAACAAAATTTGGCTTACCAAAAAAATTAAAAAAAATAACAAAGATAAAATCAGAATTAGAAGATAAATGAAAAAAAAAAGACAAAAATGTTCTTCAATTTCATTCCAATTGTAAATAAATGTAAATTAATACATTATAAATAAAGTATCCAACAAAATGTTCATTCCTCTATTCCAAGACTGTAATGATCCCTGCTCGAACTAGAAGTAACTTCAATTCATTGAAGCTGTAACTTGGTGCATGAATGAATACATCATCATGGACATCCATCTTGCAAAAGTACCTAAGCAAATAATACAAGTGCTTGCAATTTACGTATTGCTGGCGACCTCCGATTGCGGAAACAACCATGTTAACAAAGTCCGGACATGTGCATGTGGGATACATACCCATTGTAATTCGATACACATTTTTGTTAGTGTCTGCCCATGTCTCCAGCGACACTATTGCACCTAGGCCTGGAAAAGGAAGCAATGTCACTCCTACAATTTGTCCTCTAACATTGCTTGCGCTCTCCTACTTGTTCCTCTGTTCGGGTGTTGGGGCATTTGCAATTCGACGTATGGAGCGATTGTTCCGAATCGTTGGATATTGAGTCGGATTTGGTGGCGGCGGTTGATCATAGAGAACGTTTTTGAATACTTTTGACATGCTAAAAAGTCGACGCGGTGATAATGTAGGGTTTTCTTGAAGACGGAAGCCCGCATGCTGCAGTAGCAAAGTTTCATCCCTATTAAGATGAGTCCCAGTCAAAATAGGCCAAATCTCAGGCACCTCTGGCCAATCAATGACCCACTTCCGCTTTGTGCCTTTCACACATCGTTCAATGTCATCCCAGCAGAACCAAAAGTCCACCACAACCTCACGTTTACTTCCGTAATCTTCTTTTCTTCCGCGATAGGTGGGAGCTGGAGTTCCCTTCTGTCCCTTTGATATTTTTGCCGTACACTTCATGTTTGAACCCCGTTGCTGAGCTTGACATTTTGCATTTGATTTGTGGCTAATTCGTGCAATGTGCCACTTTGACGTGTTACAATCACTTTCAAATGCAATAGGGACATGCTGAAAATTGTTTGTTGCAATTTCTCTACTTTTCCCCTCAGAAGACTCTAGAGAAGTTGACTTTGACCTTGTTCGAACACGTGGTTGCGAAAAATTCACCTTATCAGGTCGATGTGAGTCTCCTGCATCACCAATGGGCACGTCCAATTTCCTCTTAGTGCTTCCAAAAATCTCCTCTCCTTCCAAATGCGATACTCGAGTTCCAACACCTTCTGATTCAGGAAGTGTATTCAACGCTTCTGCAATTTTCTTTGGATCTCCGCTTCGTCTGGCTGCTCTCAATCTCAATTCACCTTTTGATGGGCCAGATCCACATGCATGACCTCTCAAATATGCACGATAATTAGTCATTTGCATCCATGCCCGGATGCTATCATCGCAAGTGGCGTCAAACAAATTATTTCCCCGATTCCCAGACATTTGAAGCCACTTGTTGTGAATAGTTTCTGACAAATTGCACGAAGGCATGTCGGCCATCTCCTCCAAACTCAATCCCTACAAGATCCAACAAAATTATACATCAGTTACCATGTGAAATATGTTCCTTCAAACCGAAAACTATTTTTCAACATTCATAAATGTTAGAGGTTAAGACAACTTCAAAAAAATGAAAGATATTCCCCAAAACATAATTTAAAATTACTATGTCTCCAAATAAACATTCACTGCTAAAAATGCCCTCCTTTCTATTACATATAACTAAACAATTCCATTCCCATTATTTTGAATCATTTACTTCAACCTCTCAAAAATAGGAGGTCAAGTTAGTACCACAAAAACACTAGTCGGATCCGACTAATGCCTAAGTGGTTCCAGCTTCACCTCCTCTTTCAGGTACCTTCTACCGATTCCTTGCAATTTAAAAAAAAAATTGACAAAAGTTCTGATTTCTGATAACTCTAAATGTGGTTTATAAAATGGATACATAGAATCCTAACTTCAATTCTTTAATTTCACTCAACACATTTATCGATGTTTAAAAACAATATACATGTCCTAATTTAAAGACCACTTACCATTTGCATGAAATCGCCCCACTGGCGGTAGCGAAAATGCCAAAATGCCAACCAGTGGTCCAAGTGATGAAGTGCTTCTTCACTTGTAGCCCCTAATGATAACCACCACGACTGAATCGCAAGGTAACGGGTCTCGGCCTGCTCCATAGTCTCAGAATCTTTGTATTGTTTGCACATTTTGTTGTGTTGATGCTGAAATACATCTTTGATGTGCTTTTGTGTGTGCTTATGAAGAGAAGTAGTCCAATGCAACAAACATGTCCTCTCACGATTCTCCATCTTTTCATTGGGTGAGCCGCTGCCGTAGACAATTCGCACTGCATTCCAATTGGCCATAGCGCTATCTGCCATGAACCCCTTAAAGTTTGGGTGATCTACACCGTTCCGTGACATTACATCATTCAAGCACCTCCAAAATAACACCTGGATCTCTGTATCTTCAGATTGCATATCACATGTTGAAATAGTCATGACCTTCTTGTACTCTGGATCATATACGTGGCAAGCCATTGTGGTCCACTCCTTCATACGCTTGACATGGTCAAACATCATCCATGCATTTTCAAGATCACCTCCGGGTTGCATGCGTTGCACGAGGTTCACTCCACTACCAGGTCCTTCCGTGAGCATCTTGAAGACGTACACCTTTTCTTTGCCTTGGCCTGGAAAGACGCTCTCGTGTATAAATTCAAACTTCGACTCCTTCTTCATAGTCATTATGTTGTCAATAACCCCCCCTCAGTTGCTTGAGCGAAATGAAGAGATTACATTTTGGATGTTTGGACTACTCAGATACTGGAAACGATCCATTACCTCCTCTAGTTCTTCACCCCTCAACATTTGTTTCTCTCCCTCTCCGTCATGAAACAAATAATCAGTTAGAAAGTCTTTGCTAGCAGATAGAGCAATGGCGGAATTAGTGGCCGTTGGTGTTTTTGCCACTTGCTCTGCGATGAGATCACAAATTTTTTCTGTTGAATCTCTATACATGCCCTTTGCCACTGGATGATTGTGATCTCCAAAGTGAATAGCTGCTCTACTCATTTTTGAATTCTCGCTATAGCAGTAGTAAATTCTAGCCTCACATGTACTAAGACACATAGGTGTGACTTTGCAGATTTTGCAAACTAGAGTAGAATCTTTTGGGGGACTATTTCCTACGACAAAAGAGAACATTGTATACCTGTCCACTCTGTTTCGTTTTTCGTACTACCTCTCTTCAAATGATCACAGTGCGAATTTTTACAAGTGAGGTGACCAGCGCAGTATGACTTACAAAACTTCAAGTTGTCAGTATTGTGTATGTTAGTAGTCACTACCTTGCACCACGGGTGTTCGTCGTATCGCTTGTCCATTCCCTCCAAATTGCGCGCGGTTGATGAAGCTGAAGAAGATCGACACGGAGGCAACTCAAAGACAACATCTCCATTGAAAACAGCAGGCAAATACTGTACAGGATGGTGCTTGATGACGTTCAAATCCATTGTTGACAACTCATTTCGAGAACGTTGAACAGCAGCTAGTCTCTTCAAACACTCCATAATGCTTACGCGGTCGCTTGGAGTAGGATGCAAAGGTGGACGTACAAGTGACAATTGCGCAAGACTATTACATGGAGTTTTCAAAAGTAATAGGTTATCCATTGAGATCTCATTTGACTTGGATGCAACTGCGCATTGTTGTTTTACAAGTGTCAAATCAGGGGACTCTCCTTCCGATTCACTAGACAACTCTATAATTGGATCTAGCTTCTCGACTTTCACTTTCCGAAGAATGCCAGTACTTGGTAGCACCGTAAATACTTTGCGAGGTGGGCTAGATGAAACTGTGTGAACTATGTATGGCATATCCACTGTAGAATTATCTGAGTGACGACTAATAATCTCGGTGGAGGCACCTAGCATGGACAAAGGAAGTCCATAGGCTCTGTAATTTCCTACAGGAAGGTACCAGCAATGACCTTCTTTTTCAACAGACTTGACAATGGGAATGGATTGTTGCAACTCACCGGATTCGGACCTCTTCTTTTCTTCTACATAGATAGATGACTCTACAAATTTAAAGCGAACATGAAGGAGGTGATTCAAGACTCTAGCCCTACCTCCTTCATCTACTGGAAAAACAAGTGGAACCTTGTGACCATCAACTCTGATACAAGCCATGGTTGTAATGCATGTATGAAGTACTACAAGAAGGAATAAACAATCCAACGTATGGAATGAGGGAAACACACCTTCTTTGAGTATATGAAGGGATGCCAATATCAATAATACAAGACATAAATAGAATAGAAAGTTTAGGGTTGGTCATTGATGGTGTAGATGGAGACATTGCCATATACGTCTTCTCTATAACCAGATTTTAGAAATGAAAAAAATGCCAATAGGCGGCGTTGTCAGGGTTCGTTCATGTTTATGAACCTGAGATGCTGGCGCATAAAAGGCCTTTCAAATAGATTCCCCTATTATTTTGCATGAGTTAGTAAAAGCAAGGTGTCAAAGCCATTTAGGGATTCCCACGATTCTTACTTTTAATACTGACGGCACTACCAATGATGCAAGATATGAGCATTATGAAAATTTAATGTTGGTCATTGATGGTGTAGGTGGAGAAGGTTGTGCAACCGTCGCCCACGTTTTTTTCATCACCATATTCTAGAAAATACATGAATGCCAATAAGCGGCGTTGTCACGGTTCATTTATGTTTATGAACTTGAGATGCCGGCGCATAAAAGGCATTTCAAATACATTCTTGTATTATTATGTAGGAGTCAATGAAAGCAAAGTGTCAGAGCCATTTAGGAATTCCCCCGATTCATATCTTAAATACTGACGGCATGTTCAACAACCTATTTTCTAAAACAACTTTCAATGTTATTTAGGATTCTGACATCACTTTACTCTTTGACGTGACATCCAAAGCTTGAGTGTTCAAGCTTCCATAGCTTAAGTACAAGCAAGTGTTGTAAGCTAGAGTCATTTCTATTTGTTTTTGTGTGAAGATCGTGTGAAGTCAAAAGCATACACTTTCATGTAGTAGACTCTGAACTCATGCTAGTTGAGACTTGGGACGCTCCAACTTCTAGTTTGCAGTATAGAAAGAGAAGGAAGAGGCCTAGTTCTTTGTTCTATTCATCTCGAAAGGCACTTAGGAGATCTAGGATGAGTCGAGGAAGGAAAATCATGTCAAAGACAGGTGGGGCAACTGCTGGAGAGCTGCGCAAAGTTCTACAATTCAAAACCGTTGGGAGTGGTGGCGAGGACGAAGGTGTACAACAAGTCCGTCATGCAGTGAAAGAAATGTCGGAGGACACGATCGGAGAACAAAATGAAGTTGTATCCAAAGTTGCTGCAATTGTAAGAATGTTTCAAACCTTTTCCTATGTTTCAATGTAGTTCATCTTCATCATAGTCTATGTATTGCAAGTTCAGTGGATATTACAAGTCTAACATCCTATACAGTCATACTTTGAACTTCAGGCATTTGTTTTACAACATTCATACTTGCATTCTAGAATTAAGACTAATTCCACTAAGATTTGTAGAAACTTCAATTTTTGATTATTATCCACGTATCATAAGAAATGAATCCTCAATGTTGAACTGTCATGTTCTAAGGGATACTGAATATAGCATGCCAAAATATTTATTAAATTATAATATGCTGGGAACTGTTGAATAACATGCATTCCTTGAATTCCTAGGATCACTATGAGTATTACAATAGACTATTAGATTATTTATCCTTCATTCTTCCACATTTTTTAACATAGGTATTGTAATTTGTAATGTTCAAATGAATTTTGGAAACTCTATTATTTTTGTATGTTATATTTTATGATCAAAAACCATATCTTCGTTCTCATAGTTTTTATACACGTGGTGTTTTTATTTGAGGTTTCTAAAAAATTATATAGTGTAAACAAAATTCATTTTGGCTTCATTCCAATTTATTGGGGCGAAAGTCATAAATTCAATGTGGCAAATTGGATAGGTGTACATGGTGTGACCAATATAATCGTACAACTCAGTGTTGCAACTCATTTATTCTTAGTAACCCTTAAGGTCAAAGTCCCCTCAAAAGACACTCAAGATATTGCGTAGACTTATATGACCTTAATTTTGACATGGTTTCCATAATGTTTTTGAAATTAGTATAATTTATTATGTGTGTGAGAATGTGGTTCATATACTAGTTGGTGATTGGGAGCAAAAATTATGCCACCCTAAGTCCGAAATCTAGTGTAGAGACCAACTCCTAAACCCAAGGAAAACTTGAAAAATATTTTTTTACTCATACATTTCAATTTTGTCAACAGTTGAACCATTGATTCATTCCATTTGGATTTAGTTATGTAGGAGTAATCATTATCATGGAGCTTATTTCTTAGTAGACAATCATTACATATTTCTTTTTAAATAGTCGATTAGATTATTTTTTGAGGTCAGTTTTTACAAATTTCAAAAAAAAAAAGTTTTGCAATGTTTATTTTTGTGCTAAAACAATCTCACTATTTTGATCACTGTGTTTCAATTTTACCTTAGAGCAGTTAACAATGTACATTTTGCTTCTATGGTGTACCTATTTCTAGTACTTAACAATTCTTTAATTTTTTGATAAAGACTTCGAAATTTGAAATTTCAAGACTCATTCATATAGTATCCAAATAATTCACACTGAATTATGTTGGAATCCTATTTCACATCCTAATTAGATCCAATATGAACAATTCATAATTAATAAGAATAAGTATGCTCAATTTCTGTAATTAGTGTAATTCATCATGCATGTATTAGTTTTGAGTCAAATAAAAATACAATCAGTTATCAGTTATCAGCCTAGAGCGGAAATTGTCACAAGCTCATCCAATCAGGCAGAACTGAGAACACGAGTGGGTGTATTAGACGATCCAGTATTTTCTCGACTGTAACTCCATCTGTCCGTACGACCAGGATCCAACATCGGAATATCAATAGATGGACAGCGTTTGAGGCGGGCGGAGGTGCCCAGAAAACAGAAAACACTTAATTCCCCACAAGGTAAATCACGAGGCCCAAATGTTTTGAATCAAGCAAACGCTGATCAATATCGTAACAAGTAAGGTAATTTTCTGGAGGTCATGGCGTGCATTCAAGCACGCGGATCGAACCAAGGGGGCCAGATTTCTTGTTTTTTGGGCACCTCCGCTCGCCCGCTGCGAGATGTTTCATGACGGCAGATTCGTGTTTCAAGAAGGCAGATTCGTGATCAAACTGACCGCTCAACAGCAATGTCAATTTCTGCATTTAGTTTTGGGGTCTTCTACTTCAAAACGACAGCTCACTACAGCTGCAGTGTCAGAAAATTGACGGATTCAGAAATTCGGGAATTAACAAATGCCGCATGCAAGGGAGGAAATTCTTACCTTATCTTGTTGAAATCTTCAAAATCTACTAACCTGTCGGTTTGCAGAGAAGGAAGATAATGAAGGAGCCGGAAATAATGGCGGCTGGCCGGCTGCAACTTGGCTGCTCAAAGTCCAGCGAGCAAGGCCTTGGCTGTTCATCTTCTTTGCTATGTGTTGCCTCGTCGGTGTTTGTAAAATTTTAACTTGCAAGCATTCTTCATGCAGGGTACAATGAGGAGGCGCAGTGCTAGGCATCGTCTACTTCAAGAGGATGACTCACAAGATTCTGGACACCACGAAGAGCGTCCAAGCAAACAGGTAAAAGTTTTTTTCATGCAAGTCATTCAGTGATGGCTAGAACTTCATTGTCCTGCTTGCCTTTTAAACCGCAATATTCTCTGCAGCACGGTCTGGGTCGTCGACGTGAGTTTCCTGTCCGCTTGTCCGTTTTTCTTGAGTGACGGTGCATTGCTTCAGATTCCACTTCGGTGTTTCCAGTTTGCATTGAGTCTCTTTGCAATCGGCAATTCGAGCGTAGTTAGATTGAGTCTCCATGCAGTCGGCCTTGAGTATTTTTACAGTCGGCCTCGCAGTCGGCCTTGAGTATTTTTTAAGTCGGCCTTGAGTTGACCTTGAGTCCTTTTACAGTCGGCCTTGAGTCGGCATGAGTCTTTTTACAGTCGGCCTTGAGTCGGCCTTGAGTCTTTTTACAGTCGGCCATGCAGTCGGCATTGAGTCTTTTTACAGTCAGCCATGCAGTCGGCATTGAGTCTTTTTACAGTCAGCCTTGAGTCGGCATGAGTTTTTTTACAGTCGGCCTTGAGTCGGCATTGAATCTTTTTATAGTCGGCCTCGCAGTCAGCCTTGAGTCGGCATTGAATCTTTTTATAGTCGGCCTCGCAGTCGGCCTTGAGTATTTCTACAGTCAGCCATGCAGTCGGCATTGAGTCTTTTTACAGTCGGCCATGCAGTCGGCATTGAGTCTTTTTACAGTCGGACTTGCAATCGGCCCTGAGTCTTTTTACAATCGGCCTAGTAGTCGGCCTTGAGTCTTTTACAGTCGGCCTTGTAGTCGGCCTTGAGTCTTTTTACAGTCGGCCATGCAGTGAACTTGAGTCTCCATGCAGTCAGCACTCGTTGAGGCGGTACTTCTTAAGGTACCCATTTTTGGGGGTGAAGCTCTGCTTCACCCCCCAAAATGGGTCCTCGACGTGAGTTTCCTGTCCGCTTGTCCGTTTTTCTTGAGTGACGGTGCATTGCTTCAGATTCCACTTCGGTGTTTCCAGTTCGCATTGAGTCTCTTTGCAGTCGGCAATTCGAGCGTAGTTAGATTGAGTCTCCATGCAGTCGGCCTTGAGTATTTTTACAGTCGGCCTCGCAGTCGGCCTCGCAGTCGGCCTCGCAGTCGGCCTTGAGTCGGCATGAGTCTTTTTACATTCGGCCTTGAGTCGGCCCTGAGTCTTTTTACAGTCGGCCTAGCAGTCGGCCTTGAGTCTTTTACAGTCGGCCTTGTAGTCGGCCTTGAGTCTTTTTACAGTCGGCCATGCAGTCAACTTGAGTCTCCATGCAGTCAGCACTCGTCGAGGCGGTACTTCTTAAGATACCCATTTTGGGGGGTGAAGCAGAGCTTCACAGAACCCTAGTCGGACCCGACTAAGGCTTCGTGAAGCTCTGCTTCACCCCCCAAAATGGGTCCTCGACGTGAGTTTCCTGTCCGCTTGTCCGTTTTTCTTGAGTGACGGTGCATTGCTTCAGATTCCACTTCGGTGTTTCCAGTTCGCATTGAGTCTCATTGCAGTCGACAATTCGAGCATAGTTAGATTGAGTCTCCATGCAATGACACATGAGTATTTTTACAGTCGGCCTCGCAGTCGGCCTTGAGTATTTTTACAGTCGGCCTTGAGTATTTTTTAAGTCGGCCTTGAGTCGACCTTGAGTCCTTTTACAGTCGGCCTTGAGTCGGCATGAGTCTTTTTACAGTCGGCCTTGAGTCGACCTTGAGTCTTTTTACAGTCGGCCTCGCAGTCGGCATTGAGTATTTTTACAGTCGGCCTTGAGTCGGCCTTGAGTCGGCCTTGAGTATTTTTAAAGTCGGCCTTGAGTCTTTTTACAGTGAGCCTTGCAGTCGGCCTTGAGTATTTTTACAGTCGGCCTTGAGTCTTTTTACAATCGGCCTTGAATATTTGTACAGTCGGGCCTTGGAGTCGGCCTTGAGTCTTTTACAGTCAGCCTAGCAGTCGGCATTGAGTCTTTTACAGTCAGTTGTGCAGTCAGCTTGAGTCTCCTTGCAGTCGGCATTTGTTTTTACAGTCGGCCATGCAGTCAGCTTGAGTCTCCATGCAGTCGGCACTCGTCGAGGCGGTACTCGTTAAGGTATCAATTTTTTGAGGTGAAGCTCTGCTCCACCCCAAAAAATTGATACCTTAATGAGTAGCCCACATTAATCAACACTGCTTCTAGTCTTTCATGCCATACATAGAATTGATTGAAGTGCATAGTCAATAGAAACAGAGTGCATATCTAGCCTTCAAACCCTGAGCGCCCATGAAAAAATTACAGAAGTACGCATTGTATAGACATTGCAACATATCAGAGGCTTTCACAGATGCGATACTCACATTGGTGGAATTTGACCATAGGAACTTCAATGCGGGTAGAGTTTGCAAGTGTTGTATAAATCTTTAGAGATTTACCCGTATAATTTTCCGGGTTTTATTGTAGGTTATTGGGTCCCGCTCTATACCAATATGGGGAGACTTACAATTATATAATCAAAACTTAGAATTCATTTCAAAAAAATTGAACAATAAATTTGATAAATATTCTGAAATAGACGAAGATAATAATTTATAATAATTTAGAAATGAAAAATATTTATTTCCTAGAGGATCACATATTAAAATGTTATTTAGTTTAATAATATTAACACTACCTACTTTATTTATTGGGTGTTTAGGTCCTCATTTTCCACAAGGACAAACTGGAGTTGATTTACTATTTCAATGGTTACACCCATATAGTTTCTTTTTTAGCTTGTAGATTTAATTTACAAAGGTCCTTGCAATGTGTTGAAGATGAGGTGGAAAATGTTAGTGGTTGATTGTCCAAAAAGTTGGTGACGTTGGTGCTCAGAAGTCTAGTTTTAGTCATATTAATTGATCTTCTAGTTGGTCATAAATAAGGTTGAAAAAGGGTTAGATGTGTTCAGAGACTGACAATTAAATTAATGAATGATAGCAACACATAACTGACGCTCATGTCCCCGTGCTAGTATTGATTTAGGGGGGGTGAAGGAGATCCTCATAAAGCCCTAGTCGGATCCGACTAGGGCTTGGTGAGGATCTCCTTCACCCCCCCTAAACTGGTACTAGAATGAGGATCTATCTTAGAATTTTAAATAGTTCTCTTTATTTTGATGTGAAAGACTAAAAAGTTTTAGTAACATCTTTCTTTAAAAGAATTTGAATATAATATATAATGAACAGTGATACAAGCTGTAATTTTGCAATGATAATTTGACTTGGGTCTTCCGTAATTTTTGTTTGAGGGTCATGTTTTACTTAAATATGTAGTATTTTAAGTTCAACAACAAAATATGAAAATAATATTTAACTAAACAAACGTGCATTTTTAATGAACACATTTAAATTGATTGGATATGCGGTCTGAATAATAATGACATGTATTTAATATATTCATACGAATATTTTTTACAAGTGGGTGTAACCATTTTTTGGAGGTGAAGCTAGTGCTCTCTAGACCCTAGTCGGATCCGACTAGGGTCTTCAGAGCACTAGCTTCACCTCCAAAAAATGGTTACACCCAGTAAGTACAATAATACTTTAAACTCTTTTTTCATGGCTTTTCTTGCTTACACAACTATCTTTGTGTAGGGTTGTGTAAGCTTAAGGTAATTAGCTTTAAAAGCATTCATTAAAACACTTGGGCCCATTTCCACCTAAACTTCTTCTTTTTGCACTTTTGGTTGATTCTTTGAGATTAATTTTTTTTTATAGATTCTAATAATCATTTTTATAATAACATATGTCAAATGAAATCACTTCTTTACTTTTAGATCAATTGTATACTTACTAAATTATTATTGTTTTCTCATGCAGGTCCAAGTAAAACGAGGAAAAAAAGGACAAACATCAGCCTCCACAGTGCAGCAGGACATTATCACGGTAGCAGATATTGTCGGCCCATCTCAACCAATGGAAATGCTTCCTTCTCCTTCCAACATCAACATTTCAGATGATGATGCTGATGAAGAAGACTTGGTAAGCTTCAATGATATTATGGATGCTGCCGATCATGCAGCAGATGAGTTTGAGAAAGAGCCATTAGCTAGTCGTTTCTCAGACCACCAGCGTTTCCGGAAAGGAAAGAAACCGGTATTTTCTGATGAGAGCTCAGAGAGTAAGTATAGCTCAGAGGAGGAGTCTTTTGTTACTGTTACTAGTCCCAATTTTGAAGAAACTGGGGACAATGCAACTAGCGCACTTGTGAATGGTCCTAGAGTGGTATTACTCCATTATAGCTCAGATGAGGACGTGGATGTTGATAGCCCTTTGATCCGGTTTACATCCTATGAGAGTTGGTAGATCATTAACTATTTTTGTAAAGCCCACTGAGGGTGATTATTTGATTAACTATTTATTTTATTCAAACCGTTGTAGTACAACATGTCATTGGCATTAAAGTTTTATGTTTACATTTATCATCAATTCAGAAGTTTATAATCTCTTATGATTTCATTAAATTAGAATTTTGAGTTTATTTGGTTTGTCATTGTAGATGGAGGATTCTCCAATAAAGGAAACACAGTTGGAGGGGATTATAAAGACTCCAGGGACAGATGACACCACTCAGCCTGAAATTGAGGAAGAAGACGAAGGAGGTCATATGGTAGAGGACGGCATTGATGATGAAGAGAAGGAGCTTCTTGAAGATGAGCTCCGCCAATTACAGAAGGTCGATTCAGTTGCCACAATTGCTTCGTTAAGAGTGAAACCAGAAAAACTTTTCCGTTTTTTTATCCCCTTGTGCAGATTGGTGTCCATGCCCATGGTACGACCTACCTTGTCTTCTGATGTGAAGAAGCTAGAGCAAGAATTTTCTCACGGGTATCGACCAGGATCTGCTACCTTCTATGTTTCCACTACAAATGAGGCAGGTGAAAGCATGGAATTTACAGAGGAAGAAATGCGCAAGTGGGGGTCGGTTTGGCAAAAAGCAAACAACGAGTTCATGGATCATGTTAATTCACATGAGACATTGCATTTTTTGAGGAGGGCAAAGTTTTTTGTTTGTGATGGAAACCACCGTCTGCTAGCATGGATGAGTCACATTTCTAGACTCTATCCAGCAGACGAGGCATGGCATATTGCAGTAGATTGCATTGTTCTTGATACAAAAAGAAGAATTGAACTGGCCATGGAAGTCATGCATGACATAAACAAGTAAGTGACTGGTATCATACGTATTTTGGTAGTACATGTTTTATTGTTTTAATTAGATTTAGCCTTTTTTTTCAAGAGAGAAGTAGGAAAATGAAATTCTAATTCTAACTTTTGAAATTCAAATCGACGGAAGACTCTCATGTGAAGACCAACTTGGTCCACACATTGCATCGTGTGCAGAAGTATGGTCTTTTACCTTTGCCAAAGTTTTTGGAGATGTTGAGGCCGTCAGAGGTGAAGAAATGTATGGCCTCCAGTACTAGAAAAACTTGGTACTCGATGCCAGCTGATGTATTCATAGCTTTCATGTTTCGGGTATGTTTCTTATTTTGGAATTTCATGAACATTGCTATGTTGGTCACTTGCGTTGATTTAGTATACAATACAGTTATTAAGAAGCCTTTGGTTTCTTTCAGCAAGAAATTTCACTTGCAGCGGATGCGGCAGGACGGAAGTATAGTGAGACAACTGCAGAGGCCGATAAAAGCGAGGCTGGCATCGCAAATGCTATGAGAATGGGAGCTAAAGAGAAAGCGAACAAGTTGTACATGAAGATGATGAAGTTAGTCGCGATGGCTAATCCAGCAAATGGTCCTGAATTCTTGGAAGAGGTATTTGCATTTTATCCGAAATAATTTATTGACATATTTTTACTTTTAGGGTGTTTTTTTAATGTGAAATGATGTTGTTTTAATTATGCAGGTTGAAAGGCACTATTGTAATAACGAAGTCCCGGAGATGACCCTCGAGAAGCTGCAAATGATTGCTACTTGCAACACCACTCCTCATCACTAGACAAAGTTTTTGAAGTGGTAGAATTCTTCTGCGCTATCCCGCGATGCTAGGAAGTTTCCTGCAAAACCAGTATCTGAGACCCACCTTGGGCCATTCTTGAACAAATGCATTTGGTATGCTGGGGTAAGTGATTCTGTATTAATTTTTCTATTGTTTTTTGTAGTTGCAATTTTTCATTGAATAAAGTTCCATAGTCTTTATGAACATGCATGTGAGTAACTTTTAATTTTGTTTTGAACATGTATGTCACTTTGTTGAATAAATAACCTTGTTGTTGCTTCTTTTTTAGATTGAAGATGCAGCTATTGAATACTTTGATGGCGTGATCAAAGATGATAACATCACCATCAATATGGAAGTCCCGCAGAGGCCAGAGTTCCTCGTGGATTACATAGAAGGTTGGAGGAGGAGGATGTGGGATCACGGGTTCCATGCCCAATTGAAGGGAGCAAATTATTTTAAGAAGAGTGACTCCTTCATGAATTATGAAGGCTCAAACCAGGCGGTTCGAAGAGTTCTATTTTGGTTTGTTCATAGAACTCTATACTATTTTCTGTTTGAATAAGAGATGAAGAGTATATATTTCAATTTTACACTTTTACACTTTTACAAAAATCTATGCATATAATTAAAAAATTATTTGAAACAGTGAGGGGTACCAGAAATTAGAGGTGCATCTGGTACCTCAGTCGGCTTAGTCAGATCCGACTAAGCTCTTGGAGTTATTAGCTTCACCTCCAATTTCTGGTACCATTGTGTTTCAAAATGATTTTTGAATATGATAGTTTTTAACGTAAATACAAAAATCCAACTATGGTTTTGTAGATACCATGTGAAGCCCCAACTTTTTGCATGAAATGAATTTTTAATTTGGTTTTCTTCATTTTAATGAATATTTGGCTTATTTGCTTTCGCATAGCAACCATAAAATGCACTAGTAAATTCTTCTTTATGTGGTTAATTCTCAATTTTTTTTTGGTGTTGCATAAAAGAATGTGTTGATTTGTTTTTAATCTAATGTACTTTGAAACTTGTATGCAATTACACATTTGAATTAAACCGCAGGTATTTCAAGTTGGAGCTTCTTTCAAAGGGTGCAATTGTAGAGAAGGATCTTCCTCCGTTCTTGTCTACTTGGCTTGATCGAAGTTCAGTAAATTGCATGTATACCCTAAACCAGCTCCGTACGTTCACAACAGCTCATCTCAGCGGAGGAGGATGGTATTTGGAGTGTCACATCACCTTCACGCCTTCGTCTGAGGTGCAATACCGGAAGTCTTTTGAGGGTTTAGGTGCCATTGATTTGGACGTCGATGAGTTTGCGGGTTTAAGTGATAAACAAAAGAAAAGGGCCATTGCAATGAGGGAACACAATGACAGGAAAAAGGAAGCTAGGGAGAAACTTACCATCATCACAAAAGAGAAAAAAGAAGCGGAGCGCTTTGCGAAGTTAGCAGAGAAGGAGCAAGAGAAAGAGAAGGAGAAAGAAGAGAAGGCTAAGGCCAAAGGCATGAAGAAGGTAGATGACAAGAACCCAATTCCGACATCTTCTACCGTCGACCAAGGCTCGCAGATGCAAGGTGGGTCTCAAGGTGGATTGAAGAGGAAGGCATTGTCGCAGCTAACCGAGGATGTCCTTATGCATGGCACTCAAGCTCTTATGATTCAGGATGATGAGGGAGACAATACAGAGGATTTGGTCCTCAATATGTCTATTGTAGACCTTGTAGATGACATGCGCTCGAAGGAACCATTGTGGTATCCTGAGATTATGGAATTCTTGACAAAGGTAATATATTCAATTTGTTATTGCAAAATCTTTTTTTGGTTGAACAACATGATGATTTTGTAAGTTCATAATTTATTTTGTGGAATACGGTATGTTCGTAGGTATCGACAGGGAAGTCTCGATTTTTTGATGGTGTCCTAAACCGAAGGCCAGGAGTGGACCTTATCTTTTTTGACTGTCCAGAAAATTTGCCTGTGCCTAGAATGTCGGTGCCAACAAATGAGATTCCACATTGGAATGAAGATACAGAGTACGAGGCAATGCATGCGGTATTTGTCTTTGCAGAAAGGCATCTGCAAGACCATGGATGTTTGATTATTATTCATTCATTTTCCGTGGACTCAAAGAGCTCTATTTTAGGGTTGTGTGAGGTTTATCCGATGTTGAAGAAGAAGAAAGAGTGGTTGGGCATGAATAGATTGCACTTAACTTCGGCATTGGACAACAAAACTACGGTAAATATAATTGAATTCCTTTTTAAAATGATGTCATTTTATCATTCATTTTGTCATTAAATTTTTACATATGTTTGGTTTGATTTCTTGCAGACCCAAAAGTTTTCAATCACCCTACTTGTGAAGGATTTCGGTACAAAAGGAAAATCCAATTTCTCTTTCAAACTCACACAGACTATGAAGAATGCAGGCTTGGACATTGGACGTGATGACATTTTGATGAACTTCACGAAGGAGAGTGACTTGGCGATGGACGGTCCTAAATCATGGCGTGGGGCTCGCGAAAAGGACCCCCGTTTTTTTCAACTCCTCTTGGAAGCAACAACAGGCGAAGGAGATGTAGTTCTAGATTGCACTGCAGCTACAGGTATAAATTTAATTTAATTATGTTGACTAGATCTGTATTGTTTCAAATTATATCATTCAATTAATGTATATGAAGTTGTTCATTTTAGGGGCCTCCATTACTGCTTGTCGTGGCACGGGCCGCCATATTGTTGCATTGGAGGAGGATGGAGATATTTTCAAAGCCATCCTTGAACCCATGAAGAAGTCTACCACGGTCGTGGAGACAACACAAGCACCATTAGCAGTTCAGGAATCCCAAGATCCGGATGGCATGACCATTGTGCCTCGAAAGTTCTCTCGACAGACACCATTCAGTAAGTAAGTTTGAGTTTTTGTTTTTGTTTTTTTAATTCCAAATACAGTCTTATATTTTGCAAGTCTAACATTGTTTCACTTTTGTTTGTAGTCATCAACGATTGACATCAGCAAATGAGATTATAAAGAGACGAAGGCTTCTCTTGAGTCCGGAAAAGCCTTTTCATCTTCCCGTATATGCCGAGCAGATGGCATCTACGTTTGTAGAGTTTGGAAGCTCTAATCCAAAACGTCGCAAAGATACATATGCTTTGAATGTTCTAGAGTTTATAGATGGTAGTGCGTCAGAGGGTAGGGAGACATCAGAGTCATCATCATCTTCTACTGAAGGTTCCGCTACTGAGTCCACTACCACTTAGACTCTTGAGATTGACACATCTCAGGGGTCGAACTATTGTATTGGATTTCTAATTTGATTGGATTTGTGTGTTTTATGGCTACATCTTGGACGTTTGATATTTCCATAAGAACGTTTGTATATCATGATGTCTATCAGAAATGAATACATTAATATATTGTCCAAAACCACTTCCAATTACTTTTGCAAGTAAATCAAATTTTATTAAACCCTTAAACGCCACAAAGGATGTTTTTTGTCCAATGAATGAAAAAGAACCTCTCCATGCAGGATAGAAGTACAATTATTCATCCTCGGTATTAGGGATGAAAATGAAAAATCTTCTAGAGTATTTTGACTTCTAATAAGTATATTTGGCTTATTTAAATTAGATGATGCCACATGGTACCAAAATGCATGATTTCCACGGCTGTAAGTCTGTCCTTTAAGGATTAAAGGACTTCACATTTCTATAACTTTTGAATTTAAAGAATCCACGGTCATAGGTCCCTTACCTTTTTTTATGCAAAAAAATGTTCCCGCTCACAGGCTCACGGGCTCACAAGCACGCATGCTAGCAACCCTGGTGCAAAGATTAATCATTTAGCTCAAGTCTTATATTAATTTGCAAGGAAGCCTTTGACTTGCAAATGGGAAAAAGCTCACAATGGTGTCCATGCAAACACCATCTAACATCGTGTTGAAGAATCTAGATCCATGACTATTGGCCCTTTGTACAAAGTTATTAAGGATGGAACTCAAGGTGGTTACTTTGAATTGATGTTGGATCATTTCTGAGACTTCAAAGCTAATTTTGGATAAATACTAGGATTTATTAAGAATTTAGTGCGGTTGCCTTCTATTAAGGCCCCATTAGAGGTCATTTGGATTATGTTTAGGATCATTTGACTGCATGAAAATGACCAATTATAGGAAAAATAATTAATTTTTAGAAATAATATATATTTTTTGGCCCACATAATCATCTGGTGTGTCATGCAAGACTAGGGATTTTTAGAAAAGGTTTTATTATTATTTCTTAAATTTTATAAATTTTATAAAAAAAATCTAAAACTAAAAATATTCCCTTAGATTTGCACATCAGCCCAAAGTCAAATGGCCCTCCACATGGACCATCTTTTCTCTAATGCCGACTTACTATAGAGTCTTTTATGACTAACATGAGTTCCATTGTAGTGGGGACTAGACATAAAGATAGATTTTATGTATTGACTATTGAAGTTGTTAATGCTATTTATTGGAAGTATGTAATCCCTTTTAAAGCAACTATTATATTATTCTTGCCACACTTATCACCATGAATAGGTGTCTATTGTTGGAAACTTCAAAATATCATATCTAATGAAACAATGATTAAAAAATTATGTGTCCACTTAGCATGACTTATTCTTCCAAGGAAAAATAAGTACCAAAAATTCACAAACCCTAAACCCTTCAACCCTAAACCCTAAACCCTAAATCCTTCAACCCTTAAATGGATGCTTTACCAACGCTCTACCTTACTCAAAACCATCTTTCACTAAAAAAAGTCCCCTCCAAAGCAATTGCATGAGTAAAATTTCAAACTTTGGAGGGAATCCATATTTTAAAACTTTAGAAGAATCAAAATCTTAGTGTTTAGTCAACACAAATCTTTCATGTTCTAAATTAAATTTAACCCATAAATGACGCCACGGCCATTTTTTGGTCGATGAGTGATAGAGAATCTTGTTGTGTAGGACAGAAGTGCAACTACTCATCCTCCAAATTTTATGGGAAAAGGGAAGGTCTTCTACAATAGCTTGACTTCCAACAAGTGTTTTTTCATTTTTTTTAATCCAAAAATGCAAATGGTATTAAAACAGATGATTTCCACATAGACCCTTTGCGTCATTCAAGGGTTAACCCCTAATCGCTGAAGCTAACCATGTCAAAAAACAACCTTGCTTTTCAAGTGCTATAAGTCTAAACGTGAGTAAGGTATGAAAATCTCAACCGTACAATCCTGTAGTGTGCATGTTGTAGATGGTGTAAGTAAAATTTGGGGTCATTTGACCGTATAGATTGAAAGATTATAATTTTTTAGTGTTGAAAAAAGATGCTGAAATTTTCCTAAAAACACATTTCGAGGTGGAATTCGATTTCTAAACCTACTCAAATGAAAAAACTTTAAACTACAAGGTGATTCTAAACCAAAAGACAAACACTTTGGTGGAAAAAAAACAAACATTTAATTGACTCATTGCATTTGCAAAATTGTTTTGAAATGTCAAAAACAGTGAAAAAAGTAGCAAAAAAACACATCTACAGCTGAACCTACCTCTGCTAAAATGCTTCTCAGTCAATCATATCTTCTTGGATTGATATGAAATTTTTACCACAAGAACTAGACTACTGTGTGAAACTTTCCCAACAAAAATTATTGAAAAAGAACCCTGTATGAAGAAGTTATAAGCCACCAAAGTTCACTGTAATGCAAAAATGTCTGGATTTTGAACTTCGAATTGCTCCCAAGCATTCAAAACAACTTGGGTTGACATGAAAATTTAACCACAATAACTAGACTTAAAGGGGTACATAAAACAAATTTTTTTTTTTTATTGAAAACAATCATTGGATGAAGGAGATACAAGCCCCCAAAGTTGCAGCCTTCAAATGCAGTTTGGTGAATTCAAATTGAACCTATGAACTTCGATTGGCTTTCAAGAAATCAATAAAGCTTGTATTGATCTGAAAATTCTACCACATAAACTAGAAGAGAGAGTGCAACTTTACCAACAAATTTTATTGAATTTGGACATCGGATGCAAAAGTTACAACACTTTGAATTATCTGTGAGGACACTTTTGGGACCCCTGTGGCGATGAAGGCGATGAAGGGTTAAAGAAGAAGAAAAAATCTACACTAGAATTTGAGCTAATGGTTCTAAATCTGATTTAAAACTGCCATTTTCAGTTCATTGAGTTCTGACTACCACCAAAACCTCACCAAAAAAAAATTTATACAATAATAAGAACCATGATGAATTGCTCATTTGTCCTATTTTAGGTGTAACCTTATACCGGTTGCACCGAGGATGCTCTTATTAACTTAGAGCATCCCCACTCCAACTTGGCAAAAGGACACTCCAAGTGGCTCTTTGGAGTGTTGGAGAAATGCGTCCGGCTCCTGGGAAGGGAGTGTGGTCCACAGGAACACGGTGAACCCCACACTGCAACATTGTTTCGGGATTTAAAAGGCTAACTATTAAAATTTTAATTCATTGAGAGAAATGAATTTGGTGACTAACTTTGTTTGCTTCCGAAGTCACTTCCAATTTGAAATACTGATGGAGAAGGAGGAGAGAATCTATTTATATACACATGGGGTGGTAGGAGGTAGAACAACCCATGTGGGATAAATAATATTAGAATTGGTAAGCTCAACCACTCATAGTTAAGTCAAAAATAGGAATTGTGTTAAAAATATAATTTTAGATCTAATTTAGGCATAGTAGAATAACTTTTTCTCAAAAACTTTGAACTAAAAAAAGTTGTTAAATTAATATAAATTTCACCTCAAACAATCCGTTTGAGATTTGAATCTTCCTATAAAAAGTTATAAACAAATTTCAGAGCGGATGTTTGAAAATGTAAAAAAAAAATTCCCTTCCAACCCCTTTGTGAATTTTGTCCATAAATTTTGATTAGAAAATCCAAATCTCAAACACATTTTTGGAGGTGAAATTTATATTTATTTAACAACTTTTCTTAGTTCAAAGTTTTTTAGAAAAAGTTATTCTATTGTGACTAAATTAGGTCTAAAATTCTACTTTCAACACAATTCTAACTTTTTACAATGAAGAGTCAAGCTCTTTTATTCTAATTATCCCATACTTTTTGAAGGCTCATGATGGACAATGGGTTTCTCTATAAAACCTACCTCTCCAACCTTACTTCTCACCATCTACCTACGAAACTATTCATTCGTTTTAACACCCAATTTAAATTGATGGTAATTGATTGTAATAGGAATAGTGGCATTGGTATATAAATCATTTAGGTTGATTTATTTCTTGGTTATTAGGAGTATGGTGGTAGCCTGGTGTGCCTAGTACAGTAGGTTGTCATGTGTAGCTTGGAGCTTGTTCGTGGGGAAACCTGCCTGAAAACTTGCGCTCCGTACCTCAATTCCTGTGTCCTCTGACATACCCAGCCACGGGAAACGAACAGTATTTCCCCGTCCGCTCTCCAGATTTTGCCGCGCCCGGCCACTGTCTGGGACTTGCCGTGTCTGCCGTGGAGCACCCATTTTGGCTGGGCACGGCCATGTGCCTAGTTTGAGTCACATATTGAGCTGGAGTGGGGATGCCCTTACATGCCTTCCAACTGGTCCATTGGTACTTTCTGACTTCCATGTCACGCTTTCAGGGTGTGTGGTGTCCCCGCCAGTGTTTTTGAATTAGGCGATTTACAGACTAAAAGCACCAAGAAATTTAAGCCAGCACCAGGGTGTATGAAAATTTTGGAGGAAAAAACGACCTGAAATGCCACCTGTGCACTTCACTTCACGGAGTGGGGGCCACGACGTCGACAACGACTGAGGAGGGTTGCAGACCTGTCGCCAACACGCTGAGTGTCGAATCGCCAGCTTTTCATCCGTCATCGCCGGCTTTGCGATGAAATCTCCTGACTGCGTACAGGGGACGCCACATCAGCGCCGGAGGTTTTCATCCTCGCGCCAGTAGGGTTTAGGGTTTTAGTTTCGTACTTCACCCTTGTCGCCCCACTCGCTGCGGTCATTGTTCTCCAGTCGCCCCACTCGCTGCATCTCCCATGCACTTAGCGCCACAATTCCACAAACGATCTTGCAAGGACACAATGTCGCCAGGAATTTCCGATTGGTTGAGTGTCTTTGTCTCGAGAGTTTTCGTGGTTAAAATAATGGTGTCTGTGCAGATTTGGTGTTCATTGCTCGATCGTGGAGGAGTGGAAGCTTGATTTTGCACCCACAAACATTCAAACTTGCAAGGTACGAGTTCGGTGGTACCAACTCTGGCTTTGCTGGTATGAATATTGTGGGCTTGCGTGCAATGTTCACATTTGCTGCTTTGCACTGTGCACTGGAGGCCTTCACGAATTCTCAGTCGTAGTTTGGGTTTAGGGCGTGTACAGTTTCTTTACTTCATTGCTGATTTCTTTGTCACCATGGTGGTCACTGATGCATCTGGGGCTGGATCTACAAACGCTGCATCGGAATCCAAGTTGGGACGGAAGGCTACTGCAGAGGCTCTTCTACGGCAGCAGAGGAAAGACAGGCAGAAGCAAAAGATTGTGGAGGCAGCGGAGAGAAAGAGGAAGCAGCAACGCCGGATCTCAGAGGAGCAAGGGAAGAAGAGGGCGAGAGACCAAGTCACTCTCCGAAGCTTTTACACGACTTCGCGCAACTCCGAGAACAGCGGGCCTCTTGATCTGCACAATCCATTGAAGAGCACGCCTCCCTCAAGTAGAAGAAAGAGTGTATCCTCACAACCTCGTAGAGTCCAGTTGCCATCTCCTGTGTCTTTGCCATCACCTGCGTCTTTGGATGCAAATGCCGCTTGTACATCTACTGCACAAGTACAGCCTGAGAGTTGTGTAATTCTGAGTTCCAAGCCGCCTATTCCGGTAGTGTCTGTGTCTACTGATTCTCCAGGCTACGTGTGCAGTGAAGACGATGCAGATTTCCTTGCGGTGCATGGTCCTGCGGAGAACAGTGATCTTTCGGATGACGAGATGGACGATGGCGAGGAGCTGGAACCTCTGATTCGGTTAGGGAAGCCCAATTACGACTTGACTCGCAAATTCCAGATGGAGTGGAGTGCAAAGTGTCCGTGGGCCGAGATGGTTCTCACTGCAGATGGTTGGCTGCACATGGTGAAGTGTCGGGTGTGCTCAGATGTTGGTAAGAAGCCTCGACTGATGGCGCCAAAGTGGGACACGATCAGTAAGCATGCTCATCGTAAGGTACACAAAGCCAACCTATTGCTGTATGCTGCCAAACGTCCAACCTCTGTGCTCCAACAAATCAATAACTGCACTTCAATAGAAGCACGGCGCAAGCGGGTGCAGTTCGCTAGTTTGTTTCAGTTGTTATGTGCTGGCCGCCCTATGGCTGAGTTTGAGGCTAAGTTGAGGCTTTTTCGTTTACTGGAAACCCCGAACTGCCCATCTATACATTGGAGTGCTTACAGTGGGTGGTTGATGGCTGAGCACATGTACTCTTTTGTGCAAGAAAGGATGAAGGCTATGATCAAGTCTGCTAGGTATATTGCCCTAACTTGTGACGAAACATCTGGTGTAGACAACTGCTCTTACATCGCAGTTCACGTGTATATCATGCAAGACTGGGTTCGTGTACCGCTCTTGATTACCTTGCAGAAATTGGAATCTGATGGCGCGACAGCGAATAACTTGACTGCCCTTTTAATGGGCGTTGTGGGAGTTCGTGGTGACTTGGACGATCAGGCGATAGCAACAAAGCTAGTTTGCTTCGGAGCTGATGGCGTCTCTGCCTTCCACGGCTGCAGAACAGGAGTTACCGTGCAGTTGAAGACAAAGTATGCTCCACACATCACTGCAGTTCACTGCATGGGACATCGAGTCAACTTGGCAGTGAAGACGTTGAGTAGGCTCGACTTGTTCCACGCGGTCGAGGATTTGTGTAAGCTCTGCCATGCTTACTTTTCTCACTCGCCGAAACGCCAAGCAGAGTTCCGTGCATTGGCTGAGTTGTTGGAGACGAAAGGTCTGAAGCTGCTCAAGAACGTGACAACGCGGTGGATCTCGCTGATTTCTCCTCTGCGGCGCCTTCTCAGTGAATACCGAACTGTGGCGTCCAAGCTGTGTTTGGATGCAATGAACAAAGCTGAGACGGTATGATTCTTTGTTTCAGCTATTTGCATGTTTTTCATGATTCTATGTTGATGTTGCCCGTTCTCTCTTCACGGTTTTGACTAGCGGTTACTCATTGTTGTTCTTGTTTGTTGCAGCGAAGTCTTCGTGCGAAGGCAAAGGACCTGCTGGATAAGATGTTGGATCCGTATCATATTCTAGGTATGATATGCCTTCTCCCGCTCCTAGAAGTCGTGGATGTGCTGATCCAGTTCTCGCAGCAGCGAGATGTTTACATTTGTGACTTCGTTGGAGCACTCCAGAAATGCTTGGGTAAGCTGTTTGAGATGTACAAAGGTCACGGGTCAGCTTTTTCTGGTCCCGAATTTGTGCACTTCACGAACTTGCTTGAGCTCCGCCATGACCAAATTTTTCTGTCATGGAGCTCTATGGACCTAAATGATGTCCAACATCTACAATTTATTCTAAATGGAGAGGAAGTGACTGCACGGCATGAGGGCGCTGTTGTCACTCGGGAAACATGGAATTCATTGATTGAGGATGTGAAGACTGAATGCACCGGTAAGTATGTTGTGAAGCTCAATCCTTTCTTTTAATTAATTGCAAATTTAGTGTTGTTACTCTAAGGTTTTTTGTTCATTAATGTCGGCCTTGTTTGAATGCAGGTGCCGCTCAACAGCTGATGGACGAGCTGAGCAGTCGTTTTCCAGCCCACGGTTTGCTAGATGCTCTGGGTATAGTTTACCCTCAGTATTGGAGGCAAACTGGTGCAGAGAAGAGCTTCCGGAAGCATCTTGACGTCATAAAGAAATTTTATGGTGAGCCAAAGTGGATAGGAGAAGATGAGAACAAGCGATTGGTTCCAGCACTGCTTGATTGCTTCCAGTTGGAGCTGCAACAACATTTGTTCAAGTTGTCAATGCTATCAAACAGCATGGCTGCATTGGAAGACCCCCAAGTGACTGTGAACCCTCTAACTCGCCTATGGCGTGTTATAGATGCTAACACGTCCTTAGCAAATGAGATCCCGGAATATGTAAAATTGGCTGAGATTGCTATGATCCACGTCCTGGGATCTGTTGAAGATGAACGCTGCTTCTCATCTCTTGCGTTCTTGAAGGACAAGCTCCGCAATCGACTGCAAGGTGATCATCTTAGCCTTGTAGTTGGCATGCATGCACAAAAGGTGTACACTTTAGAAGATTTTCCTTATGAAAAGTGTTTCCTGCAGTGGGTCAGTCAGGCTGATAATTACCGGTATGGGGTAATGGCATAGCATTCCTAGAGGTGTTTTATTTTCCAGGTTCAATTTGTATGTCTTCTAGGTGTGATCCCTAGCTACAGGTTCTTAGCTATGTGGTAGTCGCAATTTCCTTGCTTAAGATTCCACCTGCCTTTCTATAGCATTAGCAATGTGAGGTTGCATTTTGTTGTACACCTCAATCTGAAGTTGAGAGTTGCAGCTTACGTTTCTTCATGCTGCCTTGTATTTGAGAAGAAATGATATAACTTATGAGGTGTAGTCTTCTCACTTATGTGCATCACCTCTACTATTTCCTTGTTTTGTGTAATCTTTTTGATTTTTTGAATGAGCTCTGACTTTAACCTCTAACTGTACCTTAGGGGAACTTGAATGCTTCTTCACTCTTATGAAGGTGAACAGTGACTATTTCTGAGGTTGTTTTTATGCAAGACTAGTTTTTCTTCTTGGTAAGCTTGCTTATTGTTTCATCATTGAAATTCCATTGTTTTCTGACTTGAGCATCGGAGTCTTTGTGTAACTGTGCAGGTAATTTTTGGTGCAGCTTCAATGCTACTTGCTCTATCAAAGTAGTATTTCCATTATTTTCTGACTTTTGTGTTGGAGTGCTTTTGTGTGTAGGTCTTGTTTTGTGTAGCTCCAATGCTACTTGCTCTTTGAAAGTTTTAAGTTTATTGTATTCTCACTTGGGCGTTGGAGTGTGTGTGTGTGTGTGCAGGTCTTCTGCGTTTGAGTCTTTGTAGGATATAGGTGTAGTTTAGTGCAATGTAGTTGGCTAATATTTGTAGAAATGTGAAACTTTCATTTATTATTAGTTTCACAATCAAAGTGGATTGAAGTTATTTTGCGAAGTGCATTGAAATAAAGCCTACATTGGACTTTTTGATATTCTTCTGTGGCCCACTTTGCTGTATTCTTTCAAACTTTGTCGCCCAATGTTGCACCAGCCTGAATTCTCAATCGCCTCATTAAGCACCACTCTGAAAATTAAAATTGCCAAACATGGGTTTCCAGCTTCTTCTTTTGATGCCATACAGCTCCCACTTCTGTTCTATTGGAAGCCAGATTTAGCACCATTAAAAAATGGGAGTGCGCCTAACCTTTGCCACATCCTTTTAAATTGGAGCCCACATGCAGATTCCTCCAAAAAAGAAAAAAAAACACTGGTCCCCGCCACCCCGCCAGGCATGTGAAGGAGCAGGCTCTTTACTGCATATTTTTTATCATATGAACAGAGGTGATTGCCTGTTGATTTCCTAAGTTCAGTTAATATCATTTTGGACCAAGTCAAAAGTAGGAATTTATGTCAGTCCATCTGTCCGTCCGTCCCAAGAATCCAAGGCTTCTAAATTCACTAAGGGTGCTTTCACACCTGATGTTAATTATAACTTTGGTGTCATTACAGGGGGCGTGGTTACACACAGTGTCCCACCGAGACTCTTTCGGGGCAGGGCTGGGATGCGGGCAGGTTGGGGGCTGCTCCACAGCCCTCTGAGGACCCCACAACCAGCTTTTCATTTTGGTTGAAAATTGATTTTTCCAACATAGAAAAGAACGAAATAGTACACAAGATTTCCAATAAGAAAATTGAACCAATGATGTGGATCGTGTGCCACTAATTCATTTCAGCCCTACAGTCAATCTAGTGCTGACAATGGAGTGAAGAAAAGCTCTTTATACTAGTGGAGTAGTGGTAGGTGAAACAAACCACGTGGGATATGTGAATTAGGACAAAAAAGAGCTCCTCCACTCATGGTTAAGTGGAAACGCAGGAATTGTGATAAAAGTCAAATTTCAAACCTCATTTAGACATAGTAGACTATATTTTTCAAAAAATGTCAAAAAAGTTGTACAATGTTACATTCTATTGATAGCACATGTAGGTCTGCTTTGAATTGACTTTTGGCATTTGGGGAATAAAAACCAGTTAATTTGCAGTAGGTTTTGACAAAATAAACGAATTTTTCAAAATAATTAAGTTCAAAAATGTTAAATATTCCTACTCCACCATATTCAAATTATTGAAACAATACCTTTGATTCACAACATTGATTCAATATAACTTGTGACATTGCTGAGACAACCTTAACCCCTAAAGTTTTTTGACTATGTTTTCACCCAAACCACCCTAAAACTGTCATTTCTAAGACAACCACCAAATTTTAGAAAAAAAATAATTTTGAACAAATGTAACTATAGGATCTTTTAGTAAACTGATTTGAAAAGATGTGGAAAAAATTTCAAAAATTTCCGCCTTGAAGATTGCAAAATATTAGTGTTTGAAGTTACAAAAATCTTTTATTTACCACTGCAAAAATCCGGGCAGCTGCACTTCAGAAGGCAATATCTGTATGAAAAATTGTCCAAAATGGTTATAACTCTTAAGATTAATTCTTCAATTCAAGTTGGCTACATGCTTCGAAATTTGCAAATCATTTAGAATTGTACATGTACATAAAAAAAAATTGTAAGTAGAAAGAAGTAGAAAATGAGCCAAAATACTAAATTGTAAACAATTTACTTATGGAATTGAAAAATTCCAATCCCGATCGAAGGTCAAAATGTTTTAATAAAAATATTAAAAACTGAATCAATTAAAGGATTTCAATTTTTTTTTGTAATGTATAGACTCTATAACTAGTGGCAAACTACCCCAAACTAATACTCCTCATAACTTTTGACTCATTGATCAAAATGGAATGATTCAAAGCTTTCCATTTAGAAAAAAATCTAACAAACCAATTTCAATTTTTTTTTAATTTTTAAAGTCATTTGAAAATAATTTTTTTGAGCTGTCCGAGTTGCCCAAAGTTCAAAGAAAATCACATATGACGCAATAATTTTTTAACTATGTAGTCAAAAGTTACAAAAATGGTTGGGCTTTAAAGCTACTCCTTGGGCACATGTTGTGTGAAAATTTCAAGAAAAAGAAAACAACTCCATACGTAGTAAGTTGTCAAAAATCGCTATGTTGCCAAAAAACACAATTTGGTCCTTTAGGGGTTAAGTGGCTACTTTGTGTTTGTCATGCTGTTTTAATAATGATGAAATATTAATTTAAAGTTCTTAAGAATTTGAGATGTAACTAGAAATGCAAGAATTGTGTTCAGAGTTGAAATTTAGGCTTCATTTGGACATAGTATAATAGCTTCTTTAAGAAAAAATTGAAGTTCTGGAAGCAGTGGGATAAGCAAGCTAACATTTATCTTTAAAATCCGCTTGAGATTTTGAAGCCTCATGTAAGAGTTCTAAACAAATTCTAGAGGGGGTGGGGTGGGGTCAGGGTGGAAGGGACATTTTTTTGGACATTTTCAAACACCTCCTCTGAAATTTATTCATAACTTTTAGGTAGAGTATTGAAATCTCAAACAGATTTTTGGAGATAAAATTGTACTTGATTCCCCAACTTTTCTTGTCTTGAAGTTTTTTGAAAAAATATAGTCTACTATGTCTAAATGAGGTTTGAAATTTGACTTTTATCACAATTCCTGCGTTTCCACTTAACCATGAGTGGAGGAGCTCTTTTTTGTCCTAATTCACATATCCCACGTGGTTTGTTTCACCTACCACTACTCCACTAGTATAAAGAGCTTTTCTTCACTCCATTGTCAGCACTAGATTGACTGTAGGGCTGAAATGAATTAGTGGCACACGATCCACATCATTGGTTCAATTTTCTTATTGGAAATCTTGTGTACTATTTCGTTCTTTTCTATGTTGGAAAAATCAATTTTCAACCAAAATGAAAAGCTGGTTGTGGGGTCCTCAGAGGGCTGTGGAGCAGCCCCCAACCTGCCCGCATCCCAGCCCTGCCCCGAAAGAGTCTCGGTGGGACACTGTGTGTAACCACGCCCCCTGTAATGACACCAAAGTTATAATTAACATCAGGTGTGAAAGCACCCTAAGGTAGTATGCTCTAAAAGCGCCCATGTTCTAAAAGCGATCATGACACAGAGGTACATTTTGCTTTCTTCAATGTTCGAACTGTGTACATTTCAGAAGGTGGTCGCTTTTAGAAACCACTGTGTTTGAACTTCAAAAATTCATAACTAATGCTACAAAGATCTGAAAAATATGAAACGACTTGGGTTAGATGCCAATTCCATTTTTCTTCCTATATAAATTTACTGAAAATTGTTTCAATAAGTTTAACTTCCCTGAAAAGGCGATCTGCTCTTAAGTGGTCGCTTTAAGAGCATACTACCTTACAGCATGGATTGAGTCAAATTGAACCTATGAGAGTAAGGGCCACTTCACACTATGGCCGACCAAGTCAAGAGGCCGTGGAAGAGAGACTGTGAGAGTCCAAAGAAATGGACAATAAATAGGCCCTAAAAATTAGGAATTGGAGACTTTGGTCGGCCATAGTGTGAAGCCTCCAAAGGTCAAGCCCAAAGTCCAAACCTCACTTGTGTGTCAATTTTTTCAAGCAAAAGATAAAAAAACATGAGAAAGGAGTCCAAAATGGCCTTGGAAAAAAATCACAGCACATGCTCTTATCATCAAACAAGGAATATGAAGGGTATAAATGGAAAAAAAGGGTGGCATAGGCCACTGAAAGGAAGTAGGTTAAGGGAACTAGGTTCATTGAATGCAAAGACTCCCTATTGTAATGGTGGAGACTAGGCTTCAAACCTCAATGGCAACAAATAAAAAATAAAAAATAACAACGGACTCTCAACTGTGCCGTCTAGTATGAAGGGCCAAGAGTCCGAATTCCTGAATCTCTGAAATCTAATTGGTGGAAACCGACGGAGTCT
Source organism: Antitrichia curtipendula (assembly GCA_951230915.1). Classification (NCBI taxonomy): domain Eukaryota; kingdom Viridiplantae; phylum Streptophyta; class Bryopsida; order Hypnales; family Leucodontaceae; genus Antitrichia; species Antitrichia curtipendula. The sequence goes on from OX579633.1 coordinate 42,839,655, forward strand.
CGACTGTGCTGCCTAGTGTGAAGTGGCCCTAAGCTACTGTCTGATTTGCATCAACTTATCAGCAATGGAGGGTGCAAAATTAGGGCCGGGGTGAACTGACCCCCTCGCTCATCCCCCTAGGAAAACCCTGAATTTTTTTATTTTCCATGCATGAAGTTCTTTGCAAATTCTGAATTCATATTTGCAATTAGTGTCCCCAAATTAGCTATGGGGGCTGCAAGATGTAGATTTTACACAACAAAAAATAAGGGGATTTTTTTTATGTGCACCCTGGATGGACTTTGGCAAGATGAGCGAGGGGGCCAATTCACCTTGGCCAAAATTAGGGCATGTTTACACCAAAGGACTTTAGGTTGGAGCTCGAAGAAATGGAGTGTTTCAATTGGTACCATAGCTAACTTTGTGTCGTTGTAGGATTTTATTTTTTGAAAATTAGAATAATAGAGCAATATTGAACCATCACTAATTTAAAAATAGTGTGACTTTGATAAATTTGAATATCACGTAATTACAAACTAATAGAAAAAACAAAATAAATTACTCCCTTTGTTTCTTAAAAAGATCTAAATTTCTTTGTATTTTGCAAAAGGAACACATGTGTTTATAAAAAATAGAGGTAGTATAATACTTATAATAACTAAATGGGAAGGAAAGTGCACACATGGTTGCCATTACTAACAATTTAGTACCAAGATGATATGCCAGTTAATTAATTTACTTCTAAAATGAATTAGTTATGCTTGTGAAATATGTTTTATACCCCCCCCCTCCCTATTTATATTTTTTGGAAGCTATTGTAGCTACAATCAATATGGGATGTTGACATTGTATCTCATATCAATATTGCATGTGTATATTATACTATATTAATATACTATATATCTATATATTATATATCATATATCTATATATTATATATCATATATCTATATATTATATATCATATATCTATATATTATATATACTATATATCATATATCCATATATTCCATACATTATATTTATTCTATATTCTATATGACGTATTTTGCAAGTACCATATTCACTGTATCCTATTTTGTATCGTGAATCCTATTCTGACGCCCAAGATCGTCTTTCAAGATGGTGCAGTCAATAGCTATATTTTTTCCACTAATTCTAATCAACAACATTAGAGGGGAGATACAATTTTTTCTCATCAAAATCAAAGGCTATTCCTTTTTCCACCCAAGGGAGGAGGGGGACTAATGGCCCTAGGCAAGGGTGTTTCCATCTTTCAGTACATTGTGTAGTTGCTATTTTTAAACATAAATAATTTTATTAGATCTTATTTGCAAGTGAAAAAATGAGGATTTTACCTCACTATCGATGCATCATTTGGACACAAGATGAAATAGTTATAAATCCTCAAATTTTCTCTATATGTGTACCAAAAACTAATCCTAGGCGCTTGTAGGCTCACATGTTGTGATTGTGCACAACTTAGATAACTAATATCCAATTAAATATGGTTTGGGGTTCCAAATGTAGTTGTTGTATTTTGTGCAACGATGATTATCAGTGCGTATATTTTAGTCATTTGAAAGTAGAAAATAAATTAATTCAACCTATATATCTTGGGTAGTTGAAAAGGCTTTATATATATATACACATTAATGGATTATATTGATGATATTTAAGTGATATTATGAGGGTGAACTATTCAAAAAACTTCTAGTACAAAATAATTTGAGGTGTGTAAGTCCTATGAAAGTATTATAGAGTGACGTGTTATACAAATATATTTTCCTACATATGGAATAATGCTTTCTTTAAGAAAATTCTTTATGAATCATGAGCAATGTTCTGAAAGTGAAGGAAACAATGTATTTATATAAAGATTTGAGTAAACTCGCTAAAAACAACACATAAAATCCTAAGCATCAATTAGAGGTATTCCAAATTTATAAAATTGTAAAGATGTACAATAAAATATAATTTGAAATAATATTTTAATGATGAATTGAAAACAATAGTTGTAAAATATGATCCATAGATTATATTCATACAATTAGATCAACTAGTATTGTACTAATCAATATTTTTTAATTAAATTTAAAGTCATAAAGTAGATATTTCTTCTAAAATTGATTATAAATTGAATATCTATGAATATAAATTGAATATCTGTGAATATAAATTGAATATCTATGATTTTCACAAGATTTTTTTTTATACAGATTCAAAATGTTAGATTTTAATCATAGTAATTTCTGAAGATTTTCATTTCATTTTATTTGAAGGTCATATTTTGAATTGAAAAAGTTACTTTTGATGCTAGACCAACCAATATACTTTTGAATAATATTATATTTGCAAAACAAAGTTTATAGAATTTATATTGTACAAATATTAAAGAGTGAACATAAGAGTCTACAAAAATTCATGAATGAAAAAATACATTTTTGAGTACTTGATATGTGTTTGCATTCGTCTGTTGTTCAAAATTTGAATGTCTAGTCTTCAAGAGGCTAACATTTTGAACAAATATTAGAGAGGATAATTATCTTGTTTTAGTGGATGAAACCAAGAAAATTGCTGAAAAAAATCTTACAATGGTGTCAGTCTTTTTCTCGGGGGGTGCACTTAGTTCTACTACAACAAACCACATGCGAACAAGTGGTTTCTAATAAGCTATAATTTCAACCTCAAATTTTGTGCATTGTTTAATAATGACTATAGGTTTCTATTGCCAAAATTTCAAACTCAAATAAAATATGAAATGATTTATAGAAGAGGTTGAAAATGAACTAAAATGACATGTTTTTCAACTCAAATAATTATAGAGAACACATTTAGATGACCATTGAATCAATATTCAACTCAAAATGAGCTTTCAATAGAGATTTATTTTCAGGAATTTTTTGTTCATTTTTTAGACAATTTTTTTTTCTTATATAATATAGGGGTGTGAAAGTTATTATTCAGTTCTACAAAGTATCTTTTTACTTCAAAAACTTGTAACTAATTATTATTAACAAATAAAAATATCAATAATTCAAAGCATAAACTTTCAAAGTAGAAAAATCTATTCATTTATATTTTTTCATTTTTCATTTTAAATTCAAAAAGTATATAGGGGGTCCAAAGTTTTGTTCGCATGTGGTTTCTAATGGATACTCTAAGTGAATTCCCTGAGCTCTTTTTGGCTTGAATGCACAAACTTTTGGATAAAGAACCAAAATTTTCATCCATATTCTTCATGAATTTCATCTATACATATGGATGTAAATTGCTTCATCAATCTACTAAAGATGACTTTCCGCACCAATGTTTACGAAGAACCTCTAGCTAGTACATTGTTAGTAGATGGAATTGAGAAGAAAATTATTTGCAACTTGAAAACATCGGACTCCCCCCCTTGCAATAAAATCTATAAATGTTCTATTTGAAGTTAACTCCTAAAGTTTTTTGACTATGTTTTCACCAAAATCACTCCAAAATTGCCATTTCTAGTACAAGTACCAAATATTGGAGAAAAAAACATTTTTGGAAACATGTGACTATAGGATCTTGTAATAAGATACTTTGAGAAGATGTGGAAAAAATTTCAGAAATTTCCACCATGTAGATTGCAAGATATTAGTGTTTGAATTGACATAAATTAATTTTTGGGCCTAGAAAAAATCTGTGCAGCTGCACTTCACAAGGTCACATTTATATGAAAAAATGTACAAAATGGTGTTTACTCTTTGGGTTCATTATTCAAGGCAAGTTAGTTACATGCATGAAAATTTCAAATCATTTGGAATTGTACAGCATATAGGAAACAGATAGTAAGTGAAAAGAAGTAGAGAATAATTCAAAATACTAAATTGTCAAGAATGTAGTTATGGAGTTGAAAAATGCCAATCCCAACGGTTGTAATGTTGTAATAAACAATCTACACCCAATGTTGTTATTTTTTCAAAAATATTGAAAAATGAGTTAAATAAAGGGCTTCAAAGTTTATTTTAGAATGGAGATTCTATAACTACCTACAAACTAAAACTCCTCGTAACTTTCATCTCATTAATCAAAATGGAATGATTAAAAGCTTTCCATGCATACATAAATCTAGGAAAAAAAATTCAAGTTTTTATTTCTTTAAAAAATAATTTTTAAATAATTTTTTGAGTTGTCCAAAGATCAATGAAAATGGCATATCATACAATAACTTTTTAACCATGTAGTCAAAAGTTATGAAAATTGTAGGGCCTCAAAGCTACTCCTCAGATATATCTTGTGTAAAAGTTCCAGATTAAAAAAATAAATATTCCGTTTGTAGTAAGTTGCCTAAAATTGCTATGTTGCCCCCAAAATGGTATTTAGTCCTTTAGGGGTTAAAGATTTAAAAAAAAAAAGACATAGTATGGGGAATGCTAGTATGTGAGCATAGAATCTATAAACTTATGTGCCTAAGAATCTATATTGTAGACACTTTCTATAATTATAGATATATGTATTATAGATTCTTTCCATGTTATATTGTACATATGTTATAGGTACATATATTATAAAGACCTTCAAATGTTTGTAGGTACAATCCTACAACTATGTTAAAGGCTTGTAGGCTTTGTGTTTGTACGCTCATGTGCTAACATTATCAGATATAGTACTTGAAAAAACACTTCAATATAAGAATAAATCCCTAAACGAACAAATGATCGTTGAACATACGCAATAATCTCAAGTAGATGTGTATGAAGTCCCTTTTTAATGGATGCTCTTCAAATTTTGACGAAAGGTGTGAAAATGTCCCCCTCTTAGTAGGAATGTAATATTTTTTTCAATTGTGTGCCTAAATCAAAAGTTACGTTGCTCTAAACTTTTTAGGGGAAGCTTAGACAACTTTAGGCAGCATGTACAAAACTCCTCCTATGATTTTGAAATTTGATAGGTATGTAATTTACATGATATAAGATGCAAATGTAAAAAAGAATTTGTATATAGTGTAAAGATCTCACTTTAGGAGGAGTTATAGTTTGTTGACCTTGTCAAGTACGATCAGAAAAAAATTCTTCTAACTTCAAATGTTATAATCTTTCAATCTATGTGGTCAAAGCTTTTGAAATGTTTTCTACACATTCCTATAGTAATCTATTGCAAATTTGTATGGTTGAATTTAAAAATCAGCTCAAAAAAATCAATTTTTTCTCAGTGCCCTAAAAAATGGTAGTTTTTAAAAATAATTTTTGCCCAAATTTTGTCTCAGTCCTTTACAGGTTAATCTTGGAGTGCTCCAACGTCCAATTTTGGGACAATTAACAAATTCATATTCTTGTTTCTTGCTTGTTGTTTCTTGGATGAAAGTCATCCTAATTTGTGGAGATACATTATCAAGTTCTTGTCCTATCCGTTGGTTGGATGTGGTGTCACTAGAATACATATTTCTCTACAATTACAAATGTGGAAGTATGTCAAATGGTTGACCAAACCAAAATTGCATTGACTCTAATTCAAAACTAGATTTGCAAAAATGAAGTCATGGATGTAAAAAACACAAAAATTTCAAAAAATAACTATGCCAAGAGAACCTCCTGTGAAGTCCATTACAACAAGTTTTACTCCAAAAATGATAATATTCTGCTTGTAATCAAATTTTGAAGGAATTTTAAATTTTTTTTTTCAAAATTCATAAAAGAATATTGGTGATAGCATTGGTGAATTGAACTGTAGGGATGGAATCTAAAATTCAAAATCTACAACTTTCATTTGTATATCAATTCCAAAATATTCTTCCAAATAATACTTTATAATGATTTTTTCCGAATCATCAATTTTGGAGAAGACTCTGAACGTTTAGGGGTAAACTTTGGAAGGACACAAGGGGCCCTCATGAAAATCATCATTTCTGAAACCGTGGGAATAATTGATATTAACCCCTAAAGGACCAAACACCGTTTTTTGACAACATAGCATTTTTGGGCAGCTCACCACGAATGGAATTTTTATTTTTTTTCTTTGAAATTTGCACACAAGATGTGCCCAAGGACTAGCTTTAGGGCCCAACAATTTTCATAACTTTTGACCACATGGTTAAAAAGTTATGGTATGATATGTAGTTTTCATTGTTCGGCGGGCAGCCCGGGCAGCAAAAAAAACTTCTTTAAAAATCATTTTCTAGAGAAATAAAAATTTGAAATTGGTTCTCTAGATTTATGTGCACAAGGAAAGCTTTGAATCATTCCACTTTGATTTATGAGATGAAAGTTATGAGGAATTTTAGTTGTGGGTAGTTTGCGGGTAGTTATGGAATCTCTACTCTAAAATAAACTTTGAAGTCCTTTATTTAACTCAATTTTCAATATTTTTTGAAAAAAATATAAACACAAGGTGTAGATTGTTTATTACAACATTACAATTGTTTGGATTGGCAATTTTCAATTCCATAATTAAATCCTTAACAATTTAGTGTTTTGAGTCATTTTCTACTTCTTTCTACTTACTATTTTTTTCCTATATGTTGTACAATTCCAAATGATCTGAAATTTTTCAAGCATGTAGCTAACTTGCTTTGAATAATGAAACCAAAGAGTTACCACCATTTTAGACATTTTTTCACACAAATGTTACCATGTGAAGTGCAGCTGCCCAATTTTTCGCATGGACAAAAAAAGGGGTTTTGTCACTTCAAATGCTAATATCTTGCAATCTACACGGTGGAAATTTCTGAAATTTTTTCCACATCTTCTCAAACTAGTTTACTACAAGATCCTACGGTTACATGTGTCCAAAAATGTTTTTTTTCCAAAATTTGGTACTTGTACTAGAAATGGCAGTTTGGGAACGTTTTTTTTGTGAAAACATAGTCAAAAACCTTTAGGGGTTAAAAAACATAAAATAACTCATAACTCATCTGAAGTCAAAATACTGTAGAAGATCTCTACTTTCCAAAACAAATTTCAAGGATGAATAGTTGTATTTCTGTCCTACACAAGAGAATGCCTTGTCATTCATCAGACACTAAATGTTCGCAGCATCCTTTATGGGTTAAAATAGCTGGTGAAACTCAAAAAAATCCCAAAAGGCTGTTCGGCACTGCCCCTGCATAAATCAAATCAAAGGCGGGAAAACAAGTTCCTACCATAGTGAATTACTAGTGAATTGAATGGGACCCATTAAGTTATCCACCTTGTTACCCATTCATGGATATCATGCCATGCCATCATGGCACCACATTTACATTGTCCAGTAAAGGAAAAAGGAAACCAATCCACCCCATGATTGCATCAACTGACCAACTGTGTTCTAATGTTTAAGTTAAATAATTTCAAATCACCCAGACCCAGTTCAATTCTTTGCAAGGTGCAGGGAACATTGGTTCCCAAGGGCAACCACTGTCAGGGAGACACATCACCCTCAACAACACACACTTAATAATGAATGTGGCGGAACCCGGTGCTCCGGTCCATCATCATATCTCATTGTTGTTTTTTACCATCATATCTTGGTTTTCATTGCCACCAGTAGTGTATAGTACTGTGCCCACTAGTAAGTTACTAAGGTAATGACACCAAAATGTGTCCAAATAAGGAGTTCAGCGTGGTACACATTATTATATTGAAAAAGTGTTTGTGGGATCTTGTTGGTTGTCAAAAGGGGATTTTGGATTCTTTTAGAATGCATTTTTTTGGACATTAGAGTTATTCGTAAAGTCATCCCTAGTTTGGTATCCAGTTTTAAACAAGCTCTTATACAAACTGGTGAAAGGAGGTAAAGCAACCCATATGGGATATGTAAATGGTTGGAGTTGTAAGTAACTTGTAAGAGCTTGGAGGAGCTCAATCTTAAAATAAACCCATATCCTTTGAGAGTTCATAAAAAACAGTGGATTTCATTATAAAAACAACCTCTCCACCCTCCATTCTCACAAATTGTCAATGTACAATTGCTGTGACAGGAAAACTCAGGTCCAAACTTTTTTAGGCACCATTTCGATGCGAAAGAAAGTTTGGTCCCAAGTTTTGTTTTGCTAGTGTTGATTGCGCGAGCTTTTTACTTTTTCACCTGCTTTTTTACATAAAGCAGGGGTTCAAACCCCAGTTTTACCTCTAAACTCGGGTTTACTTTACGAATAACTCTATTGTATGAATAAGATAAAAGATTTCAAAGTATCTATAAAATAGGTGTATCCAAATGTGATCATAGGTTCTCGTGAATGGAGGTTGTACATATTAACCCCTCATCGCCGCGGGGGACGAAAAGTGTCCTCAAAGAAAATTCAAAGTGTTGTAACTTTTGCATGTGATGTCCGAATTCAATAAAATTTGTTGTTAAAGTTGTGCTCTTTCTTCTAGTTTGTGTGGTACAATTTTCAGATCTATCCAAGTTGTATTGATTTCTTGGAAGCCAATCCAAGTTCACAGGTTCAATTTGAATTCACCAAACTGCATTCAAAGGCTGCAGCTTCGGGGCTCGTATCTCCTTCATCCAATGTTTGTTTTCAATAAAATTTGTTGGATTACGTTCCACTAGAAGTCTAGTTATTGTAGTAAAGTTTTCATGTCAATCCAAATTGTTTTGAATGCTTGGGAGCAATTCGAAGTTCAAAATCCCCCCATTCTTGAACTACAATGAACTTTGGAGGCTTGTATCTTCTTCATACAATTTCCGTTTCCAATCAATGTTTTTGAGGAAGTTGCGCATACTAGTCTAGTTTGTGTGGCTAAATTTTCATATCAATCCAAGAAGTTATGAGTGACTGAGAAGCATTTTAGTAGAAGGAGGTTCAGCCTCATATTTGTTCTTTGCAACTTTTCTTGCCTTTTTTCTGACATTTGCAAGCCATTATGCAAACATATTGAGTTAATTGAATGATATTTTTTTTCCCCAATGTGTTTTTATGTTGGTTTTGAATCACTTTATAGTTTCAATTTTTTTCATTTGAGTAGGTTTAGGAATCGAATTTCACCTCCAAGTGTGTTAGAAGGAAAATTTCAGCATCTTTTTCCAACACTAAAACATTATAATCTTGCAATCCATGCGGTCGAATGACTCCAAATTTGATCCACATCATTTCCAACATGTTCACTACAAGATTGTACGGTTAATATCTCTATAACTTAGTGACATTGAGATCTAAATCACTTCAAAAGCACTACTATTTTTGAACCCAAATGGGACTTCGGCGGTGAGGGGTTAAGCAAGAATTTATAAGGGTCAGTTTTAGAAAGGGGCACAATTAGGTATACCTTCAAACCTAACACTGCAAATTCAAATGCACTAGATCCTAGCCTACATGCGGATTGTGGGAGTGAGATAGCTTATAAATGTACAAAACAAATTCTATCCATTTGATGGTTTGATGCCTTTTCTTAGATGTTGAATGTTTTATTTTTCATTATCATATATAAACAAATTCTATCTTTTGATACCTCTTATTTTAGGTAGATCTAATTATCAATACATATTTATGAAAAATTGACGCATTATTTCCTAAGAATAATCACCAAAATGCCTTAATTTTATCCATTGCATTGAGGTGGAGTGCCTACTAGGTGTGCATCAATGTTGGGTCCCATTTGTTTTGGTAGATTCATCATTCAAGAAGAATTCTAAATTCTAAGCCTAAAATTTAAGAAAACGTCTTTCACACTAACCTTGTAAACATGCTTATTAACACATTTGTTTGCAACTTCTTGTGTTATAACAAAGTGTGATAGTAACTTAGTGAGAAATTGAGAGAATAATATAAAAGTCTTGTATTCTTAACCCCTAAAGTCACAAGGCCTCTTTTCTATCAAAAAAACACTCAAAACTATCATTTCTATAGTAAAGAGCAAAAAATATAAAATTGGAGATGTTTTTTTGGCATATCTAACCATAGGATCTTGCACTAAACTAATATAAGAATGTGTAGAAGAAATTTCACAAACCTTGACCGTGTACACTGCAAAATATTTGCATTTAAAGTGAAGGAAACAAAAAAATTTAGTATCATGTTCAACTACATTTTTTTGCTTTGAACCTTCATAAATTATAATTTTGCTCTGTTGATTTTGAATTTCTAATTTTATATAATTGAATTGGAAATCTAGTAGGAAAAATTCAAAAAACAACAACTTAATTTTCATTCACTAAAAAAATTATTAACTAGAAGTAGGTTCAAGATTGAAAGAAAATCTAAATTGTTAATAGCTCTAAGATGGAATAGAAGTACACTAATCTTAATGGTAATATTGTTTCAGCAAGAGATATTAATCTTGTAAAACATCTTTTTTTGAAATTATGAAAATTGAAATCATAAATGATACCTTCAAGTTATTTTTTCAAGAAGATGCTATGATTGCCTGAAGAACAAGATTGTTTATAACTTTCACATAACAAATCCATATGGAATAAATCAAAGCTTCCTATGTACAAAAAACACAATCTGTACAATTTTTATTTATTTATTTAAGTTTTACTTTAAGTTTTTTTGAAGTTTTTTTTTTGCCCGCCAAACTAAAAAAAAGTCTTTTTGTGCCATAACTTTTGCTCTTGGGCTCCAATTGAAATAAGAATTATATTTTCATGAAAGCTAATGTGTTTTTCTATCTTCATTAAAAATCCAAAAAAACACGACAAATACTGAAATTGTAGGAGCCTGCTTGAAATCCATTTGTCCCCTAAGGGGCCAATGAGACTTTAGGGGTTAAGATAGATGGTGATAAAACAAACAAGGTTCTAAAATGGTTCCAATGTGCGGATGGTGATCATTTATGTCCAAAATTGATCACCATCTATACATGAGAACCATTTTAGAACCTTGCCCTTCTTATCACCATCTAAGGTGTCCCCCCCTAAAAAAAAAAATGTGTTAGTGACCCCAAACCACCATCATCACTTTATCCATATCTCCAAAATCAATATGCACCTATGTGGAAGAAATGAGCTTAGAAAATCTTCCCAGAAAAAACTTTGACCCTTCATAACATTTGCATACAATATCCAAATGTGACATTCTTTGGTGCGTTAAAACCTCCTTTCACTTTCCAACAAAAAAATATGAAAATTGGACCAGTATAATAACAATAGTAATTAGGCACAGTAGCCAAACGTGGCGGTTTTGGGGGTGTCCAGTGCCCACCTTGCCTTCTACTCCATCAAGCTCTGTACTGTACTGTACAGTACAGTACTCCATTCCTACTTACAGAAGGTGCCACTAAAGAGGTCCCATCGTTACCCAATCGAAGCAATATGGTTGAAAATGGAAGCCAATAAGCCCTTCCAGTCATGAGTTGCAGAACCGAGGTTCGTCAGAAGTGCGCCAGAGTGTCGGTCATCACTCACAAGCTTCAAGTGCGACCAGCAGCAAGCCTCCATCCCCAGTCCCACTCATCCCTCACTCACGCCCTGACAATGTTGTCCCTCTCGCACGCAATGATCAGTACACAACTGCCATGCCACGCCAACAGCAGCTCCTCCACTGCAACAAGCAGCCAAAGAACTCGATCGATCGATTGAACTACTGTAGCTAGAAAGACGGAAACAGAGAGCTTGAGCTTTCACAACAATCATGGGAGCCCCCTGTCGATAACTTCACAGCCTTCACTGCAGGAATCTCAATGACAAACTCTGCAAGTCTGTCTGTCTGCATTCGAAATGTACAGATCAGTTTGCAGCTAGCAATCCTTCCACTGCATCCTCCAGAGCATCCATGTGGCGAGCTTAGCTTAGCGTAGCTAGCAATCCGGCCGGCCTTCGAGTGCAAGCTCATGAGCTGTGTGTGTCTCTGCTGCTGCGTGGGTTGCTTGCTTGTTGCAGAGGAGCATGTTGGCGATGGCGAGGTCCGACAGCCAGATAGACTCAAGGACCATGCATGTGGGTGTTGCTTCTGTTTTGATCTCATGAGGTGATCGAGGGGATTAATTAGCTGGCCTACTGCTGGTGGGAGGACGTACTGGTCCTCGTCATCATTGAGGATGTGTTTGGGTGGAGTGGAGATGAAGATGAAGACTTTGGGTTGTATTTGGGTTTGGAAAAACTCACTGGGAATGTGGTGAGTGCACCGAGAAAATGTGGTGAGTGCGTGTTTTGTGCCGGTGTTGAATCTTGCGTTTGAGAACATTCATGGCGGAGGGTTTTTAGTTCCAGTTTAGGGATTTGGGGGAGGGTTTGGCCACTGTTGAACGAGTCTCAGTTGAGAGATGCAGCGTCGCTGAAAGGTGGTTTCTTAGACGTGGACGCAGGATACTGTTGGTTCGAATTGAGAGATGGTTCAAAATTCTGTGTACAGTACAATGTCAATTCTGTTTTAGTGTGGCTTTTCCTCTCGTGAGAGTTGAGAGTTTCTTTTGCAACGAAATTTTTGGTGAGAAGGAGTACGTATTTGGTCCGATTTCCGAAGCAATAGATGGTGCATCCCAATGAAGCTTCGCTTGTAGGCTGTGCTACAAAGTACCTCTTCGTCTGTCACTTTTAATGTGATTAGAAGAACAAAGATTTTTTGGAAGGTTTCTTTCGATGAAGTGAAGGGTTTTGGAAGCCTGAGTGTTGTGATATCGATCTTTGAGCCGACGAAATAAGCTGTGCAAGTGCTACATTGTAATTTGTAAATTTGTTGAGTGATCGTAATCCAAGCAAAAGTGAAAAGATTCACTCGTGTTAGGGAGATCCATGTCCTTCTTGTCATGTTCTTCAGCGATCACATTTTGGAAGCTGGGAGGACATGATTGGAAGAGTACTAGGGATAATTCTTTAGATTTAGGGGGGAAAAAGAGTACTAGCGGTAATCTGACGTCAAATCAGTTGATTAGGGGTCCTGTCTGGACGGAAGTTGAAGAATGGTTATCGTTACTATGGTGATGCTGATTGCCAGAGCGAAATGCGTGGTTGGAAGCTGAGGAATTCCTCTCTAGCAGGCTTCCATTTAGAATCAGCTCCAATTTTGGGCCATGCCAGCTCCAGAGGAGCTCCTGAAATCTCTAACCGGGCATCCAGCAGCACTGGACCAGACGTTGGGCTGCGCGACTCGAATCTTCAACATCTTTGAAGGACACCCGGGCTTCATGGGTCGCCGTTCCAGCGCTACGCGCATCGCCATTGAAAGCGGTGAGGACATATATAGCTCCATTGTTCTCAGTGCTTGTCTTCTCATCATCATTGGCAGTCACTGAGGTAGAGACTCCATAATTAACCATACAGAACATTAGAGGGTAGAGGATAGTTACTCTTTCCGTGACTTTGGATAATCTCGTGCTTAATTTCATTGGGAGATCACTCAATAGAGCTCTCTGGAGAGATCACTTGGGTACAAGAGCCAAACTCTCTTGAGATTTCAATATGACTTCGTTTGACGATTTCCTATGCAATCATTCAAACTGGGCGGTTGTAGAACTTTATTGAAGGGATTCTAGAATGTTAAGATTAGTGGCTGTAGACATTTAGCCAAGTCATGCTTGCACCGAGCTTGCTAATTGAAAGGTAACCAAGTGTACTGGAAGAGATGAGTGGCTGACGGTAACAGGGGTCAGTAAATAGGAGAGATCGAGTCCCTAACAGTTTTAGTACGATCCTCTACCTTAGGTGGTGTTCGCTTGTATTTAAGAATTCACAAAGATTTGAAGTTTCTAATGCCGATGTCACAAGCAGGTCATTCTCAACCCAGAACGCAAACTGCCAGTCACCCGAATCACCATGATCGCCGAAATCCCATCTCCACGGTGAGAAAAACCTTACCACTTCTATGATCCTTGGCCATGACATTTTCCAGATCTGCTCTGTTGCGTCAATAAACGATGTAAAAGGGGCGGCTATGGTGAATCAAGCTCATCCGAATGTGCCTTCATTTGTGTGCAGATGGAAGACAGGCACAAGAAAATGGTGCAACCTACGTCGAGACATCACAGGTCCTACTCCGACGTCAGCGACTTTGCAGCTACCCCGTCACGAACATTCACAGAATTTCGTACTTCTAACGGCGATACGGGTGCAAAGCCTGCTAATTCGGAAGACACAAGGCCTGCTTTCTCAGAACCAAAACCTACACTCTCGGAAGGCACAGTAAATGCCCTGGCATTCTACAACTACGAGTCACTTCAAGCAGCTGCCAACTTCCCAGGGGATCCTCGACGACGCTCTGACCCAGACCACCGAGATTACATCAAGCGCAGTTTGCCGTCCCCAAAGAGAGCCTCGAAAGCAAGGCAAGCGCACTCAGATCATACCCAGCATTCTTCTTCTTCCGACATCAGGGATGCTTTACTTGCAACTTTTAGTGAATGCCACAAGGCTAATCACTTGGATCAAGCTTTCAAGAGAGAAGCAGAATCACGTAACTTGCCCCGCTCTACCTCTGTTTATGCACGAGGGCTTGAACCTAGTGAGCTTTTGCACTGGAAAGATGGGCTCAGAAGCTCAGCTAGTCCACCTCGCAGATCCACCAGAGAGGCGAAGGGCAATTGCATCAAGTCGCCCAGCAGGCCTTCTGGAACTACAAGAATGATCAGCCACCATAGTTCACCTGAAAAGAGAGTGGAGCCGAAGAGCAGGGATCGTGGACGGTCTCTTTCCAGGGACTACACTTTTGTTACCATGAGTCCGAAAAAGGTTTATGGGGAGGAATCGCCAGGGGCTACTGACTTCAGGGACTCTTTGAGGCCATTCATGACAGGCCCCGTTGTACCAGCTCGAAAGAGCTTTGCATCCAGGTTGACAGATTCAAGAGGAGGACAAAGCATAGAGAGCAGAGACATGTCGGTGAACGTCATTGCACGTTTGATGGGCTTGGAAGAGACTCCGAGCTCCACTCAACAAGCTCCATCAAAAGCTTCGTCAAAAGTAGCTCATGATGCGAAGTCTAGAGGGGAGAAGTTTTTTCGAGGGCTTGTGCAGTTCGACCCGCAGATGATGAGAGCTTTGTCACCTCCACCGCCGGTCCCATCATGCCAATCGAAGAAGCATCACCTTGGACAACGTTACAGGCAAGAGAATAATGGATTGCAGGAAGATCAATACCAGGAGAATTACCCGAATCAATATAAGATGGAGCAAAGATTGTGCTGCTGCGAAGAAGATCGAGATTACGAACACTTACATATTTCGAGGAGGCCACTTCATTCATTTGAAGATGATTACAAAGAAGCTACTGGGCAGCTGGGGTATCACAAGGATGGCTTGCCACCGAAGCTTGCAGATGCTCATCAAGCTGACGACGCAAAGCATGATGCCCCTGAGATTTCCCCTTTGCTTACGAAACAGCCCAGTCAGAAGAAAAAGATGCTCTGGAAGATATTAGAGGCAATGCGGCCCAAGGTGCTTCGCAAAAATTCCCGCCGCAAGCAGGCGGAGCCAGAGATGTTAAGACTTACCGAAAATTCTGTACAGCCTATTCAAGAAACGCAGCAACCGACCACTCGGGTCAGCTTTGGTTCGAAATTGTCTAGTGCAGCGGACAAAGAAGAGCCTGCAAGGTATTCGAACTTCATCAAGCAGGTGCAGGAGCAGGAGCAGCAGACAGTAAGCAGCAACAGTACCGAGTCAAGTATTACAAATCCTTGCATTGATGAGACTACGGTTGTAGTGGTGAAGCCAGTTGATAGATTAATACTTTCCAACGCGAGGTCTCAGCTTTCGAGTGCGGACAACTTCCAAGTTAGGCAAGTGGAGACAACTTCTAGAAATTCGAACGTCGAGGAAAAGTGTTCCACTAGAAGGGCATTCCAGATCAACAATGACGGCTGCAATCTGGCCCATGATCAGGGGTAAGTATGCTCCTGGCAAAAATACTTTTCTCCCCCCTGCACACAGCGTGTGCATGAACTCTGGTTCGTCTTATTCTTGAGGGTGCAAAATCAGTGTAAAACAAAATTTTATCTATGAGGAAACGGGTACAGTACAGTAGTATTTCAGCCCACATTAATTGATTTGTTGTACAAATCGTGTGAATATTAGTAGATTAGTGTCGCACTAATAGGACCCATCAGTGTATTTGGCACCGCTTACAGAATGTTTTAGCGCAAATGTGATGAACGACTTTGCTAAATTCAAATTATTCTTGACAAGATTTTAATGTTTCTTTAATGGCGAATGCAGGAAACCAATCAAGTCCAGAGTGGCTGTTGAGACTGCCCCTCGAAGTGCTCATGCCGAGAGCACTTTGGAGTCTGATTGTGAGACGAATCCCTCGAGTACGACACAACATGACAAATCAGACACCGTTCGTGAGTCCAGAAAGACACAAACTACCACAAGGAGGCCAGATCCCAGGTCTCGAAGCCCTACACCAGAGATCCAAAGAAAGCAAGGGCGGGCCTCATCTCCTGAAGCTCGTCCTTCGTTGTCAAGGAGCTTATCGGGCAAGGACCAAATCCGTGGTGCAGGTACCGTAGGTCGGAAATCTCAACTTGCAAATGGAAAGAAAGATGTAAGGCCTCCACCTGCTAATCCCAAGGCACCATTAGCGAAGGAAGAAAATTTGAAGAGAAGGGTGAATGAGAGCTCTGTTGTTTCCAGACTGCGTGGTAGCAGCGTGGAGAACGAATCGACTGAGAAGTCCGTTGGAAAGGAAACATTTTCTATCAGGGCACCAAGTGCAAGAGCACGTTCCCCAGGTGCTGTCAGATTGAAGCAACCAAATGAAGGGACTGCGTCTCTTGGAGCCCTTCTCAAAGAAGTGGATGGTAGCCGTCCAGCAACAGCCGATCCAGTCACTCCCCACGAATCCAGTAGCTCAAATTCGGATTGCCAAATTCAGCCTGCTTCAGCACAAGTCCAACTTTCAGATTCTGAGCATGTAATGGAGCATCTTAGGGCGGTGCAAGGGCCAAATTTAGGGTCTTTCAAGGATCCCCTTGTTCATCAACTATCAGAAGTGCAGAAGCTTGAAAGAGCCTGTACAGATGATTCATGCGAAACTACAGCACAGCTTTCGAATTCTGGAACTTGTGGTGCTGTTCCCCATGAACCTCAACTACTGCTTCAGGTGCGTTTTCTGAGAGAACACAAACCAGCTGTGCTCATCTTTCTGCTAATCTCACATAGCAATGACTAACTTGTACAATAAAAATCTACTATCTGCTGCTAAGAGGGCATGCCACTTTTTTGCAGATACAGGAGGCAGAAATTGAAGCCAGTGAAGAACTGACCACACCCCGGGGTGTTCGGTTGAATTTTGAAAAATTGGATGACAAGCTTGCTGAATCGATGGACCGACCAAGCCCTGTCTCTGTACTGGAGACTACTTGTTTTGACGAGGATCTCCCGCTGAGCCCAACTAGTTCTTCCAAGCTCAATGTCGTGCCGATGCAAGGTTAGCATTACACCCTGCCCACCATGGTGTAATATTAGTTATCGTTTCTAGATACTGTAGGTTATCGCTCAAGTAAGTAAATCTCCATTAAATTCAGGAGTTCGTCTGGAATAGCAAATCATCAAATATTGGTAATAACTTTTTCATTTTCTGTAGATGCAGATTCTGTGGCCACATCCAATGACGAGGAACACAAAAGTTGTGTCAAAGATTTGGAGGCTTACCAGGACACTTCTTCTGCAACTATTGAAGCCAATCAGAATTTGAATTTGTTGTTCAACACATGCGATGAGGAGCTGCAAGCTCAAGCTGAGAATTACACTGAAACAGAGATTAGCATCAACAAGTTTCAATCTTACTTCGAGGACGCAGCGAAGACGCTCGAGGAGAGCTGCTCATCACCCGAAATTTCAACAATTGACGAATTTCATGACAACACTGTGATGAATTCAAGCGTCTCTGACAAATTCACGATGAGACAGCAAAGCAGTACGGAAACCATTAATGAGGATTTACTGCGGAGTCTTCACGACAACGGTATGTTCCAGGAGAACGACCACCTCCTCTTACTGGATTGTCTGGAAGAGATCATGGAGAGAATTCTGGACTCCCAATCGGACCTGAGGCTCTGGGCAGGGCTCCCTAACGAAACCATTTGCGAGATCCCCAAGGGCAAGCAACTCGAACACGAGCTCTTGATCGAGATGCAAAACATGAAACACTCATCAGGCTCTCAAGACATCTGTGAGTCAGTCCACAACCTGTTACTCAAAAACCTGCTTCGGTGTCAAGGACGACAGTGGTCCACCTTCAACGCCGACCGTGAAATAATAGGATTAGAAATGGAGACCACGATAGTAGGGGACTTGATAGAGGAAGCTGTGGGAGACTTGTGTGTACTGCAATGCCGCAAGTACACTAGGGACCTGCTCCCACTCGAGACAACTAGGAGACAATTGTTCACAAACTAGTTAGCCAATTCTTGCACCATCAATTCTCTATTCTTTTCTCGGATCATTGAAGCTGTTGTTCTTGATCTTCCTCACGTGAATTCCGTGTTGCTAAAAGTGGTTCCTTGACTTTGATTTTTGCTGACACTGCAAGCACGCGCGGTTGGGAGGATTCTAGTGAATTTTTTACTGATTTGTCAAGTTCATATATTGCTGCGTTATGAGGAAGGCATTCCGCTGTAATCCTTACAATTCTCCAGTGAATTTGTTAGCCGCATTTGAGAAGCAAGCCCCGGATGTCAGCATGCGACATCACAATGAAAATTTGCGTCCAAGTGCGTGTGCACAGGGGCGAATTATATTATTGTCTGATTATCGTCTGCTGTACCTTCCCCGACTGAAGAGGACGTTGAGCATTTAGGGGTTAAAATTCTGTATCTTTCACTGAACCTCAAAGTCTTTTCAATTTGTATGAGATGAGATCATAAGTCTTCATACTTCCTATACGACAGTAGGTCACGTCCTGCAGCGCAGCCATGACAGGAAAAGCTTCCTTATTAGCGCACTGATTGAAGACAGCCCATACAGGTTGGAAGAAACAAGAGGTTGGAAGAAACAAGACTCTTGGTCTTAGTAAGGTAGTAAGGTAGGAGGCTCTGAAATCGCTCAGGCATTAAGAACTGCTCCTATAAATGGCTCTTGAATGGAACGAGGTGATCTTTAAATGGAACGCAGTGATCCTTAAATTGACCGCTATAGTGCTATGAATGAATTAGAAAAAAGGGGTCCCAGCCAATCATCAGCTTTGCTTTTTCCCATCTTGCAAGTGAGCGGTTTATGGAAGACCTAGGGTCACAAATAGGGACCTACGATACATCTCCTTTGAAAATTCATAACTAATTCAATATTGCTCAAAAAAATATGAAACCACTTGTGTTAGATTCCTCGTCTATTTTTCTATCTCTGAAAAATGAATTAAAAATACTACCGACCAAGGAAGCATATGAAAAAGGCAGATCAGCCCTTAGATGGGCGATTCAAGAGCCTCCTACCTTATGCTCTAAAAGCGCCCATCTTCTTCAAACGGCCCTTATTTTTAGGTGGAGAATGGAGATGGGGTAATCCTTAAATGGACCACTTTAGCAATTGAATGCATTGAGGAAAAACTATTTTTCTATTGCAAGAGCCAATCATTGTCTTTGATTTCTGCAAATCTCTTTATAAGTGGAAGACCTATGGTCACAAATAGGTGCCTATGCCCCGAATCTTTGAAAATTTATAATTAATTCAAAATGCTTGAAAAAATACAAAACCACTTGTGTTAGGTTCCACATCTATTTTTTTCTTTCTCAAAAAAATTATCTAAAAATATTTTTGTCCACGGAAGCCTATGATAAAGGCAAAAGTTATCTTAAATGGTCGCTTTAAGAGCATATTACCTTACCCTTCTATTCAAGATTACTTTCTCCCTTCGGTAATTGGATTTGTGATGAGCTGGCCTGCCATCTTTCTTCCCGTGTGCAACTACATTGATTTGTCCTAATAGTGAAAGGGGAAACTTGCATCACCTTGAAAATTAGTGTCAATAATTTTTTTTTTATCAATTTTATTGTGTAAATTAGTGCAATATGGTATTGTTTCATCATGAATAATTTAAAATAGTGTAACCATAGTGTCGTGCATAAACACATCATGCCAACATGTGACAAACATGAGTAAATAACAATAATGATGCAATAGTGACTCTATAGGTGCCTATTTAAGCACTATCACTGTAACATCCACACACATGAATGAGGTGAAACTCACCTCCAACCAACACCAATGTGACAAGATGTGAATACACCTTGCACGGAACTCCATTGAGTGGTTTGCAAGTCAATGCACAACCCTCAATGTAACACAAGGCTTGCCAATGGTTAGATACCAACCTATGCCATGACCTAATAGTTATGGATTAACGATGACACCGTGAGTCAATGGAACCATGCAAGGTGGCTAGTGACACTTATCACAACCATCAAGTGCTGAAAGCTATGACACAAATGCAAAGAACACCTACATCACTACTAACACTTGATACAAACAAAATCCATAGCAACAAAAAGAAGTATATGCCTACATATAATGCATATATAGATGTAGTAAGTGGTTTAGCACTACCCCTTTATTTATCCCCTTCACCAATGTCAAAGCCCCTTTCATATTGACAAAGATAATACCCCCTCAATGAGACCCTAAAAACATTAGCCATGGAGACCTAACATAAAACAATGATGATTGACCACCCTTTGAGCCACAACATAAATATGACCACCGATTGGCATAAAGCTCATGTAGTGATGGACTCAAACATTATAAATGCCACCCCATACAAAAAAACATCACACAAAACCATATTGACAACACCCTTAAGCACTTCCATACAACACATCTTTTAGCCTAATTGAAATATGAGACTAACTAGTATCAATCTGACTATCAATGTATGACAAATGACATAATGTGCAATTGCATGTGTGGTCCTTTCAAACACTAATAGAAAAATGGCTATCAATGACTAGCAAAATGACTAGCTTTTTAGTCATGAAGGACATGAAATAATTGGTGCAAAATTTGGAAATTTGTGTCATTATAGAACTGTCACATAGACATCTTAGTCATTGTGGACACAAGACTTGTTTTTCATTTGATATATGACATAAAAGTTCATCAACGATGAAAGCTAAGTTGTTAAATGGAAGGCTACTGTTCCACATGAACTGTATCACGTAGTCACAACATTGATAGTAAAACAATGTTGGACTTGAATGAGCCCTTGGTGATTCAAGTAGATAGTTCCTAATGTATGTGCAAGTGCCATTGTTAGCTATTGAAATGTATTGCTTGGGTAGGTAGAATTTATGGTTTTAACTATGAAGTTCATTGCTTGAATGCCTAGTCAAATCACCCACCAAAGCAAAATTTGTCCCATTTAGAGACTAAAAATCTATGATGGGGATAATAAGCTCGTATCTATGTTTAATAAAAATGGATATGTACAAGTTCAAAAATAAGCAATATAATCTTAAAGATTCAAAGCAAAAAAGAATATGAATCTTTTTCTCTAGAGTATTGTTGTACTTCCTAGTGATTGCCATTACTTCACAACAATGTTTTTTTGCCATAGACTACAACTCAATCTATACTATCTCTTGAGAAATGTTTTGTACCACAAAGCACATATTTCTACAACTTCTTTGAGATGAACCTGCTCATCTTTTAGAGTAGCATGAACTTCAAGGACATTGGCCCTAAACCATTTTTCAAGAGCGTCTATCCCTTGAAACAAATGTTCACTATGTAGTCTACCAACCTTACTCATTGCTATCATGTTTATGGTATTCTTGGGGTTTAATAACACAACCACTTGTCCTACTTTGAACTGCAGAATGTAATAAGTATAGTTATTAATTTCTATGATGCACATTTTATTGCAAATGTTAGAGAAACAAATTCCAACCTATTAGCTCTAATTAACATTTGTTCCATCATTTTGTATTGTAATTGATGCCCTTTACAACACAGTCACCTATTTTATTCTCTGCAAAGCTAGACTTCAACATCTTTTGCTTTTTCAACAAGTAATGCAAGTCATTCATAAGTCATAGTACAATGACTAATTAGTAATTTTGAAGTCATTTGTGTAAAAAGTCAGTCATTGTAAAGTCAATTTGCAGTCTCAAAAAGGGATTTTTGCAATTGTCTTTTTTCAATTGAGGTAACTTTAGTTTTCCATTTGATGATGACACATTTACCTTTGATTCCTACTTCTTTGATGGCAACTACATTACAATACATGAGAAATCAATCACTATTCCAAGTACAAAGTGAAGGGACAAATCATGAAATGATCTACTTGCTTAAACAATCCCTTTACTTTACACTTCAATGTGTTCTCTAAATTTGTTCTTTCCTTTATTTATTTAGTCAATGGATTGGAAGTTCCTTGCAATTTAAATGAACCCTTGATATGATAAGTCCACCAATCTATCTCGGTAACAACTATTTGAGAAGTTTGCAATGTTCATTACTTTGAAAATGTCCTTGAGCATTGGCCACAAGGTTTTCTTCAAATACATCTTGTTCGGTGTCTCCTAAATTTTCCAAATTTACCATAGAATGGTATAGGAATAATTACGTTGGTCTTTGGATTGCACAATACCTTCTCAATCTTGTGGTCAATTATAATCATGTTGGAGTAACCCCACTTAGGCCATTGCCAAAAAACTTTCTTCCAACAGCTTTTACCAATCTACATTAATCTCGATCCCTACTACTAACATTTATTTCTTGGCTTTACCAAATAAAATATGAGACATACTTTTTTGTCCCCTAGTTGCATACCTAACAAAATTGGGACCACTTCTAACATACACTATGCAATTTTACTCCCCCCAAATACTATAGGTTTCAAAATTAAAAAACAACACTCCAAGGAATTCATCCATCCGTAGCTTGCAAACAAATCTCCTATCGGCAAATTTAATTGTTTTTAATGCTAAGTTAGGATTGCATTCTGACAGTATACTACAATCTAACAATGTGCTATGGACATTGAGCACCACAAATTTGGGGTTCTTCAATGGTTGTAGTATATCTACTTATACATCTACTCAAAGCTCACATGCTCGCATTTTCATGCTCACATACTAGCACCATTGTGTTATGATCTTGTGACAAATTTGTAATTTGATGATTTAGAGAGGCTAAAAGTTTAGGTCTAACATGGGAAAGGGCTCTAAGTTTACTTTGGTGCACAAGAATCTCATCAAGCTGATTTAGATTTGTTCTACATTACACTTAGATGTGTAACGAAATTCATATCTTATGTGTTTTCATCCTTTATTTATATAAATATTACTCTTGTTATTTCCAAAGTCACATAAGTGTTATTCATGTAAGTGTTACAAATTGTCTATATACTACCTCCAATAAGTGTTAAAACCACATAAGAGTAGCTCCACCGCAAACAAAAACGCAACTATTGCAGGAAGCGGCGGCACTTTGGGGCTTCACCGCATCAACACAAAAGGCTTCCTGATTTTCTTGGACAATACTACAAGGCTCAGTCCATGCCATTTTCAAGGTCTCACACAAGAGCTCATGCATGGACTCAACCCTTTGACAATGGAGGAACCATTCTCATTCATGTCATCATTGACGATGTAAAACGAGTTGGATAAGGCGTTGCCTAAAGAGTGTCACATGGATTGCACTGCGATCATTTCTAAAGAAGGGAATACGGAACAACACTGAATCGCCCACAATGTTACTCTGTGAAATGGTTTTCACGTTCCATTCTACGTTGATGCGGTGGAGCTGCTCTAATAAGTGTTACAAGTGTTACAAGTGTCCTTGCTCCGAGGGTGGACTGTACTTGCAAGCCTGTCCAAGAAGTCCGTCGGGATTTGGGAATCTGAGGAGTGTTGATTGCACAGGGAGTTCATATCGCGTTCCCGGTGTTCATTCCCGGTGAATTCCCGGTGAGTCTCAAATTTCCCTGTGTATGTGTAGTTGCAACATGTGTCCAAAATACCTGTAAATAGAAAAGTTTTTACAGGTGTCATATTTTAAAGTTCAGTGGGAAATTTGAGACTCACCGGGAATTCACCGGGAATGAACACCGGGAACGCGATATGAACTCCCTGTGTTGCTGAAGGACGTCACATGGACGTAAAACTCGCACACTTCCCTGTGCGCCTCACAGGGAACTGGCTCAGCATAATCTGACTCACACAATTTCTACAGTATCTCTAGAACGTAAGGTACACTGCGCAGGAGATGTGAGGCGGTTTTGTCCAAGTCTTCACACATTTTTCATGCTTGCTTGGATCACCTGGCTGACTGGCTCTTAGCTTAGACGGAAATTGTGCTCCTTGGGCTGCCATCTCTCTAGCTAGCTAGTTCATGACCTCGATCTTCAAATTAATCGCGTCAGACAGTCTGTTGTAGACTCACAACAGCCCCTCCTGAAGTTGAACGCCATTGCTCCCAAACTTAGGCCATTGCTGCACTCGTGCCGACTTTGGATCGGAGCGTCTCCTGCCGCTACAGTGAAACTGCACGCTCTGTGAGGAGTGTCGCAGATCGATCGATCGATCTTCAGAATAAGGTACTAGTGGAGAATTACGTACTATTCACATCGTTTCAAGCATGATCTTATCGAATCCTTAGCAATGTGATCCTACATTGTTGTGGAGAGACTATTACTTTGGGTAAACCACCACCAAAAACTCTCTTTGAGATCAAATTCTTATCAATATGTCTGAGTTTCTTATATAATTAATCATCCAAATTGGCTGAGTGAAGTTAGATCACTATTGAAAGGATAACAGACAACCCCATGTCCTATCAAAGATCCGTGGTGATGGACATTAGCCAAGACAAGTCCAACCAAGTATGAGTTGGTAGTAACAGGGTTCAGCATAGGAGACGGAAGTTTGTTGAATGGAGCTCAGAATTTTGACTGACTCGATCAGTTCAAGTGCTGTTTTAAGAAAAAAGAAGTCATGGAAGGCGCTTGTTGCTTTGAGTTTTCTGCAGAAAATTAGGGCTGGCGTGAAGGTTTAATTCAAGCAGCCATGGTGATGAAGCTGTATGGGATGGAATGTGCAGCGTGCCATTTTGCCACTCTTTGAGGCCAAGGTTATAAATTTCAGAAGTTGATCTGTTCTAGTTCATTGCAATGGTTTACTAATGGCTACAGGTAGAACCTTAGTGCATGGTGTCGGGAGTATGCACTGAGAGAGGTTTATGCATTTAGAGAGGTGTGATAATGGCCACTTAATAGATGTCAACTTCCAACACTACTCTTCAGAAAATGTGCTTCAAACTGGGTCCACCTACAAACTCCATAAATGACAGTTATGCACTAAAGGTATGTTTGCACTTGGTGTTAAAAGTGTTGTTACTGAAAATTTTAGGAATGAATTTAGACCTTCTTTTGGACTAGATTCACATTCCAAACAACACCTTTAACACCAAGTGCAAATATAGCTTAAGAGAGGTTCTATTTGTACCGTAACCAGTGCTAACTGCGGGCACTGTTGAAGGTGGATGCTGAGAAAGAATTAGAGTTGGTGAAGGTGAGCATAAGGGATGGATATCACCTGCTGCCCATTTTCACCCAAAAGTAGGTAAACTAGCTACTTCCTTTGCTGGATGTTTGCTTAAAATTATAACCAAAAATACAGGTTACTGACAATATTGCTTGAATGTCATAAAGTTTCAGCATTGTTGATGAAGTTTTTTCTTGCATGGACTGTGGATGCAGCCTTTCGGACAAGTCCCTTACTTCGAGGACAGCGACATCACAATCTTCGGTAAGCAGGTTTCTAACTACTTAGAAACATCTCAAGCAAGCTAGGATCATTCCAACGGTACATTTGTAGGCAATGTCGGTGGTAAATGATACTTCTTACTGTGAGATATTGAAGTTCATACTACCTCAATATCAAAAGAGATTGGCCTCTTGAGCTAGAAAAATAGAATGCAAAAAGATTTCTTCCTACAATTTTTCCTACAATTTAAAGGCGATGAAGCTAATATCTAGTTCAAAATCCCTTGATACAATTTTTTCTTCCCATCACAATTGAATTGGTAGTTGAATTGTTTGATAAATGACAATGATTGTTGTCCTATTTTTGCATGTGTGCAATAAATGGCAGGTTTACTCTAGTACCTTGTGTAATTGCTCTAATTGGGACTTGAACCTCCACAACGGACTTTGACAGAATTCCAAGCCATTGCCAGGTACTTGGTTGAGAAATACAAAGGTCACGGAATACACAACTAGAATGTGACACATGAAAAAGGCCAAAATTCATGGATGGCATACATGAATTCTTGTTATTTTCATCTTATGAATTATGTTCCTAAATTGTGTCCTCACTGACAAGAAAATAGTCGTTTTTCATATGTAGAATTGGGGTGCTCGTAAGTCTTGGTTCATCAATGAATTTTGGGCATTTTGTAGGCATAAATAGTGACCAATATCCACATTTCAAAATTGAAATTTTTTCTGGTATGAAAATTGGAACATTTGTGTACATGGTAATGCATAAGTTTCTTCACAACAAATTAGGCAATTTTTGTGAGTGAAATTTGGACTCTTTTATTGCTTGAAAAGGGTACACATATTTGATTTGCACAACAATTAAATAGCTAATCCCATACATATCTACTTACAAATTACATCTACCTATGCAACTTTCTACCAAAGCTCTCCTCAATACTCCCGTTCCCTTTGCCTGCTTAGAACACTTTCTTCAGCTCTACTAGGTCTTCAATACTTGTCCTCATTTCTTTCTGAGCAGGCAATCATGAACATCAAAATTCTTCAAGTACGGTTAAAAGAACATGTATGAACAAACTCAAAACCTTTAAAAAGAAAACAGATGACATTGATATATACACAAATTGAAAATTGATTGTCGATACCTTGAAGAAACATGAACTAATACGTCACCCAACATCGAAGCTGCACCCAACCCAAACACATCAGAAATTAAAACCGGCAAGGCTCAAATAAATTTTATAGTCTTCTTCATTATCTTTAGAAACCGATCGAAAGTAAAGGATTGGGGACCAAGAAAAAGGTGCAAACTTCATCACTTACACAGGTTCATCAGTCTTGGAGTGTATCTGCTCAATTCATTGCAAACAAAGCTGTGATCGACACCCCAAAATCGCCACAATCAGTGTATTATCTGAGAACAGGTAAATCTTGATATCAGTAAAGCCAAACAATATCAGTAAAGCCAAACAATACTAAGCCATGTTAACACTAAAGGATCACAGTTTAGAAAGTACCAATCTCGATTGATCTTATTTTGAAATATATAAATTCAGATGGGGGACAGTTTTTTGTATCACCAGAATCGGTGAGGAGCATTGCAAGTACAGGTCAAATATGAATTTCAATCAGGGTAGATCCAAAATACTTACTTCCTGACTGAGCGCACTTTATGTGTTTTTGCATTCGCATGACGAACAAGGTCTTCTCCATTTGCACATAGTTTCCAGCCTTGCCATACGCACCAATAACTCCATTATATGATACAAGATCAGGATATATCCCATTTGCCTCCATCTCCTTGAAGAAGCTCTCCACTCGGGCAACATCACCTGCTTGAACACTCGCCCTCGGGAGAATATTGTAAGTCACCAAATTAGGTTGGCATCTGTCAATTAAAAAGCACCGTCAGTGGCGGACATGCTCTAGATGTTCCCATTCGACACCATCCAAACATTAAACAAGTTGACCCAAAAAGCCTTGGAATTATACCTTGGCTTACCTTCTCCAATTTTACCAAAGAAGCCCTTTACTTTGTCCACTACGGAATTCAGCTCTTCCTGGGGAGGGACCTGTAAACATCACAACATCGAGTGAATACCTCGTGTTTCAATCCCCAACCTCCGATCTCGCCACAAATCAGCTCAATCACTCAGTTGATAAATGATCACCTAGGACGAAGGACGTAGCAAAGCAAGCGGGTAAAAAGTTTTTATCTTACTGCAACGACATCTGAAGCAAATAGGTCTGACTGTGGTTTTGCTGGATCCTGCAAGAGTCACTTGACCCAGTTAATACACTTCATAATTTTCAAGTCACAAGGTATGAATTGACATTCTCCTCTTCCATCGTCATCTTGAATGAGCAAGCGCTGTTTCAAAAGGACGTACCATAACTTTGTAGCCATACTGAAATCCAGTGGCGGACTTCAACACAGGATACTGCTTAATATCGGTTTGTCGGATTGCTCGTTCGTCCTGAAATTCAAGTGCAGTCGCTTGAAGTAAATGACACAAATCGATCACGGAGCAATCAAGTGACTAACAAACCTCACTCAAAAAGCTTGAGAGCTGCACATTCTCGCCTTCAAGTTCATAATGTGCAGAACGCTACTAACGCCCTCAATTCGAGAGCAAAGGGTTACAAGGATCTCTTTCCCCAAATGGAAAGCATTCAGCAATAAACCTTATATTGAGGGGATGTCCAGAACTCGGGCTCCGTTTTTCAGTCAAAGACACTGTTCATTACCTTGTAGATAACACCAGCTATATTCCGAGTCAATGTGCCTTCATAAAGCTTCTTTCCCCAGTCATTCTTCATAGCTCCGACCATCATTTTTGCTGTTGTTCCTCCCGTCACT
Organism: Antitrichia curtipendula; assembly: GCA_951230915.1. Lineage (NCBI taxonomy): Eukaryota > Viridiplantae > Streptophyta > Bryopsida > Hypnales > Leucodontaceae > Antitrichia > Antitrichia curtipendula. The sequence continues at coordinate 42,868,031 of OX579633.1, forward strand.
ACACTCAACGGATACCACCTTGGTACCTGCACATTACAAGCTAATTATATTCAAATATATTTCACCATGTGTTACTTTGCTCGCATCAAGGCCAGATAGGAATCCATGACCCTAGCCCTAATAAGGGCTTACAAATGCCACAGTACCAAGATCCAGCAGCTAGCCACTCTACACTATAAATTTGCGGTCCACAGGCATAATCATACGTCATAACAATTCAAGATCGTAGGCTCTGAATATGATATTGTATCGAACTCAAGCAATCAAATGGACTTAACTACCAGTTTCTTTGATTTAATAAAGATGATCGTGCACCCTAGAGGAAACAGTAGGACTAAGAAATAGACTCCCCTACATCTCACACTCTAACTCAGATAATACACAGCCTTCGAGTCTGTTAGGGAAACCTAAAAGTAGAGAAATATGTTCTGTGGCGCTTCCAAGGTATTAATCTCCTCACCACTCAAGACACGGCTTTATGCGACGATTTCAAATTTAACCACCGGGAATCAATCAAAGCAGCAAGCTACACTAAGATTTTGAACGCAATGCCCTATCCTACATAATAAGCCCCTCTTTACTCAGCCATTTCCAATTGCGATCTCTCTTCAAACTAATACAACCAAAATGACCTCGCAGTATAAAAATAGAACCGTACGCACGCATATGCAGGGTTCCAATAAACAAAACAAAACTTAGGTTCACAGGCTCTCTCTCTATATGACGATTTAACCTCAATATATGTGCGAACCAATTAAACCTAGACTAAACCCTTCAACTGATAACACGGCTTTTTGTCAAACAACAATGCAACCCACAAGAAAGAAATCGACACCATGGTAGAAGTGTGCTTGAACACAATTTAAAGAGCCAAGCATTTCCATCAACTACTATGGCAACAATCCTACATAAGAACAAGTCCAAAGAAAGCATCTTCAGGCTAAAAGAAAGGATCTATCCTAGCACAGAAGAACCCAAGTAGATGGACCACACTCACGAAATGGTCACACGTTTTCCACTAAATCCACAAGCTTACAACGCCTGAGCAGGAAACACAAACCTATTTAAAAAGTAGATGTTTCGCGGAAGGTGTGAACAAAATTCGAATATAGCTCTGACTGAACTAAACTCATGTGTTACATACCAATGTGCGGGATGGAACACCGGAAATTTGTGACTGCTGGTACTTCAAAATGGTCCAGTCACAAACATAGTCAAATTGAAAACCTGCCAGAACCGAGTAAGATCCACTGTAAAGCTATCAGAACGGTGGACATCAGACAACTAAGAAACACTCACAAACCATTTGTTCTTCGATTCACGAATTTAGATCCCACCGACCAGTCTACATCTACAAAAATGACAAATTCTCATACCCTCACGAATAAACAGGTCACGGAAAATCCTTTTCAAGTACGCATAGTCGGGCTTGTCATCGAAGCGCAAAGACCGGCAGTAGTGGAAGTACGAAGCGAATTCTGAGGGGTAATTTTTACAGAGGACCTGCATCAAAAGAAGCGAGTGAATCCTGGAAAGAGAAACCCAGACCTCAATCTGAACATATATCCAAAAAAAACATCAGCTCCGTTTCATCAAGACCTACAATTTGTACAAAAAAACGAACACTTTCGAGCCCACAGTTTAATTGACGAAAATCATGGGCAAATACCTCAATAGGTGTGGACATTTTCTTCTCACTAATTTTCTCATATTTCTGCTTTTTTGTCCCTGCTTTCAGTCCTTGCCAAGGAAGACTGTCCCACAAAAAAAAAGTTCATTTTCAATAATCACAGCCCAGGGTGCATTCTAACCTTCAAAAATCAAATTGATTTTCAAAAATCACAGAACCAGTGCATTCTGACCTTCACAGGATAGCTCTTAATTCAGAATATAGAGATTAAAAGCACACGAAATGTATGAAACATCCATGCTGAAGTCATCCTGGATAGCAAAATGAGCTTAGGAGAGTATGAGCATGATCTTGAGATAAAACATTCTTGCATGAAAAAGAGAAAATAATACAAAGCAACTCACCTTCCCCTCGAGAAGTACATCAAAACGTAACCAAGAGATTCCAAATCGTCTCTTCTGCTTTGCTCTGTTCACAAGATCCGAAGCAAGATCAAATGTCGTCGGAATTCAGAGCACGAGTGTTCACAAGAGAGGAGGACGGAGACGGGGCAGAAGGATAAGAGTTCCAGAAGCACGAACTACTTACCAATGCCAAGATGAGTGTTGATACTTGCGTACCGTGCAGTGCCTGTCAAGTTTTTGTTCTCCCTGATGATCAAGAAACAGGGTTACTGTCTTGCACACATGCCAACAGGAAGTAAGAGCAAACTTCTTGTTTCCAAGATTGATAGAAAAGAGATCTTGAGGACGTAGGTCTTAAAGTTCCACTTTGCACATGATGTCCGTTGCAAGTCCAGAAAGATGTGACGTTTTTCATTATTACCTGTATGGAATATGCTGATGGGTCGATGGATCACGATACTTCTTGGCCAGACCAAAATCAATTACATATACCTACAGATTCCAATTAGCAGTCAGATTCTTGGGGTGCTAAACAAGCTCTGTAATTTTATGAACGCGAAACTAGATCCAGCTCAAGAGATTCTAGAGCATCTGTTACTGCCCTTCTTCTAAACAGCCTCTCGAAAGGAGAACCCATACTTACACGGATATTGAACATCCTGATTCTGTCTGATTTCAAACTAGTTTGATTGAGACATGCATTCCAAAAATTGCCCAGAAAGCACACTTCCCAGCCAGCAATCCAACTCATCGTCCCCTCAATTCTTCAATAGATTCAGACTACCAACCAAGAAGTCTGTGATATCCATAATCCTCCGCTTAAGACCATAACACCATCTGCCTAGTCCCAGAAATATTAAGGTTACTAAGGAGAAGAACATGCAATTCCATGTTCCAAATACCTGATTTGCTCGCCTTCCAAGCCCCATCAGAAAATTGTCAGGTTTTATGTCTCTGTGGAGAAAGCTCTTAACGTGCACATACTCCACTCGGTTGATCTGCACAGACAAAACAGAGCAACCTCAATCCTGAAAAATTCATGTGCCCTGCTTCAATTGAGACATAAAAAGCAGCACCGCACACTTGAGCTCGCTATGTAAAAGCAAGCCACAGCCACACCAAATCCTCCACGTACCAGCTGGTCAGCGAGCATGAGAACCGTCTTCAATGAGAACTTCCGACTACAAAATTTGAAAAGATCTTCGAGACTTGGACCCAACAAATCGAGAACCAAGACATTGTAGTCTCCTTCGATCCCAAACCATCTGATGTTGGGTATGCCAGCTGAACCAGAGAACAACCCAATTTCAATCAAACCAACTTTCACGGAGCTCCAATCCCGAACTCGGCACCAACGATGGTCCAGGGGCACACTGAACTGGATATGGTCCACGCAAGGAAAAATCAAAGGTATAAACTACGCCTGACAAGCACATCAAGAGCACGCATGCTCTAATTTTGTAAACAAGGCGTTCCTTTGCACTGGATACATCCACAGTACGGCTCAGGAGAGCAATCAGGAATTGCAGCAACCCTAATTCGTTCAATGTTCTGACAGAAAAATCACTCTCTCACAAGAGCACCCTCTCTCACTCCATAAACGCGAAGGCAACAACGAATCCATCTCAACCACGAATTCATGTAATAACCCATACACGCTCCTCGGGACAACTGGGGCTTGCCACGCCATAATCCAAAACTTGTAATCTGATTGGAGTGGGAAAGCTTAGGGCAACACAGACTTCAAGGTTTTCCAACACAAAAGAGGCAAGCCCTCTCGTAAAGCATGCAACAACGACACATGATTTTCAATTCCAGGCTCCTTACTTCCCCCTTGTAGAATTCGGTACAACTTCGACTCGTAAAGCAGCTGTGGATGCTTCGTCTTGATGCTTTCCTAGACAATGCCAAATTACATTGTATCAAAGACCGCCAAATCAAGTAGAGTCGACTTCCAATGCAGACTCCAATCATTCCTGTTCCGAGAAGTCGTGAACTTCTAGAGTAGTAGCAAACTAACGATAGCCAGTACTCCGTAAGATTTTGTACTTCACTAGTATATGAATATGGGGAAGAAATTTCAGAAATTTTGACCATGTAGATTGCAAGATATATGTATTTAAAGTAAAGAAAACAAGTTCTTTTGCACCTTGCTTGACTAGATTTTCTGGCTTTGAGTCATTTTAGTTCACACTTTTTGCACTGTGGACTTTGATTTTCTACTTATTTATGATAAATATTTGAGTCCAAAATCTCCCAAAAAAATTTAGGATTAAAAACACTTAATTTTTACTCATTAAAAAATTATTAAGTAGAGGTGGGTTCAAGATTGAAGAAAAAACTAAATTGATAATAGCTTTTAGATGGAATCAAATCACAATAATCCCAATGGTGAGATTGTCCTAGCAAAAAAACTTAACCTTGTCAAATAATTTTTTTTGAAACATTTTAAATATTCCAAAAAATCACAAATTCTACAAGTTATTTTTTAAAGAAGATGCTTCAACTGCCCGAAAATCTAAGATTGTCCATAATTTTCTCATTATCAGTCCAAATTGAATGAAACAAAGCTTCACATGTAGACAAAAATATAATCTTTGAGGAAAAAAATTGAAAAAAAAAATTATTTCGACTTTCTGCGGGGTTTTTTGTACTGCCTGCCAAATTCCAATTTTGCTTATTGTGCCATAACTTTTACTCCTGGGCATCAATCAAAACAAAAAGTATATATTCACGAAGCTCTCGCAAAAATATACAACCTCAAAAAATCTCAAATAATCTTACTAGAAATTGAGACAATAGGAACCTGCCTAGACATGATTTGTCCCGCAAGGGGACAAATGGTCCATTAGGGGTTAACTAATTTCTTTTTTGCTATCCCATTCACCTTCAATTTCAATGTCAGATGCTTGTTAGTGTCTAAACATCTAAGTAAAAAGTGTTTAATAATCAGGGCCAAGATGTGTTGAAGCATCATAACCCTGATTCTAAAACACTTTCTACTCGGATGCATCTTCCCTTCAATTCCAATAAATTGTGGAAAGAAATGGAAATGCCCCAAAATAAATAAATGGATGACCATGAAGAGTTTTTTTTATGCCAATGTAAAAGGTTTATTTTTTGAACATTTGAAGTATTTGAAAGTGAGAGGAGAAGTTCTTTATAGAAGTGGGGTATTGGTAGGTAGAACAATGCATGTGGGATATGTAAATTGGATTCAGTAGGAGCTCAGCCACTCAAAGTTAAGGAAAAAAAAGAAACTGTTTTAAAAGCAAAAGTTAGTGTCTCATTTAGGCATAATAAAATAACTTTTTGGAAAAAACTGTGGACTACAAAAAGTTGTAGAATGAAGCTGAGCTTCATATCCAAAAATCCTTTTCAGATTTCAAGTCTTCAATCAAAAGTTATGGACAAAATTCAAACTTGAAATCTGAAATTTTGATGTCATGCATAAAACATCGCAGCAACATTACAAGGTTAACCCCTAAAGGCCCAAGGCCTTTTTCTGCCAAAAAACACTCAAAACTGCCATTTCTATAGCAAAGAGTAAAATCATTTGAAAAGATGTTTTTTTTACATCTAACCGTAGGATCTTACACCTAACTAGTATAAGAACTTGTGGAATTTTTTTATAGAATTTTTGACCACACAGATTGCAAGATATCTGCATTTGAAGTAAAAAAAACAAGTTTTTCAGCACATTGCGGGACTAGATTTTTTGACTTAAAACATTTTTAACTTAAAACCTTTGCACTACAACATTTTGAGCTTTAAATCTTTATAGTATAGAATTGAATTGAGAGTCTAGGAGGGAAAAAAAATTCAAAAATACTTAACTATCATTCTTAAAAAAATTGTTAAATAGAAGTAGGTACAAGATAGAAGGAAAATCTAAAATATTCATATATTTTAAATGGAAATAAAATGCAATAATCCCAATGGTGAGATTGTTCTAGAAAGTAAACTAAACCATGCAAAAAAAAAATTTGAAAAATTTGAAAAATTGCATTCAGAAATGAATCCCAGAAGTTATTTTTTTCAAGAAGATGCTCTAAGTGCCCGAAAAATAAAAATATCCATAATTTTCTCATAACAAATCCAAATGAAATGAATCAAATATTTACAGATAGACAAAAATATATTCTATGAGAAAAAAATATATTTTAAAAAAAATTCAAAAATTTGTATTTTTTTTTTTGCTGCCCAGGCTGCCCCCCATCCCTTGTTTTGAGCTTATGTGGTCATAGTTATTGTTCCCGGACACCGATTGTGAAAAAAATTATATTCCCACAAAGCTTATCAATTTTTCTATCTTCAAAAAAAGTTTCAAAAAATTACAACAAAAATTCAGCCCGTAGGTACCTGCCCAAAATTCCATTTGTCCCCCAAAGGGACAATGGTATTTTAAGGGTTAAGAACAAAATTCCAATTGGAGTAGAAGATGCTTGAGCCATTAGAAGGATGTTGTAAACACTGAATGTCCAATGGATGACTTTGCTAGATTGTAGGATTGAAATATTTATTGTATCATCCAATTTACTTATTTGGAGGAAACTTGAGTATATTTTCAATGAATAGTAATGTAAAGTCCATCATTATGTTGTTACTGAATTTTTAATGATTTCAAATGCTTAAAAAATGGATAAAGCTGAGCTAAAGACTTGGATAAATCTAAGCTAAAAGATAATGATTTCTAAAAAATTCATGAGGAAGTGGTATTTCTTTAGGATTTATCCCGACATTTAGAAGTTGATTCATAGGTAAAGAAACATGTATTTGGTGTCTTGCCCAACCTAAAGATCCTAAACCTAATAGACCTGCTACTTGAATTTCTTTAACATAGATTTTACGTTTTGAAACCAGGCTAATTTAGGAGCAGGTTTACAATAATGAAACCATGCAGCAAAGCGCATTAAAGCTGCACAAACTAATCCACCTATTGCAGTGAAATCTCATTGTACTAAGTTGCTCTCAATCATTCATAACTTCTTGGATTGGGGTTGTTGCAAGAATGACCTTTTGTTTTTGTTATACTTTCATTGTTTTCAGCCATGTTTTTATGAGCACTATAAAAATAGAAAATATTTTTAAAGAAATATTAAAAATATCATAAATGTATACACCTATAAGAAGAAGTTATCCTATGAAGGAAAAGCAAAAAAAATTCTCTAAGTAGTAGAACCAAAAAAGCACAGAATCACCAGAAAATACATACTTTGACATTTTAATTTGTAAAACATAGGAAAAAAAATTGAAAAGAAATTGAAAATTGCTATTTAGTAAGACTTCATGGTAAAGAGATTTCACCAAACAAATGTTCCTGAAACCATCTTTAATGTTCAGAATTGAGTGCGCAAGGGAGTCCTCTGTACATAGACATGAAGGATATAAAATAAAACTTTTTTTAATGCCCCTTGGTAGGAACATGAGTTCCTACTATAGAAATGGATCATAGAAATTTCAGCTCCAAATCATTAAATTTGGGGATTCTTTACGTAGTAAAAATCCCTAAAACTCAAAACATGACATATTAGTTTAAATGAATTTAAATATAAAATGATTTTTGAAAATTTCTGAAAAATATGAAAAATTATTAAACCCAAAAGAAGAATTTCCAATAAAAATTTCAAGTTGATGCAAGTCACGCTTCAAAAGTTATTGCAAAAGGAAGCTTCGACACTCCTTTTGTGACAATGTTTTAGCACTTTGCAGTAATGCTCTTTCTTGCAATCACCCATTGATATGAAATGTTAGCCACAGAAACTAGACTAGAATGTGCAACTTTTCCAATTTTTTTTTGTTAGAAGCAGACATTGTATGAAGAAGAAAGAAGTTACCAAAGTTCAAATGGTTTTCAATTTCTCTGTTAGCCTTATTTGTACAACAATTTTGTAGTTCAGCAATTCCACTTTCAAACACGTTCATTTCTTGATGTTGTTGCATTTTCTAATTTGTAATATATACACCTATGTATATTATGTATATAGTTTAAGAGACCTTACATGGGAGTTACAGAAGGTTGTTGCATCCAAATTAATCTTGGAAATCATTGTATAAGCACTAGGTGGATCACGCGTATCATTAAAATGCTCAAATGAAGCTAAGACAAATGTAGACACCAACCACATTCAACATTTATCATTGAATCCCTAAATGTTTTTGACTATATTTTCTCCAAAACCGCTCCAGAACTGCCATTTTTAATACAAGTACCAAATTTTAGAAAAACAAACATTTTTGAACACATACAATCGTAGGATCTTGTAGCACACTGGTTTAAAAAGATGTGTAAAAAATTTCAGAATTTTCCACCATGTGGATTGCAAGATAATAGCGTTTGAATTGACAGAAATCATTTTTCTGGCACTGCAAAAATCTAGGCAAATGCCCTTCACAAGGTCACATTTGTATGAAAGAATGTCCGAAATGGTGGTTATTCTCTAAATTCATTCTTCAATGCAAGTTGGCTGCATGCTTGAAAATTTTTAGATCATTTGGAATTCTACAACATACAAGAAAAAATAGTAAATAGGAAGAGGTAGAGAATGACTCAAAATAATGACTTGTCAAGAATTTAATTATGGAATTGGAAAATGCCAATCTCAATGGTTGTAATGTTGTAATAAACAATCTACACCCAATATTTTTTATTTTTCTCAGAAATATTGAAAATTGAATTAAATAAAGGACTTCAAAGTTTCTTTTAGAGTAGAGATTCCATAACTACCGTCAAACTAAAACTCCTCATGACTATTGCCTTTTTAATTCAAATGAAACGATTCAAAGTTTTCCAAGTGTAAATAAGTCTATAAAACCAATTTCAAATTTTAATATTCCAAAAGTAAATATATCGTGTGATTATGAACAAATTATCCTACTCGTGGATGAAACTCATTCGAGCAGACAGGTGCACAATCGGAGATGGTTACGTTTTCATTATTTTCAAAAATATGCGTTGCTCCTTGTCAATTGCAGTAAGCGTCGTTCCATTCTAAACCCAAACTTCGAAGTCGACCAGGTGGGAAACTGCGCCCCGTCTAAACGAAGCAACCCACTTGCTCCTCTTCACGCGCTTTGCGCTACCTTCCAAGTATTTAAGTTTCACTAGAATGACTGGATTTCGGATTTCAGATTTCAGATTGCATGGCGAATTCGTAGCGAAGGAATTTGCCATATATGGCTGAGCATTGCTGGAAGTGGCACATTCTTAGCGTTGACTCAAAATTTAATTATGTATGCGAAGAGGTATATATCTTCCGGCCATAGAAAAGGCAGACAGTTGTCCCAGATGTGAATTTCGGCTGAATTCCATCCATGAATTGGCAGCAAGGCAATTTCCACACAAGAATGTCCCACATGTATGATTTCGACCCAAATTAGTACTATGAAAGATTGCACGCTTGCTGCATTTCAGCTGTGATAAATCTCCTAGGCAAGACGGCAAAGGAGAGAGTGTCCGTGCACTAGTGGACCGAGACCAAAGTGCACAGCTTCACAATTGCCGGTGATCCCTTGATCAGAGAACTCCGCCATGTGGAAATTTTCCAACGACCTGTGAACAAAGAAATAGTGAGAATGAGTGAGCCGAGGTTCAATCAAGTGCTGGACATTTATAAAGCGCATATGAGCTCATAAGGTACCAAATATTTGGCTGGAGATCAGTATTCCCTAGTAGAGATTTACCACACAGTAAATGCACATTGGCTGGTGTTGCATCGGCCGGATTTCTTTGCAGCACAACTTTGTGTGTCAGCATGGGTGAAGGATATCACTACTCGTCCCTCATTTGTGAAATGTCTCTAAATGGACTGGAAAAGGGCTCCACTGCTGCATAAGTTAGTTAGCTAGTGCTTGGAGGAATTTGTGTTGTGTGCAAAGCATATAAGGTAAACCACCTTTAATAGATAGAATGAAAGGTTTGCCTTCTTTGCATTGTTGAAATTTTTAAAAGAAAAATTCACACAAAGACAAATGTGAGAAATGGGGAGAGCAATTTTATTTTATTTTATTTTTTGACAAAGTATAAATTTGTTATGAAGTTTTGTAGTGTGTTGTTTCAGTTGTCCCAAAAGATTATCCCAAAACCAATAGAAAGGATATCTATAATGGTCTATAATAATCTTATTGACCAAAAGTAGTTACAGTAATTCTTAATTTTAAGTGTTTTACTTGGTGAAGGTGAAAAAATCCTTAGAATTTGGGTTGGTAGACATCGTGAACCCTATGACACCTTCAAGCAATGGACTTCCTACACTAGAAGAAAAACGTGTCCACTACAACTGACTGAAATGCAACTACATGTCCTATGCAACTGCACTACAATCCTCTATATTTGCACCAACTTTGACATAGTTACACTGTAGTTGCAATATAGTTGCAAAGTAGTCGCAATATGTAGTTATGCGTACGGGAATGTAACAAAAGAGTTGATGTGAGGTACTTTACATCCAATCTTCATCACAATTGTCGATGTGGACAATTTTACGTTCTGTAGAGTCCAATGTGTCTATCTACAGTTGCATGTAATTTAAATTTGATAGCAATTTAACTAGAATGCAACTAGATTGCAACTGAACTGCAATTGGATTGTAACTATAGTGCAACTAGACTACAACTACATTGCAATTACAATTCGACTAGTATTTGACTTAAAAACAACTAGACTTTAACTTGAAAAAACTAGCATGCAATTAGAAAACAACTAAAATGCAACTACTATTAAGTCTTTTATTAATTGTCCCACATCAATTGTCAAGAATACCATTAGGTTGAACATATAAGAATTGTAAGTTATAGCAGTATTGTGTAATGAATTTTGATAATGAAATTCTAATATTTATATATTTTGTAGATTTTTACACTTTGTAGATTTCTACAACTTGTAGGTTTTTATAATCTACAAAAATCTATAAATATTTAAAGTTTAAGATATTTCTAGATTTGGCGATCTAAAAAAACAGATAGATCTGAAATTTAGAACCTACAAATCTTTGAAATTCAAATTTCAAATCTACAAGTCACAAAGACGCAAACTAGTTGCACACCAGTCACAAACCAGTTGTAAGACAATCGCAAACCAGTTGCATATTAGTTGCAAACAAGTTGCACATAAATGACTTCCACATAAGCAACCACGTCAAAAAAGTTCATTGATGAACTTTCGAGTATACTGTCAAATGATAAACAACTTTGAAATTTTTTGCAACTGCTTTGCAATTAGTGCAACTTGTCCACTGCAACTACGGGCTCTAAATTGTCACCTAGTTACAAACAACTTATGCAACTACAAAACCAATTGCAAACAATAGTTGCATAACCCCTCGTTTTCTTGTAGTGCTACTAGCACCATAAATTATTAAATTTAGACGCTGCCATTATAAGCCACTTCACAACATGCATTGCAACTGTAAACTTAATCATATAACATATTTTTTAATTGATTCTTCAAGTGTTCCAAAACACTAGCAAGACCCTTTAGTAACCCTATCATTGTGGTTAATGCCACATAACTAAGGCAAGTTTGTCATGTGCCTCTATAGTCACTTTGATATAACTAAGCCAAACACAAAGTAGCAATCTATCGATGTAATTATCCAAGCATACAAATTATTACACATTCATCCACCTCTCTTTCTAATTGCTATTCTAATTTCAATACCACAATTTTTCCAATTAAAAAAAGAAAGAGAGGTGTACAAACCACCATCACCAAGTGTTGGTCCTCCTTGTGGTTGTCAACTTGTCCCCTATGGCAATTGACTTCTTGGTATTAACCCCTAAAGTTTTATGATTATGTTTTCACCAAAAACACTCCAAAACTGCCATTTTTAGTACAAGTACCAACTTTTTGGAAATTTTTTTTTTAACACATGTAATTGTAGGATCTTATAGTAAACTAGTTTTAGAAGATGTCGAAAAAATTTCAGAATTTTCCACCATGCGGATTGGAAGATATTAGCATTTGATTTGGCAAAAATCTTTTTTTTGTCCCTGCAAAAAACAGGGCAGCTGCACTTCACAAGGTCACATTTGTATGAAAAAATGTCCAAAATGGTGGTGCATCTTTGAGTTCTTTTTCCTAAAGAAGTTCTCTACATGCTTAAAATTTTCCAAATCATTTGATATTGTACAACATATACAAAAAAAATAGTAAGTAGAAAGAAGTAGAGAATGATCCAAAATACTAAATTGTTAAGAATTTAATTATAGAATTGAAAAATGTAAATTCCAATGTTTGTAATGTTGTAATAAACAACCTACATCCTATAAAAAAAAATTCAAAAAATATTAAAAATTGAATTAAATAAACAACTTCAAAGTTTATTTCAGAGTAGAGAATCTATAACTGCCCGCAAACTAAAAATCCTCATGACTTTTGATTCATTGGTCAAAATGGAATGATTCAAAGCTTTCCACGTATATATAACTCTAGAAAACCAATTTCAAATTTTTATTTCTGAAAAAAGTGATTTTTTTTATCTGCCCGGACTGCCCAGTTACAAAAACACACACCATATTTGGCCATAACTTTTGACTCCTATTTTCAAATGTCATGAAATTTAGTGCATATGAAAGGTACTCCTTGCGCCCACCTTCTATAAAAATTTCAGCCAAAAATATGAAAATCTCTAGTCACAAGTACCTGCCCAAATTTTTTATACTGCCAAAAACCGCATGCTGGTCCTTTAGGGGTTAAATCAATCATCACTACCTCATCCAAAGTCCCCTTGAAGCAAGTTTGGGCTTTTGGGAAGTATGACTTGGTGAGACACCATTTCCCTCATACTCAGCTTCTAATTCATTATAGTTCATCCAATCTTATCCTCCAAAGCTGACCTACATAATCCACCCTAAATCTTGAGGGCAATTGACCTCTTGGTTCTAAAACGATTGCCACCGCCTCCTCCAAAGTCTCCTTGAAGAAAACTTAAACTTTTGGGAAGCTTGACTTGGTAGTACACCCATCTCCTCAAACTCAACTCCTAATTCTTTATGGTTCATCCAATATCATCCTCCAAAGTTAGCCTACACAATCTGTCTAAATCTTGAGGGCATCTACGCTCTTGGTGCTAAAACGGTTGCCATTACCTTGTCCAAGGTCCCTTTCAAGAAAATTTGGGCTTTTTAAAAGCCTAAATTGGTGAGACACCATCTTCCAAAGCTCATCTCTTAATTCTACCTACACGTTGAACTGCTTCTCAGAACGTAGTTTGGATGACAAAAGGTAGATGGATAATAAGATTCAAAAATTGATTTTTAGAAATGGAGGTATGTAGAAAAAGTCAAAACCTAATATGTTTGCACTGAAAATAGTTCAAAATTTGAAAGTTAATCTTGATTTATTTGAACTGGCAATTAGTTTTACATACGCCAATCAATGCCAAATCTTAGGAACGCCAATCCACCGAACAATTTTTTATTGGAGAATCTTGCTAGAGACAAACCTTTTAATGACTCTGAAGTTCATTTAACTCTTCATAGATTTTCCATGAATTGGTTTTTTCTTGACTCCTACATTTGTATATTTGTACATAGGAGGGGAATGTAGTTTTGAATGTCGATGTAATCTTCTCTTGAACGCAAAAATCGCAAGGTTGAAGAAGATTGGATTGAATTGGCAATAGGATGCATGCAGAGATTGCAAGGTGAGTTTGTGATGACATACAATTTTTCTTAAACACTTGTAAATCCAATAAAATTCATGTGAGTATGAATCACCTACCCCACAAAGGTAGGTAACTCATGCCTACATTTCTCTACTTAAAACACTATAAAAGCAACTCACAACACTCCATATACAGCATTCAAAATCATTTGTATTTGTAAAATCAGTTAATGTCATTCATTGGTTGTTTGAAAATCATATTGGTGATGTTGGCTTTGTGGGCACTTTTTGTAGCCCAAGCCCAACCACAACACAATTGCTGCAACGTCCCTAACGTTCAAATGTGATGCCAAGGGATACCTTTCAATAGAAGAGTTACCAACTTATGTTGTCACTCCCACTTAGTCAACTTGTTGCAACCCCCCAACACTGAAATGTGCTGCGAAGAGATTCCTTTAGGGAGGATGGACGTTGACTCATGCTGTGACTTCCCCAACAGTGTCCCTATTCCGCTAGCAATCACTTCTTTACCTGTGACCTACATGTTAGGTAATGCAATTGTGCCCAATAGTATTTGTTGCGTAGTGGTGGCCCCTCCCCGTGGTTGAAATCATCCAAGAATACCTACTTAAATATACATGTAGAGAGAGACAACCTATCAAAACTATTGTATGACATGTAACAATACATTATGTCACTTACTATGAATTAAAGAAACAAAAAACAAGTTGAAACTCTCAATGTTTGTTTTTTACTATCCTTTCATGTTTGTTTTATTGTCTAGTATTCACTTACAAATGTGTCTTTTGGCCTCTAATTCAACTACCTGAAATCAAAGATGCGTTCATAACCTCAGTGGCAAATGTAACTTACTTGAGGTTAGTACTAGTTGACGACGACGCCTACTTCGCAAACTCATCATGCATGTAGTTCAAGGCATGCATACCAAATGAATACTCAGGGGGAACCGCTCTTGAGCACAGGATTGCAGAAACATACCGATAGATCTGGTCTTCCTTCAAGTATTTTTTCTAAGCCTACTGTTAGTTCTGCGGAGGACTCTGAGTCCCGACCAAATGGATTCTCCACAATAACACGGGTCCAGCCATTTGCGGAAGAAGCAGCAAGACTGGAGGACCGGGCAGCATCCACGAAGACATCAGGCGGGATAGAAAGGTAGAACAATCGGTTCGCCACTATGTCGCCCTGACACAACAATTGCAACAATCACTCTTTCTATACAGTGCACAGACAGAACCACTTGAAAACAAAACATGGGAGTGCCGCTAACTTGATGTTCGATCCATCTGCAATAAAAAGTTGACATCTTTCAGTGCGGTGAGTGCACCAGGGAAACAGGAATGACAAACACACCATAAAAAGGGAACACAAACCTCATGCTCGTGAAGCTTCTTAGAAAGCTCCCCAAATGACTCCTCAGAGTTGTACTGGCCGGCATGATAAAAGCAACGTTTCAAGAACTCTTCTTGCTTATCACCACAATTTTCTCTGCCAACATGAATTGCGTCAGAGAGAATCACGCGTAATTGGGTTGCAGTTAAGAGACCTAGGTATCGTCGTATAGGATGTGGTCTTCAGGCATCATGAAGAGCTGACCCTCGGGCATCGACAATCCATTGAATAACTAGTAAATTTCTGGACCACCAGAGGTAACTTACCTTTGATCAATCCGACAAGTAAGGGATCCCGACCCCAAACCATCATAGAGTAGATAAACCAGGCAACAGTCACTCACTAAAAGTTCCAGGAAAGTCCATGAGAAACCTGATAACAAAACATGCTAATTTAGCAGGACAAATTTACATAAAATAAAACGGTTTACAAACAAGCAGAAACAAATATAATGGAAAACTGTTCACAACCTTCTCTATCGCGGCACTTGGACAGTGCAGGCACATGAGGGAGAGACGAAATACGAGGATTCTTGTTAAAAGAATACAAGGACGATCATGTGAAAAAAATTCATGAGCCCTGGTGGGATACAAGGTTGTAAATCTGCGTGCCAATTCCTAGTAAGCTGATCGCGACGGCCATCACCACCATCACCCATGCAAGGGGGAGGCTCTCATGCGCCTGCTTGCCCCTCTTAAACTTGGACCTAATCACCACCAACGCCGGAAACACAAAGCCTAAAGACAGTCCCGTGGTGGCGCCCGTGAATTGAAACGCCACCCAAATGTTGGGAATCACCGTCGACCCCAGGAACGTCAACCCGAGCAGCACGAACGTCAGAATCGCAAATCTAGGCTTCGATTCTGCTGCTTTTGGAAACAGAAGTGCATCGATAGTTTGTCGCAATGAGAAATGGATGACTGGGAAGACGAGCATGAGATGGAGCACATAACCAATTCGAATGGCATCGTTCAGCACGCGGCTGAAAGGGATCCCCAGATCACTGTCGAAGTTCGCCAGCACGTCGGAGTTTGTGAGATCACCAAACATGAGGTATCCGGACAACGCCGTCGCCGAGTATACAAGCACGCAGAGAATTGCTGTGATGCGTCCCACTTTGAACATCTTCGCCGGAGAGCGATCCTTGAGCTCCAGATAGATTGGTGGTACATTGAAGTGGCAAACAAATGCGTTTGACATGATGGGGATCACGGTAAGAAGCTCAAGAATTGCGCGCTTGGAAGCCAACGAGGGGAGCATTCTTGGGGTTTCAAGCTTTCCTGCAGCGAGTTTGGCCAACGCAATGGCGGAAGAGAGCACCACAAAAAGAACCGCGAGCGCGACCGACGCGGCGGAGGTGAACTTGAGTGAATCGATCTTGCGAAGGGAGGACAGGGGCGCGAGGATGGTGAGCATAGTGAGAAAGACGATAAGTTTGCGGTTGTTCCACCATCCTGAAGAACCTGTCCACCCCTCTAGCAAGCCTACGTGATGGTCCGACCCGGAGAGCACGTCGCCCATGATGATGAGGTACCTGTCAATGACGACACTACTTCATTAGTCCAAACTATCAAAGAATGGCTTTATAGTGGAAGGAAGCTCATTCCCAATCGGACTGCTGAGAGTCCCATGATCATGAAGAACCCCAAAGAAAACTCTTATTCAGATGATTTTGAGACAGTACACGATGAGCACGCCGCCGTTGTTCACCACGATGCAAAGCTGGGAGAGAATGCGACCAGCCCAGCCCATGGCTTCCCCGACGAGGTCCCCGAACGTCCAGAGCTTGGTGAGGGTTAGGTTGTGGACAAGCATTTCGATGGAAAGCTCCGAGAGGAGACCCATGAGGAGGATGGCGAACAGGCCCAAGGGGACGCCCAGGACGCGCATGGCCGCGGGGAGAGCCATGATGCCGGCGCCGATGATCGTAGTCGCGAGGTTGAAGACCGCGCTACCGACGTCGGCGGTTGCGAGATCCGCGCCATGGTGAACATGCTCTGGTTCGTCAATGGCCGTGTCGGAGGAGGGCGTGCCGCGGACGAGCAGGGGGTGCTCATCTGCGGGCAATTTCTCACGCCCTGTGCCATGGGTTCCTGCTTTGCAACATTCACAACCGGCAATCGTATTACTGAACAGAGCTTCACCTAAACTGAAGCAATATATCCACGAGACAAAATTTCATGAACCTCCTCATCCTGAGCACGTGACGATGATCTCTCTATCCCAAAGATGGCATCCCAATCTTGAGCACCTGGAGATAGCCTCCCCGTCTAGATGGCCCGCTCAAGCACATGAATATCTCAAACATCTGGACGGCCACCCCATCTCAAGCACACGGCAGTGGTCTTTCCATATTCTGCACCTGGAGATAGCCTCCTTATTGCACTTGGAGAAGAGGCCCAAGATGGGAATGCTTCAAAAGCACATGTTAAAAGCAGATTAGGGTTAGCTCCACTGACAACCAGGTGAGGGCGAGGCTGAGATTTAGGGGCTGTCGAAGGGTTGTGAGGATTCAATACTGACCTAATTCAAGTTCGGATGCAAACTGAGGAGCCTCATAGCCGGTTTGCGAGACGTGAAGCGAGGTATACTCGACCGCGTTCCCATGGTCACGGTGCAGCTGCGGCAACGGGGAGCTGAGATCGACCGACTGAAACGCTTGAAGCTCCACCCACTTGGTGTTGGGATTCGTCGTCGTCGTCTCCAGTGAGGAGATTGGGGACGTTGCGGGCATACCTGAGAAATCGAATCACTCTTGTCCGATCCAATTCTTCCTCCGCATAGTGATGACAAAAAACGCTTCGATCTATCTCGCTCGCAGCACAAACCTCAGATTCCAAGTCCACTTCAAAATCCAGTCAATCCAGTCAATCCAGACCGACACTCCAGTCACTCCGGGAGCTTTCCGCTACTGAGTCGATCGACCCCTGTTCCGATTTCAAAACTGAAATTTTGTTGGAAATGGAATTGCGATAAAGATTTGGGACTTGGATCCGAGTGTGCGCGCCGAGAAAAATTGCAGCTGCTGCGACGAAAGAGGAATTGGAAAAACAGAGGTCGCGCAAGGGACGACGACTTCTCCGACTGCGGACGGGCAACTGAGTGCGGGAGCTTTGCGCGGTGTTAGGTGGAGGACCTAGAGCCGCGGGGCTTTCGTTGTGCGGTTGTTGGGATTGGGCTTGGAAGTTTCGGAGGTCTTTCTGTCGGGTCTGTTTGTTATCAAGTGTATTTATGCCTTAACCCCTAAACGTCCACCAAAATTGACGATTTGAGAAAAATCATTATAAAGTGCTATTTGGAAGAATATTTTGAAGCTGATATACAAATAATTTGTGGAGATACTTTATGAATTGTAGATGTCATCCGAACGGTGAGATTCACCAATGTTATCACCAATAAATTTTTATAAATTTTGAAAGGGAAATTTCAGAAGTCCTTCTAAATTTGATTACAAGGAAAATATTATCACTTTTTGAGTAAAATTTATTGGAATGGATTTGGAATGAGGTTTTCTTGACATGGTGATTTTGTGAAATTTTGTGTTCTTTACATCTATGACCTCATTTTTGCAAATCTAGTTTTGAACTAGAGTCAATGCAATTTTGGCTTGGTCAACCACTTGACATACTTCTACATTTGTAATTTTAGAAAAACAGGCACTCTAGTAACACCAAATCCAACCATTAGATAGGACAACAACTTCATAAAGTATTTCTACAAATTAAGATGACTTTCATCCAAGCAATATGAGAAAGAAACAAGAATATCAATTTGTTTATTGTCTAAAAATTAGACATTGAAGTGCTTCAGGGTTAATCCTTTAGGGTCTAAGGCGCCTCTTTTGAAAATGAAATCATCCCTTTGAAAGGTAGTCTACACTATACAAAATCAAATAAATTTAGCTTTGTCCCAACTTGGGAGCATGGAAGGAATGTGAACTTATTATATTAATCATTGGAGGTGTGGTTATATGAATTTGTAGACAATTGAAATTTTTTGCAAGATTCAGATTTCTTCATCACTCACTCAAATTTCTTCCTTGTAGAATCAATATTTAACATCATTGTATATTGGCTCGTTAGATGCATAATTTCCATGCCCTCCTACTTCATTCATACCTTACTACAGATGGAGAATTGACTTTAAATTATTTCTAAAATTCAAATTAAATCAACCAAAACGGGCAAGCTTGGCCCTAAAGGATTAACTTTTGAGTGCCCAATACGTGTTCACCAAAATTCAGATCCTTCCAAGTTCATTCTAATCAAACTATCACCCAAAAGAAATCCACAATAATTGACTGTAGAAATTGATAGTAGAGATAAGTTCGTAGTTGTAGAAAAATGGACAAATGTTTTGACCATATTGTTGAAAAGATTATAATAGTCAAACAAGGCAAACTTTAATCAAATATGGAAGGCTATATTTGAGGCATTGGGATGCTTAAGGGTTAATTACACACTATAATCAATTCACTTTGAGGTAGCCGACCTCAAATCAATGTAAGCTTAAATCTATTCATTCATGTAAGCTTAAATTACAATAAGATAGAAGGACCTATTTTCAACAGTTTCCATAATGGTTTATAGGGTGACTTATTGTCAACAACATATGGATGCATTGTTCATTGAAAAAGATTCTTGGTATATACCTTCTCATCTACTATGATCTCTCATCCTTCCTTGTTTAGAGAGAAGTGCCAAAGCTAACCATAATAGGTGAGTCTATGAAATTGGAATGGTTTTGAATGAGAAATCCTCAATTATATTGGATAAAATATTCATTCTTTGGAAAAATTTATTTTTATTTTTTATTCTTCTCAATCCTTATATTTGCACACATTGAATTCAATTTCTCAACAAATTTTTCATACCCTATATGTTGAAATGCTTCAGTTATTGAAAATAGGTACCTCTACTACACATTAGAAGTATGTAGTTGGTATTGAGGTCATCATAGATTGGATTGGGCATGTATAAACTCCTAAAGTTTGAAGGTCTTTTTTTCATCAAAAATCACTCAAAACTAACATTCTTATTACAAAGAGAAAAAAACTTTTAAAATTATTTTTTTGCATAGCTAATCATAGGATCTTATGCTAGACTAGTTAGTGTAAGAATATGAGGAAGAAATTTTAGAAACTTTGACCGCATAGATTGCAAGATATTTGCATTCAAAGTGAAGAATATAAGTTCTTTTACACCTTCCTTCACTAGATTTTTTGACTTTCAATCTTCTTAACTTAAAAAATTTTGCACTACTAATTTTGAAATTCTAATTTTTTATATTGAAGAATTGAATTGAAAGTCTAAGAATTTTTCGTTTAAAAAACACTCAATTATCAGTCATTTAAAAAATTAATGTTTTTGTTAATTATGACATTGTTTCTAATTGTTTGTCTACCATTGAAATTTATTCTCACAATTTTTGGATAGCAATATCGTACTGTACTAGTCATTTTGCATGTAATAGAGTAGTACCTAACATGACAATGTGTACCAAGGTTGTTCTGCCGGACCTGGTGACATCGTGACAACCAGACGTCACGCGACATCTAGTAGACCCTCCGCGAGGTCACATAAAGTCAAATTTACTTTTGACTTTTCAAAAAATTACCCTCCTTTTATCTAAGCCATGTGGATGCCATGTGGCATCCGCGTGGCACATTTTAGGGGCGCATGCGGGTGTGATGTGGACAGGCGACTTCGGGTACACAGCAACCGCGGGTAGGGGCGACTTCGTGTAAGGGCGACCTCGGGTTTGGGCGAGTGTGGATAGGAGAACACGGGTGTAGGCGACCGCGAGTAGGAGAACACGAGTATGAGAGAATGTGGATAAGGGAGACCACGGCTGAGTCGACTTCGGGTGGACTCTTGGACCCGCGGTTGCCCAAGCTGGACCCGAGGTCGCCCATAACCCGAGTTCTCCAATGATCCCCTATTTGGAAAGGAAGAGAGGGTCTATCCCCACCCGAGGTCACCCAAGACCCGAAGTCTCTTCCATTCTTTTATTTAGACAGAAAGGGACTCTCCCTACCCGAGGTTGCCCATGACCCGAGTTCTCTAATGACCCGAGTTCTTCAATGATCCGAGTTCTCTAATGAACCCCCATTTGGGAAGGAAGAGAGGGTCTATCCCCACCCGAGGTCGCCCAAGACCCAAGGTCGCCCAAGACCCGAAGTCTCCTAAATCCTCTCATTTGGACAGAAAAGGATTTTCCCTACCCGAGGTCTCCCCACACCCAAGGTCGCCCATGACCCGATTCTCCAATGACCCCCCATTTGAGAAAGAAGAGAGGGTCTATCCCCACCCGAGGTCGCCCAAGATCCAAAGTCTCCAATATCCCTCCCTTTGGGCAGAAAGAGAAAGTCTCTCTACCTCTTGGCTTGACCTTTTGTGCTATGTTTGTATTCATTGTTTAAATCTAATTTTCGTGTCCATGAATTCTTCTATGGAAGATTGGTCATTTACTTTCTTCTACATGAATACCAACTACTTGAAGTAAAAACCACTTCACGTTTATTTCTAGAAAAAATGTTAAATATAAGTTGGCTCAAGATTAAATTTAAATCAAAATGGATAATAGCTCAAAGATGAAATCAAAATACAATAGTCCAATTGTAAAATAATTGTAACAACAAAATTAAATCCTTCGTCAAGTCGATTTGTTGAAATTGCATTCCAAAATTATAGCATAAATCCCTGAAGGACAATTGTCCATTGAACATCCAACTGAAAGGCCTAAGGCATGTACAAGTGAATAGCGAAGTAATACGATGCCAGTAGTGAATTATAATTTGGTGCAATATAAAAGGTCTTCCCAAATCCTAGACCCTAAACCGTAAATCCTAAACCCTAATATCAAGTTTATTAATTTTGTATGCCATGCCTAGAGTTATGTAATCCCACTTCTTTTGCTTCTTTATGAAGAAGTCACCTAAATATATAGAAGTGACATCCATGTTTTATTTTTCATTGTGAATTTTTTTCAATTCAACGGCATTTCCCCTTATATGTAATTTTGAATAAAATGAAGTAAATGGTATATGACTAAAATGAATGGTGGAGGAGAAAGTAATAAAATGAGGAATGGATTCACTAAACCTTCATCCATTAGACCCCACATGGCCTATCTTCTACATTTTGGTGAAGAAAAATCTTAGTGGTCTTGTAGAACCTTACTAAATTCTTAATTGTGATAGTTGACATGTTTTTCTCAAAATTCATTTCAAAGTGTACCATGAGCATCCAAAATCAGATTTACGAAGTGAAAGATTTTGATCTCTCTACCCGTGGTCACCATGTCTTGGATTCCATGAATTTGAAATTTGAATTTCCCTCCTTCCTGGACTTGAGGTCGCCCCACCCGCGGTTGCCCCTGCCTTGAATTCCATGAATTTCAAACTTAAATTTCCCTCCTTCTTGGACCCGAGGTCGCCCCGCCCACGGTTGCCTCTACCTTGGATTCTAGGAATTTGAAACTTGAATTTTCCCTCCCTCCCGGACCCGCAATCGACCCACCCATGATCGCCCAGGCTTCCTAGTTCATGGAATTTGAAACTTGAATTTCTCCCGCCTGGATCCAAAGTCTCTTCCATTCCTTCATTTGGGCAGAAAGGGACTCTCCCTACCCGAGGTCGCCCATGACCCGAGTTCTCCAATGACCCGAGTTCTCCAATGACCCAAGTTCTCCAATGACCCAAGTTCTCCAATGACCCCCCATTTGGGAAGGAAGAGAGGGTCTATCCCCACCCGAGGTTGCCCAAGATTCGAAGTCTCCTAAATCCCCTCATTTGGGCAGAAAGGGACTCTCCCTACCCATGGTCGCCCAAGGCGAGGTCGCCCCACACCCGAGGTCGCCCATGACCCGAGTTCTCCAATGACCCCCCATTTGAGAAGGAAGAAAGGGTCTATCCCCACTTGAGGTCGCCCCAAACCCGAAGTCTCCTAAATCCCCTCATTTGGACAGAAAGGAACTCTTCCTACCCGCGGCCGCCCAAGGCGAGGTCGCCCCACACCCGAGGTTGCCCATGACCCAAGTTCTCCAATGACCCCCCATTTGGGAAGGAAGAGAGGGTCTATCCCTACCTGAGATCGCCCAAGACCCGAAGTCTCCTAAATCCCCTCATTTGGGCAGAAAGAGACTCTCCCTACCCGCAGTCGCCCAGTAACTATGGACCCGCGGTAGCCCATACAGACCCGAAGTCGCCTCACTTCCTGAAGCCATAGTCGCCCTGGTTCTTGGACCCGCGGTCGCCCTACCCCGACCCGCACGCGCCCTAATCTGCAATCGCCCAAGCTGACGTGGTTCTGTCTTTCCACATCACTACGGACAACCAGACACGTAGGACAAATCCATTTATCATGGGGTAAAAACTTCAAAATCCTAAATTTTTTTGCGACGCATTTGTCGCCCATACATGACACTTGTCATATACGACACGCGACACGACACGTCTAATACGTCACCAAAACCCGAAAACCTGTCCAACAAGACAACCCTGATGTGTACCAAAGAAGAAAGAGTGGGTCGATGAAGAAGGTGAAGCTTGATGAAGAGGTCTACTTTCTCTCATAATCTCCAACAAAGAGAGCATTGTCCATGTAAGCCCACCTAGTAGAAATTTTAAGTCAAGTAAGATTTGTTTTTACACCGCATCATTCATTCACTAAAGCAACACTATTTCCACTATGGATAGAAGCCTTTCAGAATGACAAGGACACTCAAGCAAGGCACTCCAAGGCTAATCATTTCCATGCTAGGGGATAAATATGTGAACCTTGGATTATGAGCACATGAGCCTAGGAGTTTAAACACCTATGTTATAAGTGTTTATATTATAAAAGCCTTCTATGATTATAGGATACCTATGTTTTAGATACCTATATTATAGGTGTTTATAGGTTATAAACACCTTCAATGATTATAGGATATCTATTTATATTTAAGCTCAAGGTTTATATGCTCACATTTCTATGCTCACATGCTAGCATCATTATTTACATGCTTGTTGATTGGGGGGGGGCTTCACATCCATCTATATATTAATACAAATTGAAATATCAAATTATATGGAATATAACTTATTTGCAAAATTGCATGACTCTATCGTTGATTGCCCAATGTTGTACTAAGGTTTGTGATGCCGATGGCAAAGTATCTCTTATGTGATTTTGAATTTTTGTTAGTATCACCTTCCATTATGGTATTTGATCTCTATCAACTATGCCATCTAAAGTTATTTATTTTTCTAACCAATGTTTTCTTTTGTATGATTTTGATAAACGAGATTTGGTATTGGTAGTGTGATCCTTTCCAATAGTGTGGCTTTTAGATTTAAAATGAGTTTTTTAAGGATATAATATTTTATGAAAGTTTTTAACATCTTGATAATATATCTTGTTGTTGTTTCTTAATATGATATAAGTTGTTTGCACCATATGTCTTTGATATGTCTATTTTATTCCAAAGGCTATGAATCAATTCCTTCCAGTAAGATGATTGGTGAGGTGGCTCAACAATGGAGATGAATGACTAGGAGGAGTATGCATTACAAAAAATTTCAGCCCTCGATAAGGCTGTTTAGAAAGCTTTTTCAGCACCCCCGCGGTGCAGTTACAGAAAAATAAAAATAAAATTTTAAAATTTAAATTTTTTTTAAAAATAAAAATAAAATAAAAATATTAAAAATATTAAAAATATTAAAAAAATATTAAAAAATTCTCCAGTCTGACGTGGCACTAGTAGTGCCACGTCAGATTTCCCCCCAAAAAAAATTAAAAAAAATTAAATTTTTTTTTTAAAAGAAACATTTTTTTCCCTAATTGCACCACAACCCTACAAAACTCGCGGCCTTTCCGAGGGCTGAAATTTTTTGTAATGAGAATATACAAAACAAAATTAAAAATCTGATTATGCTTACCATGACATGAATATTTATCATTTGATTCTAAAGCATCAAGATGCTTCGAAAAGGATGAGTGTTCATGCAATATATGGACTCCAATCGTATATAAGGTAAACCTGCCCTTCACCACCCTGATTTGCAATCTGAATATCTTGGGGCCAATTCTAAGAAGGGCACATATTTTTCAGATGTGTGCGCTTGTTTCACGAATCCAACCCAAGTGGATTTATAATTTTCTGATCAAAACTGTAATTTCTGTGAATTTTTGAAGTAATCAGCCTGAAATTAGAAAATCGTGCATAGAGTGGAGACATAAACGTCCTATTAACAACCCATAACCATCCTTCTATATATCTATTAGCAATTAAGTATCTACCAATCAAGGGATGACACGTTATCCCATATTGACATTAAAGCCAAAATCTTGTTAGATTTTGTCAGAATCTTAAATGGTTTAGGATGCTTTCTGGACAAATTTGGATGGAGCAGTGAATGCAATTGGAGCCAAACGTAGGCCACGGAATTGGGAAGTTGACGGTGAAGGGCAGGTTTACCTTAATGAAGGTTGAAATATTTGCAACTAAGATCATATGCTTTCAAAACACTGGAACGAAAAAGTCTTCAGAGCTTGAAGATTGCAACGTGTGAAAATAATTATATGTGCTCTCAAAGCATTACTTTAGGTTTTTACAATGCACTGAAAAGAGGCTGTCACCTCTTTTCAGTGCATTAGTTCTTCCTCCCCTTTCTCAAAAAAATCACAGACCATTGATTTAAAAAAACAGAAAAATGTTTCCCCTCCAAAATGCCATTGATTTCTCAAAAAATCACAAGCCGTTGATCTTTGTGAGATTCGATCCAAGCCGTCCAAATATAAATCCAAAATACAATATTGAATAAGGATATGGTATAAATACAGAATGGATACGGATACAAGATACGGCTTCAATATATTGTACGGGACATAAGATACGGTTAAAATACAAAATACAAAATACACGATATGTCCCATATCAATTGTCACCCCACCCCCACCTGGAAACCACAAAGCGGGGAGGAGGTTCTTGAAACCTTTTTAATTTTCATTTAATTTAAAATAAATTTATTAATTTAAATACAAAGAAGGGAGGAGGGTATAATTTTTTTTATTAATTTGAATACAAGGGGGGGAGGGTATGTGTTTCAGTGCATTGTGTCACAATGCCAATGCACTAAAAAGTGGCTATACCAGCCAGCCAGTCCTCCCCCCTCCAATCCAGTGAAAAGAGGTTGTCATCCCTAGTTTGTATTAGTTTCTCCCCCATCCCTAGTTTGTATTAGTTTCTCCCCCATCCCTTTCTCAAAAAATTTAAAGGCCGTTGAGTGTTTTGTTTTTTAAATGTTTACCTTCGAAATCTCTGTTGATTTCTTAGAAAATCACAAGCCGTTGATTTTGTGAGATTTAACTTGAGTCGTCCAAATATCAATAAGGATATGGATACCAAAATGAATATTGGATACAGAAATAGTATTGCATACAAATACATGGTAAATATTGAATGAGAATACAGATATAGATACGGTATAATATTGGATACGAATATGGATACGAGTACAAAATACGGGATGTTGTTTATCCCATATTGTTTGTCAATTGCGTTCCTTTCTGAAAATTACAAGAAGGCAGGGGGAAGGGGGAGGGTATGAAAATTTCAAAATTTCAAAATTAATTTCAAAAAATTCTAGGGAGTTATCAGAGAATTAATTAAAAAAATTGGATTTTGGGTGCATAGTGAGGGGGTCTGGCTAGTACAGCCACTTTTCAGTGCATAGTGACACTTTGGTGCACACAACTCAAAAAATTCACATTTTAACAAACAACTCAAAAAATTCCAATTTTAACAAACAACTCAGAAAATTCAGATTTTAACAAAACAACTCAAAAAATTCAGATTTTAACAAAAAAATTCAAAAAATTCAGATTTTAACAAACAACTCAAAAAATTCAGATTTTAACAAACAACTCAGAAAATTCAAATTTTAACAAACAACTCAGAAAATTCAGATTTTGAGAATGTCTCAAAAAATTCAAATTTGAGATAAAAATTTGTGATAGAAAGTCTTCAAAATTTCAGATTTTGAACAAACTAGAAGTCTTGAAAACTTCAATGTCTTTAGATCTCATTTTCCCTTTGCCTTTCCTTGCGGATCCTTTAAGAACTTGAGACATGGGGGCGTCAGCTAAGAAATAGGGGTGGCTTTCTAAAACCCTGCTCAAAAAGAAATGAAAAAGAAAACTATCAAACTCTATAGCATTGACAAGTAAATCATTCAGCAACAAAAGGCAATGACAGCAAAACAAGTAGTCCATGGATAACCATTGTCAAGCAAAAGAAGAGATTGTTCATTGACAATCAAGGAAATTACATTGGATTCTTGCCTAGCACAAGAAAATTCTAAAAATAGCTGAAAACAGATGAATGTAACACCTTACTGCCTGAACTAATACCTCACTGCCGCTAAGCTACCTCTAAGCTGCCTAACTCGCGCTTGTATACAAACAACCCTCCTGCAAGAACAGAAAACCAGGAATTAGCTTCACAAATCAAAGATAATAGATGGGTTTAGGATTCAAAGACAGAAATCACACATTCCCCAACTTCGATTCCCAAACCCCAGAGGGGGAAGAAGAGGTTACAACTGCTATTGAATTCAGCTGCTTCAGCCTCACTTGTCCATGCAAATAGAACAACAATTGAATACAAACCCTAAATGAAATCAAGCACCCTCACCTCTCAATGGATTGAGCTAGACCCTAATCACATGCCGGGGGGGAGGGAACACACACAACTCAGCCAGCCTCTTTTCACCGGATTGGGATTGTCACCGGATTGTAGCATTCAAATTCACTACTATCCCCTCACTCACCTCACTCACCATACTATTATGAAAATAAAATAAAATTACTATGCTCTAAAAACTAAGCTACGACAGGCATAGATATGAGGTTCTAGACAATTTTCAACCTACTTTCCAATTTGCTAATTTAACAATTATGGCAATCATCCCACCTACAGCAACCACAAATATTCCCATTGATCAAATTGATGTCCATAGACCAACAAGACCCGAAAAGCTTGCGGCAACAGCTAGCCCACTCTTAATCAATTAAGTTATACCAACTCATGAGTAACAAAGGAATTTGAACTGAGCATCCGGTTTAAGTGCCCATGTCCGGAAAGCTGGTGGAGCGGGAGATCACTAGCTCCACCAGAAGTGAATAAATAAAAAAACGGAAATTGGTGGAGGAGATCGATTCAAATGATCTGCATTGCCAATATAAGCACTGATCGCAACCGTCAAAGGTGAGCCAGCCACGTACTTCTAGAGTAGCAAGAGAGACAGAATTAGAGCGAAGAAGGCAGAGAGTAACTAAGTATATATATTGGCCATGGCAGCACTTGAGGTTGCCCATTTCTGAAGTTTCTTCAGCTCTTGAAACTACAACAAGTGCATGCTCCTCCTCCCTTGCCATCATTCTCTGCCAGGAGACTATTGAATTGCTAGTTTCTAACTATTCCTTGATTGAGCCAAACCCGGATTGAGCTAGACCCTAATAGAAAACTCACCTTCCCTACGCCCGTCGTTGCTGCCGTTGCTGCTCCGTGATGGTGCTGCCGCGATGGTGCTCCCGCTTCGTGATGCTCGTGCTCTCGCTCCGGTGACTCCCTCGCTCCCGCAGCGCAATGTTGGTGCTTCCGCTCCGGTGACTCCCTCAGTGCGATGCTAGTGCCAACCGTCGACGCTCAAGAAGTGAACCAAGCTTGGATGCTCCCACCTCCAATGTCGACAATCCCACTCAAAAACATCAGGGCAGGTGAACCAAGCTCTGGAGCGCCAAACCCTATCAGGGCTTGAATCAACGGTCCTAAATTTTTTACCCGCCGGCGTGGCATCTACGGCACTTGAGTCTGTCACTTTTATGAAATAACCCATCAACGGCCCTTAGTGAGCGGAATTCCCGGGCAGAATCGATGGCACTCAAAGGGAGTCCA
The DNA here is from genome assembly GCA_951230915.1 of Antitrichia curtipendula. Taxonomy (NCBI): domain Eukaryota; kingdom Viridiplantae; phylum Streptophyta; class Bryopsida; order Hypnales; family Leucodontaceae; genus Antitrichia; species Antitrichia curtipendula. The sequence goes on from OX579633.1 coordinate 42,897,024, forward strand.
TTTTTCTTTTTTTACAATCAACGGCTCCTAAAATTCAATGCCTGGAGGGGAACACACACAACTCAACCAGCCTCTTTTCACCGGATTGTGTAACACATTACAAAAAATTTCAGCCCTCAGGAGTGCCGTGAGTTTTGCAGGGCTGTGGTGCAATTAGGGAAAAAACTGATTTTTTTAATTGAAGATTTAAATTTTATTTGGGGGGAAATCTGACGTGGTACTACTTGTGCCACGTCAGACTGGAGAATTTTTAAATATTTTTTTATTTTTAAAATATTTTTTATTTAAGAAAAAATTAAATTTTTTTATTTTTTTATTTTTTATTTTTCTGTAACTGCACCGCGGGGGTGCTGAAGAACCTTTCTAAACAGCATTGTTGAGGGCTGAAATTTTTTGTAATGACTTTTGTCACAATGCACAATGCACCTAAAAGAGGCAGTCACTGCCTACTATTCCAACTTGAAAAACTTGAAGAATTTTGGTTGTTGCATATCAAAAATTACGAAACCTAATTTGATTCATTAATAAGCTTCCAATCAATCTCATTGTGTGTGCATTGCTAGCGACAAAAAATGCTTAGATGATAAAGAATTAAAAAAATAAAACAAATGATAAAGAGTCTTTATAACTAATAAAATACAATCAGATGAAGAAGTCGCACTGCCCAATTATGTAGGCATAATCACACTTGAACCCTATTAATAACATGATATAATCCATCCCTAAAATGAACTCTAAACTTTCCAATAGGATTTTACAATTTAGAGAACCATTAGTAGTGCCTTTTTCTCATTTTAAAGAAGTGTCAAGTAGTGATCACTAATATTTTGGTAAAGCAATGTAATTATGAATCCACACATCTTTTGAATAAAAACATTTTCTAGTTGTATGCATGCACTTTTAAAATCCAAATTTGGCAATTTCATCCTTATATTTTGTTGAAATGAAAAAAAATGACAAAAATAGGTTATCTTATGATCATTGAAAATAGAAAGTTATCTTGAAATGTTACCAAATTTGGTCACATGGTACCAAAAAAAAGGAGATGGTTTAATGCCTAGCTAGATTTCTTTAAAGAATTTTTTTGTTAAAAACTTTAAAGCACAAAGCTTGACAAGGGGAGCATTTTTCTAGAAATCCCTTGACAAGTCATTGATTCTCTAACGTAAACCATTGGTAGGAGATTTTGAATGAAAATAATTTTTTTGAAAAATTGAATATTCTGGAATCAATTATAGAATAACTTATAGTTGAGTTTACTAAAAAGTAATGAAAGGCAAATAATTTTGTTTTGTTAGAAAAAATGATGTCTTAGAAGTATTTTTGGTTTGAAACAACCAAAGCTCTGTGGGGATTAATAAGGTGATAATTGTTTTCATCTAATTCTTTAGATACAAGGCAAAAGATTTATCAAAAAATTAGCACTACACTTTGAGTTGAAAAATATTTTGAACATGAGTTATAGGCTTTAAGCACTTTGAACTTTTTAAATTCATTTTCAAAATTTGTTTTTTTGCAATGAGATATATATCTTAATAATTATACAAAGTATACACAATAACAAACTCTATTGCAAACAATATAACATTTTACATGGTCAACAAGGTCCACGCCTTCAATTCCTTCAAAATTATTCTAATTCTACTCAATCATTATTTTTTAAATATTTCTATTTCATTTAAGGTATAGGAAGAAGCTAATTTCTATAAAGCTTGAAGAAACATGTGTTGAATTTTTTTTAGTGAGTCCTAAAATGATTAAAAGAATTGAGTACCAAATAGAAAGGTTTTTAGAAATTTAATTAAATAACAATAAAAGATTATTTTAAATTAAATTTTTTCATATTTCTCAATTTTTCATATACTATATCTATCTAAAATCTAAAATCATAAGAATGTGTATTTTACAATTATCAATAATAACAAGTGTGTAATTTAGTATCATTATCAATGCCAAATAGACTTTAATGTGGAACCTTGAATCCGGTAGACAAACTTGTTAATCCAAAGCTTTCATATATAAAAGTGGCCACCTCTACTCGGCTATGCAACCTATTCTAGTAGGTGAGCATCTAATTCAATTTTTCTTCCCATGGCAAGTTCTACATATATTAAGTAACTGAGCCCATTTAAAATCAATCTAGATTTAGTAGGATACAAAGACCACTCTTTTCTTGATTAAGCGTACATTTTGCTAATTTATGTATAATCTTGTCTTATTTCTTGTGGTTGCCCTTGTCAATCCCAATTGAATGAGCATAGTGCAGTAATCTTGAGGAACTTGAGCCTCAAATACAAGGAATACACACCAAATTTTAAGGGATTATTCACTTAAGAAGTTACAAGTAGGGAGACGATCAATGAGGGATGATCATGACCAACCAAAGACAAGCTCTTCTTGGGCCTATTAAATAGCCTTTAGCATAATAAAATGATCGGCCTATGGTGGCCATGCTCTAAGGTACAATTCTAATATAAAGTTATTGTTCAATTTTTTTAGTACAATATTAGAGACTCTCCTCGCAGTCTCATGTCTTCTTCTTGAGCCACAATTTTCTTCACCCATGGTCAGTGGGCTCTCAATTCCTAAAGTCCCAAAGTCCCTACAAGAGACTCTTGGGATTTTGGGTAGGCTTTTGTGATTTCAATTTTTGACATGATTTTTCTAATTTTTTTTAATATAAAAAATTAGATTAGTTTTCTAGGAATATAATTTTTATTTCAATCGGTACTTTGGAGCAAAAGTTAAGCCAACCTAAATCCTAAAAGTAACTTGAGGGGCAGTCCAAAAAAAATCACAAAAAATTGAATTTTATTTTATTTTAATTTAATTTTCCCAATTATTACATTTTTGTCTACATTTGAAGATTTGAATCATTCTATTTGGACTAATGATGAGAAAGTTATGGACAATTTTTTTTTTTGGGCAATCTAAGCATCTTCTTAAAAAGAACTTGTTTTCTTCACTTTAAATGCAAATGTCTTGCAATCAATATTGTCAAAGTTTTTGAAGTTTCTTCCATGCATTCTTATACTAGTCTAGTTTAGGATCCTCTGGTTAGATATGCAATAAAATAATAATAATAATAATAATAATAATAATAATAATAATAATCTTGCTCTTTGCCATAGATATAGCAGTTTTGAGTAATCTTTGATGGAAAAAAGGCCTTGAGACTTTAGGGATTAAAAGGCATGAATGCCGAAATTATAATTTTGACCGTGGCTATTTGCATCGCAGATTTTTGTTTCACTCCAAGTGATTTTTCTTGAGGATAGTTAAACCTTGCCTTACTTGAAAAATTTGAAGAGCAGCTGGAAGTTTGAAGATCTGGAGATAAATTAGGGGTTCAAGCAATTTTGAGCATGACAATGAGGGATCCAATTATCTGGTGATCCTTCAAGGTGTAACCCATATATACTTTGCAATGCCCTCCACAGAGGTACAAAAGTTGACAGTTATTTTCCACAAGATGATTAAAATTGGAAAGTTTTAATTTTAATTGGGAATAAGGACCTCAAACAAATTTTATTATTATCCATCATAGTAAAAAAAAATTGGAGTTTTGAACCACACCTTTTGAAAGTCAGTGTGACCAGCACACAGAGGCAATTCCAAGCCATGATTGTGGCATGGTGTTAGTGCTTAGAATTTTTTTATTTTAAATATCAGCTATTTTCCTTCAATTTCCATATTGAACCAATTTTTCAAGTACCATGTCCAAATATTTTTTCTATTTTTCACTCAAAGGAGATTTTTTATAAATTTTTTTACTGATTTTTTATTGATGTTTTCAAAATGCAACCAATTGTTTTTGCCAATTCCACCGGCTAGCTTTCAACTAGCAGCCGGTTCTTCCCGAACATAGCACGGCGTACAGTAATAAGAGTATCAATGTCTTAACACCTTCAGTCTGGGTCCATGAATGAAGCAAATTTAGCTTGATTTTACTTCAGGGTCACGTTTGGATGAACCTCAGTCGCCGCCCTTGTCTCCTTGGATGAAGACGGTGGCGACCAGGATGGGAGATCGTTCTCATCCAAACGTCCGTCCGAAGCTCCAAGCCCGACATGCCAGACCCGAAGCTCCACCGCCGAAGCGCATCCCGAGGCTCCCTTCGTCACTCCCTCCTCTCTCCACATTCGCGCAGCCAGTTGGGAGTTTTGCAGTCACTAGCGAGCTTTCACCGTTCCAGATTCCCGCAGGTCGATGAATTAGGCAACGAGACCATCACGAAACACAACTGCCAACCGCAGTTTTCACAGTTTTCGCAGTTTTTTTCCCATTTTTTCTTGCAAGGATTATCGATTTGATTGTGGAGGTTTGGGCGAGGACTATGGCTCTGCGCAACCATCTGCTGCTCGGCAATTCTACAGCCAGTCCCTCCTTCAGCGACTGCTCTGCATTCTTGCCCGGGAAACCCTTGGGGACAAGAGCGCAGCGTCTGGCCATTCGGAGGTCTGTGCTTCTGTGGGGCGCCAGTGCCCATTTGGACTCGCCTTCAGCCGCGACGGATTTGTTCACGGAGCCTGCCAGTGGAAGGTCTGGTGGTGGTGGCGGCGTCAAAATCAAGCTGGATGAGGTAAGGTTTAGGGTTTTAGGGCTACAGAGCACGGGTGTTGGTGGAGTTTTGAATGTGTTTCTTCGGGATGGATTTGAGTGGTGTTTCGAATATTGGAGTGCAGGTATTTGAGTCTGCAACAAGGGTGACTCCGAAGGAGACGGAGAGGATGCTGGAGTTTGTAAAGTACCACGGAATCGGAAATGACTTCATCATGGTGCGTATTGGTTTCGTCTAGAAATCCGTTTTCCTGGGTTTATCACTTGAGAATTTGAAATTGGTTTGCGGTGACCAGATATATACTGCGACTTTTTAGGTCTTTGCCTCGCTGGCCTTGGGTTCGGACGCCTAGAGAAGGCAATGTGGTTTCCGTTCCAGGTGGCTAATGTGGTAGAGGATTGTGTTAGGTCAATAATCTGAATTGCCCCGAACCTCATCGTAACCCGACAGAATTTGAAATCAGTGACAGTGACCTGATAAATACTACGACGTTTTTAGGTGTTTGGTCTCTGTCCTTGGTTGGGACGTCTAGAGGGGAGGCAATGTGATTGTTGTTTCTGATGGCTAATGTGGTAGAGGGTTATCTCACTTCAATAACCTCGATTTCCCCGAACTTATCATAACTGTACAGAAGTTTGAGAATTTGAAATCTGTAGTGATGATCAGATGTATGTACTACGACGTTTTTAGGTCTCTGCTCACTGACCTTGGGTGGGACGTTCTGAGCCTTCAATGCGCTTTGTATTACAGATGGCTAATGTGGTACAGGATTATTGCAGGTCAATAACCTTGATTCTCCTGAGCCTATCATAACGCCTGCAGAGGCTGTTCGTTTGTGTGACCGACATCTTGGGATTGGTGGCGATGGTGTTATCTTTGTCATGCGAGATGGTGAGAACTACCAAATGCGAATCTACAACTCTGATGGTACTGAGCCAGAGGTGAGTTCGGTTGTGCTCTTTCTGGCTGGAGTGACCGACCTTGGTTATCTGCCTTGTTTCTTGTATTTTTGGTTACTCTATTGGAGTCCAGTTCAAAATGATACTGAAGTGATTGTCATAATGCAAGTCTGAATCGTTCTCATTGATTTTTGAACAATGCATAGTTCTTGGGACATCATTTAAAAAAAAAAATTGGGTCCATGATATGTTTTGGCAAAGATGCTTTAGTCACATTTTGTGGGGGGTTTTGTAAGCAGATGTGTGGCAATGGCATTCGCTGTGTTGCCAAATTTCTTGCTGAACTGGAGAAGGCAGCAGCACCCAAGAGGTATTTTTTGTTTCCCACTGCCACGGTTTGAATTTTGTTGTACACGTGAATCTCTTTTATTTCCTAATCTAATCTTATTTAGTTTTGTCACTGAGTTACCGTGAGTTTTGGTTTTGCAGCTTCAAAGTCCTTACTCTTGCGGGCTACATGATTCTCGAGTTGCGGGAAGATGGACAGGTATGCTTCACTTATGTTGTTGCCTTCCATTTCATCTTGACAGAGGGTAGGTGATGGAGGCACTGCCCTACTTCTCATGGTTGTATGTGTGACTTTTGCATTCAGGTTTGTGTTGATATGGGGCCCCCGTACTTGGAAGCAGCTGAGGTGCCAACTAAGTTGGCTGCCAAAGGGGAGGTCGTCAAAGCACCCTTGGTAGTCGATGGAAAGACTTGGTTGGTGACGTGCGTGAGCATGGGCAATCCTCATTGTATCACTTTTGGAGAGGAAGGAGGAGAGGTAAGATTCTTGTCGGGATTCCATTTGATTTGACTTGCACTTAATTTTGTCAGCTGGAGAGAACTCACAGAAGTTTAGGGTTTGACATGGTTAGTATTGTGTATATCGTGCAGGGATTGAATGTTGATGCACTTCCCTTGGAGCAAATGGGACCTTTCTTTGAGCATCACGAGATGTTCCCTGCGAGAACAAATACTGGTACGAAGTCCATCTCTGCTTAGAAATGTGGTGGGATGTTCTCATGTATACTTTGTCTTCATGAAGATTTAGATTTTAGATCTGGCACATGTAAGCTAACATGAGCCTCTCAATGCATGTGCTTTTCAGAGTTTGTTGAGGTGCTCTCACGTACTCACCTCAAAATGCGCGTGTGGGAACGAGGCGCTGGTAAGGCTCTTTGAACAAGTTTTTGTTGCTTTCATGTTTCTTCTCGGCACAACATTTGTTTGGTACTTTGCATGCCCCTAATGCAGTCAATTGAAACTATCGCCTCCAGTGAGAATCTTGTTGAACTCTCTAATATGGGCTGCAGTTTATATGGGGGTTCCCTACTCCAGCCCGCTATTATATTCTGGGAAAGCTTATTGTTGTCTTTCATTGGTAGGTGCTACCCAAGCCTGTGGGACTGGGGCTTGTGCGTTAGTTGTTGCTGCAGTTAAGGAAGGGCGTGCTGAAAGGGTGAGTTAAATTTTTGTGGCGCCTTAGCTTTCAAGTAACTGCGGTGAAAACTGTTCTTTACATTCGTTTTCATAACTATTGATGTTGCAATTTTTAAAAATCGTGTTGATGTGACCATGCATGCACCGGTTTTCTACCATTGTGTAGTCAGCTGACCTGATGCCGTTGTGATCAATGCAGAGTTGCACCGTAGATTTACCTGGTGGACCTCTGGAAATTGAATGGAGGGAAGCAGACAACCATGTCTATATGACTGGCCCTGCGGAGAGAGTGTTCCAGGGCTCGGCTGTGCTTGATTAGTACGGAATGGTGTAGATCAGCCTTATACGGGTTTATGCAGATCCCTGGCCCTGTTTTTTCCCAGCCTGCTTGGCAGGCATTTTGTATCTGGTTGATCAGTTTTCCCTTTGCTATCTTGATCTGAAACAGGATTATTTTCCTCTTGCAGCTCAGTGTAAATTTTCCCGGTACCGGTATTAATTATCGACATGTACCAACGTTTACCTCCCACGTCATTGCTCAGACCAACATTCCTCCTGCGTCTTTTCGTGGAACTCTCTTTTATTTGAGCACTGCTTTCTCTTTTTAATTCTTTCTTGGAGTATTTCCAACTGTGTGGCTGTTGTAGGGACAGTCAACGCTTTCCTTGAAGAATTTGGTAGGTTCACAAGTCTACAGTGAACTGTAGACTTTAGGTTGCACCTAATTATTAGGTTGTCTGAATGTACATGAGGATCATGTGCAGAATGTGGTGGTAGGAATTTGGGGTGGGGGTGGGTGGGTTGTTTTCTGATCTTTAGAAGTAAGTTACAAGTCTTTGCTTCTACTGGGAGGCTTGGGTACCATTTTTGTGATGCCTCAAACCATTGGGGACTAAGGTAGCAACACCCATAACCATCAATTTAAGGGTTTGGGAAATGATGTCTATTAATGGACATCCAACAAATTATATTATTGGACTCTACCAGCAAGAGAAAAAATAAAATTTCAATGCACTTTTAAATATATCTTTTGGACATTGTGAGTGTAAGTTATGAATTTTTAAAGAGTCCACTATAAATTCATCTAATACCAATACTAGGGTTTGATATTTAGATGTAGTACATCTTTGTAATCACATCTATTCACTTCCCTTAGATTTTCCAAGAGTTTAGAGGAGATGGTTATAGACATTTTATGAAAAAGGCTAAATAAGTAAGCTAGTGGGTTTACTAAGCATTATCAAGGTTTTGTTAGTACAAAATACTTTTGTTTCTTGGAGAGTCTTCATTCATTCGTGTGTGCCCAACAATTGTTAAAGATGTCTTGTCCATACATATCATGGGTGCTTTCCTAAACCAAGGTATGTACACGTGAAAGTATGCACATAAGCATTTGAGTATGATTCTAAATGTATGTACCCTTGAAATAGGGAGGGGGCCAAAATTTGCACTCTTTTTGCACTATCAAATCACTTCTAAAAAGAATTGTTCAACATTGTCCAAAATTTGATGCTTTTGTTTGGACCAAAGAGCATCACTTCTTTCTAGATGTTGCTTATAAAAGATGTAAACAATCAAAACAATAAAGTCTATCTATGAAAGCTTAATGTTGGATTTTGGTATACCTAAACACAATACTTTAAAAATTAATAAACTTATTCATACGATATCCAAATAATACATGCTAAAGTGCCAATAAGATATAATAAAAAAAAAAATTATGATTAATAATAGTAACTATATTCAATTGTAATTAGTTTCAATTATAGAGGAATATACCTTACAACCAATAGCATTTGGGGGAGGCAAGTGCAAGTGCACATGTAACATTCCGTAGCCTTCATGCCCACTACCTTTCCTTCATGCACCTTGTTCATCACATTGAACCTCCACCTATTCACTTAGCTATTAATAAATGAAGACAAATATTGTTAAATGTGGAATATTCCATGCCATCTATTGTAGAGCCAAGATAGTGACCATGCATACTACTAAATGTTAAGCACTGCATGGTGCAAAAGATGCCCCTATTTTGAAGCTATGTAAATCTTACAAAATTTCATGACCAATCACAACCCTTGTACACATAGGTGCACTTACGCACTTGCACCTGCAGAAGACAACCTTGTAGCATCTTCCCAGGCATTTGGGTGCAAGGCCAAAGAATTCTTTGCAGATGGTGGCGGGTCTGCATTCTGTCTGCAATTCAGATAAGAAGAACACACAAAACTTGGAGGACAGTCTGTGCACCTTGTCCAAGAGAAAGCTGTCCACACCCATCTGACTTGCAGGCCCCCACCTGATATGTACAAACCTTGAAGCTAGCCAAGCTGTATGTAGACTCATTTTTCTTTTGGTTTCGGAGGAATCTAAACATACTTAACGATGACCAGGTCTTGCTGAACCCACAGGCTAGTTACAACTGATGAGTCCTAAGTACGTTGCAGCCTTGCAGGTTTACCTGGAAGTGAACCCTCAGTATTAAAAAGAGGGCTGTGCAGGCAACCAGACGAACTGACCGAAGGTACAAGTACCATCAATGGAAACAAAATTAATGATACAATTTACCAGTGAGACGTTTCTGTGCAGAACTGCAGACTATTCTTAAGCGCTCATCACCTCATCTTCATCATCGTCAGGATCTGGGCTTAACTTAACTTACTCAATCTAGCTTCATTCGTTTCCTGTTGCTAGACGGATGTTACCATATCTAGTTCCTTCCCATTTCGATCCAAGCCTCCGTCTAATTTTTCAGCTTTTCAGGGCCACTACCGTTTGCGTGCCCTAGGATCATTAAGTTACCGGAAAACCGTTTTCTGAGTGAGTTCAGAGCGAGTTCAGGCCTTCAGAGTGTTTAGTTCTCGTGAACTGTCTTTGGGCTTTGCTTCGTGTGGGACCTTCACGAACCGAACGTACTGCCTGGGGTTTACCTAGATTTCTCTAGTTGCGTTGAGATACGGGTTAATTAGCTTGCGGAGAAACAGTGAAGGGTCTTAGTTGCTTGCTTGCATCCACCACTGTCTGGAGTCTTGGTGGTAGAACTTACAAGAGAAACTCGTGGGACATACAAAAATCTATGGCCTAGAAGCTAGCTAGGGCTTTGAGCAAACTAAAACTTCATCTATGCTAGCTAGTTCTACCAAAGAAGTCGAGTTCTCTCTCTATGAGTAAGTTAAAAAAAAGTGGAAGCTTGCAGTGTCGAAGAATCTGGAGTCTTGTTTGCCGGAATGAGGGTTTAATGACATATATAAACTTACAATGACCTGTTTTTTCTTTATGTAAGACCTTGAACAAGCAGATCAACTCTTAATGAATAAAAGTTCCACCGAAGCCAGCTAGAGTCATTTCTCTCTCTCTCTCTCTGTGAATTGAGAATACGGGAAGCAAGCGAGCTTGCTGTGTTGAGGGGGGAGTCAGAGTTGCAGCTTGTTGCAGTAAGGGAGAAATACAGTGACACAAATTTGCTGGAAAGCTAAGCATGCTTCCTTTTTTCATCTTCTCCTTGCTGGTGTTCCTCGTCGTGACGCTGTCCATAGCTCCGGCGCTGATGGAGCAGAGTCAGGAAGTGGTGGACCAAGCAGTGGGCATGTGGGGCATGCCTTCGTTGTTAGGCGCCGTGTCCGCGTTGCTTCTGATGTTGGTCTGCGTTCCTGGAGGTCCCTTGGAGCCTGTGGTGAACCAGGTGAAGAACTTCCAATACTGAAGACTGAAATGGGATACTGATCGACAGGCCGGTGGCGCGCAACTCCAGCTTAAATTTCCATTTTGTCACTCTCCCTTACAGAATTTGTTACTAAAGGGCTTCAAATCGTACGAAAAGCTGTATGGTACGGTTGACGATGTTTGAGCCCTATTATATACAAGTCCAGGTCGACCTTCGATCTCTACAGACGTGAGACTATATATGGAATCTACCGGAATTAAAGCCTCGGACTGAAGGTGAGTTGATCGATGTTCTCTCTTGAAACACCATAGCCACGATGTAGCAGGTTTCTATGTTGGTTAGCACTTGCTGTCACTCTGTGTCCTTGTTGAACCACGCAACAGACTCATCATTCATGCTTTGGAACAAGGTTGTTCTTCGTTGCTAAGTCAATAGCATTAGCTCAAGGGTGGTTACCAGAGTTTGAGAGGTAGTTTCCTTGGCTTGAGCCCTCGCTGATTTGTTTCTGAATAAGAAACTATGGTAGCTACCGTACATCACAGTCACAGTACCGAAGCATTCAAATTGTATGTTTACATGGGGATGAAACATACAATTTAGGTGCTTAAGTACTTCTCTTGTTGATAGTTCTTGTTATTAGGACTTGCTCTCTGTGTCCATGTGACATAGTTAGTTTAACGAAATTATACTGACTCTTCATTCATGCCAAGTTGATCTTTGGATATCTAGAGTTTTTCTTTAATTTCATGTTAACCTTTTTTAAAAGTGGTAGCAAAGTTGGAAGGGAATTTTCCTAGACTGTGCAGTTTGCACCCTCACAGGTTTTGTTTCTGGATATGAAACTTTGGTACTAGCTACTATATTTCACACGGAACCCATGGACACACTATCCTAACTAAGATAGAATTACATCTGAATTGCATGTTTACCTGAGAATTAAATGCAGAACTTAGGTGCATGCTTCAGCAATGTAGGTCCTATACTTTGAATGATCCTTTTAATCGTATGCAAGTATGCATGCACATAAGAATCATGTTGACAAGAAAGTTAATGAGGTTATCCAGGCTGACAAGGGAAATTATAACGAGTTCATAACATTCTGCAGCTAATAAAGCCATCCAACTTTGAATGGGACTAACATAGATTCATGGGGTGATATGTTTCTGATAAGAAGATGACGCTGGAGAGAATCCTAATTGGCCCAACTTTCAAGCTACTTAGGGTGTGTATATCTGAACTATAAAATTTTCTTTTCGTAGAGGAGTACATTCAATTTTTTTGTCATAATTGCATTAATGCTAATTCAATTATTTTGCTGTGTCTGATTTGATCCGAACCAGATTGCCAATGTGGGAGTCATGGAGTGCTCACTGGTCTAATGGACGGACAGTAGTTTGCAAAGGTCCCACGATTCATGTGATCACAGTTCTTTGATTCCTCTCGCCAGCATATTTCTACAACCAGCATCACCATCTGGATTGAGAGGTCCGTGAATTTGCTGTACTGTACCTGACAACGTGACTGTGTGCTTTGCCAGTCGCACATGAAGCTACTTAGGATGTTTGTACACGAGGACCTGCATTTGTTTTCTGAGTGAGATTAAACGTACGTAGTACTGACTCCAGCAGTCAAGTCAGGTCAGTATTTGTAAAGACAAGACATTCATCAGGATTGATGCTCCAAATCTTCGACAGGTTTGAGGTTCTGATTATTTTTATGGGTACTGGATAAGAATCTTTTTTTTTTTGAGGAATGATGGGTGAAGTGTGTTGTTGCAAACTGAATCTTAGTCTGAGAAATCATTCATTTGCTCTCAGCTCTTTACATAAAGTAGTCTGCTCTTAAAAGCGACCTTTTAAGAGCTCGTAGGATTTGGGGGGAAGCTAAACTACTTGGAACAATTTTCAGTAAATTTCCGCACTAGGAAGAAGAATTGGAATTGGCATCTAAGCCACGTTGTTTCATATTTTTTGGACCTCTACGGAATTAGTTATGAATTTTTGAAGATGAAACTAAGTGATCACTTAATAATGACCACCTCCTAAAATGTCCACTATTGGTACAGTGAAGAAAGCAAAATGCACCTTTGTATTAGTGGTTGCTTTTAGAGCATCCTACCTTATTGGAATTTGTTTGAACCAAAAAATAAAAATAAAAATTCACAATGTTGGTTTGTGCAAGCACACTCTACAAGCATAGAAGTGAGTGATGGAAATGTCATTTCCTAGCGGTACTCTCTATTGGTCTCAAAATAGATCTGTAGTACTTTGACTAGTTTCTTACTTGAGACCGTGGTTTTTATTTTGAGACAGAGGGAGTCGTAGGCTCTTTTTGATGGAAAGGTTCTATCATGAGGTTGAAATGTTAGCAATTCACAATATAAAGTCCCATCTAATCATGAGACTTTGGTAGTAGATTTTTTTATTCTAGAAAAACTTTATCATACCACCTAGGTAGTCAGTTAAAAATGGTCAAATTCTTAGATGAGAAGGTACATTCTTTGTTTTTATAGTTCCTCATAAAGTCATTCTTTTGGATTAAGAATGTTAAAGATGCTTCTACATGATATTTGAAGATGCAATGTTTGTGATTCAACGTGATCTATGCTTGTGGTTAAAACTTATTACTTAAATTCTTGAGATTCATAACATGAGCATATGCAAATGGTATTCAAATCATGTATAGTTTGTTGAAAATTCCTCAAATTATGTATACAATTGTTGAACCTGTGTATTTTCTATTTTGTTAAGTTGTATTTTTTTCATGGATGAATCATACAACTTCCATACATCATTAAAATTTCAAGCTTTTGTAGCAATTTGAGATTACTATGAATTGTTGAAGTAAAAGTAAAGAAAATTTGTATTAAGTACAAAAGTTGGGTGAATGCATGGTAGGGGCATCCTTCTTTAATTTGTGTTTTTGTGCTCTAAAAGGGTAATTTGGGGGCTTAAATAAAATCATGGACAAATACTGAAAACTAATCTTGGTGTAAAATTTATTTTAGGTGATTTGGGAATGTGAACCTCTAAAGTTCCAAAGTCATTTTTCTATCCAAAAACATTCAAAGCTGCTATTTTCAATATAAACAACAAAAAATTTAAACTTTTTTTCATTTGGGCATATCTAACCATAGGATCTTGCACTAGATTAGTATAAGAATGTCAAGAAGAAATTTCAAAAACTTTGACCATATTGATTACAAGGTACAAGCATTTAATGTAAAAAAAAATGAGTTTTCTTATTCCTAGTTTGACTACATTATAAGGCTTTGAATACTCTTAACATAAATTTTCTATACTGCAGGTTGTAAATTTTAATTTTTTAATGCTGAGAATTTGAATTGAAAGTTTGGAAATTAAAAAAAATAAAAAAAAAATTTGCAATTTATATTCTTTAAAATTTTATTAAATTAAAGCAAATAGAAGATAGAAGAAAAACACTAAGTTGATGATAGCTCTAAGATGGAATTGAAACACACTAATTCCAATGGTGAGATTGTTCTAGAAAACAAACTAAACCATGTGCAATTTTTTTTTTAATATTTGTTAATATTGAGTTCAAAAATTGATCCAATACATTATTTTCTCATGAATTTGCTAAGATTGCTTTCAAAATAGGAAGCTTTATAACTTTTACATTACTTATCTATATGATCAAATCTTTTTACATAGAAAAAAATATAATCTATAAGAAATAAACTTTTAAAAATTATTTCAAATTTTTATTATTTTTTGCTATTAACCTTCACATATTTGGAGCTAATTGTAGCATGATTTTTCTCTTGGGCACCAATTTAAATAAAAAATAATACTCCCTAAAAACAAATCAATTTTCTATTTTTTTTTTAAATTCAGAAAAAATCTTGTCAAAAATAGAGATTCTCATTTTAATGAGTATGTCCTAGTCTAAAACTTAAGTGAACAGAATTGAACACAAAACACATACATAAAACTTATCATTTGAATGTTGTTAAGGCATGTTTTCATTTGTCAGAATTATATTTTTTGTTCGCACCTATTTTGCAGGGTTAATACTTAGATGTCTCAAAAGTCCATTAATGGTCGTTATATTGCATTTTGTTTGATTTTATTGTATTTTAATTAAATTTTTGTATTTAACTATAACTTTAAATTATGATGTATAGTATCTACAAAAACAAAGTTGTTTTTAATAAATATCTTATGTTGTGGTTAGTTTTGACATAAACTCTTTAAAAATGAAGATGTCAATTTTTTGGAGAAATTATAAATTATAGTTGTTGAAAATGCAATTCTTGGCTCAATATGCCTATTTTTTTAACAAATTAATCCCTAAAGGCCCGTTTGTCCCCTCGGGGGACAATTTGGGTCCGGGTAGGTTCTTGTGACCTCAATTTGTAGAGAATCATTTTGGGATTTTTTGAGGTTGTGCGGTTCTACGAGAGCTTTGTGGATATATAATTTTTATTTCAATTGGTGCCCGAGAGAAAAAGTTATGCCAAACATAGAGTTTGGCGGGCAGCACAAAAAAATCACAGAAAGTCAAAATAAATTTTTTAAATATTTTTTCCAAAATCTATGTCTTTTTGTCTACATTTGAAGCTTTGATTCATTCTATTTGGACTAATAATGAAAAAGTTATGGATAATCTCATTTTTTCAAGCAATCTAAGCATCTTCTTGAAAAAAATAACTTTTAGGATTCATTTTTGAATGCAATTTTTACAATTTTCAGAAAAAAACTGTTAGACAAGGTTGGATTTGCTTGCTAGAACAATCTCACTGTTGGGATTATGGTATTTCAATTTTGTCTTAGAGCTATTAACGATTTAGTTATTCCTTCAATCTTAAACCTACTTCTACTTAACAATTTTTTAATGAGTAAAAATATAGTGCTTTTTTCTTGAATTTTTTTCCCTAGATTCTCAACTGATGTATTCAACATATAAAATTAGAAAATCAAAACCAACAATACAAAAAATTTAAGTTAAATAGGTTCAAAGCCCAAAAATCTAGTCAAGCAAGGTGCAAAAAAACTTGTTTTCTTCACTTTGAATGCAAATATCTTGCAATCTATTGGGTCAAATTTTCTGAAATTTCTTGCACACATTCTCATACTAGTCTAGAATAAGATCCTACAGTTAGATATGCAAAAGAAAACAATTTTTATAGTTTTTTACTCTTTGCAATAGAAGTGGCACTTTTGAGTGTGTTTTAATGGAGAAAAGGCCTCGGGGCTTTAGAAGTTAAAGTGATTTGAAAGTACAAAAAGTGTGAATGCAAAAGTTTGAATGGTTTTGTCAATTTCAAGTCAATTTAACTACCAATGATCTACTTAATAACCAACATATGCAAATGCTTTGTGAAGAAGAAAATATACTTTCCAAATGTAGAAAAACATCCACATATGACAAATTTATAATATAACATTCCTTTGGCACTAAAAGATTAAATTTAAATACAAAGTAACAAGCACAAGGAGATGATGCACGCAAATGTACTCCAATTGGAAAGTGACAATGCCAATAGACAAATAAAAATTTGCAAACCTTCTAGTGGGCTATATAATTGGAGACAAACCTTATCAAAATCTTTCAAATCCTATTTCAAGGTACCCAAAGGAGCTTTTTGTAATAATTCAACTTGTCATTAGTTTATCAAAACTTACTACATGATAAGGTGGTGAGAATTTTATATAACTTTATCAATCATATATCCATCAAATTCTTAATGGCTAAACTACAAAAATATATATCATTATTAGTACACGCAAATGGGGTGTCTTTGGTGAATTTTTAAGTTGGGAGAAGAGTAGCTTGCTAATTTTTATTTGGTTAAGGTTCAAAGTTTCACAAATTGTAGAATATTTTGCTTCTATCTATTTACTTTGGGAAATGCTTGACATGCTTATTGATGAATTTTTTTTGTTACAATTTATACTCAATAGCCTACTCTAACATGGCTTCTAAAATGCCATTCAAGAATATCCTCCACACTTTCTAAACTTGCCACACCATCATTGACTATATGTCCTTTATTACAATATCTTTGACTATAATTAACTTCTAGAACAAATTTAAAGTACTTCAAAGTGAAATATTTGAGATTGACCAAGCATTGATTACAACATTTTTTAGCAATAGAAACTTAGAGAGGTTGTTTTCTATTGATCAAATGACTAAAAGGACTTTGTTTAAATTTCAATATCAAAACTTGTAGTTCCAAAATTTGTCTAATATTAAGAAAAATGAATGATTGAATTTAAAAAATTAAATTTTTGTAAATACTAACATGTCTTTCAAGCTTAAATCCAAACTATTCAAGAATTTTATAATATTAAAGAGGTTTCAATGAATTTTTCTTTGAAATAAGGTAATCAACAACAAGTAGTTTTTTCTTGACAATATTGGTTGGAATAAACCTTAAGTTTGTTAAATGAAATAAACTATTCCATACACTTATTATTTAAAATTAAAAATTAAAAAATAAATCATATTTTAAAATTTTAAAATTTGTTTTTTTTTCATTTATTTTATTATTTTTAATTATAAGTATGTAAAATTGAAAAGTAATCCGTGGATTGTGACTTTGAATATGCAACAAAGAAGAAATTTAAATCACATATCTAGTTACAAAAAATCTTAGTAATTATAATTTAGTTAAAAATTCATTTGAAAATTGATAGAAATACTCAATTTAAGTTTTATTTCAAATAAATATTTTGCAATTTATCTTTTAGTTAGAAGTGCAAAGATTTTTTAGAAAGTATGAATACTAATATCTTGCACTAAGTTTATATTCCATATCTTAATTAATTATATAGTAATGTTTTATAATTTTTGAAAATTTGATGTTGTATCATTATGGTATATGGATACTTCACAAGTACATCACAAAGTTTAGACCCAACGATTTGGCAACAATTACCGTGCGTTTTTTGTTGTTTCATGGGTTCGTACCATGATCACACTGACTTAGTGTATTTTTACGCACTGAATCAGTGCGAAAACAATGAATACCAATAGCGTATGGTTTATGTACTTTAACTATATGGTTGTTGTGCAGTTTTGACACAACAATTGTATAGTTAAAGTACATAAACCATACGCTATTGGTATTCATTGTTTTTGCACTGATTAAGTGCGTAAAAATACACTAAGTCAGTGCGATTATGGTACGAACCCATGAAACAATGAAAACTGCACGATAATTGTTGCCAAATCGTAGGGTCTAAACTTTGTGATGTAAATCAACTTCAATACAATCATTACACCATTACAATTGTGAAGTAATTTATATAAATAAATCTTGTACTACTTCAACAATTAAGTAATTAATTCAAAGAACAATGTTACTACAAAATGAAAAGGTTAATTGAATATTTTAGAAGTATAATAAAATTTGTCAAATCATATTGATTAAATTTAAAATAGAATACAAATGATTTTGATTCATTGATGGAATGAACCTAATAACTTTTCAATGCAATTTAATATGCTTTCTATGCTAGTAAATAAAATTAAAAACTAAAAATTAAAAAATTAAAAGAGTTATCCTAACAAAATATTTTTGGCAATTTTAGCTTTTATTAATTTTGAATAAAATTAAAATTTCCTCATTTATTGCTTACTTGTCTTTTCAAAATTTTCATTTGTCTTACTTTCATTGTAACAATCCAAACCTAAATCTTTGTCATTTATAGTTTTTTTATGAATTTTATTTGGTATTTTATGAACTATAGATTCATTGCACAATGGTTTTTTCTTTTTTCTTTCGTAGAATTCCTCCTTTTTCTTCATAAAAAAATACAAAAATGGAATGAATATCAATTTTTGTCTATTGAATTATAATATTAATTTAAAAAAAATTTAAATCCAATATTTGATGTTAATTTGATTATTTGATTAAGGAAAAAGTAATTTTTATTATATATTCTATAAAAGATACTTTTACATTGCAAAACAAGAGTAATAAAATTTTAGAACCAACTAACCACAAATTAAAAAAAATCTGTTTTTGCATATTTAAGGCTATAAATTGATATAAAAAATATTGGAATTGTTCCAAAAATTCCTATTATAAATAAAGTGTTCTCTTCAATTTTTTTAACTGCAAGCTGATATACAAAGAATGTTTTAATAAAAATATGAATGAAAAAATACTTTTATTCATGTAACATGCTAAAATTTGTTTTTGATGATTTTAAAAAAACATTATTTTTAAGTCAAAGATACTTACAACAATTTGATATTTATATTGCTCTAAAAATGAAAAGTGATTTGTAAACCAATCAAGCATTCCATAAATTCCTTCAAAAAGCTTTTCCTATTGTATCCAATATTGCATCCAATGGATTAAGATATATGTATTTAAAATTTTAATCATAATGTTATTATAATTTAAATAAAAATAAAATAATATGTAATAATCATTCTTATATGTTTATGTCAAAAATTTGCATAAAATGAAATCACAATAGACATTCTTTGTATAGAATTTAATACAATTGTGAGAAATATAAATGAGACACATTTTGCACCTTGATTAAAAGTGGATTTTTAAGGATTTTTTTCCAAGGGAGTTTTTCACTATCACCATCTTCAATTTTCTTTTCAACTCTAATTTTTTTACTCCAAGTTTTATTTCTTATTTCAGAAGCAAAACTTTCATTGTTTGTGATTAAAATGTTATCAAAAATAATTCCATCATCCATGGTCCATATTTCAATGCCAACTCTTCCTATTTTTTCAAATTGAGGTCTTTCAATATGATAATAGTTTGGATTTGGGATTTGTTTTGCTTCCCATATGCCATTATAATTTGGATTGTCAATTAAGGGGGCACTCCATTTTCCTTTGTAGAGAGGATTGTTTTTCAATGGAGGTTTCCAAGGTCCACATCCTGGAACATTTTTGCATTTTGGATTCTCAATTTTTTCTTTTTTCCACTCTCCATCTTCTTCATCATTCCAATCCAAAGGTTGGGTAGAATCTAGGTCATCTATTTCTTCAGGTTCATCTTCTAACCATCCCTACAATAGTGATGATATATATCATTATTTAGTTAATCTTGTTGTAACCAATCGAGTGCATTTAATGCACAAGTTATGGAAATTTCTTTCAACTTGTAAATTTTTACATATAGATGAATATATATTAAAAGTATTTTAGTACAATCATACTTTATATTATTTGAAAATAAAAACTATATTTTGATGAGATGCTAAAGTTTTTTTTTTTAATTGAAGTCAAATGTGGTAATATGTATACTATATAAAACACATAATGAACATATAATTTTATATGATTTTTAGGATAATCAAAAATAAGTTTTAGATGAAATTTCATCCAAATAAAATATAATAACAACATTATTTTCTTAGCTATATATAAAAATAATATGAAACCATACATTTATTTAAAGATCTTCATGTAATTGGCTAAAAATGTAATACAAAACATCAAGAATTTATATTATTATCCAATGAAGGAATAGAAAAATATAGATATCATATGTACTCCCAAACCATTATTAATGTGAACATTTACATAAACTACCTTCAAAACATTGGTTTTAATTTAGTTCAAATCATTATACTCAATTTTTTGTCAATATGGATTTTTTTGATTTTTTTGATGAATGTCAAACTAAAAAACATTCATATATTTGATAAATGATCAATCTAAATCATTAAATATTACTTAAAGATAGGAATGTTATGTTAAGGGAGTTCACTTAGCGTAAACTCTTGGAAACCACATGGATGCAAAGACACGGTTGTTTACATTTAAGAAAATAAAAATCAACTATTTGAAAATTGAAGCAATTCCAAAATAACCCTTGAAATATTTATTATGGATCATTTAGAGAATGTTTTTCAAAAGTCCTCTAAAATATTTTAAATTTATGAAATATTTATAAAATATAAATACCATTTCAATTCCTTTCTAACAATCCTTTATTTTTTACAGGCTAAATATTTAATAGTAAATGCTTTCTTCAAAATGTTATGTAACTAGTATTAATTACATTCATGTTATTAAGTTAATATTGTAAGAGTGTAAAAAAATGTCAACTATAACACATCTAAGATTTTATTCAATATTCTTATGCACTTCAAAATTAAAGTCACATACAAATTGTATGTCTATTGCCTATCTTATATTATTATAATCTTAATAATTACAATAAAAAAAACATTTATTCAAACACATTACTACCTTGATTTTATTAACCCTTAAAGGATGCTACCTCCCATGACCAAGGTAGTCACCAAATTCTCCATTTATTGAACCAATAGATGCATTCTATAGTGAACAATAAAATCATCAATTGACCACTTTTTGGCCTTAGCGTCCTTCAACGATTGAAGTCATACAAAAATTGAATATTTGTTATTATATTATCACCTTGGACCCCCTATAATTGAGATAGTTACCAAATCTACTTCAATTATTAAACCAATAGGCACATTTTTGTTTCTATAATAAACAATGAAGTCATCTATCCGACCACTTTTTTGGCTTCAATGTCCTTTAAAGATTAAAGCTGTATAATATTGAATATTTATTATCACCTCAGGTTTTTTGGCATTATGGTCAACAATTTGGCGAGGTTTGTCTTCATTCCAATCTTTGGGCTTTATGGCATTTGGGTCTGGAATTTTTGGCTGTTCATCCCACGTTGTTGGCTTTTTATCACCTGGATCCGCAACCATGAGAGGAGGAACAAGTGAAGGTTCAAAGTCATTTTGGGTAAAATTGCAAATTTTAGCAAGTTCTCCATCCACAAAAACCTTAACTATATTGGCATTTGGATAGATTGTAGCTGTATATACATGTGTGAACCTATCATCTTCAACCAACGCAGGGTGTTTCATGTGATGTTCCACAAACTTTCCATTAATGGGATTTTTATGTCGAAATATGAAATGGACTTTATTTGTTGAACCACATTTATCAGCACCAAACATTATAGAATAAGGAGTTTCATTGTCAATGTCATTGCTCTCATTTTCATCATCCTAAAATATAAAAAACCATAATAATACTATTATGGGCAATTTAAACTACATATTGAAATGAAACAATAAATTACAATAAGTGTAATGTAGAATTTTATAGTATATACTCATTGTATATTTAACAAGTTCAAAAGTGATCATACCTTAGGAAGAATAAATTTTAAATATGCACCGCCACAATCAATTCCCTCTTGAAATCGAACATCATATTGTAAGGTTAAAGTTTCTTCATTGGGGTTCACTATATGAGGCAAATTATATGAAATTCCATATTTTTTTGCTTTTTCACTAACAACTAATCCAAAATCATCATGCCCTTGGCTTTTTTCATACTTCCATTTTCCTATAGATATAAAATTTTGATATCTTCAATTATAAATTTATTGTTAGTATGCAATAAGGTTATTATTACAAATTTCTTTTGAAAACAATCAAATAAAGTATAATTTTTTAATTTATAGAATCACCTTTATAATCACTTGCTTTTGTAATAGACCAACGTCCTTTCCAATTTGAACTAAAAGCTTCATAAAATGTCTAATTATCAAATATATATATAAAAATTGAGTTTTTTATAATTTATTATTGAAATTTATAAATATAATAAAATTATAAATAATAAAATACAATTTTTAATTAAATCTTATAAATTTTCAAATAATAATATGCTATATTGAAATAAGAATACAAATTATATATTAACTATTTCATATAGAAAACGTATAGCTGGATGTGATGTTGTATAGTAAAATGGATTCAAAAATATTTAAAATCCAAATATAAATTTTTTCTAAAAACATAATAATAATATGTAGAAAATAGATGTCAATTGGTTTCAATTTGCATTCAACAATTACTATACAAAATTGTTTCTACAAGCAATATGAGAATTTTGGAGAAATCATTTTATTTCTGAATTTTTTAATTTATTGTCCAAAATTTCAAAAAAATTCATAAATCCGATTTGTCATATTAATTATAACCAAATCAAATAAATTTTAAATAAATTGAAGTCTATAGAGTTTGTTAAGGATTCAATACAATATCTTGTGGCCTTGAGGCAATTGCTAATGCAACTAAAACTTGTACAATTATGAGCCTTGTGATCCATGTTATTAAAGTCAATCTCGCCATAGTTATAATAGCAAATCAATTTATCACAACACCATTATTATAGATAATATTGCATGAGGAGATATTTTTTGAATTTTGATTCTACAACACTTTGTGTTTTGAATATATTTTTCCAATGTATGTTTATTGATAGTTTATGTAGTGTTTTTAGAAAAGCCAATTAAATTTGTAAATTGTGTTTTGTGAATCATGAATATAGAGGATCTGCAATTATCCATTGAAATTAAATAAACCTTTAATTTTAATTATAGTAATTTATAACAATGGTTTGTACAAATAGGCCACATACAAATTTTCTTCCAAAATATTCAATTTTTAAAATTTATATTTGAATAATAGATTTTTGATCAAATTTTTTTTTGAAGATTTTAACAATGAATGTTGAAAAAAAAAATCTACTAAAATTTAGGAGTTTAAATATAAATTGAATATATCTTAGATTGAAATAAATGAATAGAATATTATAAGTGGATTGAAAAATTAATAGTATTGATTGTGATGATGTAAATATATTAAGGGAACATGTAAAAAACATATGATGAATAGAACTAGTACATGAGCAAGCAACCAGGGTTGCTATTCTGTGAGCCTGTGAGCGTGAGCGTGAGCGTGTGAGCCTGTGAGCGTGTGAGCGTACAGTTTTTAGGGATGAAAGTTGATGAGGTACCTATTACCGTGGATTTAGGACAGATATTTATACTTCACAATTTGTAATGAAAAAACATTAATGATCATTTTCTTAACCTTTTTAAAAAGTAATTTCAGTCTTTTTCCTAAAAATTATTTATGGTTTAGGGTTTAGGGTACTATGTCATTGTAATTATAAAACTAATATAACCTGAAAATCCGTATTGAACTGAAGTGGTTTTAGATATTTACTATTGTTTAGGACAACGCCTTCCTCATTCAACATGAACTACTAAAATATAGTTCAGGAAATGTAATTTAGGGTTGAATTTGAAATTTTGTATGATTATGGAATTTTGAAACTTCTAAGCGACATGCAGTTGAACTTGAACCCATTTAGTAGGCATTTGAAGTTATAATTTACGGTTAAGGGAGGAACAAAAAACAACAAGAATTAAACAATATTAAACCCAATAAACATATGATCAATAAAAAAAACGAGTCACATAGAATGAGAGTGTCCACTACTATCAGTGGACGAAGTCTCTATCTCTGATTCTAGGGCTGTGACATCTACAAACTGCAAAACCCTCGGATCTACAGTTGTAGACTTTTATCGGCTTGGAAAATCCCTCTGAGACGCAAATGTCAAGGCTAAAGCTTCGGCATACTCAGGCAACAAAAAGGACTTCTCCGGGCTCTGAAGAAAACTAGATAAAGTATAAAATGGACGATGACCTCCTCCATTAGAAGTCATGCTGCAAGATGAAAACAAATTATTAGACATGGTTTTGATATCACATTAAATAAACATGCAACATAAATTCAAAAGGAGTAATGAAATATAAAAATCTTCACATACACATAGGAAAACAATGCATGCTATGGATAGACTTACTTACTGAAACGGGATTTCTTCACAATGTGGGGAACAATAACCTCCACTGCATCTTCATCATCAGAATCCGCTATGACTGCTGCGATTGAAGGAGGGACATTTGGAACTGTGCGTATCATTGGAGCCAAAATAGCATCAAAGATTGCCTTGTCTTCTTCGAGTGCAACTACATGCCTGCTCAGGATCCTACAAGCGTGGATGGAAGCACCTAACAACAAGAAGACAGGAAAGTTAAGTACTATAACATACAAGAAAACATAAAAGAAAAATGAAAAGTCACAACTACCAAACATAACTTATTAAGTCATAAGAAATTACTCGTTGCAGCAGTGCAATCGACAACAATATTATTGGGAAATGTTGATGCTTCTATCAACATCTGCAAGAAACGGGGATCCTTTTCTCGTGCCCCTCTCCAAGCATTGAAATTGCTGTCCATGGTCAAAGTTTCCTTCTTCGTGAAATTTTGCAGAACATCATCCACAGCAACATCTATCCCTAATTCCTTCAGCTTCGGACATGGGTGGAATTGGAATTTGGAAGGTCCAACACCAACCAAACTCCTCACCAACAGCATAACTCGAAAGAACTGGGTCTGCAAAAAAGAAGATAAATAAAAACATTTGTTAAGGAAAAATGTAGAGATACATACTACCAACTTACTTGAGAAACTCAAGAAATCAGAAGTGACTAAAGGAATACAGCTGAAAGAAAGAGTCAACATTGAAACAAATCAAGAGAAAGAAACTGAAAACTAACTATTGAAGATTGAAAGCACTTGGATCAGAACAAAAAAATTGAAAAGGAAATAAACGAGAAAATGAACATACCGTGCATCCCATAGAAACCGGTGATGCAAGATGTAACCAATTTGTTCCCCACCAATCCTTCATCTTTGTAAACGAGTACGTAGTAGCGTACTTCAGAATAGTGGCCTTTGCAACAGCGCATCGTGGATGAATAATCACAATAGCTCCATCATCATGTAAATGGCCGTCGACAAATTCAAATACCGCCTCCAACCACTCAGGTTTAGCCATGTTCCACTTGGGAATACTAGTAGCTGGCATGGACAAAGAAGGGACAGGCAATCCCTCGGGCATATCCGCAATAACAAGGTCAACACGAGGTTTATCACTTAGTTTACCGTTGAAGTTACGTTGCTTGTCTCCTTTTTTCTGCAACAACATAGTCTTCATCAGTACAAAGTCAAATGACAATCACAAAATAGAGTATAGGAAAATCATGAACAACGGTGAAGCTACTAACCTTATCAATGAAACTGAGAAGGTCGTCGTAGACCTTTGGGAGAGGATCCGCCAATACATCTGCAAGAGAATAGTTCAAAATCAACTCAAAGATAGTAATCTCTGAGTCCTTCAAATACTCCATAGCTGCAGGTCCATGGTGGATTTCTTCAAGACTGAGCGAAGCATACTCAGTGTCACGTTTGGTGCCACGGGAAAACGAGCGCTGGTGCTGTGATCCCTCATCGATGGTTGATGAAGGCGGTTGTAGCTCCTTTTTCTTCTTCCCCTTCATCTTCACAACTGTCGAGGCACTCTCCGTCTCAAGCATTTTCTGGGTCCTCTTCAAAATCCTCTCCTTGGCTTTGTCTACCGCCTCGGAGTTCTTTTGAGCAATTCTCTTGTCCGCTTCATCTCTCCGCTTGATAGCTTTGGCTTTGGCATCCTCATCAAGTCCAACAAACTCATCAATCTCCTCAACAATCTGATGGGAGTTGATTGATTGCTTAAGGTGCTCCTCAGGCAACGGCGTGAACTCCGGTGAACAGTCCAAATACCACGCTCTCGACTTCAAGTGCAAACTAGTCCACCACTTCAACTGCGACGGCAAGAACATGCAGTGCTCAGAAGAGACATCTAACCAGGTTCCCAGAAATGGAGGAAGATCACGTTTCAGGATCGCACCCTTCGGCAATAACTCATACTTAAAATACCTGAAATGCCAAAGAGTACCCATTATAAACTTTAACAACAATATAAAATCAAACATTAAAAAGTGTCAATGCCAACATCCAGAAGAATGCGTACCGGTAAATGACACGTTTCACCACTAGATCGGAGCCCTTATGCTTTTTGAAATCATCAGACTTCCTAAAGACATCATGACCTCTGAATTGGGTAATGAATGCGGAGTCCCACACTCGAATTCTCCACCCCTCCAAATACTCGGCAAAACTATCTGGCTCCATGGGAGAATCCATGGTCAAATTCAGCTGGTCCTTCTTCACAATGTTGTCAAACATTTCTGTCCCAACTTCTTCAATCTGTACATGTAGATCACGGAATTAGCTGCCAGCATTTGACTACATTCTGAACAAGGAAGACTCCAATTCTTATAAGGCAGAGTTAAACAAAGACTTATTAGGATCCAAAATGTAACAGCAACTAAACCACTTACCCTTGCATACCAACAGGCTTTTGCCAAGAAGGACTTCAACTCGTTCTCTCCAACTGGCTTTAGTGGAAATCTTCTCGCTTCTCTTGTTTGAGTAGAACAATTCCACCAGCGGAGCCACTTCACCTTTTGATTGCTGCTGATGTTGCAAGTTGCAATCAACTGCAACTTCTCCAAAGTCATTTCTGGAGTGACGTTTGAACTCCAGTGGCGCTCAATCTAAAACAAAAGTGTACTTCTGTTAGGATACATGTTACAACATCGAAAAGTAACTAGTGAGCACAAGTATGTTAATACATACCTCAACAAGCCAATCTGTGCCAAGGCTTGGATTGGCGACGGCGGTTAACTTGCCCAACTTCTGTATCAATCTGGAGGTCTTTTCCTTCGTACCCAATCTCATTGCAGCTAGTACGCCCTCCTCCGACTGCTCTTCCTCTAGTGTTTCTTCCTTATATAACCGAACTGCAAGATCAGAGGCGGCAACAATCTCGTACTGTGGAAGCACATGATCATTAGTGAACATGGTAACTTAATCATTTGAAATCAAGTAAGCAGGAAGCTAATGAACCACAATTAAATGATAGAGTATTTACCCGGAAAATGAATGAGGTGAAAACCTCAAGCGACATCGAGTACCAACTCTTCCGAAGGTTTTGATGACACTGCAACATCTCACTTTCACTCAAGTGTTCGGAGAACTTCTCGAGTGGTAACATCCCATACTTGCGGACACGATACAACGTGTGTATCAAGCTTGTCTTGATGAAGGAGTTCTCCGTGTGTCTGCAAAGCATAAGGAAGTTAATGATCTGTCTTTATTGCCATTAACGAAACAGGAAATAAACTAGAATGA
Source organism: Antitrichia curtipendula (assembly GCA_951230915.1). Lineage (NCBI taxonomy): Eukaryota > Viridiplantae > Streptophyta > Bryopsida > Hypnales > Leucodontaceae > Antitrichia > Antitrichia curtipendula. Next base: position 42,924,572 of record OX579633.1, read on the forward strand.
GATGATCTACTTACTTGTTAATGTCATGCATGGCATGCATAACATCTCCGATTCGGCCCTTTGTCTCAAGAATGATAGAATCCACCAAAATATGCCAATCTCTATCACGCTCATGGTGTTTCTTGATATACGAAATCCACGCAAGCAGTCTGTGATTTCCATCGTAGACAAAGAATTTGGACCTCAGCAGATCCTGCAAACCAGGAGTTGTACTCAAAGTGGAGTTGAAGATGTCGTTTTCATCATTCCACATAGGACCCCACGCCTCTTTGTTTGCATTAGAAACCATCTCCGTCTCCCCTTGTTCATTAGTAAGTAAAACGTAGAAAACACAAGAGCCATCTCTATAACCATGAACGAACTCTTGCTCCAGTTTAATGAGGTCACACTGCAGCGCTAGCCTGACCATAGGCATTTGGGCAAGACGGCACAAAGGAATCCTCAGTCGTGAAATGGAATGTGGTTTGAGTTGCAAGTTGTTAACGGATGCAATTGAATTAACCTTTTGAGCTCTCCTCAATGCATCCTCGGATTGGAACTCATCATCAACCTCCTCTGCATCGTGCTCAGTGACATTGACCATGTCAACTCTTTCGCTCGCGTCGACTTGTACCTGAATATTCTGAGGCTGCGGAGATATTAAATTGCAAGCCATCTACATCGGAAACAACATTTTGCAGTCAGGCGACAGAAGCAACAGTGGCAGGCAACACCATAATGAATATCTGGAAGAAATCATAATAAAACACAAAGCAAGCTCACCTCTGATCGGTCCCCCGTGCGGGCCTCATCGGCGCCGAGGGGACCCTAGCTACCCATCTGCTATCGCAACAAGCTACCGAGAAAACGAGTGGGGCATTCAACTTCCGTTAACATTAGTCCCCTGTGAGGCTGCCATCAACGCCGAGGGGACCCATGCAGCCAAACAACGCGCGTAACCAGCCACAGGAAATCGAGATCGTGCGTTCAGTTCCTGTCAACATTAGGACCCCGTCAGGCACCCATCGGCGCCGAGGGGACCTAAACAGCCCAAAAACAAGCGCAACAAGCTACCGAGAAAACGAGCGGGGCATTCAGCTCCCGTCAACATCAGTCCCTTGTGAGGCTGCCATCGGCGCCGAGGGGACCCATGCAGCCAAACAACGAGCGCAAGCAGCCACAGGGAATCGAGATCGTGCGTCCATCTCCCGTCAACATCAGTCCCCCTTGAGGCCGCCATCGGCGCCGAGGGGACCCAAGCAACCCAACAACGAGCGAAACCAGCCACAGGGAATCGAGATCGTGCGTTCAGTTCCCGTCAACATCAGTCCCCCGTGAGGCACCATCGGCGTCGAGGGGACCCAAGCAACCCAACAACGAGCGAAACCAGCCACAGGGAATCGAGATCGTGCGTTCAGTTCCCGTCAACATCAGTCCCCCGTGAGGCACCATCGGCGCCGAGGGGACCCAAGCAGCCAAACAAAAAGCGCAACCAGCCACTGGGAAAAGAGATCGTGCGTTCAGCTTACCTCAACATCAGTCCCCCGTGAAGCCGCCATCGGCGCCGAGGGGACCCAAGCAACCAAACAACGAGCGAAACCAGCCATAGGGATTCGAAATCGTGCGTCCATCTCTCGTCAACATCAGTCCCCCGTGAGGCACCATCGGCGCCGAGGGGACCCAAGCAGACAAACAAAATGCGCAACCAGCCACTGGGAAAAGAGATCGTGCGATCAGCTCACCTTAACATCAGTCCCCCGTGAAGCCGCCATCGGCACCGAGGGGACCCAAGCAGCCAAACAACGAGCGCAACTAGCAACCGAGAAAACGAGTGGGGCGTTCAGCTTACCTCAACATCAGTCTCTCGTGAGGCCGCCATCGGCGCCGAGGGGACCCAAGCAGCCAAACAACGAGCGCAAGCAGCCACAGGGAATCGAGATCGTGCGTCCATCTCCCGTCAACATCAGTCCCCCGTGAGGCCGCCATTGGCGCCGAGGGGACCCAAGCAGCCAAACAAAATGCGCAACCAGCAACCGAGAAAAGAGATCGTGCGATCAGCTCACCTTAACATCAATCCCCTGTGAGTCTGCCATCGGTGCCGAGGGGACCTATGCAGCCAAACAACGAGCGCAACCAGCCTTTGGGAATCGAGATCGTGCATCCATCTCTCGTCAACATCAACATCAATCCCCTGTGAGGCTGCCATCGGCGCCGAGGGGACCCATGCAGCCAAACAACGAGCGCAAGAAGCCATAGAGAGTCGAGATTGTGCGTCCATCTCCCGTCAACATCAGTCCCCCGTGAGGCACCATCGGCGCCGAGGGGACCCAAGCAGACAAACAAAATGCGCAACCAGCAACTGAGAAAACGAGTGGGGCGTTCAGCTTACCTCAACATCAGTCCCCTGTGAGTCCGCCATCGGCGCCGAGGGGACCCAAGCAGCCAAACAACGAGCGCAAGCAGCCATAGGGAATCGAGATCGTGCGTCCATCTCCCGTCAACATCAGTCCCCTGTGAGGCACCATCAACGCCGAGGGGACCCAAGCAGCCAAACAAAAAACGCAACCAGCCACCGAGACATCGAACTGCCCTCACAGCTATCGCACCCAGCAACCGAGAAAACGAGTGGGGCTTTCAGCTCCCGTCAACATCAGTCCCCCGTGATGTTCCCATTGGCACCGAGGGGACCCAAGCAGCCAAACAAAAAGCGCAACCAGCCACTGGGAAAAGAGATCGTGCATTCAGCTTACCTTAACATCAATCCCCTGTAAGGCCGCCATCGGCGCCGAGGGGACCCAAGAAACCAAACAACGAGCGCAACCAGCCACTGGGAAAAGAGATCATGAGATCAGCTTACATCAAAATCAGTCCCCCTTGAGGCTGCCGTCGGCGCCGAGGGGACCCAAGTAGCAAACAGCGCGAGTGCAAGAAGCAACCGAAAACATCGAACAGCCCTCACAGCTATCGCACCCAGCAACCGAGAAAACGAGTGGGACGTTCAGCTCCCGTCAACATCAGTTGCCCGTGAAGCCGCCATCGGCGCCGAGAGGACCCATCTAGCAAGCAGCACGAGCGCAAGAAGCCACCGAGAAACAATCCGCCGACACAGTGAGCGCAAAAAACAACAAGGGAATCGAGTGGGGCGTTCAGCTCACCTCAAGACTGGTCCCCGGTTAGGTTTCCATTGGCACCAAGGGGACACATGTAGCGCAACAAGCCGCCGAGAAATCAAACCGCCCACACAGCGAGAGCAAGAAGCAAAGAGAAATTGAGTGTGGCGTTCAGGTCACGTTAACATCTGTCAAACGTGAGGCCTCCATCAACGCAGAGGAGACCCTAGCAGCCCAACAACGAGCGCAGCCAGACACTGAGAAAACGAGATCGTGCGTTCAACTTACCTCAACATCAGTCCCCCGTGAGGCTTCCATCTGCGCCGAGGGGCCCCAAGTTGCATATAGGGCGAGCGCAACAAGCAACCGAGAAAACGAGCGGGTCGAAGATGTCTACTCCAAATCGGTCCCCTTTGAAGCTTCCGTTGGCACCGACGGGACCCAAGCAGCACACACAACGATTTCGGGAACAGAGTGAATCGATGATCAGAATTGTATGTTCGCGGGTACCTTCATTATCTGATCCCGAGGGTATGAAGTCGGCTCTAATTCCTATCACCAAGATAGTGCCGTATACAGGAATTGGCAAGGGGAATTTCTAAGCTAGCGAACCACTTTAGAGATCGTGACACTCAATTTTGTTTCCTAATGCGCACCAAGCTGTTGAGGAGAAGATGTACATGAGGAGAAGGTAACCCTTCACTACTTTGCCACCACAAAACCCTGCCTCGTAGCAGTTTCAGCTGATAGACACGACGAGCACAACTCATGACTCAAATTATTTACAGACTTGAATTCTAATATTGGAGTTATCATACCTTTGATTCCGTGGCACTGCGGGAAGGCGTGACCTCAATTCCAACATGATGTCCCGAGCCAGCATTGCTTGCGTTGCTGTGAGTATCTTCTTGTGTCCCCTCCATCAATGAGCTCCGAGTTGCTGGGCGTCTTCCCATTCCCTTAGTATTTTTGACAAAATCAACCCAACCTCAATGAGTAAGAAACATCATAACAATTCCCGAGAAATGAACCCTATTATGCCCTTTCAGATTTTGCAAAAGTAGTTTCTTCACTGTCAAGGTCAATCTCTACTTGGGCGTACCAGCGGTGTAAAGGGATCAAGAGTTTTGTGACTGGTGCTGTCTCCGCAACAAAGGTTACAGTTAACGAGGCCTATCAAGTAGTTGTGGTGCACAAGTAATCCTAGGGTTTGAGATGAGATATTGAAGTGGTTCTCCACTCATGGAAGCCCTTTAACTTTTCATTACGTATCCAAAATATGCAATTGAGTAGATCCAATATGATTATGAAGACTAATATAGAGTCGACTCAGCTTTGGTGTGCCACGAGGCCATCAAATTAGAAATCTGAAATTCCTAGAGAGTACTGGATGTTGCAATATATAACCACAAAACAGAGTAGATTAATGGACTTACAAAAATAGGTGACGGTGAACCCAAAATACAATGATTGGTCGACTCCTCCTTGACGTTGGTTACCATTCGCTCACTCCCATCTGCGGAGAACTGGAAGTCTTCATGACCGTGATTTGGATGCCCAGATGATCCCCTGTTAAGTAGTGACTTGCAACATAGGGTAGTTTTGGTACTTCTAATCTTGGACCTCTGCAATTGCTTCCTCGATGAGTACAAGAGTTTACCTCTCTTTTTCCTCTTCCTACTCCTTGGACGAGGATCAGAATCGCCTATGCCATCTAGCGTATGCATAAGACTAAATATACATATGCTGAATCAATACTAGACACAAACATGTGTGGACATCAAGAGACACAGAGCAAGAGAGAAGGAAAATAGTCGCTTTGGGTTTTTAACATTGTCTAACTAATTGCTGATATAAGGATATTTGTAGTGTAGCGATCGTAGATGTGTCTCTTGACCTCCTCCAGACACTATTTGGTGTGTCCTTCAAAAGTCCTGAAACGGCGGGCATATTAGTGTTTAGTATTCAAATTGGGTTCGGCTAGTACTTTCACATTGTCTAATCCAATCTAAGTAATAATGATCTTATAAGCTCATTGAAGGATATTTTGATTTTCTCATTATGACCGTCATAGCTTTCCAAACTAATACTGTTGCGCCGTTCATTTTTTAAACTACTATGTTGGGCTGATGGTCATAATGTTTCAAATCAGCCGTTGCTTACGTATAACATGACGTTGCTAGTTACAATGGACCCTTACAGATTCTACATAATACCATACTACCTCCAAGAATCCAAGGGGCCCATATTTGATGGCTTATCACATTACTCTTATTCATGAATTAGGTGAGCTTCAGTAATGATTATCGGTGGCGGAGGCAGGATATTGTAGATTTATAGATCCTGTTATTAATGACTACAACTATAGTATTGATCACGATGGAGTACAATGACTTTGAATTTCAAATTCATGTTAGTGGCATGTGTATATAGTGATTTCGGACGCTCACCCTAATTTTGCATGTTTTCTTTATTTGTGTCTCGCTTTCTGTATTCGTTTTTTTTACTTCTATGGCCTCCATTCGGGCCGATGGCCATGAGACTCCACTAGTAATTCGTCTAGGAGAAGAGGGTTTTGCTGTACTATCGTCTCATCTTCTTCATGTTCGGTTCGGTTTTATTCAGTTTAGTATCTACGTTGAAGAAGAGGTCATGATCGAGTCTGGTTCTTTGAAAGAGTTTATCCACATTCCGGAAATTAAAGTTGACGTCGATCATGTCTGGCACCTTCATTCCGGGAGATATCGAGCTTATGGTTTACCATGTAGCATCAAGGTACCTTCCACTGAGATTTTCGTTCGGCGGTCAGAACACTCAACTGTGGACATGCCTTTTACCCGTCGTGAATGTGGAAACTCTACCAAGCGCAAGTTGGCGACAAATGCGAGTACACCTGTTCAACTCATCCGCATAAAGCAAGAGCGTGTGGATCTTGTTGTAGATCTGTCTAGTGAGTCCGAGGGAGAATCACCTAGTCAACCTATTTGTCAAGCACCGTTTCCGAGTAGAGTCTCCAACGATGTCTTGCAGACAACATCTGATGTATTGTGCGTGCCTTCTCATAGTCCAGCTCTGTCAAGTCACTCTCGACCACCAACTTACCCGAGTGGTCCATCGTCAATTAGTATCGTTGGATGCTAAAGCAAACTAGCAACACTTTGTAAATCACGGAACGAGATTGATGCTTTAAACTACAACTCTCTCAATCACCAGAAGGTACAGTATCTTCCTGCTGAGTTCGATGGTGATGTAGTCTTTGAATTGCCCTGTCTTCGTGGTTCATCTTCTTCATCCGCTGCTGGGAGTCTACAGGGCATGGATAAGAAATACGATGGATATGCATGGTGTCGGACTATAACCTCCAATATTAGCAACGAAGATGGCCTCAAGTTCAGGAAGTCCTCGTGTGTAGGACATCTGATTTGTAACAACTCTAACTGCGACTACTTCAAGAGATCTTCAAAGCGGAATGAAACTGAGTGGTGTGGTTATACTCCTAGTCCCTTTCATATTGGCGGAAACCCTCCAAGGGATTCATGTCTTCTATGCAAGATATGCAAATTCCCTCCGCATTGTGTCAATATATGTGATGCTAGAATATATTATGTTTTTGGCGATACAATGCAGATGACTAGAGCATGCATTCACTTCGGATTTCATATGCATCCTGTAGCTTCCGGAACATGCAGAGAGTCAGTAGACACTATTTCTGGGCTCATTGCAGGCGAGGTCACTAAAACACCCGCTGCCACTAACTCTGCAATTGCTTTAGCAGCTAGTAAGCAATTTCTAGACAACCACCTCATCCATAATGGGGAAGGGCCTAAAGAAATGTTGCAAGGAAGCTCGCTAGAAGATGTCATGGATAAGTTTTAGATTCTGAGTTCTCCAAACATCCGAAACGTTATTTCCTCTTTTCGTACAAGTGGGAAGAGCGGGGTTATAGATAGCATCATGAATATGAAACGCAATTTGAGGTTTGAGTATATTCATGATAGTGTCTTTCCTGGACAAGGAAAGGAAAAGGTCTATTTGTTTAAGATGTTGGTAGAAGGTCCAAGCAGTGGAGTGGACTTGGTCACTCGTATGCAACCTGGAGGAGATTTAGAGAATGCATGGCTTATATTTGACCATGTCAAACACGTCAAGGATTGGACAACTATGGCTTGCCATGCGTATGATACTGGATGCAGAAAAGTCATGACAATCGCAGTTTGTGACATGCAATCCGAGGACACGGAAGTACAGTGCATCATGTGGAAGTTATTGAACGAGGTCATGAGCCGCAATGGTATACAGAATCCAAACTTCAAAGGCTTTATGGCAGATAGTGCACAAGCAAATTGGAATGCTGTGCGTATTGTACACGGATCAGGGGATTCCAAAGTACAGATGGAAAATCGTGAGCGAGCATGTTTATTGCATTGGAGTACTTCACTGCATCGCCATACGCAGAAGCTGATAAAAATTGACTTTCAACACCAACATATCCGTCTTTACAAGCAATACAAGGATTCCAAAACTATGGATGAAGCTGAGAAGCGCTATTTGGCGATTCGATTGTGGTGGCTATCATCTGGAGCAGCCTCTGACAAGGTTGTCACATTTTAACGTCCAGGGCAAAATCACGTCCAAAATCCGGACGTTCGGACGTAGCGGACGCACCGGACGCAGCAGATGACGTTCGGCGGTCGGCAGCCGCTGGGCGTCGGTCGGACGTGCCGTCGGTCGGTCTCTCCGACGGCTAGTCGGACGCGTATTATGTCAGACGCTTTTTCAGTCGGACGGGACCGTCAGCAGACATGCGGTTATAATGGAGGTTTTTTTGGGTGGTGACTGGTGAGAGCTAGTTAACTTCTGCGAATGAGTTTTAGGATTAGGAAGATCTAGTTTTAAAATCTCTTCAACTGCAATTGTCATTGAAAAATGTGGAAATGACACTCAATGTAAGCGTTCTTTTTATTTTCAAAATGCACAGAACTTAAACGACTTTGAAGGCAATATTGTTGCATTGTACAATTACATTTTAGAATGTCATGCTCCATTTACAATAAAATGCACAGAATCAAATTTTATTGAATTTGTCCTTTGTATTGGAAACCCAAAAACCTTAATGGTATTCCAAACATCAGTTTACTACAATGAAGCGGCAATAAACAATCGATTGCCACATTGTGCCATCTATGTATCATAAGTATTTGGACATCTAGGTTTACATCCCTTCAGTCCCTAAGGATTGTAATCACTATCTCCCTTCACTTCAGCCCCGCTACTCTCACCTCTTCTTTTCCATCCGGTGTCTTCATCGCTGGATGCCTCTTCCATATTGTCTGATGAAGATTGTAGAATTCTCACTCCGGAACCATGTACTTCCCTAGATTTACGTGATCTGAATGCTTTACCCTCCTTTTTCACTTGTAATATGGACTTTCCAATGCTTTCCCTAAGGTTGGTGACCGGTTTTATTTTCGTCATCGGAGTAGGCTGAACTGCATCTAGGGGGGTTCTACTCACATTCGCTTTCTTCGATGGAGACATAGCAAAAGGCTCTATTGCTCTTTTCTTTTTGTCTATTTTAGACTCTTTCACAACTAATTGTCCTGCTTTTTCGCCTCCTTGAATGATTACCTTCGTTGCGCTCAAGGACTGCGGTATACGGTTTGCTGATTTGATAAGACCTTGTGATGAATGCCTAGATTTTTGAGCGAACATTTGAGCCAACGTCTCGTCCTTGTCATCATCACTACGTGATGAAATGGATAGACTGTGATTAATGAATTGCTGTTTTTCACATGATGAACCTCCACAACCATCCAAAGTTGTACTAGCAGTTGTAAGTAGTGTACGTACACCCGGTGCAAGACCAGTACGCGGTGGTAATTGGGGATCTCGCAAAAGTGGCTCCTTTCCTTTTCCATTCCGGGTTAGGATTGGACTCCCAGACTTCATAAAACGCATGTCTTCATTCTCTTCTACTTCACGTGGTTTGATATTCTCAATCCTTGGTTCACCACTCTTCTTGTTCGAGAACACCGCTTTCAATTGAACCCTTGTGTTCCCCATATTCATTGGGACCTTTACCCCCAATCCGCCCTTGTCATTGTCTTTGTCAATCTGTTCCGCTCGTGCCGCTACCGTGGATGGAGAGTTGGGAATTGGAATCTCTTCACCCATTTCAGGAGTCCCACCATTGATAAGCATTGCCCCATTTATTGCCGCATCTTGTACATTCATTGCCTCCTTATCCGCTAAAATCTTTTCGCTAGTCAACAACCTGGTCCCATCCATATATTTGGCTATCGGAAGGTTCTCTTCATCACATCCACGATTGTCTTCATCTGATGTATAATTGTAGACGTCTCGATCATTGGCTCCCAAATCTTCATCATTCTGATTAGGGCTTTGAAACGGCTCATCGTTCAAAATCGGCTCATCATAGTTCACAGCATTTCCATCATAAAATGCAGCCTCATGATTTTCAACATCTGAATTGTGCATGTCGTTGTCCATAGCACCTCCATCATCGAATGTGGGCTCGCCATCTTCCGAATCCTCATTTTCGGAGATAGGCATATCTGTATCTTCGAAAAGCACGTTCTCCTGATACCATTTTTTCTCATCCCTTTCCTTGGATTGGGCTAAGACTTTTGAATTGGTGTACACGTACACCAAATCATCTGCTCTCTGTGGCTTCAACTTGTTCCTAGATTTGTTGTGAACAAAAGAATAGCTACTCCAATTTCGTTCACACGAAGAAGAAGAGACTGGTTGTGCCAATATCTCTTGGCAATTGGAGCAATGAGCTTTCCACACGCGCCTTCAAAATCCCACCAAGCATGTGCCGACAATTGCTGTTCACTCGGCTCCAACATGTTGTGGAATGGCGGTTCCCTAAGTCGAAAAGCGACAAACTCCTTCACAACCGCGGCGTAATCTCCTGGTTTACAAATTTTCATGAGAACACGCTTGCATGCCTCTATCGCATTTTGATCGTCGGCTAATTCTTTGTCTTCCAGAAGGTAGGGGTTCAAAAGAGCTCCTGCAAAATGCAGATCGGTCTCTACCATTTTGCGTCGGTCTTTAAAATACGCCAGCAGCGGATCGGCAAGAGCCTTGTTCAAACAAAAAGGCTCTCCAACCAAACCGGAGACGTGTTTTTCTAGATTTCTCATAATGTGCAAAACCTTGCCCATGCAGGGCGTCTTCGCATCCAAATCACGTAGCCCATGCACAACAGGACCCACCAAGTCCTTAAAATTCTGACAACGGCGCCAGAAATGCACGCTCATAAGTATTTTAAATACCTCTTGACAGTCACTGCGAGATTTCGATGTCCGGCCAAACTTCCTCACGTACTCATTCCACTGCGGGTCCGTCACTGTCTGTTGCAATGGACCCTTCACCTTCAACAAACGTGCAATTGTGATGAAATTGGAGGCAAACCTTGTTTCACCCGGCATCAACAAGCTATACTTGGGCTCGTACTTCCGGTATATTGCAAGCGGTTTATGCCTCATCTTGAAGAACTTCACTACGGTTTCCGCGTTGTCCACTTGGTCCATTATCCATGCTTGTTTTCCCCAATCTTTTAGCAACAAATTCAAGGCGTGTACCGCGCAACCTTGGAAAAAAATGTGTGGATATGTAGCAATCACTAGAGCACATGCTGCGGGATTCACAGGCGCATTATCTGTAGTCACTTGCACCACATTTTGAGGGCCCACTTGGACTATGAATTTCTCTAGGAGAGCGGCCAAATACGTAGCGTTCTTATCGGCCCCAGTCGTATCCACCGCTCCTAGGAACTGCTCCCCCGCAGAGGACACTAGCATGGCATTTATCAATGGCCGATTCCCGGTCGAGCTCCGTCCATCAATGGACAGCGTTGCTCCAAACTTTCTAATGCTGTCTTCGGTCCTCTTCTGTAAATTTGTCTGCACCTCCGCCTTTGCTTCGTCAAGCAATTTATTGCGTATATCATTGTACGATGGCGGGATGTAGGGCCTACCAAACTCAGCTATTTTCTTCACTGCTTCTTTGAATGCTGGATTTCGAGCTACAGCAAATGGGATGTTGGCCGCATAAAAGAATTTGGCCCAGATTGCATTTAGAATCCGTTTATTGGCTGTCTCAAATCCATCCAATAGCCTGCTCTGCCTCTGCGGCCTACTGCTTGATCCCTGCACAGTGTCATGTTCGCTTGATGTTTGTGTATTTGGATTTCCATCAGAGGCCGCACGAAAGGATTGTTGCTGTGCTGTGCACAGGTCTTCTTGTGTACAAAGAGACGTCTGCCTCCCACTTGAAAGATCATTGGCGACCACAAGCATGCCATTGCCATCCACATTGTCTCCTGTAGATTTTCGTGGTATATCTCCATTGCAGCGAAGAAATAGATTTTGAACTTGAGATGTCAACTTCGGACAAAGGCTTATTCCGTTATCTTTCAAACCTAATGCACCTTTATATCCTAGATGGCTAAACAAACGGCTTGTTTTCCTCGCGAACACCAATTTGCAAGCTTTGCATTCCACTTTACCAACTGATGGGGTACCATACCAACAAGACCAATCCTTGCTCATAGTGACCAATTCGGATTGTTTATATTCGAATGAAATTGTAAAAGTAACGTAGTAACGGGTTGATAAATTTTGTCAAAAACAAGACACACAATGTGTACACAAAGCCTTGATAACCAAAGCCCCCATGTCCACTGAACTATACATTACCAAGCAAGGGACCCAAAATGGGTCGGAACCTAGCCCTTGGAAATCAAAGCGTTCAGTTTCTCAAGAGTGCTTGCAAATGGCAAGGGTCTGGAATTTATAGTTCTGAGGTTGCTAGTGACCGTCGAACAGGGAATGAAGAACATTATTTCGGTCCCAACGGTTAGGTGGACTGTCGGACGCAAAGTCGGACGGGGTCGGACGGCGTCGGACCATCCCAACGATCGGTCGGATAGGGTTCGGAATTCGGTCTGCAGTTCAGTCGGCGGTGCACAGGTCGGACGGGCTCTCCGTCCGAACGTTGGACGGTCGGTCGGCGGTGCACAGGTCGGACGGGCTCTCCGTCTGAACGTTGGACGGTCAGTCGGCGATGCACAGGTCGGACGGCCTCTCCGTCCGATAGTCGGACGGTCGGTCGAACCGACCGATTTCTGTTTGGGTTCACAAAGTGAAGGGCTCAAGTCTCAAGGGCTTGATCCTTACATGCCTAAGGCCCTATCTAGCGTATCTAGCTTGTGAAAAAAGAGCATAGACTTATGGAATTATAGTTGGCGCATTGTATGTTCTCCACACTCAAGGAAATTGTTTGTTTTCCAAAATCAAACCGTAGACGTGTTCAATGTTTTAGCTTATTACTATTATTAATATGCACACCAATCTCTAGTGTCAAATTGCATATGAGTTGAAAAAAGTTGAAAAAATATATGTGTACTTCTCATGCCCATTATGTTTGACAAATTAGGAAACAAATTTTTCTTGGGATTGGACGTGAGATGGACAACTAAAAATCATGTTAGCACACTAAAATATACTTTTAAAGTTGGTTCCTTTGATTTATATATACGTAAAAAGCTTTTACTTATTCCATTTTGATTTTTGAGATGGAAATTACAAAGTGTTTTCTATTTTGCGGGCAGTTATGGATTTGCTATTGTAAAATAAACTTTGAAGTCTTGTATTTAACTCAATTTTTAATAGTTTTTGGAAAAAATTAAAGCAAAATAGGTACATTGTTTAGGGCAACAGTAGAACCGTTGGGATTGAGGTTTTTCAATTGCGTAATTATATTTTTTTCAATTTAGTGTTTTGAACCAACCTCTACTTCTTGCGTCTTCCTATTTTTTTCATATATGTTGTACAATTCCAAATGATCTGAAAATTTTCAAGCACGTATCCAAATTAGTTTCAAGAATTAATTTAAAGAGTAACCACCATTTTGGACATTTTTCCATTTAAATGTGACCTTGTCAAGTGCAGCGGCCCTTTTTTTGGCTGCGCCCGAAAAAGTTTTTTTCAGCAATTACAAATCTAATACCTTGTAATTTACAAGGTGAAAAATTCTGAAATTTTCCCTATTCTACACATTAACAAGTTTACTACAAAATCTACCAAGCATGTGTCCTAGCATTTAGGAATTCATCCATCAGTGACAGAAAAGTAACTTGTAATAGAAGGACGCAAATCACATAATTCCCCAAAAGAGATAGCACAAAATACCATAAACTCTTAGCAAATCAAAACATATTTGCATTCTGCACATATTTTTATATTAAAAGAAACTCATAAATACCATGGGTACATTGCTTTAGTGGTACTACATTCTCCTGAGATCCAAACAACACTCCACGCAATTCTACCCTATTCCAAAAAAAGGCCACCGGCACTATATATTATTACCGCTACGTTCCCCCAATACACGAGACGGACCCTCATCACCCATGAGTCTTGCACTTCTGCGGCGAGGCGTATGCACAAGATTTGTTCCAACGGTGGGCCCTGCGGACCTAGCTTCCAAGTCAATGAGGCCAAATTGTCGTTTTGTTTCCGGAGAGTGGTCATCGTCGTCTTCCAACCTCCGTTTCTACTTCCGCTTGGGAGACAAGTCCAATTCCCCTGCCTTCAACGCTTTGAGTGCACTATCCACTCGACGGACCAAGGCGTTGACCGCTGCGTCATCATCTTGCATGTATAACCATGCAGGTCGATCTCCTTCCATTAGAAACACCCTCCATGCACTTATGATGTCGCCCACCCTCTTATCAAATTCCCTTGCCACGTCCACATAATAATGCCCTGTAGTTGACATCACATCTATTTCCACAAAAGCACGAACTTCTGCGGCTTGTTCTAACTTGGACAAAAGAAGGGCCCTGCCTATCAAAGTGTGATTGTACGCCGAGTATTGCTCATGGAACTCTTGAGCATGCTCTTGTTCTATCCAATTGCCATCTCCATCTTTACGCACCTCCTTTTCCGGAAATCGGAAGAATTTCTTGTGTTGCATGCTCCAATGTCCTCCCATGCTACGACAAAACATTTCACGAGCCTCGTCATCCTCAATACCTCTGGCCCGCAACTCCACTTCTCTGTCCTTGGTCATCCACACGTAATGATCATTTTCACATGAAGACGCCTTGGTTAGGTCGTGCACTTGGTCTAATGAATTCCACGTTATAGGTTTTCCCCAATGCATGTAATTTTGAAGTTTGTATGGCGCTTGGTCAAGTGGAAGGTTCCATCGATTGTATTCGTGGCCGGGGGGCATACCTTCTGAGATCCCAAGCATTTCATAGAACCTTGGGCAGAAAGGAGTTTTACACTCGGGACACCGTGATTGAATGAGAGATGCTTTGACAATGCATGTGATATGAAAAATGTGGCGGCATTGACCCATTGTTAGGGCTCCTTCCGGACCAGTATGACTTAGGCAAATGCTACACCTGCCCTCCATGATTCCGACGTTAGGATCACGAGCGTGCACGACTTCCTTCTCATTCTTCTTGATGTGTGCTGAAAACGTGTTGTAAGGGACCCAGTCTTCCTCTGCTTCCAAGGTCCAATTGATGTGGGGATGCTGGTTGTTATTTGCATGGTTCAAGCGCTCAAACATTGCATGCATGTCTCCCCAATACGTAATGTCGGTGGCCCCCCTCGGATGTGCCTCAAACATTTGTTTCAGTCGCCAAAAAGAGCTCTCCACGGCTTTGCATTCATCTTCCGACTTCATTGCTAATTTCAAGAGCCTTTTCATTGCTCGGGATACTACGGTTGGTTTGTCTTCGAGCTTTTGTACCCATGCCAACCATCGAGAGTCCGCACTGCCCGATGGCATGTTGCTATCCAACCACACTATTCGTTTCAAGCGCACCACCTCAGACCAAGCATGGGCATTCTCTTTGGTCGCCTCATCCAATTTTTGCTTCAATTCTTTGACCTCACTTCCTTCCGTTTGCATGGAAGCATCTTGCAATGTTGGAGTAGGATTACAAATGGCGGTTTTAGGGTTTACTTCCCTGCTCTTGTGGCCCTCCACAGCTGCATCTTTTTCAAAAGGAAGAGAGAGTTGATCACTCTCTTGAGTCTCTTGCACCTCTTGTGTTATGGGCACCAACCCTGGAATATCCTTCATCGGCTGCTCAAATGAGCGCTCATGGATCCTCTATAGCCTTTCGTACTTCTTTTTCAATTCATCACATTGTGCCTTCCAGTTGTCATTGGAATCGTTCAAGGCCCTCAACGTCTGATTTTCTTCTACTAGAGCAACCAAATCTTTCAGCTTTTCGTACTTGTTGTCAAGGAATGGTAATATAGCCTGCGTGTACTTCATGAAAGCTACGGCACCAATGATCAGTTCAGGCAATACTTTGGCCAATTCCTCTGCAAATTCCGTAACCTTCGGGGACATTTCTTGCACCATCCCCGCTGCTGTGGTCAATGAGACAGCGGTTCTAACAAACGCCTCCCACCTTGTGTCGGGTTTAGGAAAAGTATCAGAGCTGCCCGCCTCAACATCTGATACGGATGGGCTTACCCCTATGTGAAGTTCCTTCCATCGAGCAAAGCACTGCACCAAGGCTTCCAATTCCTTCAGATTTGGCATGTGACAGAGAATCTCCAATTGCGAGGGAAGAATAGCTGACACTCCTGGATACTTGCTCGCAATGTCATCGCCATGAATGGGTGGAATCCCGAGTCACATCATGGGCTGGTGCTTTATTTCTTATTGACCGAAGCCATTGATCTCGAGGGCTCAATATTGGGCTCGGCGACCCTGTCTCGTCTGGGTTCAAAGGTACATGTGTCAAGGGATCTAGAGCATTGCTCTCTAAAAGATTATCAATTGTAGCATAGGCCCTTGCGACTTGTTCCGGTCTAGGGTCCTGCTCATGTTCTCGTCGCAAAAAATGGGCCCCACGTTCGCTTAGAACATTCTGCTCGTTCGGAACCATACTTACTGGAACCACGGTTTCTACGTTCGGTGTGCACATCAAAGCCGTTGGAGGAGTAAGAAACACTCCTCCCTCCGGATCTCCCAAGGAGGCACGACTCACTGTCGTTGGAGTCTGCGTAGAAGCCAACAGTAATGCATCGCTTGGGCCCCCAGAGATGATTCTCTGCGGCACTAAAGTATTTTTTAATACTCTTCTTGGTTTTGGTGTCTCACTTGGTCTTGCCTGTGGATTGTACAAATCCGGAATATCTTTTTGATTGCGATTAAGATGCAGTGGCTCCTTGGCTGTCGTTGGAAACGTGCTCCAATCCACCTTCCGGGCTAATTGGAGTTCTGCATACACCATGGAGGCCAAGCTGTAGTTTATGTACCCTTTACTCATTGGTTTGTCCCCAAGGAGTGTCTTCCACACCTCCAACGATCAATCCTTAAAATGCTGGTCGTTGCAAGTCCATGGCTTGCAACTAAAATCATGCGTCTGAGCGGCATGGGACTCCTTGGGCCACAACTTGTTGATGTGGTACATTTTTACATACTTCTTGCACAACTTGGAGTTCTAATATTCCGCAGTCTCCTTCTCCCAATCTGGCTCCGCTTTGATGTTAGGGTCGTCCGTAATCTCCGAATGGAGCCCATGGGGTGCCCCCTTCCGTTTAGTTTTCTTACTGCTTTCCGCCCCTGGATTCATCCTACCAATATCCGCAACAACTTCACCGCTCATGACTGTCGCTTTGAATTTGTAACCGCTTCAAAAATCACTGAAAGTGACCCCCTCGAACCACGTGTATTTCAATCAAAAAAAGAGCGTATGTCGTTATGAAAAATGAATGACCCCAACTCTCCACCATGTAGGAGCAGCTCGCCCGGTGAAGCAAGAGCAGAACATCCGACATGGTTCTAATACCTCTGAGAGGAGAGAAGAAGTGAGGAAAAATGAACATCCCGTCCGACCTTATAGCAGTCGGACGGCAGACCTAAGTCAGGTCCGGTACCGAACCTGTCCCGGACATCGCGAAGCGTCCCCGGACCTGAGGTTCGTCGGACGGACCGACGCCAACCGCTTCGGGGTCGGACGGGTAGCACGCCGTTCGACCGCCAGACCGAGACGTCCGACCTCCGAACTTGGCCGTCCGAACTCGAAGCGGATTATGGCCGGTTGTCGGACGCCGGCGGCCACTCTGGGACTGCCGTCCGATTCCCCGACCTAAACCCCCATCCGATGCCCAATCCGACCGGCCGTCCAATGGCCCGTCCTACACTCCTACCAACCGTCCGATGCCGCTTGCGATCCGCGTCCGACCCCCGTCCGAAGCGCCGTTCAGACCCGCCGTCCGACGATCGGTCGGTCTTCGTCCGACCGACATCCGACTCGCCGTCCGACGATCGGTCGGTCTTCGTCCGACCGACATCCGACTTGCCGTCCGATCAGGTTTTCGGAAGTATATAAATATAAGATTCAGTGATCTTAGGATCCTTTTCCAAGGCCCATTATTCATGAAACAAGCATCCAGTGCGACGACGGCTGCTGAAATCAGGAGATAAAAAAATCATGAACTCATGAACTTGCAACATCAAAGGTCAACCCGAGTAAGGTAGGAGGCTCAGAAATGGAGCATCTAAGGGCTGGTCTGCGTTTTTCATGTATTTCTTTGGACGGGAATATTTTTAGCTCATTTTTCAGACATAGAAAAATTGACGAGGAATCTATCCCAAGTGGTTTTGTATTTTTCCGATCATTTTTGAATTACTTATGAATTTTCAAACAAGTTGGGTCGTAGGTCCCTATTTGTGACCCTAGGTCTTTCATAAACAGTTCACTTGCAATTCTAAATAAAAATGGGGTAACCAAAGAGAATGATTGGCTCTTGCAATTAATTAGACTTTTTTCCTTGATTCATTCAATGAATGTACTAGTCCATTTCACAACCATCTCATGTCCATTTCACAGTCATTTATAGGGTCCATTCTTAATGCCCGCTCTGTTTTACAGCCTCCTACCTTAGGCGGAAGTAGTGGCCTCCTTTGTCCTTTGAACTCATTTGAGTTTGAAGTGGTCTCTAGTTCGATTCCCAGTGACATCATCTACCTTGTTTGATGATGTCACCTCCCTGATTGTGGGATTTGGTTTGGTCGTGGACTCGTGGTAGCCAACCATCCAAAAAAAAAAAAAAAACGTCCAACCAAATTGTGTTTGTATTTGGGAGGGAATCACGATTTGCTTGTGGAGGGGGGAGGTGTTGAAATGGAGTGCTTGGAAGGGGTGATCTCGAGTTTAGAAGGAGGATGTTTGTAGTACCATCCAACTACAAACATTTATGTTCTAAACTCGAAATTCTCCATTCGAAACCCTCAAGATTGGACACCTGCTCCTTCCACATGTAAATAATATTTGCTACTCATGTACAATCATGCCTTGGCTTGACGTTTTTTCTTTTTTCTTTTTTTTGCGGGGAGGGGCGGATAAATGAAATTTAGAGTGCGACCATGATATGATTTTCATTTGATCTCTTCAAATTAGAACAAAGTTTAAATGAATTGATTTTAATACTTCAAACGTAAATGGAGGCACCATTATTTCATTTTGTGCACTTCAAATAAAACCGAAGCCACCATGATTTCACTTGGATACTTCACAAATAAAACAAAGCCACCTTCATTTAATTCACCTACTTAAAAATAAATCCAAGCCAGCATGATTTAATTTTGCTAAATCACATTCAAATCTAGACACCATAATTTAAATTCTGCTTCTTCACATTAAAATCAGCACACCTTGATTAAATTTTGCTACTTCAAATTAAAATCAAGCCACCAAAATTTAAATTTTGCTACTTCAAACAAAAATCAAGACACCATGATTTACATTTGGCTACTTCAAACTAAAATCAAGACACCATGATTTGAATTTTGTTACGTGAAACTAAGACCAAGCCAACATGATTTAAATTTGATACTTCACATTCAAATCAAGCCACTATGATTTAATTTTCCCACTTGAAACCAAAATCTAGTAACCATAATTTAATTTCTGCTACTTCACATTAAAATGGAGGCAACATAATTTAAGTTTTGGTACGTGAAACTAAAACCAAGCCACCATGATTTAGATTTGGGTACTTCACATTCAAATCAAGACACGATGATTTATATATTGCCATTTCAAGCCAATTTTGCTACTTCAAACCAAAATCAAGCCACGGTGATTTAAATTTTTCCATTTGAAACCGAAACAAAGCCACAATGATTTTAAAAAGGATATCCAATCATTTCTTTTTCAATATGGTCTGGCGTTGATTTATGTGTTTTCCTAGATAAACAAGAATAACCATTATCCCATATGCCCCCTTGTTATGGTGTTGTCTTTAATTTCATAAGGATATCCAATTTTTTTTCCCACTACGGTCTAACGTTAAGTCATGTTTTATCCTAAAGAAATAAGAATACCCGTATGCCTCCTTATTATGGTGCTGTCACTAATTTCATAAGGATACCCATTTTTTGTGCATGAATGTGGTTGATCCACATTTCTTTTACAAGAATAACTAAGTTGTCTCTCTGAGCTTCTAGATGCCCCTCTATTTGGACATGTTCATCATGTACAATTCTACGACACTTGACAGACAATTGTTCATTTGTGATGCAATGTTTTTAAAGAAAACACTAAAAGTCTAAAACGGGGATTGCATAGGAGTTAATCATCACATTTTAATATAAAATTAGAAATTTTTAACTTCAACAAGCTTGCATAAGTACAAGTCTGAACTCTAAATGTTTGCCAAATTTTTTAGGAGTTATAGACTTGTATGCATAGAAGCTTTCAAAATGTGCCTACACAATTCAGTAGTGTGCGTAGAGATTCTTTACATGAATTGACATCATCACATACTCTGAACAAATGAATATTATAAACGTATTCCAGGTCAAGGGTTTAGGATTTAGGATTTAGGGTTCAATTTCTGAAAATAATTTCAGGTTCTTCCAACATAGCTTTGGAAAGGAATCTACAAGAGGTTCAAAAATCATAATTCCCTCTGGCATCAATGCAGTTTGAATTAAGGTAAAACTACCTATCACCCCCTGACTTGCAATCTGAATATCTTGGGGCCAATTTCAATAGTGGTACCTATTTTTCAGAGGTGTGTGCTTGTTTCACAAATCAAACCCAAGTGGAATTATAATTTTTCGATTAAAACTGTAATTTCTATAAATTTTTGAAGTAATTGGACTGAAATTACAAAACCGTCAGTAGACTACAGAAATAAACGTTCCCTAATGAACCCATAACCGCCCAAGTCAAGTACAAAATACTGACCATTAATAGAGTGACACATTATCCCTTGTTGTCATAAAAAATCAGATTTTATCATAGAACGCTTTAATTTCTGTCATAAGACGAATGAAAGTGGATGTTTTGTGGACAGATTTGGATGTTTTATGGACAAAATGAGGTGACGGAATTGGGCTGGCCTACTCACTGAGTTGGAAAATTAACAATAATGGGCTATTTTACCTTAAAACTCCCCCTTTTTTCCTGCCCCAGTATCCACGCCGTTTGATCAGAACGCCGTCCGACCACCTGGGCGTCCGAAACTGGAGCCGTCCGACCTTCTGGCGTCCGAAATGAAGCCGTCCGACGAGGCCCGATTCTGGTCGTCCGAAGTTGCTGCCGACCGCCCGCTGCCCCGTCCGACGATCGGTCGGTCGCTCCGACCGATTTTTCCGTTCCCTCGGTCGTCCACCTTCCGTCCGTGGCCGTGCGATTGGACATCCGGAGCTTCGTGGCCGTCCAATTTGGGCGTCCGAACCTGGAGTCGTCCAGAGTCCAGAGCAATATACGCCCCGTCCGACTATTTAAGGGCGCGTCGGTCGGCTCACTTTTCACAATCGTTTCCCTTGCGGAGTGGGCTGATCCAGCGCCTTCGGGATTCTGCGCGCCCCTTCCAGCTTGGTGTGTGAACGGCTGTGGCCTGTGGTTCGAGATTGAGGTGCTGTTAGTCCTAAGTCCGGTTTTGAAAATCGAAACTAAGTTGTTTTTATAATGTGCAAGTCCCCTTTTTTCATCCACATTCTAACTTCATAGCATTGCACGGATGTGTTGAAAAAATCAATTAAAATTCTAAAATCGACTCCTAAAAACGTAATCAAAGTTACCATGCCACGCGGAGAAAGTGCACCGAAGGGAATATCACAAGAGATGAATTGGGCAGAATGGAAAAATCCTCTTTGCGTAGCGGAGCCGGGATGGCAAGAAGAGCCCAAAAAAGTGTGGGATTGCACAACGTGCAAAAAGTATGTGAAAATGACACACATCTCCAAATTGTGGTCACGTGCTCGTGCGGAGGTATAAGCTCGACGTTGGGAAGGGCAAATGACCACGTGCAATAGCGTCCATTTTGTTCGCCGGTACGAAGAGATTCTATCGGCATGCAGTTTACCAATGTCGAAAACGAATGTCATGACTTATTCGACTATGGCCATGGTGTGGGCGGAGATTGTACTCCACAAAGACGTAGATTGGAAAACAGTGTATGGGAAAAATGTAAAAACTCTGAATCGCCGACAGCACATGATTTATACCAATTGGGTTGGAGCGAGCGATTGCTTGCCAGAGTGGTCCAATCGAGGACATTCTGGAACACCGTTGGTTGTGTTGCCTGACTCAGAGGATGATGTTTTGGACGACGATGATGTTCCCGATGTTGAAGCACCTGTGACATTTGGAGAGAGACACGAACGGCGAGAAGCTCGCGAAGACATTGAGTATGAGGAACAGATGCGAGAAGCAATGCGTCGTAGCGTGGAGGACCATGGTCGACAACATGGGCATGACCGATCGCACCACCTTGACCGTGGTTCACGTGCCCCACAAGATTCAGGAAGAAGTTCACAATACAGTAATGCATCCCAAGGTGGCTCTCGAAGCATGCGGTATGACGATGCTAGCCAAGGTGGCTCCCAATACTATCTTGGGAGTACTGTACCCGCTTCATATCATCATCATGGAGGTTCTTATTATGGTGGTTCAAGCGAAGGAGGGTCCCAACACGATGTTCCCATTCCTGCTCCTCCTCCTTTTGGAGGTCCTTACTGCCCAAATTACGAAAAAGGAGTGGCTCCAAGTGGACAGGGAGACACCTACGGAGGAGGACCATATCTTGGTGTTTATGGGTGTGGTTCTAGAGGCCCAAATAAGAGAGATGATACCGATTCTGATTCAGAGTGAAGCGGTGTTTTGTCTTATAGTGCAAGCCTGAGCACCTTATCCATTGATGGTAATGGCCGTGGATTGTTGTTGTCGGCAAGCATTGTACAGTGATGTTGGGGAATTGCAGTTCCTAATTTTCTAAGTTAGCGGGATTAAGTTTTTATGTCCATATAGAAGTACATTGGTAGCCATGTGATGGTATTATCCTTGAATACCGTTGTTGTATAACCAATGTTTTTTTTTAATATACATATGGTATCGGTCCGCGTTCTACAACTGAGTGGCGTATGTAAATCTCCAACAAAGAACATAATGACTTCCGTATTGACCTCAAAAAATGCATTGTATAAGTTATTTTTCCAAGAAATGATTGACGCATCACATTGTGCCCCCCAAAACATAGTCCATACATTCTGAATCATGTTTGGAGTCCAAATTGAGTGAATGAAAACTTCACATTTAAATCCAAAGCATAAATTGGTATTGTTTCTAGTTTTGGTGGTGGATTTATATTACCTCCCCTTCTTCTTTTTTTGCTTCTGTTCCATTATCATTCATTCCATCCACCTTTTTTGCTTTTAGTTTCCTTTCCATTCATTCCCAATTTTTATTAAATCTGGAGTTTTAATACTTGGACAACAAATGAGAGACCCTATCGCAAAAAAACCGAAGTTTCATTATCATTCATTCCCCATCCTTATTTGTTTTCAGAGGACCATCATTCTTTTCCAATTTTTTTTTGCTTTATGTTTCCTTGTCATGAACTTGCACATTTTTTTGGGCTTTTTGTTTCGTGATCATTCATTCCCAATTTTTTGGGACCTAATGTTCCCTTGGCATGAATTCCCCAATTTTTTGGGCTTTATGTTGTCTTGTCATGCATTCCCCAATCTCCATGTTTTCGGACTTTCCTTTTCCTGGTCGTTCATTCCCAATTTTTTTTGGGCTTATTTTTTCCTTGTCATGCCATCCCTATTTTTTGGGGGTTTTCTGATCTTGTTAGTCATTCTTCAATTTTTAGGGCTTCAAGTTTTTTTGTCATTCATTCCTCATTTTTTTGGTCTCTCAATGTACTTGTCATTCATTTCCAATTTTTTTCCAAGTGTTAACCCCTAAATGCCATAGCCACACAAATGTGGTGTTTGCAGAACTTTGAAGTTCAATAAAACCTAACCAAATTGCTATTTTTAGTAGTTCATACTTTTAGAAAATTCTTCTACAAGTCTAGTTTTAGCTACAAAAGTCCGATCTTGAAAATAAATGATAGTGGTTTTTCTATTCAAGTTTTTGTACAAGGGTACCCATTGCAAATTTGCAATCTTGACTTCCCTTTCTGTTGAGAGCTCTTCAAAATGAGCCTCAAATATACTAGATCTTGGAGGAAAATTCACATTCAAAATTCATTTAATAAAATTGTGGAGTACATTTGAAGAAGCCATAAATTGATTGGGGTTATACAAGTTAGGGCTATTAGGCCCTTTAACTGTTTAACAGTTTAACCTCATATTGTTTTGGTCACCAAATTTTTAGATTTATCTTTCAATGGAAGAAGATTGAAAGATTTTAGCAGTTCTAGCACCCTCATGGTCAAACATTATAATCTTGAACTCCATCTGTGATATTTTTTTTTTTTTTTTTTGGTATTAGACCTCTAACATATGTAGTTTAAATCTGTCCCCACTGGGAACCCCGTCCAACCCTGACCCCGACCGAGAACCCGGACGACCGAACTTTCCAAAACCCGGACGAACCACCCGTCCGATACCCCGTCTGACACAGCCGTCCGAGAACCTTTGCGTCCCCGACCGACAACCCGACCGACCGAACTGTCACAAAACCCGTCCGAACCACCCGTCCGAGAACCGCTGCATCCGACCTGTAACCATCCAAAAACCTGTCGGATACCCCGTCCGATACCCGTTACAGCCGTCCGATCGGTCGGCTTCATCGGACGGCCGAGTCATGACCGACTGATCGGACGGCAGAGAATCGGGCCGACTGCCGAGAAGGCCGTCCGACAAGTATAAGAGTGGTGGACGGCCCGACCGCCCTCACTCTTGCCTTCTCCCTTGTGCTTAACAAGAGGAGCGGAGAGCTTGGTGGTTTATCCTCCATTGGCTCCTTTCTTAGGGAAGGCAAGAGTCGGATTACAGGGGGCCCCTTATTGCTGTTTTTTTCAGTTTTGGCATGACGGACTGACGGTGTATGCATTATTTTTGATTTGAAGTGAAATCTCGAGTTCAATTTCATCTTTTGAATATTCATTGATAGTACAGTTCAGCAAGATGCCGAGGCCAAAGAAGGGAGGGAAAGGCAAGCGGGTGCTGTCAGATGATGAAGAAGCTAGGATAACTAAGGAATATCCCACAGATGCTTGCAAAGAATTTTTGATCGAATTTACTGTCAAGTTTTATGAGTCCGAAACCACCACGTCCCTGGATAGCAAATATGTTAGATATCAAGAGGAATGCATTCAAAAATTCAAAGACGACATGACGCAGAAGATGTTAGAAGCACTGAACGTTCCGCAATGGAGGCATGAGATGGACAAACCGCGCTTCAACAAATTCTTGGCGAACAGGGTGAACGATGCATTTTGGAATGCCAAAGTGATTGTAGAAAAATTCAGCAAGAGCTACCGTGCACAGGATGCAGACTTCGAGGAAGTCATTCTCAGGGCAGACTTGTTTATTCAACGGTGCCGTCCATTTGCTAATTCACGGAATAGGCAAGGGTCAATGTTTTGGTGGAAGAGCGTTGAGGGAATGGCGGAATTGCAGAAGGGGCGACGGCATCTTATAGCGCTTCCAAAAACAGCAAGGGTGATTGCACAAGATGACAAAGTCATGATGGGCGGGTATGCAACAATTCGTAGGGTCCGAATTGAAGGATGTCCTGGGATACCCGTATTTTGGGAGTTTGCATCAAAGGTATCTCGCCAACATGGTATACAACCAAAACTCGCAAAATTGGAACACCAAAACGAGTCAATGGCGGTGAGGATTCCACATGATGGAGTCATACGATTTTATGCAGTGCATGCAACAAACAACGAAGGGTATTCATACTGGTGGAACGGCGGAACACTGCGGCAAATGTTGAACTTGGATGTGCAATATCCAGACAACATAGGTATTGCTTTGGCTTGTGCAAACGCTGATCCCGAAGAGGTGATTTTAGCTTTCCGTCTCGCTCGTTGGAGGAGGAAGCGCACGGAGCTTGCATGGGCATTGCTGCACATCATGAATGCAGTGCACAATGCTGGACATCTCCACAATCATATTTTCCCGGACAACATCATGTTTCACTTTCCCGAAGACGAGTCCCTAGTCTACATTGGAGTTTGCGATTGGGGCTTGACTTCCGTAAGTAGCGAAGCACCCAAATCCTTGTACACGTTCACATCTGCGGGTGAGAAGGAAGAAGCTTTGCGAAGGACGTGGTGGATAGACCCCAATATTACATATTTGCATAAGCGAAATGCGGATGTGGAAATCATTCCCAATTTATCACGAAAATCAGAGGAATATGCGGTGGGTCGAATAGCTCAGAAGATCAACAAACAATGCATGTCAGTGGCCTACCACAAGTTACACCGGGAAACCCAAGGACCAGGGCTTTTTTTTTGGGCGAAATTTCGCCAGACTGTCAGAAATCTGACCACTCTGGCTTCGTCCCTCCAAAAACTGGCCTCTCTAATGAAGCCAGCAGGGGGGACACAAGTCCAAAAAAAAAACCCTGCCAAGGACATACAAAGTTTAGCCATGAGGATTTGGCAATGGTGTTTCATCAATACTTGGAGCGACTTTGCAATGAAGACAACGGTTCACGAGGTAGTTTGGCTGAAAATTACCAATTGATTTACCAATTCTTACAATTGGCCAATACCAGATGAACACTTCCGACATTCATATTAGTACTTGAGCGTACTATATAGACTATAGAACTGTAGAAGTATTTAATCAACGTAGAAGTGAGGATTTACGTTTGTGGACCATGTGGCCTAAATAGTATTATTTTCCATTTCCAGTATATACCAATTTATATGCAATTGGATGTACATTTTGGATTCTATAGTGTCCGGAAATTGTATATCTTCTCCATCATTTTTTATATGAAATACATAAACCGCTTTAACCAAAAATGCATAAATTCTTGTTGATGGATGTTGGATTGATAAGGTTCTGTGAGAAGTTGTATGAATTGTCATATGAACGTGCATGTAATAGGACAATGCAAATGGAGTACATTATATTTAGGTTTTCAGTAATGTCTACCCATTTTTTTTAAAAATTGAATACCCTTTAGGATATTCAAATTTCTATTCTACCCTTTTTTAACAAAAAATTCAATATCCTTTAGGGTATTCAATTTCCTATTGTACCCATTTTTTGACAAAATTGAATACCCTTTACTTCTTTAGGGTATTCAATTTCCTGTTCCACCCATTTAAAAAAAAAATTGAATACCCTCTAGGATAATCAATTTCCTATTGTACCCATTTCTTTAAAAAAATTGAATACCCTCTAGGAATCTAGGGTATTCAATATGTATTCTATCTAGTTTTTTTTCAAAATGGAATATCCTTGAGGGTATTGGATTTGAAGAAACATCCATTTAAGAAAAAAAATGAATACCCTAGAGGAGTAGAGGGTACTATATATATCTATTGTACCCATTTTTTTTCCAAATTGAATACCCTTCAGGGTATTCAGTTTTCCTATTCTACCCATTTAAAAAAAATATTCAATACCCTAAAGGGTATTCAATTTCCTATTCTACCCATTTTATTTTTTAAGTTCAATATCCTAGAGTGTATTCAATTTCCTATTCTACCTATTTAAAAAAAAATTGAATATCCTCTACGGTGTTCAAATTTCTATTCTATTCATTTTTAAAAGAAAATTGAATTTCCTCTAGGGTATTCAATTTCCTATTCAACCCATTTAAAAAAAATTGAACACCCTAGAGGGTATTCAATTTCCTACTCTATTGATTCATTTTCTTAAAGTTTATACCCTCCAGGGTATTCCATTTCCTATTCTACCCATTTTGGGTTAAAAATCGAATACTCTAGAGGGTAAGAGGGTATTCAATTTCCTGTTCTACCCATCTTTTTTTTAAATTCAATACACTAGTCCCTAGAGGATGTTCAATTTTCTAATCTACCCATTTTTTTAAAATAATTGAATTTCCTGTAGGGTATTCTATTTCCTATTCAACCCATTTAAAAAAAGTTTGATTACCCTACAAGGTATTCAATTTCCTATTCCACCTGTTTCTAAAAAAAAATTCAGTACCAACCGAGGTATTCAATTTCCTATTCTACCCATTTTTAGAAAAAATTCAATACCCTAGAGAGTATTTAGTTTCCTATTCTACCCATTTCTTTTTGAAATTGAATACCTTAAAGGCTTTTCAATTTGAAAAAATATTTATTTAAGAAAAAAATTGCCAGTCCGACGCCCGCTCCCGTCCGACTTTCCTCCAGCCCGTCCGACCTCCAACAGAGCGTCCGCATTTCCGTCCGACCTCAGACGTCCCGAAGGCCCGTCCGACCTCTGACCCTCCGTTCGAAGTCTCGTCCGACCTCCCGACCCCCCGTCCGACCATCCACTAGACGGGGGGTCGGGGTCCGTCCGAATGCCCAGGGACGTCCGGAGGCCAGCGTCCTGGGACTCTGGACGTACGTTCGGACGTCTAGGGCGTCCGGACGTCTGGACAAACCTGGCCTCTGAAGATGCTCTAAGGGAACTAGAGTTGTGGCTTGCATTTTGGCACTTTCGATATCGCCAATGGGGCGGATTCATGCAAATGGTATTTTCTTTTCTCTTTTTTTTCTTTTTTTCTTTTTTCTTTTTTCTAGATTTACACTTCAAGCTTTCTCTTAGAAAGATATCCTTGATTTATTGTCTAATATACCGACATTTATGCTTGATATTTGTCGGAACATTTTTTACATATAAACATGACTGTATATATGGATTGATGATATTTGATGCCTTGATATATATTTATTTTTTAAAATAATTTTTTATTTATTTCAAGGCTATTCTTGTTCATACTGACATGTTGATAGTCAAAATGGACAAAAATGTGGTAATATTATTCGCACATAATGGTACTTACATCTCAACTTAGTTATAAAGATTAAACTACCTCCCATGGTAGACTTAATCAATCCGCCATTAAAGACAGTTAATTTTATTGACTATTAAACACACCCTGGCAAATCTAGTTAAAATTCCCATTGGGATATTTATTTTGCCTCCATTGATGTGACAACTAATGTTATTTACTCATAGCATATTTGTACACGCATCTTTGGTTGAGTCTTATTTTCACATGAGCTGGTGACTGTGATACCTTTAATGGTTGGGTTTAAGCCTAATTAACCTTGTTGACATAATTTAATTACCACA
Organism: Antitrichia curtipendula; assembly: GCA_951230915.1. Taxonomy (NCBI): domain Eukaryota; kingdom Viridiplantae; phylum Streptophyta; class Bryopsida; order Hypnales; family Leucodontaceae; genus Antitrichia; species Antitrichia curtipendula. The sequence continues at coordinate 42,953,245 of OX579633.1, forward strand.
TGTGGGCATATGCTGATTTTAATATGGTACCGTTGTTACTACATGAGTCATGAGCTGGGTGATAAGATTTGGGATCCTTTCTCGCTTGATGGCAATTATTGACTGGAAGTTTGCTCCCTGCCTCAACTACCATATCACTGGGTTTGAGATTTCTGTCTGCAGTCTCACTCAATTTCGGCTGACTACCTCTGGATGCTGCCTTACTCAGTCTAATCAGCCCAAACAAGCGTATTCCTTGGCATAGAACAGGAGTTTTGCAGCAAGGATGGCATCATCACAATCTACTCCTAACAGTCAAGTTTTGTGTCTTGTAAATTGTTGATACAATGCATGGACTTTTGTTGGTTTGTTTTGTTCTTTTCTAAGGTGTTTTGTGTGAAAACGATGACAAGTGACACAAGGCTGTAGACACCTCGCATGCACACTGTAACTGACTAATTGTTTGTTGTGGTGTATGGGTGCAGGTGAGGCCTTTGTCCTCATAAAACGTCTTAGATACTTGTGAACCGGATTTTATTCCTACATTCCTACTTGTCCATATTAAGAAAAATGTTTGTATAGGGAGATGGATAATTTGTTGGATAAATTATCTTATGGACTGCTTATAATTTGATTGCTTATATTATCTTGCAAACATGTACTAGTAGGCTACACTCAGATTACATGTGAATATATTGTTTTCTACATGGAGCAAATAAATACTATCTTATGGTATTTTACATGTTGGAAAGTTATTATAAGTTATTTTTATATAGAATGCTATCTATATAATGATTTACATAGTTGCCTTAGTTTTATATACCAAGGTTTATTATTGGAATTTAGAGTATGAAGTACTAATGTCCAAAGGAAAAAAATTTAGTTTGAGAAATAAGCTTGTTGCTGCATTGACAGGAATAGATCAGGGCTCTTGATAAAAGAGGTGTCCCAAAAAATGATTTTTTTTATATATTCATATACATATATATAAATAATTCTTTTTGGGTCGCATCTAATTATACTATGTATTGTTTTTTTTTATCACCTCAAGTAGTGGTTGCCCTTCCCTCGGCGTCGAGGGGACTCTACAGTGCTTAGTAGCTACTTCAAAACTAGTAAAGGACATTCTCATTTGTAATTTTTCTGAATTGCAATTTTTAGTGATGGTCTTGCATCTTATTCTTTGTTTTATTGGTTCCAAGATATACGCTTGGTAGTGGTTGACCTTCCCCTCGGCGCCGAGGGGACTCTATGCAGATTATGCAACTGTTCAAACCCTACTTCATTACTTGCTCATTAGTAATTTTTCTAAATTGAATGTCTTAGTGACTATCTTGCATCTTATTTTTTATTTTGCTTCCTCTAGGATTTAAGCGTTGAGGAGATGGCGGACATGCCATCATGCAACTTATCCGAAACAGTCCATAACAGATGGTTGCAGCAATCCGGTAATCGAGGTAATGATCTCTTTGCCGCCAGTTTGGATGATTGCATTCGAGCCTTCATGCAGATGACAAATTATCGTGCTTTCCTAAAAGGTAGTATATCGAGATCAGGGCCATCCAAAGAGGAGTTAAAGTTAAGAGGTGCTAGACGCAGTGGAGACCCGAAGAAGATTGCCGAGGCTTTGAATGACCTTCCCGGAGCAACTGATGTCGGAACACGCATTCCGCATTTGGAAGGCAAAGAGGTTTTTGGTAGCAGTATGCGCGAGCTTGACCTCCCAATTGGATCGGATGGTGACTCCCATCGTCCAGACAAGGTGAACTTCTCACAGCCATGTGTCCAAGCACGATCTACACATATGCCTACAGTGGCGTCCGATGAACACTTAGTGGCTGGTATTGCGCATGTACCACACGTTACGACAGCAACGGAGAGTGATTGTGATACTTCACATTGGCACATTGCAAGAATTTCGCACAAGTCTGCTTGCAAATGTCACGCCCAACAAAGGGGTTCCAACATTTGCTGTGTTGCCAAAATTGCAAAGGGATCTAAAGGCACTCCAGCTCCGACGTATCGTGGTAGAAAAAAATAGTATGGCGGAAATAAGGAAATCATCACCAACTTCTGGTTCTGCCCAGATGATATTGAACGATGTGTACAAGGCTCTAAACGTGGTTGAATAATTGATTGGCCTCAAGTACCAGATGTCTGGCCTATATTAACAGGTACTAGTTTGACTCGCCAAGAGACACTGCTACTGCAAGAGGCTGGCTTTCAACTTCAACAGCGACCACCTATGTCACCTCGACGTTTGTTCACAATGTCCAATGTTTTCCATGCAATCCTTTATGATCAACCTAGTCCTTTGCATGCGGACATATACCCAACAACTCGAAGAAGCAAGCCTATTCGACGTATTGCAAATGCTCCTACTACAGAGCATCGCAATAAATGGGAGAGTGCTGGTAATGTCAAAGGATCCATCTTGGGAGTAACCATGCTCCCCTTTCCAGGACTTGGAGCTATCATTTCTCTTCAATCCGGAATCGAGCCTATACAGAAGGTTTATCGTATCACACTTGGCATGTACTCGGAGTGTAATTGTCCCGATTTTGTAGACATGGCTGTCTCAGCAATTGGTGGACGGCAGCAATACGTTAATTGCAAACATTTGTACTACTTATTTCGTTACTTCTGCAAGATGAATCCCGAAAATGATAAGTTCATACATTCTCCAAGCTTTAGCTTCAACGAAGTGAAACTCCTTCTCAGTAGGGCTGGTATCATCAAGGTGGCAACTGAGAGTCTTCCAAATATTTAGAGAACGAAAAATGTCTAAGTGATAGCCATATGGGAATAGAAGATTGTAGCCTGAAGTTAGTTTTATAGCTTTAGAAGTATCAGTTTGTATTTGGATGAATACTGTAGTTTTCCGAAGTATTCAATACAAACTATCTTCAGATCCAACTTGCATTTTGTGTACTACAGTTGTTTGCCTTCAAATTATTTACTTTTCATCCTTCACCCAATAGGTAAACTTATTGTTACCTTGCAAATAAGAAATAATGATGGTAATATGTCCATGGTCATAGGTCCACGGCAATAGGTCCACTATAAGAAGTTCAAATTTTTTAATATAAATAGAAAATATTTTTAATATTTTTATGATATTGTTAGTTTTTTGAAATATGACTGACTTCCCTAAGGTATTTTTTAAATTCAGACTTCTATGCTCACATATTCCCCGCTCACCGCTCATATGCTCACGCTCGCAAGCTCACAGTCTAGCACCATTGAGCAAGCAACTATACAAAATGCTTTGTTAAAATTGTGTTATCTAGTACTTGCAATAGTGTTATTGTTTGCAACTTTGCAAAGATTTTCATGTGAAAATATATACCACTCCTAGTCAATTAATTGCATATTGATTATTATGATGTAAACTATTTGCATTAATTCCCATTAATTTAGTAAACAACAAATATTTAGTAATTAAATCTATTTCATTTCAATTGACTTAAAAGTTTAATAAACTTTTAAAATATTATATATTCAAAATTCAAAATTAATTAAATAAATGATTTAATATTCAAGTTGAATCATTTCAAATTTAGAAATAATTTAGAAATTTAAAACATACAATCTACAACTCTTTGAACAACTAATTTGTTAATTATAATTTTATAAATTTAAAAGCTTAGAAAATTCAACATTTATAGAATTAATAGATTAAAATTTAAAAACCTTATACAATTTATGATTTTATAATTATAAGTTGATCATAATTGTTAACAAAAAAAAATGGAATCCTAATGTAGTAACAACACTAATCTTTGGAGGTTGTCTTTTGTAGGGGCAAGCCTAGCAAATGTATATAAATGTGCAGGGTTGTGATTGGTCTTAGAATTTGAGGGCCTATTCATTGCCTAAGATAGGGACACTTTTTGCATTATGCATCTACAACTACATTCTTCAATCCTTCTATCTATGCAAGACATGCTATTTTTATGATACTATCACAATCAAGATGATCATTGGTATTACTAGTAACTAAGTCAAATATACGATGTTCAATTAAAACAACTATAATTATTTTAAAATTTTAAAAATCATATTAAGAAATTTGAAGCATTGAACTTTGAAGCCTTAATAAATAACACTAACCCTTCTATCTGTGCAAAATGTGTAAAAATTAGATATTTTTGTAGAGTTTTACATTTAAAAGATAACCTTTCATGTTTCTTTGTATAACTCAAGTTTGACCACTTTTTGTTTTGTCTTTAGGTTGCCAACTTTGTTGTGTCTTGTAGCTAAGCCTAGTGGTAGACAATAAAAATTCTATTTATAAATTTTCAAATTTATTCATTGTTTTGCCTTACATCATTTAAAAAAATAGGCACTCGTTTTTATATTTTGGAAAAACTTGATGATTGATTCAACTGCAAATTATAATTACAATACAATATTTTGTATTTATAGGTTACTTCTACTTTTATAAAAATTTAAAATTTTTCTTTTAAAGATGTTCCACAAAGGTGTAAATAATTATCAAAAATCATAGCAAGCCTTGAATTTGGAGAGCACTCAATAATCCACTTAAGTAGATGGAGTCCAAAAATCTTCCCTTCAAATTATATTCCAACATATGCTTTGATTTTTGTAAGGTGACACATCATTAAATTTTTCTTTTTTCCCTATTAATTATGCATCATGAAAAATGACATGTAATACTTTTTGTTTGAGTAATTATGATTAAAAACCAAAATTTATTTTACGCATTTGTAGAACAAATTAAAATAAATCCTACCTTTTTATGAAACTTGTTCAAACTAAGAGTTTGTTCATTTCAAAAATTTAACTTAGTTAAAGGAATAATTAATATATAATATTTTTCACAAATTTTGGAAAATCCACTTGACTTTAACTAATAAGTTAGATTGACAAAAAGGGACTTCAACTTTAAAATAAGAATAAGATTCAAGAATTGACAACAAAATGGGCAACAACAACCTATAAACCTATATTTCAAATCCTGGAGGTCATAGAAAGAAATGGAAATCTACTACTTTACATAGGTATAACTTATAGAAAAATTGGAGCTGTTTCTATGTGAAAAATGTATGAAAATTATGTAATTTTAAGCTTTTATTTTTAAATGCAAGTTGGATATTTCAAGTACCACTATGTTTCCAAAAAGTTACTTCAATTTTCATTTGAAAGGAAATGACATGCAAACTTGCAACGTGGATCAAGGGCTATTCTTAAAAAATATGTACAAATATTAAGGCATCAATATCAATATTGGTATTAAAATATTACTCCCTCCACCCCATAATGATCTTCTTGTTGCTCTCTGTGATGTTGGAATAGGTCAATTTGGCTTTTGATTGCTTTTTTGGACTAGCAAAGCAACTTCACAGTACTAGTTTTCCCTTCATCGATGCAATCATCAATCAAAAGACAAATGAAATGATTGGAGGGACCAATCAACATTGTTTGTTTATATTTTTTGCATCTATTTAGTATTTTCCAATTGAAGGAGATGAAGCTTTGGGAGGCAAATTAGAGGTCAAAACATAGTCTTAGGCATGTACTAATTCCCCTACAATGAAAACTTCACACTCAAAAATTATAAGTCCAATGGTGCTCTTTGAAAATGCTCCCCAAATTATACTTTTCAATACTCCAAAACTACAATTCAAAAAAGGCTCTAAAGCACAAAGTTTCTTGGACGCCAAGAGTACACCAAACTCTACTTATAGTGCGAAATAGATCTCTAAAATGTTGTTTTTAGCCTTAATTGGAACATTGTGTTCAACATGAAGATCATTTTGGGATGGAGGTAGTATGTTTTTATATCCAAATACTTAGGTACATGTATTCATTTTCCTATAATATTATCATAATGCATTCTTTGGTATATTGAAATGTTGCCAAAATCCACTTTTATTAGCCAACTACAATATATTTAAAAATTTAACGATACAAACTTTGTTTAATTTTTAAGTAAAGGGTTTCAATTAGAAATATGATTACCTTTTGGCACCTAATCTCCAAGATTGGATTGGTATAGTCAAACTTTATAAGCAAACAAGGGACAAGTAGAGATATATTGTTTAGTTGTTCAAGGCACAAACAACAACATTGAATGACAAAATGAAGAGCCACACTAGGAACTTGTGGACATAAAAAATTATAAGTGGTTGTTTATACATGGTTCAACGCGTAATCGAGGCCAAGAGAAGGTTGCAATGCTCTTTAAGGTAGCCTATCCATATTTTGCCCTTGCTCCAAGAATTGCTCCTACTTTTGTACCATGAATTGTTACTACAAGATTGAAGAATTGTCTACTAATGAATTGGTACAATTTTGGGATTCTAGTGCACAATTTAATGAGTGGTTGGGGAC